>CM062293.1:154413390-155113313 GCA_031216915.1 Pictodentalium vernedei
ATGAGCTGTTTTTGGACACCAACAGCACCCAATGGGTACGCCACAAAGAAAAGTGCCTTTTTTATCGAGCGCAAAATTTATGTGGAAACATTTTTGTAAGTAGTAAGGGTATTCAAAAGTCGAAGTCTTAACCCATTTTGGGCAGGCTAAAGAGAGATATCCCTTAAAAGCTTAAAATTCCCATGTTCTGTGGATTTCTCTAAAAACATCTTGAAGGTTTTCAAGAAAAATTGACTACTCGCAGGCCTTTGTGTGACATTACAAGTTGCGTGGACAAAATATTCCGGTGCATGTTTATTTTAGAACAATTATCTACAGGCTGCCTAGCATCATAATTTTGTTGAAATGGGCTGTTTTCAGACACGCACAGCACCCAATGTATACCCGAGAAATAAACATAATCTCCTTTGTTGGAAGTGGAATTCACCGAGGACCATTTTGGTAAGAAAAAAGGGTATTCAAAAAACTAAGCGTTAATCCCTTTTGTGGTGGTTAACAGGGATACCCATCAAAAGCTTAAAAAATCCATGTTTTCCCTGGATTACTTTACAAACGTCTTGTAGGGTTTTCAAGAGAAAATGGCCATTGATAGGTCTTGGTGTCACATTGCCAGTTGCATGGATAGATTATTCCGGTAAGCATTTGCTAACCCTCCATGGGCTGCTAAATGTCAAAATTTTGAAAAAATAGTCTGTTTTGGGACACCAACAACATCAAATGGGAATGCCACAGAGAAATGTAACTTCTATTACCGGACACAAAACTGATAGGGAAACATTTTTGTAAGTAGTAAGGGCATTCAAAAATTGAAGTCTTAACCCATTTTTGATTGGTTAAGGAGATATACCCCTTAAAAGCTTAAAATTCCAGTTTTCTGTGGATTTCTCCAAAAAAAATTTCAAGAAAAATTGACCATTCACAGGTCTTGGAGTGACATTTCAAGTTGCATGGACAAACTATTCCGGTAAGCATTGTTAACCCTCCAGAGGCTGCCAAACAAAGACATTTTGAGAAAATGGGCTCTTCTTGGGCACCCATAACACCCAATGTGTACCTGCGAGATAAACGTAACCTCCTTCATTGGAAGTGGAATTCACCGAGGATAATTTTTGTAAGTAATGAAGGTATTCACAAAACCAAGCATTAACCCGTTTAGGGCTGGTTACAGAGCGATACCCCTCAAAAGGTTAAAAATTCATGTTATCCGAGGATTTCTCCAAAAACATCTCGTAGATTTTCAAGAAAAATTGGCCATTCTCAGATCTTAGAGTGACATTACAAGTTGCATGTACAAAATATTCCAGTTAGCATTTGTTAACCCTATACAGGTTCTCAAGCATCAAAATTTTGAGAAAAAAGCTGTGTTTGTGTACCCACAGCACCCAAAGTTAAGAGGAGATATCAACATAAGTGGAAGTAGAATTCACTGAGAATTATTTTTGGAAGTAATAAGGGTATTCAAAACACAACTCTTAACCCGTTTTGGGCTGGATAAACAATCATACCCATCAAAAGCTTAAAATTCATGTTCTCCCTGGATTTCTCTGAAAACATCTTGCAGATTTTAAAGAAAAAATGGCCATTCACAGTTCTTGGTGTGACATTACAAGTTGCATGGAAAAATATTCTTGTTAGCACTTGTTAACCCTCTACAAGCTGGCAGGCATCAATATTTTAGACACATTTGAGATAAAATGGACCATTTTCAAATAGCCACAGCACTTAGTGGGTATGTGTCAAACAAACATAACTCATTTTGTCGGTCATTAACTTGTCAGGCGACGATATTGATATTAACCCTCTCCACCATTAATGATGGTTTTTACCTAAACATTTTTTATCAAACTGAGTCATTTGAGACTACTATACCCACCTTTCTCATAACATCAATAAAGGAACTTCAGTGAGACAGTTAAAAACAATTCATCAGACACTCTGGGGTCATCAAAAATCATGAAATCTCATCTGGAAAAGCCATGATTCTCCAGAATCATAAAGTGTAGTTTCATTAGTTTTCACTTGGCACCCTACATGTAGGTCATTTCATACCATTTTCCCTTTCATACGAACTCATTCCACTCCTAAAAAGGAACAATATGCCCCACAGAAAAATGATGGGTTGTGAAACATGAAGATATAAAACAGGTGGTGCTGAAGAGGAGTGGATAATAAAGGATGAAATACATACAGAGAAGTGGAGATGTGAAGGGAGGGGTATCAAAAGACAAGAAGTTATGGGGAATAATCTATCAACACCTCTTTTTCATGCTCAGTGAATCGGAAATAGAATTATTTATTTGCAGCATATGGACATGCAGTATAACAATAGAACAGATACAGTACAGGTCAAAATAAGTTGTAGGATAACCGCAATAAACAATGTATCTTTCTCTTCCTACACTGATAAGACCAGAATCTGACATCATTTTCTGGAAAGCTCTCACCGAGAGCTTTCCAGAAAATGAGGTCAGATTCTGATCTTATCAGTGCAGGAGCAGCAGTATACTTAGTTTATTGTGGTTATGCTACAACTTATTTTGACTTGTACTATAGGGTAACAGATGAAATACACTGTAAGGAAATGCCATAGCCAAAAGGGCTGTCTTCCTGCCATTCCCTTTTTAGACAGAATTTCTGTCACAGAAATGGTATTCTTCATAGCCAGGCTCTGACATGGTATTGAGAGTTTAGACTTTGGTGTTGGACAATTACCTCTCTTTGAGAGGTGGAGTAGTGGGTAGTGTACATTTTTGGTTGGGCATCCCACACAAAAGCACAAAATGGTGATATACCTGAGGAAAAAGTTTTGAAATATGGGCAAAAGGGAATCCTGACATATATAATTTAGTATTATCCGTGATAGAAAAGAATTTCTAAAATGCAGGAAATGATCCAAGGACACCTGGCTTTTAAAACCATTCCTTAATTTTTGGAATGTGCAATTAATGATGACAGCATATAATGAGAAAATGCTTCCAAGTCAATAAAATTGTATGTGCTTTTTTCATCCTACACTGTAATTGTTTACAAGTTAAATGCACATACACAAATTAACAAGAGGCCCCAGGGCGCTCACCTGACATGGTAGTCTAAATATCAAACCAGGGACTTGACTTGAATAAGCTGCATACGCCTCTCCTAAGAAAAGCATATACCAACTAGATGAAGCAGTTGTGCCCACACAATACACAGGATTTTCCTTCTATTTTCAGTTCCTGCACTTTTACGTCCCAAAATTGAGATAAACGCATAATAAACAGATTTTTTTTTATTTTTGTTCGGAAATTTTCCAAGTCCCACCCGGCCCCTAAATTTTCAGTGCAAAAAAAAAAAAAAATTTTTTCTTAAAATTGACCGAAACGCATAAAAAAAACAAAAAAAATTTCTGGGTTTTGGTCAAAAATTTTCTAAGTCCCACCCGGATCCCAATTTTCAGTGAAAAAAAATAATTTTGTCTTAAAATTGACCAAGACGCATAAAAAAACCAAAAAGTTAAAAAATTTATAGTAATTTATATATTTTTTATACTTACCAATGACCCAGACTTAGCTGGTGCTAACTCTAAAAAATCTAGGGCCAAACACAAATTTTGCCCCCCAATCCCCAAAATTTGCATCTAAAACCAAAAGAAATCATGTCCTAAAGGACCTCCATACTTTGCCCCCACTGCGCATGCGCAGTGTCAAGGACGTTCCAAAATTGGCGCCAATCACCATTCTTACTGGCAGTGCCTGGTCAGCGCTATGTACTCAGCGGGGAGGTAAGAGTTCCCAACTCCTGGGAGGGCCATCCCTGTCTGGGTCATTGGTAAGTATAAAAAATATATAAATTACTATAAATTTTTTAACATTTTTATACTGTACCAATGACCCAGACTTAGCTGAATAGTAAAAAGGCTGGAGGGCCTAGGACACAGAGGAAAATCCAATAAGCTCAACTATATAAAATAGAGTGAACCCCTCAAGGAGAAAAGGAGTATTAGGCTTTACATGTATCTTTCTTATTTTATTATAAATTAGAAAGATACAATACCCTTCATAATTGAGCACAATAACATTCATGTTCTCTATTAACATCGAGTATAACCCATTACACTAATTATTTTTAAAGTAAGCCAATAAATAAAGTTAGTCCAGAGAATTGAGACTCTTTATATTCATTAAAAGTGTCCGAGGATTGTATATTAACGCCCGTTTGACACTTGACATATACAAATGCTTCACACCGAGCTACACTTTAAAAATATGACATGAATGAATTTTAACATTAATATTACACTTTAAAACCATCCCGGAAACGACTCAGAATTACTGACTCCGGAGGAGGAATTCCCTTGCTTTTCACTATAAAGCAGGTGACCTAAGGGAACACCCTCCCCCCCCCTTCCCCTTGCCCTGGGTCAAATAGCCCAGAGCGAAGAGGGCAGCAGGACGGAGTCAATGCCGGAACAGAAAGCCTGCATAACTATAGTTGCAACTGTTTAGTGGACGACATTCTGAGCAACAGATAACGGACCTAAACAATGCAGGTCTCCAGAAATGGACTCAATATTTCTGAGATAAAAATTCGTGAATGTGGATGGCTGAGACCAATAAGCAGCCTTCATTAAATCTGTAATAGCCACACTATTAGCATAAGCCCAAGATGTAGAAAGAGCTCTTACTTCATGAGCCGAAATCTTAAGCACAGACTGCTGGGAAGAAGATAAACTTTCATAAGCAGTACGGATAGTTAATTGAATCCATCTAGCAATAGAATGGACCGAAATGTCCTTTCTATTAGGCATCAGAGACAGAAAGAAACGTTTTCGTCCCTTTCTGATAAACTGAGATCTCTGTTTATAAATGCATAAAGCTCTAAAAGGACAGAGTAAAGGCCTACGCCCGTCTGAAGACGGAAGAGCCTTAATAACAATAGGTTCCGGATATTCATTAGGAGCCTGATTCTTAGCTAAAAATCCAACATTAGTAGTGAAGGTGATAGTGTTCCCGACACTACGATAGTGAGAATCGTCCACCGATAGTGCATGAAGCTCACTGACTCTTCTAGCAGAAGAGAAAGCTAAGAGAAAAGCTGTCTTATACGACAAAAATTTGAAATCTACTGTCCCAAAAGGCTCAAATGGCTTTTCCTTAAGTTTAAGAAGAACCCAAGCTAAATTCCACTTAGGAATTAACCTAAGAGTTCTGGGTCTATTTATCGAGAAGTTTCTAACTAACTTAGATAAAGAGACATTAGATCCAATTTGTAAACTATCGTGATGTGCATAGGTATCAGATAACATAGACCTATAACCCTTAATAGTAACAGGCTGCAGTTTGATTTCGTCAAACAAATATACTAGAAAGTTTGCAATGTCTGGTATGGAGGGATCAAAGATATCAACAGAATGATCCCTACACCAACGACGAAAAACCTTCCACTTAGCCGCATAATTTAGTGAAGAGGAGGTCCTCCTACAGTTAGAAATCGCGTCCACTGCTCATCCTGTAAAGTGCTTGCCATGCAAGAAGGACCGCACAACGGAAAAACGTGAAGGTTGAGACCTTGCGGGTTGTGATGAAGTCGACGCGGTTTCCCCTGCGAAAGAAGATCCTCCCGTGTAGGAAGCTTTCGCGGTAGGTCCCACAACAGACACCTGAGTAGATTTATCCACGGTCTCTGTGGAGACAGAGATGCTACCAACAGAATCTTGCACTGAGATTGTTTTATCTTTAGCAATATTTGCTGAATCAACGGCGCTGGAGGATATGCATATCCTATCATTCCGTCCCATGAGATCGATAGAGCGTCTACTGCAAATGCTCTTGGATCCGGGCACGGTGACACAAACGTCTGCAACTGATTGTTGAGATGTGTCGCAAATAAGTCTATCATTGGCCGTTCCCACTGGTAGCAAATCTGATTGAATACTTGTTTGTTGAGAGTCCACTCCGACGGCAACAAGCGACCCTTCCGTGAAAGGGAGTCTGCTAGTACATTCAGACGACCCGGTATATGACGGACCGAAAGTAGAACCTGATGTTCTAGAGCAAACAGAAGGATTCTCTCCGTTAGATTGAATAACGGAACGGAATGAGTGCCTCCCTGGTTCCGTATATACGCCACTACTGTCGTATTGTCGAACAGAATTTGGACATGAGCTTTGTGAATAATGTCCATCCAATGACGTAACGCAAGCCAAATTGACATCATTTCCTTGATGTTTATGTGCTTAGTTAGGAACTGTGGATCCCAAAGACCCTGGCATCTCGAATCCGTTGGGATCAATGTTGCACCCCAACCTGTTTGACTGGCATCCGTCATAATCGTAAAACTCGGATCTGGCAACTGCAGCGGAACTCCCTGAGTTAACCACTGAATGTTTGCCCAAGTCTGAATCTCTTGTTTCACTTGATCTGACAAGAGAACATCTATGTCGAGCGAATGAATCTTCACACTCCAATTCTGAGTTAAGAAAATTTGGAGAGGACGAGTGCGCAACCGCCCCATCGGAATGAGATCCGCGGCGGCTCCGCACAAACCTATCAGTCTCATAAACTCCCTCGCTGTGACTTTGTCTGCATGAAGACAATAGCGAGCGTAACAACTGACTAATTTCGCTCTGGTTAACGGCAGACGAACGAGATTGTTGTGCGTCTCGAAGCTCATTCCCAGATGAGTGAATGACTTGGACGGCACCAGATCCGACTTCTCCTCGTTTATAACAAAACCGAGACGTCGGAGCAATAGAAGCAGATTCTGCACATCGTTCTGAAGCGTTAACTCGTTGCCGTACCTCTGAAGAATGTCGTCCAGGTAGGCCGACGTTACCGCAGACGAATGAGCTCGGAAATACATCATTACCGAGTTCATTACCCGAGTGAAAGCCCAGGGTGCTAGGTTCAACCCGAAGCACATCGCCCGGAATTGATACACAACTCCTAGGACTGCAAAGCGTAGATACTTTCTGAATGTCGGATGTACCATGACATGAAAGTACGCATCCTTGAGATCTATGCTTGTAGCATAATCGTTCACCCGAATACTCGCTCTGACTGACCGAATCGTCTCCATATAAAATTTCGGAGCGACGATCAGCTTGTTCATCCAGCTCAAATCTATGACTGGACGGAACGAGCCATCTGGTTTCGGAACCAGAAACAGATGGCTGTAGAATCCCGGTGTTTCCTGGTCTTCTACGACCTCTACCGCGTTCTTCATTAAAAGAGACTGCACCTACCTCCGATAAGAGAGCTTCTCTTTTCTGCAGATTTGACGGAAGTTGAGTCCATTTTGGACTTCGAGTTAACGGAGGCTTTCGTTTGAAGGATATTCTTAGACCTTCCGAAATCACCCCTCTCACCCAAGGGTCGTCCGTAATCGACGCCCACTCTTCTGAAAAACTCGACAACCTTCCGCCAACCGGAACGTGATACAGGTTGAAGCCATCACTTCCTGAACCTGCGAGGCCTGCGGGAGGAGAAACCACATCCTCCACGACTCGCACCTCGTCCCGTCGACCTCGGGGCGTCCGACCGATTGTCCCGGCCCGAAGGACGTCCCGCACGAGATTCGCTGCCTTGACGGTCTCTTGAATAAGACCAAGAGGACGCACCGGAACCTCTATAGGAACCTTTCTTGGGTGCATTAGACCCAGAAGTGCCTGTCTTATTCTTCTCTGTCGTATCCGACTTTTTGGAAGCGGATTTAAACAACAGAGAATCTGAAGCTTTCTTCATAATTTTATCGTAGATTGCAGAAAGCTTGCCGTCGAATAGAAGTTCTCCGGAGACCGAAGCGACTCTGAGAGAGTTCTTCACCTTACTATCCACACGTGTGGATGTAGCTAAGGCTGCGTCACGTCTAACCAACTCCAGGTTTGCCACTGAAAGGGCGGAGTTATACGTGGAATAAGCCACTGCCCTTGAAAGAAGTCTTAATGAGGATTGTATATCCTGGAATTCTTTCCCTTGAAGATGCAGTGATAACGCCTTTGTAAGGTGGTCTGCGTAAGATAAAGCGTCTAAACTGGCCCTGTTAGACGTGATTGTCGTATCCAACACCGCGGTTGGAACGGACATAGACGACGGTAACGACAATTCTAAGTCTTCCGCCTCGTCGTCAAGACGCAGAGGAACTCTCGGAATACCCTGTCCTGCCGTATCGAATTATTCCTTGCATTAATGAAAGGCAGGTTAAGAGCATTGGAGGACAAGAAACCAGCTTTGCCTGTTTTGGAAGCAAGCTTGAATATAGCGTCGTTCAATAATTCAAATGTTCTTGTGACATTATTGGACTGAGACGGAAACTCAGGGACAATGTCTCTGAACCGCTCAAAGAATTCAGTGTCCAATGACGCTATTATTCTCTTGTCCGGAAACGCACCAGTCTGGCCCGATGGAACAACGTGAGGAAGGAAGTGCCGGATAAAATCCACGGCAGCTTTATGTTATTCCGAAAGGGATAGCTCCAAGTCATCCGTATCCCTTTCACCATCCGGTCGGACCTCACGATGCACCCGGTCGTCCGCACCCGATGCTTCGGCGGAGCGTACCGATCAAACGCCGTCGGATAATTCCCGATCCGACACCGATTCTGTCGGCTGCTGGGATGCTGCGATAATTTGTGCTATCTGAGCAAGCACGTCTGTCATCGAGGCCTGCGGAGTGGCGGTCTTTCGCTGCTTCGCTGCGGGAAGCTCCGCATCAACTGACTCCCGCATACTCTTCCTATGCGAACGTCCAGAGTCTACCGGCCTCGTGTCCCTGGCTACCGGATGGCGAGACCTGGTCGCCAAAGAATCCTTTATCGGTGAAGCTGGTAGAATCTCCGCGGTCACGTAGCCAAGGTGCGGTCGTGTGCGCTGGTGAGAGGATGAGGAAGCCTGCGCAGTCTCCACGGACTGCCTAAACAACGGAGCGTCCCGAGCGACGGACATGTGCTCTGCTTGCGACACATTTTGTACCACAACATCAGGTCCCTGATGTTGTTGTACGAGAGAGGGGCCTCTCTCGCTCGCGGCCCGGCTGGACCTGGACGAGCTAGGAACCGGACTAGAAGGCTTCCTCCAATCTCTCCTAACATTCACCGTCACTGGGTGTGCACCTAGTATATTTATAGTGCTCGCATCACCCAACATTTCCTCCTGGACCGCAACGGACGAACCCGGCTGCCGAACCATTCGGTGAATGGACGCTACACCGGGCGAGCTAGCGGACGACAGCGCCGTCGATCCTACTAGGGACCTCTTAGGCAACTGTCGTATCTCCATGAGCACTTTTGCCGCTAACTCTTCATTCAGTTGTGACGACGGAAGCGCACTCTTGGAAGATAACATGGAAACATCACCCTGTTCTTGTTCCTCTGAAATAGAAACTGATAGACTAGAGTGACCCTGCGGAGAAAGGAGCGGTATAGCCCTTTCTCTACTAACAACATACCGTGACACACGTTTCCAATGTTTGTCATCCCAATATTGACATATTGAACAGGAGTTACTGCGAGTACACTGACTACAAATAATACAATGATCATGAAAGTCAGAGGAAGATTTCTTCCTATTACAATTTGAACAATGTCCTTTCATTGTGAAAAAACAACAACAAGTCCTAGTACTCGCACAAACCCCTAAACACAAAGATACATAATAACATGATCCATTAATATTGAAAAAAGCAAATGAAATTCAAAATAATTTTTGAAAAATATTTTTTCAGCGAAGCCCAAGTTTCTGAAAAGTAACATTGAGCCCCAATGGATCCCAAGGGTAAGTGTGGTCAAAAAATTTAAAATTATTTTAAATAATTATTGCAACACTTACGGATAATAATAATGTATCTTGTAGTGAGATAAACTACTCCAAAGGCAAAAAGTCCCCCTCAAAAGAGACTGTTGCCAATGTAAACAAGAAGTGTATAAACACCAGAAAACATGACTCCAGGCACTGACAATACTGGCCCGAAATCAGTTATCAAAATTACACACTATCTGATGCAAAACAGAGACTTCCAGAGAAGAATCTGCAGAACATCAGATGGTAGATGCAGAACACAACGTCTAAATACCCATGGGTGAAAACGTAAACATGGGGAAAATAACAGAATTCATTCTGTAACCAAGCTAATTCTCCCAAGAAATTTTAGGAGTAATCTTACTCAAAAATATGCCAAAAGAATGGGAGAATAGCAAGGGGGGACTTACAGGATAAGGAGAGAGGAAACACTGAATAAGCAGTGCAACTTCAAAGTAAGAATGACAACAACAGGCCCATGCCTCGATAATAGGCAACTTAACATAATTTTATAACAAAATTTTAAGTTACAGCCCTGATTATTTTCTGTCACTCCTTTTTCTTCTACTCCTTCTCTATCCTCCTTAGAATCACCATTTCTCCAATATTTATGTGTCTGGCATCATTTAAACTGAGATTTACAAGCACAAAGATCAGTGAGATGTTAACTGATGAAGGGCCAAACAAAGAATGGTGATTGGCGCCAATTTCGGAACGTCCTTGACACTGTGCATGCGCAGTGGGGGCAAAGTATGGAGGTCCTTTAGGACATGATTTCTTTTGGTTTTAGATGCAAATTTTGGGGATTGGGGGGCAAAATTTGTGTTTGGCCCTAGATTTTTTAGAGTTAGCACCAGCTAAGTCTGGGTCATTGGTACAGTATAAAAATACTAATTTCCGGTCCAAAATTTTCCAATTCCAACCCGGCCCCCAAATTTTTTAGTGTAAAAAAAAAAAAATTTTGTCTTAAAATTGACCGAAACTGTACCAATGACCCAGCTAAGACTGGGTCATTGGTACAGTATAAAAATACTAATTTCCGGTCCAAAATTTTCCAATTCCAACCCGGCCCCCAAATTTTTTAGTGTAAAAAAAAAAAAATTTTGTCTTAAAATTGACCGAAACGCATAAAAAAACCAAAAAAATTTCCTGGATTTTGGTCCAAAATTTCTAAGTCCAGAACGGGACCCCAAATTTTCAGCCTAAATATGAACCCAGGGACTTGGCTTGAACAAACTTGAATCTCACCCCCCTAAGGATGCTGCATACTAAATATCAAAAGATTCTTATTGGGAGATCTGAAGAAGAAGATTTTTAAAGAATATTCCTCATAATGCACTAATTTGAACATTTGGGCTCCCATAGAGAGCCCAAATATGGCCCCAGGGAACTTATTTCAATAAACATGTGAAACAATCTTCCAAAGATGTTATATGTGAAATTTAAAAGCTTTTGGAACAGTTGTTTGGGAGAAAAGTAGTCTTAAATGTTTTTCCCATTACCCACAGTGTTAAAAAATGCTGACTCAGCACTTTTTCAAAGTCCCAGAAAAGTACCCCCATGATAAAACCGATAGCAATTTTTTTTTACCATTCCATTCAGTTGAACCTAAGGAAGCTTCACACCAAATAAGAATTCCCAGTGCCGTGCAGTTTTCAACTTTTGGAGATATGGGCGTTTTTTTTTTTTTAAATTAAGTACTTATGACCCAATAAGCCCTCATATCAAACTTGGTCCAAATCTGCCTCTCAGTTTGGAAAATAGAAATTTTGGGAGGGGCAAAAATTCCTGCCCCTCACATAACAACGGCAAATATAGCCCCACAAACTTCTCTTGAACAAATCAGAGTCTACACCTCAAAAGGAAGCTCCACACTAAATATCAAGTTTCTGCTACTGCTGGTCCATGAGAAGAAGATTTTTTAAGATTTAAGCACACTTTTTGGGCATGGCCCTACCAAGGGGCGAGGCAACTTGATCTGAACAAAATCAAATTGCGATGTCATAACAAACTATTATTTCAAATATCAATTAAATTGGTTCAGCGGTTTGGGAGGAGAAGACACCAACACCATGTTCACGGATGACGGACAGTGAGTGATCACTATAGCTCTCCTGACTGAAAGTCAGGTGAGCTATAAAAACTAATGGATCATCCCCCTATTGTATAATGATTGGGCCATTACATTGGATAAAGGGTTAACAAAGACATCTTGTGTCCAACCTTTACAAACAAGAGGGGGCCACACCCCAGGGCATACCTCCACAAACAATGACAGGAGAAGAAATTAACCATGATACTGTGAAAGCTATTCCCATAAACAATCTTCATTCCAAATTTCATTGAGAGCCACGAACCCCAAACTCGAGATATGCGGCAAACAGACCAAAAATTGGCTATTTTACGAGGCAAACAGCAAAATTATTGTCTTTGTTTTACAACAAGGTAATTATGAAGGCCAGAAACATCTGTTACTGAACTCTAGTGATGATCAGACCATCCACATAAGAGATGTAGAACAAAGGCATAATGTCACCTGTGGGGAGGTGATTTGCATGTTTTTCTTTGTTTTATTGCAGGGACATGACTCACTTAAAAGCCTTTCCCATAAACAATCTTCATTCCAAATTTCATTGAAATCTGATAACCCAAACCTTATAAAACGAAGACATAATGCCACATGTGGGGAGGTGATTTGCATGTGTATTTTCTTTGTTTTACTGCAAGGCCATGACTCATTTGAAAGCCTTTCCCATAAACAACATTCATTCCAAATTTCAGTGATAACCCAAACCTGAAATATGAGGCGAACAGACAAAAAATTGGCTATTTTATGAAATGCAAATTTGCAATGTTAAAAGGAGGTATCAGTCTAAAAAGCGAAAAGTAAAAAATATTATTAGAGACTCATTTGAAAGCCTTTCCCATAAACAATTTTCTTTCCAGATTTCATTGAGATCCAATGTCCCAAACCTGAGATACGACGCGAACAGACAAAAAATAGTCTATTTTTATATATTTAAAGGGTCATAACTCACAGAAAAAAATATGCCATCAGCAAAACAGCTAATGCTGCTTCAAGGTCTCATGATAGTGAACATCTGTATGAAATTTCATCGAAATCTGAGCAGTAATGTTGAAGTTATAATGTGAACAGACATCTGAGTTTGGACAAACAGACAAACAGATGCATGGACAGGCGCAATCCGATATACCACACTTTTTTAAAAAAGTGGGGGTATAATAACAGAATAAAATTATATACTGGTACACTGCTTTTATATTACAGTGGAACCTCTGTTACTTGATTTGCCAGTGAAAAACTTTCAATTAACTGGAGTATTCAGCTTGCAGGAATTTGGTTATTTTGCTGTATTCCAGGGATAAACTGAGCATTTATTACATCTCAGTACCCTCATCGCAAAAAGTGGTCTATTTCTCGATCAGATTGTGATCAACTCCCAACATAATTACGAGAGTGGCTAGAGATTTCATAAAAAAAAATATTGCAAAATCAAGACCAAATGAAGCAGGCCTTCAGATTTCCCCAATTTCACACTGTTATGGTGTAAAAATAACAATTATGGTAACAGAAAGAAATCTGAGAATAAGCAACAATAACTTGAATTTAACTATTCTAAAATTTAATAACAAAATATTTTGTGACGAAAATGATACAAAATCTTTTGCACTGTTTGGTTCACAGAAAAATAGAACAGAAATAGCTATCAAGTAGTCCAAAATCAAGTTCAATAGAATCCAGTGATCCAGTGATCCAGTGATCACGAAACTTTCCATCTGGTATTCTGATGTCCAAGAATGTGTCTGCAGAAACAATATCCAATAAGATATAATGAAATGTTAACTCAAATATTCAGCAGTCTGCAATAAATTCCAATAAAGCACTTGGCAAAATTCAAATGGAATTAATATCCAATAAGTACTGGCTCCACAGGTAGTTTTAAAATAATCTAGTAGAATTTTGTTTTTTAACCCTTTTCCCAACGTAACGGCCAAAACTGGCCAGCGTTATTCTCAAAAATCGCCAATTAATTTTCATTTTTTGTCTAAAAAAAATAGGTTATGACCCCTTTTTGGAATGAGCTTGTTGGGCTTGTTCCAATGAGGGGTCATAACCTATGTTTTTGAGACAAAAAATGAAAAAAATTAGTTATTCAAGAATTTTGTTTGCAAGTGTTGTCTGCTTTTCATGTTAGGTAAAGAGTTAACAAGAGTAAATTCTGTTCACAAGAAGAATAAATTCTCTTCAAATAATAATAATTTGGAATCACTTTTCCAATACACAAAGATACTCAGATCTCAAAATATTCTGTAGAATTTTTCATACCTTCTAAGCTGCTATCCACCTTGTGAGAGCAGCCAGTACATACTCCATCGTAAAAAACAAACCTCATATTAAAATATTTTCTTCGGTTTAATCCTTTGGGACATAGTGCCATTTTTGGTAAGTCTTACATAGACATGTAGAACACTTTTGGTGGTCTTGCTAATGGAAGTTACAGTACCTTGGCACTGGTTTCTAGTGAAATCGTGGCTGCCTCTTTTGGCAGCTAAAACTTCATTAGACACCAGTGGTAAGTCAAAGGGTTACTTTATTATGACAGAGCAAAAAATAATTTCACTTCTCCAGGCCTTTGAGAGCTCTTTCAGAATTTATGACAAGAATCAAGTGCTCAAGCATATACATTTGAACAGATTTCAGAAATGAGACATCTTGATATCTTTGTGTATAATCTGATCCCAGGCTGAGTTGAGCTGTGCTTCCAGGTTGAGCTGCGCTTCTATTTGTTACTTCAATTCCTGGTTTGTCTAATTTTTCTGATGGGACAGTTATATTTGTACATGTGAAAATTCAACCCGGTCTTCTTAATAGCAGCAAACATTGATACAAGTAGATGTTCCAAGCACATCGACTTTACTTTAAGCATGTGTTGCAACCCTAAAAAAAAAAGTAAAATATATGTTACTATTCAGCTATTGGTATGTCTATATCTTTTGACACCAATATAACCATCAAAACTCTCTACCATCGATCTATCATACCCATGTTACTACCACACTTTGTTACTGACTAAATGAAGAAATTAATTATATATGTTACTAAATGAACTAATGGGGTAGGCATATTTATCATTCTGAAGCTAATATTAGCACCCAAAACTCAATCTTTGCCCCACATTTGCCCATCCACTCACCTTTAGTGCTGAAATGGTTGGCCCATGTTTATAACCGGCTAACCGTCAGGCTTAACCAGATTTCAACCGGATATCCGTTAATTTCAACAGCAGGGATCATTGTATTGTCTACGGTGCAAAATCAGTAAGGAACGGCAAGAAGACAGTTCAAAACACTGCCACCTGACTTCCACAAAAAGTAAACAAACAAAAACCATTGAGTGCCAATGGAAATCGTCGATGTGCAAACGATCATTAACACATCATAACTGTGGTCACAATGCATTGCCCAGGTACAAAACCAGGCCTTGCCATTTGAAAGTCACAGGCACGCGACATGCCGTGCACCTGAGACAAAGATTACATGTGCGATTTGTTCCCACGGGCCTCATTTGAATTGAGGGATGATTGCCATTGATATTACTTATGAATTTTCCAACCAGTTTGTAAATTGTAGTTAGGCATAATAAACTGTATTAGCAAAGAGTCTCTTACCTCAAGTGACTTGAATTTGATGTGATCATATCATGATAGGGTTAATGTTTACTCCTAGGTTTTTGAGTATCTTTTTCTGTTCACTGCTAAGACAAGTGTCACAAACAGTTCCACATTTACATTTTCCTATTCAGCGCAATGAAATTTCGTGCTGGAATATGTTGCAAGTCATGAAAAGGGTGTGGTAATTAATTATGCATATTGACCAAGAGCCCCTCATTGTTTGACACTGACCACTGAAAAACGAATTTTAAAATTCAAGATTTTAAAATAGTCATTTTTTTATGACACTTTTAAAAGTTCAATAAAATCAAAGCATGTTTTTTCTGAAACACGATTGTAAAGTACCAAACAGTCAATCTATTTTGGAAGTACCATTACTCAAACTGAGGGATTTTTACAGCACTATAATCTGCAACTAACAACACGTCATCAAAGAGAAGAAAGTCAAATTTGTCTGTAGAAGACAATGTTACACTGACAGACACATGCTCACTGCTGCCCACACAGAAAACAACCTGCAGTGCACTCGACTTTTGACAGTTACAAACATTTATCTGCAACTTGACAGCCCAAGTGTCACTGTGACCGAAATAACTGTTCATTCAAAATTCCAACACCTTAACCCTTTCACGTTACATCGAGTAGACATCATTGTAAATCGACAAATGTTTGGTAGCTTTGACAATGCTTGCATCTGCAACAGAATTCTAACGTCTCGCAGTCGCATACTATTTATTTTCCCTGGCGCTATCCTGTAAACAACAGGTATAACGGTTATCCGGTTGATGGCTTTTCCAACCGGTTATGCCAATAACCAGCTGCAAACCAGTTATCCAGCTAACCATTTCAGCAATACTCACCTTACCCCACCACAATCACTACCACTAACATTACCCTGTTGATAAAACACTGTATGCCTGTGCACCAAGTGTATTGTACAACGTGAATGTAGGTTCGCATTCTGATCAACGGAATTGTTCCAGGCGATGAGTCTAAAAATAGGCGATAGACTATTCAAGTTGTGGACAAGTTGTCCAGGCCATAACAGCATCAGATTTCAGATTTATTTAAGATTTTGATTTGTGGTTTGAGAGCTTGGGTCAGGCCTTTAAATTTCACTAAACTCACACCAGGTAACCGGGGTCCCCAAATTAGATGGGGATAATACATAACATAGATTGTGTTTTATATTTTTTGTCCAGCTTCATAACAAGTGACTTAAGCCTGAAAGGTCTAAAGGTTTATATACATTCTTATTATGATGGTTTGTTTATATCTTGTTGCTTTACAGTTGTTTCTAGGCAAGTCTTGGCTGTCTATATAGGTAGCCAAGACCTGCCCAGAAACAACAACCAAGGTATTTATAATGTAACTAAACTTTTAATCTTATCCAGAGACTGCATGTTAGGCAACATGTTCTGTGCAGTAAAAATTACCAAGTTTGGAATTACACCTCATACGGTTAATAGATATTCTGAGGCACCACAAAATACCTAAGAAGTGCCCAAAAAGATCCTTTCTGACAGCCAAACGTACAAAAACATTTCTTCAATGGAGCTCAATAGCATTTGGCTTGAAAGGTTTATGGTACAGTGGAGCCCGCTTAATTGGATATCTCTTAATTGTATATCCCTGTTAATTGAATATAATTTTCAAACACAAAACCATTTACCATACCTTCAGTACAAATTTGATCTGTTAATTGCATATGGGTTGTAGAGGAAACTCCTGTTAATTGTATATAAATTTTTGTAATATGTCGAAAAAATTTACTGTGACAACCACCAAATTTCCCTTGTTTATCAACCTTTTTGGCCTCACTACATCTAATACAGGCATTTATTCTATTATATCTTGTTTGACAGAGCTCTATGAGCTCTGTCAAACAAGATATAATAGAATAAATGCTCAGTTTACCTCCAGAACACGGGAAACTGCCCAAATCCCTGTTAATTGTATACTCCTGTTAATTGAATAATTTTCACTGGCAAAATGGATATTCAATTTAGAGGATTCGACTGTATCCCCAAATTAGAGTGATAGACTAATCTAAAGACATGCTTGAGCGCACTTTTATGAAAACTAAACTGCTGAATACAAAACTTTACATAAACTCACCATCAAAATCATTATTCATTTTCACTCATTCTCTGTAGATTGAGCATGACGACACACCAAACATGCAGTTACCTATTAACTGCTCAAAATGTATTCAAATAACAAAGTCAGTGTTTCCTCTGTTTATCTACATTTATATTTGAAGTGCTGAAGCTTTACTTCCATGTTGTTGTCTTGAAAGAATAGAGCCAATGCATGACGATGTGATGACCATGCTTTCTCTCGTAAGTTCTTGCTAAACCCAAGTCATGTACTCAGCATAAGCATTCTGAGGCTAATGGAATGCATAGGCTTTTATGTTACAATCTGCCAAACAATGTATGGCTTGCTAGGCAACTAGAAAAAAAGCAACATATGTTAGAAATGTGAAAAGGAGATTATCCAATTAACTCATTTATGAACTATAAGCCAATCAGAGTAGAGTCTCTCAGATTCTCAGCTTTCTTCATCTTTACAAAAGGTTTTGGGTTTTTTTATAAGAATACTAGAATTATAAGGATGTTATCTCCATGATTAAATCTTTATCTCCACGATTAAAAGTTATGGTGCAAAAGCCAAAGATGTAAGTGTAGTCCTTTGTCTCAAATTAAGGAAATTAATAATTAATGAAAGAAGTACTCACCTTTTTGAAAAGTCCAATAACCAAACACATGCAGAGATGCATTTCCATAATGAGGCACTGATCCAAGGTATCACTGATGTGCATGTACATGTACGTGCAGGTGTGTGGGATTTTCTTTCTTGTAATAATGATATTTGATAGCATATACAGAAAACAACATTGAAATATTTATATTGACTTTATTTTCTCAATATCATTTAATGAAATAGCAAATCATTCTTTCTAACTATTCACATAACAGGACATCTATATCTGGCCAACAGTGGAAGTGCCATAGGGAGAGTAGATAGACTCCCCAACCTGCCCCACTGTTTCCGAAAAATGTCAATTGTATATACATGTACTTTCAAGTCAAAAACTGGTTCATGTACCTTCACATTTCTGATGTTATTTTTCGGCAGTTATTTCTTCACTTTCTGGGTTGTCATTTTGCTGCAATTATTCCTTCACTTTCTGGGTACTTGAACCTTCAAAAAATTCTCAGGGTATTCCAATTGGCTCCAAAAGTTAATTTCCCACCGCCCCCATTCCCCCAGAAGACACCGGACCTTCACCTTTAGGGGATACAGACTGTTAACCTAGCAGGAGGGTACAAAGATATTTTCTCCCCAGTCCCCCTCACTTCAAGTAGCCTGATTCTTCCCCTGCCTGTCTGGACTATTCACAAATAGTAATATTCAAATTTCACTATTTTTTAAAATTTTTGTCTAATAAAAATTGCTTACATCCCACATTGAAACGAGCTTGTTGAGCCCACTCAAATGAGGGTCGTAATCTACCTTTTGAAGCAAAAAGTAATGAAAGTGTCAATGACACTGCAGCTCAACTTGTCAAGACATGTACATGTATAGTATGTGACACAGCAATGACAAATATCAAGGTAATGACCTGATAACAAATGTACATATAAAGTATTGTAACAGTCTGTACATAAATACTGGCCGTAGCCTGTAACAAATGTATAGGTAAAGTATTGTGTAAAGGTGGGTGACAGTCAGATGCTAAATAGAAAAGAAATCTTTGAGTCCCAGAGTGGGTCTGACTGAACCCCCAAATATTTGTTCTCGTAGCACAGTGATAACAAAGGCACCCCAAAACACACTCATTCCTGTCCCAAGGTGAAAACAAAGGTACCCAAGAAGTTTCGTGAAGATCAGTTCATAAATACGAGCCGTATAGAAGTTGTGAAAAAAAACTGATTGAACCGAATTTCAGTACCAAATGGCCACTGGCAGCCATCTTGATTTTTGGACCGCACTCAGAAACACTCGTTCTCGTCCCAAGGTGATAACAAAGGTACCCAAGAAGTTTCGTGAAGATCGGTTCATAAATACAGCCTCTAGCCCGAGCCATATTGACATGTGCACTACTTAGTGTATAAGTAGCACTAAATAAATCAAAATTCATCTAATTTGCATAATTTCTGTACGAGAAAAAAACCTGTACTATATGTGATGTACAAAAGACTGATTGCACTAATTTTGGTACACAATGGTTGCTGGTGGCCATCTTGAATTTTGGACCACACCCAAAAACACTCGATCTCATCTCAGGGTGATAACAAAGGTGCCCAAGACATTTCGTAAAGATCAGTTCAAAAATACGGCCTCTAGCCTGAGCCGTATAGAAGTTGTGTACAAAAAACTGATTAGACCTAATTTCGGTACGAAAAATGGCCACTGGCAGCCATCTTGAATTTTGGACCGCACTCAGAAACACTTGTTCTCATCCCAAGGTGATAACAGAGGTACCCAAGAAGTTCCGTGAAGATCGGTTAATAAATACAGCCTCTAGCCCGAGCCGTATTGACATGTGCACTTACTGTGTGTAAGTAGCACTGAAAAAATCAAAGTTCATCTAATTTGCATAATTTCTGCACGAGAAAAAAACCTGTATTATATGTGATGTATCCCATGGTACTAAACATTCACACAGAAAATTATTCAAGTCAGCACTTTTATATGTAAGTTCTGTGCAAAAACCTGATTGCACCTAATTTTGTACAAAATAGCTGCCATCGGCCATCTTGAATTTCAGACCGCACCCAAACACACTCGTTCTCGTCCCACGGTGATACCAAAGGTACCCAAGAAGTTCCGTGAAGATCGGTTAATAAATACAGCCTCTAGCCCGAGCCGTATTGACATGTGCACTTACTGTGTGTAAGTAGCACTGAAAAAATCAAAGTTCATCTAATTTGCATAATTTCTGCACGAGAAAAAAACCCGTATTATATGTGATGTATCCCATGGTACTAAATATTCATACAAAAAATTATTCAAATCAGCGCTTTCATATGGAAGTTCTGTACAAAAACACAGATTTCTGCATCGTCGGTACAAAATGTCGGCTGGCGGCCAACTTGAATTTCGGATCGGACCCAAAAACACTTGTTCTTGTCCCACAGTCATAACAAAAGTACCCAAGAAGTTTTGTAAAGATTGGTTCATAAATACAGACTCTAGCCCGAGCCGTATTGAATTGTTGACGGACAGACGGACGACAGACGGACAACTGGCCATGGCATAAGCTCAAATTTGGTTTCGCCAAAGTTGAGCTAAAAATTATTTGTTACGGTACTCAAGAAGTTTGTAAGCAAGTGTCATCCACTAGCCATATTAGTAGAGTTAAAATTGTAAGTTGCATAATTTTAAGCAAGGAGTTTGCATAATAAAACCTATCACCGAACTCCATCTCAGTGAGATGATGGATACAGCACCAACATTTGAAAAACAAAAAATGTCTAAAAACTCAAGAAATCATGAAGCAAACCTGGTTGGGGGGTGGGGGCACATTCTATTAGAAATTATGTGTGGTATGAGGAAAGTTAACAGCCCTTAAAAGCATAGGTTTATGGGGAAATCAAGAAAAATGGGAAGTGGAAGTCCCATAACAAGGATGGAGCAAGCAATGCTTTTAAGCAAAAAAAGTAGTATCGCAGACATATGCCAAAAGGGTGAAAATCCAAGCATCTTTTTCTTTCCAGGCATTTACAAATTAAACAAATGAATGTTTTATTCGCCTATCACTTACTTGTCTAAAAAAATTAAGGTAACTGGGTTTTCAAAGGCTTACATATTACTACATGTAGTCTAGTCTTTGATAAATAGCCAGATAGACTGCAAGAAGTATCTTTGGTACTCATTTTGCTCTTCTAGAACCTTGATCCACATTATGATGATGATAAAAAGCTCCTTGAGTTAGGAAATGAAATGGTGTGATAAACAGAAACTTCCAACTTGTGGAATAAGCTGAAATATTCTAAATTTACTATTAGCCATTGTACAAACACAGGTAAGTATATCACTTGTACTTTGGTATTCTTTGCTGAAAAAACAATATAAGAGATCCCTGAAAAAGGGTTGGCAGAAAGTTTTATAAAGACTTGCTCTCCCACTGGGCCTAAGCATGCATTCAGTAGGCCTGAAGGAATCAAGTTCAGTCTATTGTGTACAAATTGGAGCAATTTAATGGCCTGGCCTGACAGACAGTCACCTCTGAATACAATTTTAGGGATATTAATCTTATGGCTTTCACACAGACTGTGCACATAATGGAAAAGAAGTAATAAGAAACTTTTACAGCATAACCCTTTATCCAACGTAACGGCCAAAACCAGCCAGCGCTATTCACAAAAATTGTTACTTAATTTTCATTATTTTTTTTCATTTTTGGTCTCAGAAACATAGGTTATGACTCCTCTTTGGAACTAGCTCGTCATGCTCATTCCAATGAGGGGTCATAAGTTCATAACCTTTGTTTTTGAGACAAAAACTGAAAAAATTAATTATTCAAGAATTTTTTTTTGCAAGTGTCGTCTGTTTTTCGTGTTACATATAGGTAAAGGGTTAAACAATATTTATTCAGAGAATCACTGTTCAAATACGAAATTACAATAATTTCAAATTATAATTCAAGAACACAATTAAATACACAATTTTAACAAGAGAATGGATTCCATAAGGTGAATAGCTCATAGTTACAAGTATATTTGTCATCTCAAAAGTAACTCGCAAACACATATGAATACTGCAATAATTTTTAACTCCATTGGGAGGTGAACCTGGTTCTGGAATAATACAGCTAGGAGTAATGAACAATATTTGAATAATTTATCTTGTTTGATACTGTTTGTTCAATTATTGAGGCTTAATGACACTTTTAACAGCCATGGTCTCATATCGGATATTTGATACTGGTAATTGACAATATGTACATGTACATGATTTCCTGAAGTTGCATAAAATCACTCTAGATCTTTCAAAATATTTTTTGCAGCCAAACAGTTTGTTACATCTAACTGCCCCCCCCCCCCCAGCCCCACCTCTCCCCAATAAGGAGGGGAGGGGAGGTCATAGGGTAAAAACAGTTTCACATAAAAGCACTCTAATTCAGCACTCAAAGAACCAGACCCAAAATTTTTTTCAGGCTAAAATTCCCCACCCCACCCCCTCTCAAAATTTAACAAAACGTATAAAAAACTGGATTTTTTTCTCCAAATTTGGGTCCAAAATTTCCGTGCGAACTGGTCCCAAAATTTTCAGGCTATAAAAAAAAAATGTCTCAAAATTGAACAAAACGCATAAAAAATTTTTAAAAAAAAAAATTTCCGAACCGGACCCTAAATTTTCAGGATAAAATTCTTTTTCTTTTCATTTCAAAATTTAACAAAACGCATAAAAAAACAAAAACAATTCCAAATTTTGGCCCAAAATTTTCAGACTAAAATTTTTTTTTTCGTCTCAACATTGAACAAAACGCATAAAAAATCGGAAATTTTTTTTGGCAAATTTCGGTCAAAAATTTTTAAGTCCGAACCAGACCCAAAAATTTTCAACCCAGGGACCTGAATTGAACCAACTTCAATCTGACCCTCCAAGAGATGATGTATACCAAAAATATTAACCGAGGAACTCGATTTGAACAAATTTGAATCCCCCCCCCACCTCCCCAGAGATGATGTATACCAAATATGAGAGGATTCTGACATTTGGTCAAGAAGTTTGTGAGAAGTCGATAATGTAAAGTACACCGGACGGATGACGGCGGACAGAAAAGTAACTAGTAAAGCTCCCCTTGAGTTTTGGTCAGGTGAGCTAAAAAGGCAGTTTGTGGCATTTGGATCCTTACACCAAAGGGTTAAACATGTACACATACATGTAAATAAAAGGAACAATGGTCATAATTTGCAACTGCAGAAGAACAGATTTTGGAATATAAAACAAATTATTATTATTGTAAAGAATTACTTTTGTTAAACGAAAGTAATTGTTTAAAATTAAAACAATAAATGAATCTTTCCGACCTGTTTCGTTTATTATTGATTTAACTGGTTGAGCACTGGAAGCTCATATTTGGGCTACATTCTTAACGGAAGGTACATGTACCACAACTTGAAGGTTTCATATCAAAAGGGTGGAAGATATCAAACAGTCATTAGTACTGGGAGAAACGACAATAATATTTCAAGAAACCACAAGATCTTTTATTCTGATAGTCTATAGATATTCTGTTTATATACATCTATAAAAGGGGGGGGGGGGGGACGGTGGCTCAGTAGGTAGAGGTGCAGACTACAAGCGAAGAGGTCCTCGGTTTGAATCTCACCAGCGGCAACCGCGTTGCGTCCTTGGGCAAGACACTTCACCCCCAATGCCCATGTAGGGGAACGGTGACATTTTGTACTGAAGTGTACTGCACATCGATGGAACACTTGTCTTCAACCAATGCTAACCCTGCTTGTGTGGATTTAGTATGTTGGGAAGCTCACTAGTGCTCAGCATTGCTTGTTGGTTCTCTCTGTGTACTCCAGCTTCCTCCACCCGTAAAACAGTCAGGGTCATGATGAGCCATTATGCAGAAATATGTGACCTTAAACACCAATAAGTAAATAAATCTATAAACATGGATTGCTTTTGTACAAACAAGTAATATAAAAAGATGAAGTATATGTAAAATACATTACACAGAGAGTACAGGATCACAAGAAAAATACCAAAACACTATGGCAAGGAACCTCCTTTGCCCAATATATTTGTTTCTCTTTGCATCTCTGAATTGCTGGGTGAAGATTCTTGTGCCACATGCTCTGTGATGCCACTGCAAACAAATATTATTGATAACTGCGTGTGCCGCAGGCTCGGCAACATCTCCAGGCAATAACTAATGCAGCTACATGTGCTAGTAAGGAATAGACTTCACATCATTCCATATTCATGAAACAGAACTGAAGGCATGTGAATCATTTTCAGAAAGTCCATCTATATCTGCAGCTGATTAAGCAGGTTTGTCAACCAAGGATCCTCTAAGTTCTAAAGGACACCACTCTTTCTTTTTCTCACTGTAAAAAAGCTGTGGAGTGCAGATCAATGCAAAGTGCTCACCTAAATTCATAGCTTGTGATTTTTAACACTGTACTGAGGATATTCTTTCAATACTTCTGTACTGTTACTTTTTGTGTTTTCTTTTCAACTCCTTTACAAGAGATGTGCTTTGAACAGAAAAACAGTTTAAAAACTGAACCATTTGTCTAGCAGTGTATAATATACTGGCTTGACTTAATAATGCTGATCACTGGTGGCCGCCACAAGTCCCTGAAGTTTATATTAAAAGTAAAACCTGTCAGTTACTCATTTTTTCGCATACAGGGGT
Source organism: Pictodentalium vernedei (assembly GCA_031216915.1). Classification (NCBI taxonomy): domain Eukaryota; kingdom Metazoa; phylum Mollusca; class Scaphopoda; order Dentaliida; family Dentaliidae; genus Pictodentalium; species Pictodentalium vernedei. The sequence continues at coordinate 154,438,247 of CM062293.1, forward strand.
GTTGCAATGAGGGGTTTGGGAGGAGGTAGTGGAACCACCTTAATAATTTTCCATTTGAGAACATTTTCAACTGGATTCAAGTCTTACCAATATTAATTAGTTAATATGCTACTTGGAATGATGGGGAAGAATGGGGGTACATGCCATGGTACCGGTATCATCAAACGGTTCATCAGTTAATTTCCAGGTTTTTGGAGGAGCAAAGAAGCGTGGGGATAGGGTGGCATTTTGGAACGCAGGGCTAATCAAGGCATTCTCACCTGAGAACCACAACAAATCAGTGGCCACCAAAAGTTTGATTATTATTTAATATTAAACGAAAGTTAATGAAAAAAAAATAAGAAGTTAAAGTTATGCTTTACATGGAACTGCATGTTGGGTAAAATGAACACCTGGTACAGAAAAATGACGTGGAGTAATTTCTCAGTGAAGTAAAGCAATTCAGACAACTGACACTATGGCCAGTATAGGAGAACGTCTATTCTAACTAATCTGGAGAAGTTGGGACAGCAAGAAAATTCAATCAGGATTCATTCGGCAAACGGAATTTGAAATCATGCTCTCGTGACAAGGTAAATATCTTACTGCTACCAGAAATAATTTTTAATATAGGCTTAATGCAACAGTTATCAAGTAATACGTGAATTCGTTCAAAGCGGAAGTAACTTGACCCAGGCCCAACTTGGCTGAAGCACATGAACGAGGAAGTAGCATGAGCATCGTTTGTTTCTAGGCAGTATTTTCGACTTTCCATTTCGTTGTAAACTACATGTTTTGATTTTCATATCTCATTAACAGAAGATGTTAAACTTACTCCACTTAAATGCAGATTTTCAGAGTTACAAAAAACTCCCTCTCCTCTTTTATCACAGTCAGTTTTTCATATTTTAACAGTAAACACTATTTTTAAACTCCAAACTCAAGGATCTCACAGAACTCTTGTTCAACAGTCTGACCCGCCCGTCAATCAAGAGTGGGTGTGACAACTGGTGATAACAAAATTTGCGCCATTCATAATTTGGATAGATCCGTTTCGACCCAGCACCGTTGAATATAAATAGTGTAATAATAATGAATCTTCGGCCGAAACTGTCCTTCAACAAACATACCGACGACATGGCGAAAAAAGCTACTAAACGAATTAACTTACTGAAAATGCTCAAGGGAACTTCAAGGGGGGCCAACCAGTCCACCCTACTCAAACTATACAAATCCTTTGTGCGCCCAGTACTCGAATACGGTGCAATAATACTAACTGACCTCAACCAAACTAATATGGGAAAACTCCAGAGGGTCCAAAATCACGCGCTTAGAGTTGCCCACCGCGCCCCATGGGACACACCCATAAAAACACTCCACGACAGGGCCGATATCCCCACCATTAAAGACCGCGTAGCTACCCTGGCCGCGAAAAATCATGACCGGTTAGCCGACAGCGAACTAATCTCCGAACTTGGAGTAATTTGCGAAAGCCGACAAAAGCCCAAAAATTGCAATCAAAACTAAGACCGCTCGAATAAAAACTAGGGAATGACAAGGTGAACTGCGATCCCCGACGCCCCCGAATACCCCTAAACTAAACTAAAATAAATAAGTCCGCAACCAGCGAAGGGTACAACAGAAAAGAAACACCCTCGGGTGTGGTCTAGTGTGCTAGACCTGTTGCCCTCCCGCTGACAGCCTCGGAAGCTCAACCCGCATTAAACGATCGCGATCCCCGGCACCCTCAACTTCAAATAAACTTAAACTAACCTAAATAAGACCACTTCCAGCGAAGGACACAACAGGAAAGAAACACCCTCGGGTGTGGTCTAGTGTGCTAGACCTGTTACCGTCCCGCTGCAAACTAGGAAGTTCAGCCACTTAAAACGCTAGCGATCCCCTGCACCTTAAAACTAAATAATAAATAGGGAACGATTGGGGTCCCAAGCACGAGAGTATGTTACTGCTCTTACGAATGTAAAGATTCGTGCATTTCATACTCTCCCCCATAGCGACAAGCACACACACATCACAATACCACACGAGAGTATGTTACTGCTCTTACGAATGTAAAGATTCGTGCATTCCATACTCTCCACACACACAGCAGACACCACAAGGACACGCAACTAAGAGGTGCTACTTTTATCTTTACAGTTTACATATTCTAATGAAAACTAATTCTACCTTCTTCTTTTAAGCAGGTACACAGAAGATGTTTTTTGATCAGCACCCAATAACCGCTACAGACAGTCTAACCGTTATGGAAACAGTCACCCCCACGGTTCCTGAACATCCTCCGCTCCATCCCTAAAAGTGGTCAACCACTTTAAGGGAGGCGAGTGTTGGTCCTGCGTCCCGTCTCTGCCCCTTTTTGTAAGCGCAATGCGCATCTTTTGTCCCAACCCAATAGGATAACAATGCAGGCCTGCCCCCGAACCAGGGAAGTTCGGGTCTTCTTCTTGGTGGTCCCCGAAAGGGGTCGTTGTTGTTTTCCTCCGAAGAGTCCAACTATAACAGAGACAGCCTGAGGCAGATTATACTTGCCAGTGATGGCCATCACTCATTATCATCCTCGAAGCGGCAGACTATACTTGCCCGAAAATCCAGATCGACTGCACCCTCGGGGAGAGGTAGTACCTTTGTGAGAGGACTCAACCTCCCACACTAGTCCTCACTCGAGGGTTCAACCGACATATGCCAATGATACTACCCATCCACAACACTATTGGAGACACCTGCCGAGTACCGGATCCTTTTCCTCCTTCAACACGCCTTGACATGTGAGAGCCATCCTATACAGTCACAGAGGGTCGAAAGGGGCTTGCCCCCCCCCCCCCATACCGTCCCTGCGCGCCTTCGGCGCGTGAAATTATCATTTCGGAATCTTCGGCCTTCCGCTGATTTGTTGCGGTCCTCTAACGAGGAGAATTACACTCACGTCGTCCGCAAGCTGAATCGACATCTGCAATTTTACCCAAGTCGTCCGCTGAAATTTTACCCAAATCGTCCGAAACTCGTCCACTGGGGAAAAATTTTGAATTATTGTATTTTGAATCATTTTTTTTTCCTCAATGTTATCGTATATTATCTATTGTAATGTATCTTGATTTAACTTTGCATTGAAATTTCATATACTTATACGAGATTGTGAAAACAGACATGCCAGAACAAAATAAACTGCCCAGCATCTAATTAATTTCGACATTGTTCAAATTAATGCGGCTGTGATTAATGCTAAAAATCATTAAATTTTGAAGTTATTTATGAAAGGCGCCACGGACACTGAATAATTACAAAATTATTAGCAAACATATTACAAGAATTAAGCCTTATAAGAATTAATTATATTAAGAAACGCATCAAAACCTGTGGTATACTAAGTTCTATAAAAATAATATTATAATTTTGAAATTATTAATTGAAATTTATCAAATTTGCTAATATACTATAAGAATTAATTATAATTAAGAAACACATCAAAAGTTCTTAAAGTATATTAAGTTCCGTAAAAAATCTTTTAATTTTGCAATTATTCATTGAAAGGCTCTACCGGCGCTTCACAATGAATGATCGCAAAAGTATTAACAAATATATTACAAGAATTAATTATATTAAGAAACGTATCAAAACTTATGGTATATCAAGTTCGATAGAAAAAACTTATCATTTTACAGGTATTCATTGAAAGGTACCATCTTTAAAGGAAACTGTTATAATTGGCCAATAAATAATCATATAACTAGTGCAAGAAACATGTTTGAATGATGTACAATGTTGTTCCATCCCATGTTTTGATGATTTATAACCCCCTGGCGGACGATTTGGGTAAAATTGCAAGCGGACGATTCGGCTGGTGGTCGAAACGTCCATATCCCAGTGCCCCGCTGAGGTATTAACCCCCACCAACCACCCACCTCTCTCTCTCTCTCTCTCTCTCTCTCTCTCTCTCTCTCCTAATTTCCCAGCATTCAGTCAAAACTGTTCCATAATTCCCCCAATGACGCCTTCTTGACCTCCCCAACTATAACATTGACCCTTTCACTCATGTCATTCTTCATCCACTTATCTTTCATATTTTCATCTATTTTTCCAGTACTTTCTCAAGGAGTCTTGTTCTATTAGACAAATATTTGGGGCATTCTAAAATGAAAAGTTCCAGCGTCTCTGTTACACCTAAATTTATGAACCTGTTTTAATGAGAACGGCAGCACTCCACTCATCTTCTTTCTCAAGAAAGTCTGAGGTTAGAGGCATTCGGCGCCGCCCTCCTGACGACCTCAACCTTTTCCGCGACCGGGCATGTAATAAAACTTTAAAATTGGAAAGCCTTTCCAAACGGTGTCCCACTAGGCTCTAGGACAATCGTACCCTGGACGATTCGTACCATGGACAATTCGTACCACAATTAGGGGGTATGAATTGTCTTCGCAAAAGGTACGAATTATCTCGAAAAAAGGTACGAATTGTCTCAGTAAAAGGCACAAATTGTCTCCTTTATAGGTTATAAGTATAAGTTGACTCGTGTAAGTGTACTAACTGTCTCATGAATTAGCCATTTAAATGTTATTCACTCACTTTTTGCCTAAAGCTTGAGTCAAAGTTGTCAAAATTGTGAATAAGAAACTACACAAACAATTTTCAAATTTGTTTGTCAAAAAACTTTAAAATGACCAATCGTCGACTAAGTGAAATGAAGATGAGAAGTCGACTAAGTAATAGTAATACAAACATAAAAATATTCAGGAAACAACCAATCAAAAATGATTTATGCATCAAAATGAAATTTCAATGGACGAATCATCGCTTAATAGCATATGTGAAAACGCGACCTATAGTATTATCGATTTCTGGTTGGAACATAGTAAAAGAAAATTAGAAGATAGTACATTTACTGTTAAATAATTTTATGACGCCCCAAATAATAAGTAATTGAGCGTGCTGCCTTAATAATTTTAATTTAAGTCTCTCTCAATAGAGCATTTTCTTTTTGCCGTGCGAAAGTTGAATCTTTTATATGTGTCTGTACTTTCTTTTACTTTTAGTCATGAAATCTTATATTTTGTGTCTTTAAAAAATACTAGAAATTACATCATCTTTTTATTCTTTCTTCCGATTTATATTCCCCTCCCAACCCCCATCTCCATGTATGTTTTTTCAGAGGGGCGGGGGAGGGGGGGGGGCGGGGGGAGGTTAATGAAGCAGGGTATGAATTTGCAGAAGAGAGTACTGATTGTCCAGGGGGTTTACGAACTGTCGGGCATTGTCCAGAGGAGGGGTACGAATTGTCCAAGGAAAAGGTACGAATTGTCCAGACATCGGGGAACGAATTGTCCAAGGTACGATCGCCCAGGGTACGATAGTCCAACCTCCTCCCACTAAATACCGAATCTGACTTGAAATACCGAATCTGCCCCCCCCCCCCCCACCCCCCCACCCCCAAAAAAAATGTAATTATATAAATTTCTCACTTGATTACTTGCCATTGTGGGTGTTCAGGAATGATAAAAAAAATATTTCAAATGAAAAAGTCCCGGCAAATGTTTGTTTTTAGGTTAAGTTCCATTATTGGGGGCGTTCTAACGTTCAGTTTTGAGAGACCTTCGGCGCGAGCCAGGAGACTTGAATTCAGCGTGCAATTTCAGAGTGAAAGTACAGCGTAGGGGTCTACTCGACGAGCCATACTTATATGTCAGTTTTATATGCGTACATGCGGCGCGTTTCCGTGAACAATCTGGATTAATCTGGATTGGTAATCGAGATTGTTAAACAGTTTTTCAAAGGAACGATAATCTATTTCCTTGCAAGTGAAGTTCGGATGAAATATGGCCTCAAGGTATCACAGAACTAAATATTTTCCCATAGGCGACCATTATAATGTTCAGGCGGAATAAATATGATCGCATCACTTTAATTTTGGAATTCAAATATCTCTGTCAAGTATAGCCCCTCAGACAACTTTTTCTGATCTGAAAACAGGGGGTCATGCAACAAATAAGAGAGAAAAACTGACACAAAGGGAAGTACCAGTCACGTGCACATATTTTTCAGGGAATTCCCTACAAAAACACACAAAAAGTAAATTGTATTTTTTTGGTCCAAAAGTCATCAAACCACCCTCTCTTTTATAAGGAATATTCAACAATAATGCAAGATGTCAATAGAATATTTCAAACGTTTATTGAAACAATATATTTTCCCAAGGCTGTTTATTTTTAGAGATTGCATCATTTCCGAGTGCAACATTTTAAGGCGGTTCACTCTAATTTCAATATTTAGTTCCGGGATACCTCAAATGAGGAAGTGGTCGTTGCAAACTGTTTGGAAGAGCTTATGAACAGTTACTATACTGAACTTGTTAACATTGATTGGGGAAACCTTTGAAACAGTGAGCTGTTTATTAATCGATATTAAATAAAATACTGTTTATAGAGGCTGATGTTAGTTTTTTAGTTTTCAGTGGAAACCCGGACAGTGACAGTGGCTTACCCGGAAATGTATGTTGTTGTTTTTTGTTTTGTTTTTTTTTTTGGGGGGGGGGGGGGGTTGGTGGGGGAGGGGGGGGGGGGCTTTTTTTTTTTGTTTTTGTTTTCGGGTTTTTTGTTTTTTGTTTATTCTTCTTTTTCTTTTCTTGTTTTTTTTTCGGGGTGGGGGGAGGGGGCATTTTCCCACAGACGCCCACGATATGATTTTTTTTCATAAAATTTACTAGACCGCTTTTGGCCATTATATAGAATATTATAGCAGTAATGTACGCCACAGACACTCGACGTATTAACAGATTTTATCATTACTTATAAACTATATATTATATTATCAATACTAAAAAAATAATATAATATATATTTTATAAAAAAAAAATGATAAATAGAGGATATGTAGTGTTTTTGAGTGGGTACCGAAAATTATCTCATAAGTGACCGAGACAAATGTTTATTTTTCGCGAGCGAAAATACTTGAACCATTTGTCTCAGTCACAAGTGAGATAATTTCCCGTATCCACTCAAAAACACCAGATTTTCTTTTTATTATATGCTTTTTGTAAGAATCTGATAATTCCACTCGTTTCAACCTTGAAATGATGCATGAAAGTAAACAGCGCATTAATCATTGATACGCGGAAGTGATTTGATCGATACTCGAACCAGATGGCATCTTGCATTCTGATTCAGCTGGCGGGTTTCTAGTTCAAACATGGCCTGAAAGTTCGTAATATAAGTTTTTGGTTTGGTACGTCCTTTGAAAGGACCGTGTCTGGACTAGCGGGTTTCATGCATCAGTTCAAGGTGAATACGTGTTGAATTATTGCTGGAAATGATCGGCATCCACTCAAATTCACTAGATTTTCTTTTCATTATACGTTTTTAGAACAAATCGATCATTTCCAGTGATAATTTGACCCGTATTCACCTTGAAGTGATGCTTTGAAAGCCGTTATTTTGATTGATACCGTGAAAGTGAAAATTTCTATATCTTCACAGTAGGGATACGATTTCTGTCTTTCCGCAATTTCTTCGATAATCTATCGTTCAGCGTATAATAAAATCTGATAATACGTCGAGTGCCTGTGATATACGCTGGTATGGTAACTGCAATGTAAAAGAAATTCAAGAATATGCCAATAATAGACAATATGCATGCATTTAGAATAAATGTTCCAGAAAATGTTGGACTTACCCCTATATATGACAACCGACAGGATAATGGTAAAGCTATGAGATGATAGGTTTGCTGGTTGAAATTTTACATGTATGTTTATTAGTCATTTAACTAAACTGTCACATTTTATGTTTCTTGACTTTGCATGTATACTTGGCATTATTTGTATCTCGGCAGAAAATTGGCCAAAAGAGTACAAAATAAATCATCCAATGCCTACCCCTAGGCAGTGGTGGCGCTAGAATTTCCCACCCGGGACTCAAGCACCGGGGTCGATGAGGGGCACTATAGATCCGTCTCGCAAAGGCTATGTTATACCCCAGAAATATTTGCGAGATGGGATATAAGATGGTATTATTTATTCATTTATTATTTATTGGTGTTTAATGTCACTTTTAGCATCTAAAGCTATATCGCGACCACAATATAAGTATAAAGTCAAGTTCGGGCAATCGTTTACACCTGTGTTGCCCATTTTAGTCTAGAGGACTCGCCCAGACATTGGTTGACGGATCCTATTAAATACCAACAAAGCAGAACCTGTTTACCGCAGAAAACAAGCATTGCTCTACCTGCAGGGGTTCCCAAAGGGGTATAAATTTTTTTAGAGCCACATAAAGCTATTTTATAGGTGAGGATGGAGAGTGGGAAGGGTCTGTTAGTAGAATACCACTTTTGAAACATTAATAATAGTCACAAAGATCAGAAAGTCACTGTTTCGGAATTGAGAAGTTTCGGTATAAGATTTCATAGAAATGCATCAGATTTAATTCTGATGAATATTAACGAAATAGCTCTCCGTTAGGTTGACGTCCCTGCCCTCTTTATCACCCGGCATTCCTGATAAACGGTTCGCAAACATTCTCCTGGCAATCGTATCAGAGCCTGTTCTTCATCTGACACTCTATTATCTGACAAACAAGGTGTAAACGATTGTTCTTCATCTAACACTCGGCTTACCTTTGAATCAACTCAGCTTCTTGAACTCAATTATCTGACAAACAAGGGTGTTCCGGGCTAGTGTAGGCCTGTCAACTTTCCTCTAGATTCCTCGGTGTATTTTCGTCTCAAAGAAACAGATAGGGAGGCCGTACAAGACATGAGAGGAAACCAGCTGCGCTCAATTTAGACAATCTTAACACTCTGCGCGACCAAACCCCAACGGTGATTGTTGGACTTTTCAATGCTAGGTCAGTTGTAAATAAAACATACGATATCCGGGAAATGATGGACGATCATAATATTTCCCTGTACTTATTAATTTAAACCTGGTTAAAATCTAGTGACAGCATCGTGTGTGGAGAGCTTTAGCAAAATGATAAAACTCTTCTTCACAACCCTCGTCTCAGGAAGAAGGGTGGGGGCGTTGGTATGTTGTTCGATGGTACTGTGAAGATCAAGGCAGAACCCAATGTAAAATTCAAAACTTTCGAAGTGGTGTCTGGTGTCATGAAGCATGGTACTCGATCAGTTCGGATAATAGTGCTTTATCGCCCACCGAGCAAATCCGGTAAAAGGAAAGACCCCTTAACCGAAGACTCCGTAAATTCCTTTCTGTCAGAGGTTGTATATTTTCTGGGATCTGCTGCTATGTCTAGTGGGCCATTCATTGTAACCGGTTATTTTAATTTTCATGTAGATAATAAAATCGACTCCAATGCTAGCAAATTCTTAAGTCTTCTTAAATCTATGGATCTCGTTCAGCATGTGATCGGACCGACCCATGTCCGCGGCCACACATTAGACTTGATAATAATCCGTGAATGTGATACCGGTCTTGTCGGTAATATTGCGATCTTCGACCCGGCGCGTAACGACCACTTCCTGATCACATTCAACCTAGGTATACCATGTTCGCCGCTGTCTAGACATACAATCATGTATCGTAAATACCGGAACATCGTTGCGAATGATTTTTCTGAGGCAGTGTCTAGTACTCCTAAGGACATATTATTTGATGATCCTGTTGATGTAATTGTTGAAAAGTCTCACAAGATGTCAACTGATCTTATAAACAAATTTGCCCCACTCCGAACTAGAAATACCACCAAGCGTGAAATATTTCCGTGGTATACTGACGAAATTCGTGACGCAAAACGACTCCGCCGTGACCTTGAACTCAAATGGAGGCAGTCGAAGTTAACCGTCCACAGAGAGCTATACGTTAACCATCGTAATAAAGTTAATCGTCTCATTCTGCAGTCTAAAAAAAAGACTATTTCACAAATATAGTTAATGTTAACATCAAAAGGCCGCAGGTTCTGTCAGAGGTGTTGGACAAATTATTCCACCGAAAGGGGCGCAAATCACTCCCTGATCATTCATCACCGGAAGAACTGTCCAATAGATTTGTATCCTACTTCGTTGATAAAATTGAGAATATTAGAGCTGACATTGTGAATGGCAGCGAGGGTGTGCGAGATCAAACACCACACGCTCCAGTGTTTGTTGGGAATCGATTTGACCACTTCCGTCTTCTTGAAAACGAAGAGCTGTGTGAATTAATTAAGAAGTCGCCATCCAAACAGTGTTCGCTAGATATTATCCCAACAAAACTTCTATAGGCTTGTGCACCAGCCCTGCCACCTTGGATTTTACAAATTGTCAACTCATCTCTGGCCACGGGGACATTTCTATCCTCTATGAAAGAAGCCCTTGTAGTCTCTCTTCTGAAAAAAAACCTGGGCTTGATAGTGATATTCTGAAGAACTATCGTTCTGTATCAAATTTGTCCTTCACACCGAAATTGCTCGAGCGGGTTGTATCGAAACAAATTCGGAATCACCTCGTACGTTTCGAACTCTTTGAAGAGTTACAATCTGCGTATCGTCCAAAATGAAGCACGGAATGTGCGCTTTTGCGTGTTCAGAATGACCTTTTACTTGCCATGGCCCAGCAGCGAGTTTCATGTCTTGTATTACTCGATCTGAGCGCGGCGTTCGATACAATCGACCACTCTGTTCTGGCATCCATTCTAGAGCAAAGAGTTGGCGTTTGTGGCGTGGCACTAGACTGGTTCAGATCGTATCTTGCTAATCGTTAACATAGAATACTGATAGAAAACACTGTATCAAAGTCAGTCTCCTTGACTTGTGTGCCTCAAGGTTCAGTCCTCGGCCGGTTATTGTACGCCATATATGTCCTTCCTCTTGGTGACATAATCCAAAAGCATGGGCTTTCCTTCCATCTCTACCAATGACACCCAGTTATATATCAGTTTCAACTCTCAACACGAGAGAGGTGCGGCATGCCGTCTGGAAAACTGTGTGTCTGATATTAAATCCTGGATGACCAACAAGTGGTTGAAGTTGAATGCGGATAAATCCGAAGTCATTTATATTGGACTCCCTTATCAGCTGTCGAAAATTTCTCGGATGAGTTTGAATTTTGATGGCAGTGCCATTTTTCCATCGGCAATGGTTCGTAATCTTGGTTATTTCATGGATGAAAACCTTTCTGCGGATAAGCATGTGTTGCAGGTCTCCAGAACAGCTTTTCATCACCTCCGAAAGATCGGTAGAATGCGTGGTGTGGTAGATGAGGGAACGGCAATGCAATTAATTCATGCATTTGTAACGAGTAGATTAGATTACTGTAATTCACTTCTTTATGGCTGCAAACAGTCCCTAGTTAAGAAGCTACAGAACGTTCAGAATTGTGCGGCTAAACTTGTGACCAAGAGTAAAAAATCTTCTTCGGCTTCCCCTATCTTACAAAAACTGAATTGGCCACCCATTAGTGAAAGAATTAGTTTCAAAGTATTATTGTTTACCTACAAAGCTGTCAACGATCTTGCGCCTCCTTATTTTTGCAATCTAGTTAAGAAGTATGAACCTGCTCGTCCTTTGCGATCAGCTTCTTCGTGCAATCTTGTTCAGAATGCAGGAAAGCTGGTCACAGCTGGCGATCGGGCCTTCTGCATTACGGCACCACATTTGTGGAATGCGTTACCTGACGACATAAAAAACCACAGTCACTCGAGTCATTTAAGAGACACTTAAAAACACACCTGTATAAATTGGCTTATTGCTGACCTGCTTGTATTATATAAAATGCACCTTTAGTTTTGTGTGAAGCCTGTGAGCACTTATGTGGATACTCGGCTCTAAACCATATTATTATTATTATTATTATTATTATTATTATTATTATTATTATTATTATTATTGGAAACATTACTGTTTCCCGTACATCCTATCGGACATATTAACCACATTCTTTTATCCCGGTGAACTAGTCTATGTAATACTCCTTACCACTTCAGGTCTACCATTGTGCAGCACATCGATAACCCTTAGGTGGAAAGAAGAATTACAGAGATTGGAGGGTCTCTGAAAGAAGTGATAAGGGGTCTTACAAAGACTTCCCTGATCCTTTCTATGTGTGAGGTACCCTATCCGTCCTCCCCCATTTGGATTATCCCCTTTCTGGATCATACATCACTTGTTATCAATAGAAGGCCAAACAAAGACTATACCTGATTTCGTTGTCAACTAAGTTTGAACTTTAACCCGTATAAATGAAATCATCCCTCGCAGGACCGTAAATCCGGGGGAGGAGGGAGGGGGAGTGGGGGGTTCGTATCCTCTGTAAATACTTCGTGTGTCCTGTTCGCAGGACAGTGCATGGTTGGTCAGGCTGGTCCCGATTGAGGAGATAAACTGTTCCATGATCACGGGTTTAAAATTTTTGAAATGTACGAATGCTGGTCGTGTGAGTGTTGACTCTTTCCTGACACGATTTAAAAAAAACTGTTATCCTCTTATTGAAAGAAATCCTAATTTTTTGTTTTTTCACTTATTTACTTCCTTATCATAGTTTATGGCACCTCAAAGGAACAAGCTCGTTTCAGTGAGGGGTCATAACCTACAGTTTCAAAGAAAAAATTGAAAAATTGATTTGAAAGATAATTTTTGTGTATTACACTTTCGTATTTCCACTTCACTAACTAAACAGTTTCGCTGAGGTAGATGGTTAGTATGTACAGTACATAATATATATTCATTTTACTGATATGTAAAGCGTAAAACTTAGTTGAAAGACTAACAAAGGTGAGAGGAGTGGGTAATTGAATTGTTCTAGAACAACGCTGCATCTTCCCGGTAATTTGGGTAGTTACGGGTCATATCCCTCTGTAATATCTAGTTGAAAGCTATGCCCGAGGTTGATTTATTAGAAGTAACTTGAACATACCACTAGTCTTTCCAAAAGTATTTGCGTAGGCCTATTTCAGTTTCCCCATCGCACCCAAACGACTAATTCGGGTAGTATAATCTACATCGCAAACAGTGAGGACTGGTGTCGGTGCGGATAAGTTCTTTGACGAGCTTGAAAGACGATCGAGTGTCACAAATAGAAATTTGTTTTTAATTTTTCTTCCCATGGGAGCCGTGAGAAGCGGGGCAGTGCTTGTTAACTGTGGTAAACAAGTTCCGCTGCACCGGTAGGCCAAAATAATAGGTCCGGACAGGCAATGCCCGAAATGGAAATTCCTGATATATGCAAGAGCCACCTTCGATCGGTTAAAGCCAACCCAACCCAACACCAATGACGCGATCACAATCAGCTTCAGACGCACGTTAACAAGAGACCTCGGATACCAACAACACAAAATAAATGAATAAATCATTAAATGATCATATTTTTAATCATTTCGGCAGAAGTGTGTCTCGCATTGGCCTAATAAATTTAACAATATGGGCAACAAGTTTTATTTTCTGACATTAACTACAATTTTATCAATAATTTATTACTTTTTATCTCATACTTGTAATTCTATTTTCTTAGCGATGCGAATCTTTTTGGTGTAATTCTTTTTGTAACGACTGCGCATGTCAGGATTGGTCTTCACCTTTTCAGTTGGATTATTCGGATTGTCAATCCAGATAATTAAAAATTCACTGGAACGCTTCGATTAATAATCTGACCTTACTGCGCACGCTCAATCAATCGAGATTATTCCAGGTCGTTCACGGAAACGTACCCATGGATAGGTATACGCGTTCGCGAGTCGTGGATATTGACTTTTCCAGATCAAGGGAATTAGGGTTCATCAGTGGCCCAACAGAAATTATTAACAGTTTGAGGTCTGACAAGCAGTCCTGTCTTGGGTCGCTTTTAAGGCCAGAGGCTATCAATTATTTCCGTTGGGCCGCGAATGAACCACAATGCCCTTAAAAGTCATGTTATTACTATCACAACTAATAGGAGAGACCATAACCGATTAATATAACAATAACATGATTTTGCCTGATCAGATTGGGGTTCAAATGGCACATGCACTGATTTTTTATTTTTTTCATATTTTGAGTGCACAGGAGATCGTCACGAAGATAGACCTTTTCAGTTTGTCACAAACTTGAAAATATAAAGTACATGTACTTTGGGAATTGGAAGACCATGCTCCACAGTCATCCCAGAATTCACTTTTTTCACAGACTGTCTCCCCCTTTTATTCTCGCTGTTATCAACCACGAACCACATATTCTTTCAAACCTTTGGGTATTTCACTTAATATATTTTGATTTGTAGATAATTGTTTAAGTATTTCATCAACACCGAATGGTTTTCCATCAGGATATCAACACCACCAACTGCGGTTAACTCTTTTTGATCATTTCAAACAGAAGTATCATTATTAACAAATTCCGTCCGTGGCATGTCAGTGACGCGTTCAAACCATTTTATCGCATTCGCATGGACCATCACATCATGATCGGGGCATATAACAGTGAGTGTGTTATTTGTGATCAAGACCTATTCAACGCCTATAATGAAATTAACTCCGCTATTTTGAGTGATTAAGTGAATTTAAGTCGCTCGTGAAAACTTATATTTCGTCGCAGACACTCAAGAGATAATCATGACACCTACTCAAAAAGCAGTAGGTATCCTCTATATATTTGTTATATTCATGTAAATAAATGTATATTTGTGTTATAAATGTCTATCCCCGTAAATAAATGTACATTCATGCATATTATTTGTTGGTGTGAGTATCCTTGTGAAGAAATGTATATTTTTCTGTGGGTAACAGGACGGTATGTCCAAAGTACGTACCGTCCAGTCACAGGCCTCCTTCAATCTGCCAAACTTTGTACCGACATTCCGCCCAACTAACGTAATTTTACTATAGGGGACTATCACTGGTTAATAAAGGCTCGGTGATGTAATCATGTTTTTACAACAAATCAAGTCACATTCTTGGGTGTTTTCACATGAAATTACTAGTTCTAGTGAATGTTTTTACAACACTTAGAACTTGTATTAAATGCTTTTGTAACTCCAAATCAGATATCTCATGGGTGTGTAAAAATTGTTTGAATACAGATGCACTACTATCACCAAGTCTTGTGCCGCATTGTCGAAACACTTCTCAAATGAGGTATCAATAGCCTCATCACCGCAAATCAGAACCCTTTGCATTGAGATTTCACCCCAAATTTGTTACCTATGAACTGCGCTTTTACTCATCAAGGAATACATCAGAAATAACTATGATCTCTACAGACCAACGTTTGTGCATGTCGTGATGCCAAATCAGCCATTGGCGTTGTTATTCGTGGTAATCTACTGAGGAAACTGCACTCTTGTGATGTTGATGGATATAACTGGCAGATGCTATACAAATTCTATGATTCACCCACAAATGCAGTCAAATTGCGTGGTCAGCTCTCGCAAGAATACATTAATGATCAAGGAGTCCGACAAAGAGGTGTCTTAAGTGCAGACCTTTATAAAGTATATGTGAACGGTTTACTTGAAATCTCAGATACTCCAACCACCATTGGCTCCATTAACATAACCTCTCCTACATGCACTTGACGATGTAATACTCATGAGCTCTGATCCATATGCCCTTCAGTATCTCATAAATATCTGCATTGACAAAAGCAAAAAGGAAGGCTACTTACTTCAAAAACAGAAAAGTGTTATATTAAAAGTCGGTACCAGCAAACAGGATTTCAACTGAGAAATGGATGGATCGTCGATATGCCTGGTGTTCATAAAACGACACCCGTGGGTATAATGCGAGCCAACACTAAACACTAACTGACAGCAGTTGAGACAAACATCAAGAAGGTATCGAAGGCCCTAGCCTGGTTTGATGGGTGCTGGGATACACGGTCAGCGTGGACTTAATCCAGTTACGCCCTTCTCGTTACCTCAAACATGCGTACTCCTTCTATGTACTTATGGTCTAGAAGTAATCCTTCCATGTGGCAAGGCGCTGGATGTATTGGGAAAACATCAACGCCAGAATGCAAGACAACTTCTCTCTCTACCAGTAAGTGTCGCTAACTAATATATACTACTCAAAGTTTGCTAAGCACCAAGTATATCCAACTACCTGTTTTACGTTTTATTTGAAATATTGTTTTGAAAAGTGTATATATTTTTTATTTAATTATACCTTTAATGATTTAAGTACAGAAATTAAGATTTTGTTTATGTTTGACATTATTTTTTAGCTTTTGAATATGATAACCATGGAAAATGGATATTATTGGTAAAAGAGGACATTTTTCAATGTGCCAAAAGTTGACGGAACGAAATGGTATGGGTTCAATATCAGTTATGAGACCCATTACTGTTAATTGCAGCTTAACAGAGCATTCTCACGCACCCAGTCAGGTTTCTGGTGGTCCTTTGTGGGACGTTGTTCCATTCTTGGACCAGCATGGCACCAAGCTCCTGGACACTTCTTGGCCTGACTGCACGGGCTGAAATTGCAAACTGCAACTCATTCCAGACATGTTCGATTGGATTGAGGTTAGGGGATTTTGCTGCCCAGTCCATACGCTAAATCTCCTCCCTCTATCGGTACTCCCCGACAGCAGAGGCAACATGAGGACGGGCATTATCGTCCATCAGAATGAATCTATCACCCATTGCAACTGCATACATTCTGACGTGGCATCCAGGATCTCATCAATATACCGCTGTGCAGTCAATGTACCACGGTCAAGGACACAGAGCTCTGTACATGATGCCGCCCAGACCATTATTCACCCTCCACCATAGCGGCAATGTTGGGTGCATGGAATCGCTCTCCTGGTCTTCTCCATACCCTACAACACCTATCTGTGTGGTCTAGGCAGTACTTTGACTCATCTGTAAAAAGGACAGGTCGGCAATCTTCTCTGGTCCATCCAACGTGGTCCATGGTCCATTCATATCGTGCCTGGCTGTGGTTCCGGGACAGCGGAATGCGAATACATTGTCTTCTCGATCGGAGACCACATTCGTGCAACCTTGCCCGGATAGTCTGCGTCGAAACATTTACCCCGGATGCATTCTGAAGGTCACCGCGAAGCTGGGTTGCTGTGGCAAAGCGGTTCCTATGGGCCTGAATGATCAAAAACCGGTCTTCAGCTGCAGATGTTGCCCTGTCTCTGTCACCACCTTGCCGTCTTACTGGTGTGCCATACTGCTGAAGTCTTGCCCAGGCTCTGGTGATTACCGTATGGTGCACACCAGGGGCTTCACCAACCTGACGATGGGTAGCCCCTTGCTCCATCATCCCTACAGCCCGCCACATTTCTGCTTCAGACAAATGCCTTCTTACATTTGCATTTGCCATACTCAATGATTAAATCACAAGGGTTTGTATTGAAATGAAGATTGAATACCCTACACATGTCATGTACATGTAGACAATACACGAAAACATCACGAAAATCAAAGGGTATATGCTTTCCATGACTGTCACGAAAAGTCTGCCTGTCAAGAGAGCTAATTTAAACACTGAGGACCATCTCAATACATTCCTCAATCAATTCCACCAAAAATATCGCAAATATGTCACAAGAAAATTTCACAATGATGTGTCAAATATTTGGTGCTTAGCAAACTTTGAGTAGTATATAATAATATATATTCTATCAGGGCTTTTTCCAATGGAGGCAGTTATCCATAAGAAATCAATGACGTTTTTCGTAAATATCTGTCATCTTACTGATGAAGTCATTCAAAAACCACTAGCAAAACGACAACTGTCATTTAAACCAGACTCCAGCCACAGCTGTTCATTGCAGTTAAGAAGATCTTCCAAGCATTTGAACTTCCCGATCCAGATCTGCTACTGAAACAACCGCAATGTAAAGACCATCTGAAAAAGATGATAAATGAATCTGCCAATAACGAGTGGAAGAGAAGACTCGTCAATGATGCAATCTTTGAACCTTTCGTTGAACCATCTTTCAAAGCAATTTACACCAGGGAAATATCACCACGCCATTCGACCACATCATATGAGTAATGGAGACAACATAAGAATACTACTGAGGAACAGATTGCTCTAAGTGGAACTTATATACCAGGGGCAGTGGAACGATTTTCAAAGTGAGGGGGCTGGGTCGTGCAATGGATGGTCATCGGTATGACGGGCCGACGATGGTTCGGCCCGTGGTACGAAAATTTTAAATTCAAGGGTCCCAAAAACACCATTTCCATGCATCTGAGCGGATAGGTTGAGATTTTTCAGGAGATGTATTTGAAAGATATCACACTTTGAGAGCCGTTAAAAAAGACGTCGATAAAGCAGACAGGTGCGGTCTATTTATCAGCTTTGGTCGTAACGACCAAAGCTGATATTTATCAGTTTTGGTCGTAACAACCAAAGCTGATAAATAGACCTCACCTGTATGCTTACCAGACGTTAACAGCAATTATACTGTCTGTGGATTATCTTGTCTGGGTGGCTTTGGTACTTGTATGTCTGTAAGATTACGATCTATTAAAGTTAACCGATTTTTTAAGAGACTGTATACATTTTATCGTTTGTTGCCACTTACTGCAAAAAATGATCCGAAATCTATCGAAACTGAACAAGTACGAGAGAAACATAGCTGGCGAAAATATGGGGGAGGCTCTCGATCCGCCCCTTGTTTCGCCCGTAATTGGTTGTGTTGCATACAAAAAAAACATGACCTGGCAAAAAAGTGATGGGGCTGAAGGCCCCCAGCCCCCCCCCCCCCTCCCTCCGGTTCCGCGACCCCTGTATACTGAAGACGAACAGAGTAAAGTTTAATAAAAAAAGAAATCGATCCAACCTGAAATATTATTCCACTTCATCTCACCCCCAGAGGAATCAAGTGATAGAAGAAACCAATTTAGATGTCCCTGACATAACGAATTATAGTCTCCTACAGCTAATTATTGATCCGGGCATGTTGATCTCTTATGAACAGCTGCTAGAAACCTACATTTCCACTCTAGTCTTTTATGTTCTGCCCTACGTCTGCGAAGGTACCCCATGCTACTAGCCAAGTCAAAAGGATGACACCCACAGCGGCTGTCTTAGATGTTTTTTTTTCAGAAATGTTTTCGAATAAGAAATCATCTAAACTGTAAATAGTGGTGACGGACTTTTAGCTGTAAATACTCAACCGGCAACGGCGTGTATTGTAAAAGGTAGAACTTCGGCAGAGGTAATGTAGGTAAGGTAAGACGTACAGTCAACTATTGACTTCATTGCGAGTTGCCCACACACTGACAGTCGATTCGCACTCTAGAGAAACTGATTACGAATTGACCAGAAAATGTTTGAGAACGAATCGACTAGTCGATGTATTGATCAGTACCTCAAGTTTCAGTCTCACTCTGTACTTGCTCGATGATAGAATTGCGAAACACTTTGGGGTTCCTTTTGTTGAGTTTGACAAGTTTTGTTTTTCTATGCTTTTGGCATGGTATTGTTAAGTAATTTTAGCGTGTAGTACAAAAAATAGATTCATTAATTTCAACACACCTCTGGACTCCTTTCTACGATATGCCTGTGGCTATGTAGCACACCTCCTTCGCCGAATGAGGCCATGAAGAAATTCCTCAATAAATGATGAGTTGTAACCTCAAGCCCCTCGTGTCACTGGCAAACGGATTTTGATGGGCCACGTACCCATCCCCTTCGCTACCCCTGCCTTAGAACCGACTGGAGGTTGACACTCCAATTCTATCGCATGACGCCACCAGGCCAATGTAAAAATGCTTTATTGAGTTATATTCTCATCAGGGTACTAAACGCTTACGTTCCGGTTTACACGTTTTGGCTTTCCCTTTTTGGATATGATTATACTCGTATTTAATTTATCAGATGTTACCATGAGGTTTTAGTAGTATAGCTCAAACACCTTTTTTCCTGATTTGAGGGATCTCATGTGACGTCGGGTCACGAGACTTGATAGGTATCATCTTGGTTTTTCTTTTATTTTTATTCTTGCGTTTTTTCTTCTTCGTTTTATGTACAGTACTGTCGAAACCACACACATTTCATTTTTGTATATCTTTTCTCTGATAATTGGAAATAAATATTGTTTAAACAAAGGGTAACTTGACCGTAACTTCGTTGTGTCCTTGGGAAAGGCACTTAATCCCGATTGCCCATGTGTGGGCACAGTCACTGTGTACTAAATCGCACTGCACGTCAGTGGTGCACTTGTGTTCAACCAATGCTAACCCTGCTTGTATGGAGTTAGTACGTTGGGGAATCTGACAGTTACTCACCGCTGCTAGTTGTTTTTTTTTCCGGGTACCGGCTCCGGCTTCCTCCACCCATAAAACTGTCCGACGCGAGGTAACTCTAGCTGTCAAAGGTGTCGTTAAGGCCTAATCAATAAATAAGTAAATATAAATAAATAAATATATAGTTTCTTGAAAGTTTTCCCGCGAAACGGTTTGCGTTGCCAATGACGTTCTGACGTCATGCGTTTTTATTTTCAGGCTGTCTGTGTTTGCAGAATGGGCGACGAATATAATACAAAAATGCCCTTAAATGCTCTATGTGTGGCATGCCATTGATCGCTCCAATTCAGGGACCTACCGTTATTTTAGTTCGAATAATCATTTTTTTCCGATTGAGAGGCCCTCGGTGGGTGGGGGGAGGCAAATTTCTTCAGGAACCTATGATGGGTGGGTGGGTGTGGGTGGGTGGGTGGGTGGGTGGGTGGGTGGGTGTTTGGTCGGAATGGCTAGAAATCATTTTTTCCATGATCTAAAAATTATTTCCTTTCGTTCTTTTAAAGATTTTATAGGCTTTTGGGAACAGGTACATCCATTGTTATATATTGTTTTTGATATTTTTTTTTATAGATTTGCAGCAATCATTCAATGAGTAATTAGTCACTTTCTTAACCATTTTGAGCTTTTGCTTTTAACTTTTTTACTCAACACTGTCAACAGAGCCGACATCTGATATATATCAACAATAGAACCGCAGGATGAAAATAGAAGAAACTCTTTATCAAGACATATCGAGCGTATATATTGTATGTATCAGCGCACTTTCAAGCTGATTATTATCACCGACACTCCCGATTTGAGACATGCCAAGGCACTGACATAAGCTAAACATAGGTCACTGGATAGATACTCAAAAGTATTGAAAGTCTTTGGGAATAAATTGTTTCCTGTCTCTCCACTCGTTTTCGCCATCCATTTTTTAAATAAAATACTAAAATTGTAAAAAAAATCACTCTATAAATTGCATGTACAAGCTAAAGAAAACTTTAAAGAATGAAAAGGTATACTCAATCAAATTAAACTAAATGAAGCAGCAGTCATTCAACCCTTAAATAACCTAGAATAGAAGTATTAATGCATTTTTTTAAAACACATGTTCTAATTGTTTTAGTAGCATTTTAACAAAATATTTAGTGGTACACCCTACGCAACCTTATTAATACACTGGTCTATTTTGGTATCTCATAGTCCATGTTTGTTTAACATGGATACAAGCTGACAACTCTGTGGTCAATTCTGGAAGTCAGGATTTGTGAAAATAAAATCATTTTTCAACATCTGATTAACTGTCATCATTTGATTAACCTTGCCCCATGATCCAAATTTTAAATCCTCAATACTGTGAGGATATGAGTATATAGACCACAAACTTCCAGAAAACTCCCCACATTTTGCCGACGTTTTTCAGTACAACATGCTCATCAACTTCCTGTGAAGACTGTGGACATATAATACTGGAGAAAATGATACAGATATTAGAGCTGAAACGGTTAAGGGATTTTCTTGATCGATTAATCACGTGGATTAACCTTGGTTAGCCGATTAATCACTTGTCCAAATAGATATCTGAATAATTGCCATACCGATGATGATTTACAGCATGAACTCTTTACCCAACGTAACAAACAAAACCGACTAGGCCTATATACAAAATCTCCATTCAAATTTATTATGTTTTAATTTTTTGTCTCAAAAACATAGCTTACGACCTCTCATTGGAACAAGCTCATTGAGCTCGTTCCAATGCGGGGTCATAAGCTATGTTTTTGAGACAAAAATTTAAAATTTTTAGTAATTCATGAATTTATTATCCAAGTATCGGTTTCCACTCGCAATGGGTAAAGGGTTAATAATGACCATTTCCGGCTACTGATACAGTATAATGATCGTGCAAGTAAACAAGTTTGTCAGCAAGTAACATGCATGCTTCACTCTGTCTCGTATAATTGGTGTGAGTCAGTCTGACAATGTTTGCCTGTTTTGGAGCAAGTTTGTTCCTTTGTTAACCCATATAATACAGTAGTTCAAAAGTAACGGTTAATCGATCAATTCCTTTTTGGATCGATTAAGATGTTGATCATTGATTAATCGATTAATCGGCTAACCGTTTCAGCTCTAACAGGCATAGAGACACTACTGTCAACATTTTTAAACTGTAGTGAATACTGAGTAGGACTGTGAATATCCATCAAAGGGGGTGGATGTCAGACATTGGTTGGAAAAAACTGTCGAAAATGGAAAAAAGTTTAGGGAAAGGGGTGGGTGGGTGGTCTAACATGCCGAAAGTTAAAAATCATCATATGTTCCTGGAGGTTTTTCCCGCCCCTGGTACATTTCCTGGTATTTTAAAAAACAATTTGGCCAGTCCGCGCCTGACCTTACTCTACAATTGTATACACGCAGTACGTATATCACTTGCAGGATGCAATTCTGAATGATGCTATTGTTTTGCACCGGCGAATGTTTAACACCAGCTATACCGACGAAAGTCCGGGTAATCGGGTACATTTGTGTATATGATATACTATGTTACCATAGTGATGGGTAATCGTAGGCGAATGCGGAACACCTGTTGTTAAGTTAATGCGTGTGCTTATCGTCCTTTGTGTTTGACGGAGGGGGTTATCTTGGTTTCTGTGATGGAACTTGGTTACTGTGGATGCACGTAATGTTTTTTACTGTTTTCCAGAAGTATGTTCGATTGTACAGTACGGGAGTATATATATCAATTGTCGAAATGAACCCGAAATGCCCATGAAAGCTGTTAATATGACCTGCATTTCGAAAAATGCTCGTTATCGACCACCTTGACCATCTACTGGTCATTTTAAGCCAGTATATTGATTCCAGGACTTGTTCAGTTGTTACTCTCGACCCTAGACTTCTATTCAATCTTATCTACTTCAAGTAATTCTTTAACCCTATCACAAGCTTTTCCCTTAACCAATCAGATCATTCCATTCACCTAACACTTTCACATTATCACATCAAGTACCATCATAGACCTATATCTTGTGGGATACATGTGATTTCCCGCTAGTCAAATGTGTGCAAGAGTTATTTGAGAAATTGCTGGAAAGGGTGATTTCCGGTAGGACTCTTTGACTCATCTGGGGTTTGGCTTCTAGACCATCCCACCACTTTCATGGCTCCTACAAATGAGCTAAAGAGTCGTTCGAGCATAACTTTGTGGCCTCTGGCTTTATGTAGCCTTTAGCTCCTAGACCATAGCTCTATAGCTCCTATAAAACGCTCCTAGACCACGAGTTTCGCGGCTCAAAAACAAAAGCACTAACACTGTTATCTGCTATCACTTTCGAGCCTGTGATCGGCTCTCGGTACAAATGGCCCCTATCACTGCACTATTAGTTGCTATCGCTACCGGTATCGATTCATATTACTATGATATTCATGCTTGCGTTCCACTGGTGCTGCTAACGTCACTAGCCTCTTTTATGTCTGGTTCTATGAACACAACTAGCAGCTGCTCCTAATTGTAAATGCTCACACAATTCTCCGACTCCTCAAGAAAATTAGATAACCGGCCACCGATGTGCTGCGGTCGTGGCTGTCGTAATCTAACGAGATAAATAGCAAAGACAGCATTTGTTCGAAAGAGTGATTCCGAGTATGACTCATCGACTCATCTGGGTATCTTAGAATACTTATTATATGGTGATGTGACATTGGAGGATACTTATCGGAGGATGCTGCTCGTAGACGCCCAAATGGAGGATTGTTATCGGAAGATAGCTATAAATTACGTCAAAGGTGGCTTTAATTTCCCAGGGTTTGTATGGCAATAATAATTATTTGGCCTTCCGCTGATTTGTCTCGGCCCATTAACGATTAGGCCTACATTAACACCCCCCGCGTCGGGTTATTCCTCTCCTACTCTCCCTCCTAATTTCCCAGGATTTAGTCTAAAACTGTTTCATAGTTCATCACTGACGCTTTCTTGATTGATCACCAAAACTATAGTATTGACCTTTTCCCTCATGCCATTCCTTATCTACTTTCCCCTCATGTTTTCATTCCACTCTTCCGCTATTCCGCCAGTTTCTCAAGGAGTCTTATTCTACTTGGAAAATATTTGAGGAATTATAAAATGAAATGTTCCAAGGTCACCGTTACTCCTAAGTCGCACATTTTGCATGCTCTTTCCTCGCGTTTCCCGAATGACCGAGTATTCATTTCGCTTTATATTAAGAGTATATGGGTTTCTGTACATGCCTCTACCTGTAATACATAATTCACCTCAAGTATTCATATTCCCCCGTTTCCCCCACAGTTATATTCTTGCTTTTCTCTTCACGAAGTGAGAATTACCTATGACCCACCTTCGTGGCTACTCTTCCTTGCGGCCCACAGGTATTACATTGCTTTTGTTTTCGTTCAGCTCAAGTCGCCACGTATTCCCGTACTTTACTAAAATGACTAACATTTTCCATTTTGTGTACACCCTGTACATCCTCATATAGAGCTTTCGTGATTCCGACAAAACTTCCCCCAAATCCGAGGTCCTCAAGTTTCTACCGCATTCCCTCACTCCATAGTCTGTCGTATGTTTGTTCCCGTCGGGGTTGGGGGGGGGGGGGGCATAAACATATTTCTCTTATTGACTTTTGATGATTCTATCAATTGAGAGAGAGTAAACAAGGAGTCAGTGACTCTTTTTCCTTTCCGGAACCCATTCTGGATCTCTCCCAGGAATCCCCCTTTATTCGACAATTTCCGCAAGTCTGTCTCAGAGGAACTTGCAGAATACCTTCCCAACATTGCTCCTGATGGATATCCCCTGTAATTATCTAAAACCCTCCCTAT
This sequence comes from Pictodentalium vernedei, assembly GCA_031216915.1. Classification (NCBI taxonomy): domain Eukaryota; kingdom Metazoa; phylum Mollusca; class Scaphopoda; order Dentaliida; family Dentaliidae; genus Pictodentalium; species Pictodentalium vernedei. Next base: position 154,463,231 of record CM062293.1, read on the forward strand.
TTCTCTTTTGTGTAGGAATGTTACTCTGTTTCCTTCAACCCGGTCGGGACCTCTTGCTTTGTGATATCCATGTTAAATAGTGTTGTAAGATTCTCATATAACGGACCACCTACTCTACTTAAAAACTCGTTGAGAATTCCGTCAGTGACTGTTGCTTTGCAGTTCTTTAACTTAGTTATTACAATTTCGTACTTTTCCCGACTCGATATCCCTGCATACAAAGTCACATACATTTTCTGCACTCTCCATCACACATTCTGGAATGACCCCTTCCCCCATCTTCTGCATTTACCTTTTCCCAATGCTTCATCATTTCTACAGCAATGTTGTCCTGGTCATAAGTGTTTTGCCGTTCAACTTAATAGGCCTACTCTGTGAAGTATTTCCCATGTTAGTTTTATTTACCCATTTCCAGAATACATTGCAAATTGATACCTCCCACCCTGTTTTTCCTGTTGCTTTATAGAGATTACTATTCCGCACTCTCCTATTTTTGTTCTTGATTATATTAGCCTTTGTTCTTGCCTCCTCATATACCTCTGGCACTTTTAGTGACTATATCATTAACCCCTCTTAACTTCTTAAGTTCTCAACGTCTTCTAAATGCAGCGCATTTTTTCTTCCTCTATTTTTTGCGTGTTTGAGCTCATTATTTACTTTATATCTTAGTTCAGTTGTCGTCACCCCAATTCTCCCTATGCTTTCCCTCCCAGCATTTTTTTAGACTTCTCATAACTGAATCGGCCAACTCTTCATCGTTATCTCCGGCTGACATATTTTTTAGCTTAGATTTTAAATTCTCCTCAAAGTGCCCCCAGTCTGCTTCTTTTCCCAGTTTCCAAATGTTCTTAAAGACCGTCGTTTGTTTTTATACGCCCGTTTGAAAGACGGCTGTACTATGTAATCATTCTGTCCATCTGTCTTTCTGTCAGTCTGTCTGTCCGTCCGTTAAGATTTTTGGTTTCCGACCGATAACTCCAGTTAACAAAATAACAATCTCACTTATAAATTTCAGAAACCTACTACTCTATCCAATTCGCTTCGCCCCACATTACTCCCAAGCAATTTTGAAATAAAATATATAATAAAGCCGCCCGAAATACAAACTAATAATTAAAAATACTGATAAACAGTTCATTGTTGAAATTTGTGATTTTTCTTGGTGAGTAGTATACACGTCAATGTTTACGACCGTTGTTTGGCTTTATACGACTTTTCACAAAATTGGAGCGAAACGGCGCAAAACATTTTAATTAAATATTAAAATATACTCAAAATATGAAAGAAACCTTGAGTCAACTCGGCCCTCATTTGCCGGCCAACTCGCCTCAAACGGGATGGGTCGTTTCGTTCCCGGGACGATTCGTCACCGAGACGTTTCGTCCCCTATTGGTGGGACGTTTCGTCCCCGGGACGATTCGTCCCCAATGCAAATTCCTAAAGGATGAGTGTTATAAATAACTAACAGTGGTATATTTCATTGATATAACTTTATTTGATTTCCAAAAGTTAAACAATCAATAACAAAGTTTACATTACATTACACCAAATAATATATACATTATATCTACATGAATTTTATTTGTTGAACCCTTTACCTAACGACTTTCTTAAAAAATACTTTTCGTTTTAAAAATAAATAAAATAATAATAAAATCATTTTAAATTACTAGAAATTCTCAATACATACCTTCACTTCAATGTGGTTGTTCGTTCGTATTGTGTGATCGAAGATGCACCAGTCCGATATGGGAAAACTTTCGTTCTCCATCCACTGTTCTGTAACGTATTGCACGAACTGTTGCAAACCCTCTGTGTTGGCCTTCCTTGCTAAATGGTCGAATGTTTGTCTTATGTGTTGATTGGGCAGGAATGGAAGTGCCAAAGACTGTTTCAAATATTTTCTCAGCGCTGTGTTGGTGTTATATCCAGTTTGTAAGCCAACATCTCCTACTTTGGCGAATACTGCCTTCCTCCAGTGGAAAACGCAGCCTTTTATTTCTTTGCCCGGAAAAACTTCTCTTATCGCTTGCCAAGTAGCTGAAAAAAAACACCCTTGCTTTAGTTTAAACATACATATAGATAAGGTGACTTATTACATGTTAATTTTAAGGTGAGGCGTACATAGGCCTAAGTGGGCGACTTGGGGCCTGGGTGGTGGCAGTCGGGAGTAAAAAAAAAATTAAACTCACCTGTTTCAAAGTCACTGACAAATGTCTCTACACAGGATTCATCAATTTTCTCAAGAATTGCTTGAAGAACTTCTACATAGTCGCTCATACGACAGCGTGTCATGATGACAAAGACCATTGGGAACTGTCTTTTCTTTTCTCCTAAAACTCCAAAATCATTATTTGTATTATAGTCTGCTAATATGATATCTAATTATGCATAAAATCCAACCTCGATGCCATATGATTGACCATCATTGGTTACGAGCAGATGCTTCCCTCATTTATGAAAAAAACCCAATCCCATATCTTCTCAATAATTTGGTATTGAAGTGGGACGTTTCGTCCCCAACTGGGGACAAAACGTCCCACCCTGTCACGGGGACGAAACGTCCCACCAACTAGGGGACGAAGCGTCCCGAGGACGAAACGACATGGACCCCCTCAAACGGAGGGCAAAAGGTTTGTCCTGAAAAATTTCCGAGGGCGAGTTGGGCCAGAGTAAGTGGACTCTTAGCCCTTTTTAGGGTCGGGGAAGATCGACCCTTGGAAGATTCGGCCGGGAACTTTCGGCCCTGGCAGCGGGCCGTTTCTTCTCACTTTGCGTTTAATTTTTTGAAATTTATATTTTATTCAGTTATTTAGAAAAGTTATTATCTGAATATGTTTGAATGATTTTTGATCAGAATTTTACATATTTTGTGGAGAAATTTTTTTTAGTCAGTTTTGATAAGAATTTGGTCTATTTTGTGAAAACATTTCTTACCTCTTTGCTTGAATGTAAATATTAGAAACCGAAACATGTCCAGTCACTACAAGAACTATTCCATCAACTGACTTCAAACATACTGTTCACTGTCTGCGGAATTTTTTTTCAACTTCGACGGTGAATTCACTAAATGAGAAATGTTGTTTGTTATTGTCACTTGGAAGTTTCCGCCCAGTTTGTTTAGTTTGAGCGGTACTTCGCAAGTTGTTTCTCTCATCGTCAATGCGCATGTACATTTGTTTTTATTATGATATTCTGTAGAGATATCTTTATTGTTTTGACTGACTCTTGGAAGTTACCGCCGAGATTGTTTGTTTCTTCACTACATTAACTATTATTGCCCCCCCCCCCCCCCCCCCCTCTGTGACCACCATATGATATACCGAGCTTCACATAAATTGAAGATGAATATTAAAGGAAATAAACTACAACTGACAATGAAATAGATTCACTATGGACCAACTTTTGAGACGTAGATGTTAGAATGACCGAATGCCTCTATGTTTACAAATAAAATTTACAGACTTGGAAAAACTAAAAAAATAACTTTTGTAACTACATCTGTATATCTTTAAATGATTATACTTGTACCACCACCAGTGTTTTGTGTGACATTTTGCATATATGTACATATAATATGTAAAATTGTAGTGTTTGAGATTTTGTGTTGTTAGGTTGTCAAATAATGTTATCTAATGTTATTAGAATTAATAAATAATTACCTTAAACCTCTTGTCATTATCAATAATATTGTCACTTGTCAATTATGTCAATTTCCAACCCCCCAGATAGAACACGAATAGACTAATTAGCAGTCATTCACTGAGTACCCGGGCCGAATCTTCCCGGCAAAATTTTCCCGGTCGATCCTTCCCAGGGCCGAATCTTCCCAGGGCCGAATCTTCCTGATCCCCCTTTTTATAAGGTAAAGTTCAATCCAAATTGGAATTGGATATCCCTGCCGAATATTCTCGGATCGATATTTCTCGAGGTCGAAAAGTGCCGCGCCGACTTTTCCGGAAAGTATTATACCAGTTCCCGATAATTGAGTGACCAGCAATCGAATTTCGTCTGTGTTCTAATTTTCAACTTCGAATTATACTTCTGAGTGGTGCGCTCTTCCTTGAGAACGTATATCGATTACAGCCTTTTAGCCATCGGAAAAATGATGCAGGGAGGAACTCCGATTATTGTTTTGAGTGAGTTTTTTTGACAGTTTATGGTTTGTTTTTCACGCAACTCTCTGGCCATGCGAAAAACATAAAAAACTATTGTTTTGTTTTTCAGACCAGAACACCAAAAGGGAATCTGGACGTAAAGTACAAACTGGAAATATCGCTGCTGGAAAGGTAAGCACATGGCCGTGAACACGGTTGGCCCTGTAAACAAATCGTTCCGTATATTCTCGAACATTCCTTTGAATTTATCTAAATACCGAAATCACGCGCCAAAATATTCAACATATATTGTTAAAGCACATCCGACCTAACTTAGAAGAAAATTCAAAGTCTAAAAAGGCCCAAAACGAATAACCCCAATAAATTATACAGTCAACTCGGCAGTATCGAGTCGTCGGCAGTATCGATTCACAGGCGTCTGGGGACCTGATCTAGACTAGAGCGATAAATAGCGCCTAGAAGGTCTAAAATCACCCAACATCAAAATACCCCTACTGTATTATAAATACACACAAGGCTGGAAACTTCCAACGCTCGAAATTTTATACCACGAAATTAGAAACCACTCGTTTCAAATCAACGAAACGCGTTGACAGCTCGCATAGCACGTTTATCGATGCATAAATGAATACACTTCAATTCTGCAGTGCACCCCTTAGCATTTTCTTGCAGAGAATGCCTTTATTTTCACTCCAATTCGACAAAACACACACAAAATTCAGCTAGACGAACTTCCATTCCACGAGAATCTCCGCACTGAATTTTCTCTCTAGCGGGGATATCGGCTCAGGACGTTCAAAATTCGCATTTTTGTGTATCTTGCACTGTTAAAAAAAGTTAAAACACACATGGCTGTGGATAACATATTTGGGTCTCAAAATAATTAGTTTTGATTTCATGTTTGGTCGAAAATTGACAAGACTCAGAAAGAGGTGCTGGACGTTTCGTGCACTGCCGTTTCGTACACCGCCATTTTGGACGTTTCGTACACAAGATTCTGGGACGTTTCGTACACAAGGTGGGACGTTTCGTACACGGGATTTAAATGGGATATATGAGTACATATACGATGAAAGACAACAACGCTCTTATTAAAATAATATATTTTATTGAACAATAAATATCTAAACTTAAAAAAATGACGTTTTCAGACATAAATATATATATACCAAATGATAAAATACTTTGTACATAAATGGTAAACAGTTTTAACCAGGTGGGGGCATGACATTTTGAAAGGGAAATACATGTAATGGTTTATCGCTCCGCCCACAGCAGTCATTGGTTATTACATGTACATTCAAATTGACATTTGACAAGCGTTTTCATTAAATTGGAAGAACATTTAAATTTCCGATTTTTCCCGTAATTTAAAGGAGAATTTGTTCAAGTTTTATTGCGTTACTGGGAAAAATTCAGAAATATAAGCAGAAAATCCTACCAGTACTCTATCAGTATTAACAAAGGAATACAAATTAAATTTTTCAGTAAAATTGAAGAAGATTTGAGTTGCGCTAAAATGCTTTAAATTCTATGTCGCCATGACTGACTAAAGATGAAATGTGAATCAAGTAAGTTTTGGGCCTGTTTTTATACAAATTTCAATTCTAGAAAAACACCGAAGATGAAATGGTTTAGTTTTAATACTAGAAATAACAAATCAATTAACAATGTTCACGTGTTGTTTGGAATAACAACACTGTTCAAGAGGTGATTGGTCCTCATTATACTGGCATCAAAGCATTGAGCATCTCATCAAAATAACTCCTCAACAGAGCTTCCCGCAAGTTTTAACACGTAAGACCTCGTACCGGATTTTGCAAAGCGCCGTTTTTCGCGTTTGAAATGCTATTTTTCAACTGCGCATGTGAGACAATTTTTTTTAAAAATTTGAAACACGTCATAAATTTAAACTACGCATGCTCCCCGCGTTCAATTTGAATTTGTAACTTATTCAAAAACAGTATTACCCGCGATAACCTAAATCGCGAGACGCGATTTTTTGGGCAGTTTTCGCTTTGTCATAGTAAAAATTGAAAGTTGAAAAAATGCAGGCCCTTACGAAGACACTCACGATTTTAGAAGAAAATCTTCATGTTTCATTGTGGTAAGTGAATATATTTATTGAACATTAATTGTCCGTAAGTGCCAACTTAGTGTTATGTGGCAGCGGGTCGGTGGATCCCTCATGAAAATGTACCATGGTACACCATGGTATGTCCCAAAATACCGTGGTATTACCATGGTATACCATGGTAATACTATGGTATTTTGGGACATACCATGGTGTACTAGGAGTGTAAGCTTCGGGGGGGGGGGGGGGGGGCACTGTGAAAAGAAAGCTAAAGAACCACGGGTTGTTTGGGGAGCCAAAGAAAGTGGAACCAGGAATCGGAGGCACGAGTGAAATTGTGGAGAGGGCGGGGGGAGGGGAAGGGGGGGGCAGAGCAAGATTATGGAAGGGTCAGAACTATGTTGGCTAGTAACCTGTGAGCCTTCTACGCCCCGATCCAGGTATCCCTTGGCTCACGAGTTGAGGGGATACCTGACTCGGGACGTAGAAGGCTCACAGAGTGGAGCTTCCGCCTACTGGGATATCCAAACCTACATGTATAAGGTTAGTAGGGAGGACTGTCCCTTCTATATGTGGGTGTATATGGGGTGCGACCCGGGAAAAGTTTTGAAAAAATAATTTCTCTAAAAAGGTATCTGTAATGATTTGACATTACTGGGTGGACATTGCGAAAAATGACTTAGAAATTAAAAATTTTTGGGAGCGTGTGGAAAATTGGGGGGGGGGGGGGGCATATGCCATTTGTAGTGTAGCCCCCCCCCCCCCCCCCCCCCCTCTGGTGGCTAAGCGACTGCAAACCAAAGAGAAAACATTAATTTTATGTTCAGCTATCAAAACATAGCCCGCGAGTTTTCACCAGAAAGCAGTGAGACTGCCTGTTCGGGGGGTGGGGGGGGGGGGGGGGGGGGATTGATTAACCATTTGGAAAAAAAAGAATAAAATACTGAACGTCCGGCAAAAAGTATCGAACATTAACGAATGCCAAGACAATACCACAGACACAGCCTCGCCTAAATATCATTTTGTCCTAATTGCATTCTGTCTTAGAATGCACTTAGGGCAAAATAGTTCAGACACATACACATAGCCCCCCCCCCCCCCCCCCCCCCCACCCACCACACACACAAATAAACTGTAATGTATAGAAGAAGATTACATTTTCCACTAACAACAATCTTTTAGCGCTGCACTGGTTGTTTTTAATGTGTACCAATCAACAAATTACAAGCTGTTTTAGTATGACGGTCGTGAGAGACTTTGGTAGTTATTCTGTATGGTCCTTTCCTGTGTAGCGCGCGAATTATGAACGTCCTGAGCCGATATCCCCGCTAGAGAGAAAATTCAGTGCGGAGATTCCCGTGGAATGGAAGTTCGTCTAGCTGAATTTTGTGTGTGTTTTGTCGAGTTGGAGTGAAAATAAAGGCATTTTCTGCAAGAAAATGCTAAGGGGTGCACTTCAGAATTGAAGTGTATTCATTTATGCATCGATAAACGTGCTATGCGAGCTGTCAACGCGTTTCGTTGATTTGAAACGAGTGGTTTCTAATTTCGTGGTATAAAATTTCGAGCGTTGGAAGTTTCCAGCCTTGTGTATATTTATAATACAGTAGGGGTATTTTGATGTTGGGTGATTTTAGACCTTCTAGGCGCTTTTTATCGCTCTAGATCAGGTCCCCAGACGCCTGTGATCGATTCAAAATTTACTGACTGCCATGTTACGTTTAAACAACCGAAACATTTTTATTTTTAGCTCACCTGAGCGAAGCTCAAGGGGAGCTTAACTAATCACTTTCTGTCCGTCGTGCGTCGTCCGGCGTCCGTCGTCCGTCGTCCGTCGTCCGTCGTCGTCCGTCCGGCGTTAACTTTACATTAACGACTTCTCCTCCTAAACCACTACCCCAATTTTATTCAAATGTTGGCTAAATGTTTATTACCTAATGCCAATTCAGATTTGTTCAAATGAAGTTGCCCCTCCTCCTGGGTGGTGCCACACCCCCAAGGGGCACCAAAATCTTTGTAAATCTTCTTCTCATGAACCAGCAGTAGCAGAGACTTGATATTTGGTGTGCAGCTTCCTTTTGAGGTGTAGACTCAGATTTGTTCAAGAGAAGTTTGTGGGGCTATACTTGACGTTGTTATGAGAGGGGCAAAATTTTTTGCCCCGCCCAAAATTTCTATTTTCCAAACCGAGAGGCTGATTTGAACCAAATTTTATGTGAGGGCTTATTGGGTCATGAGTACTTGATTTATGCAAAAAAAAATTTTCCCGCAGCCCCGTGGGAACCACAGGAGCTAAAAATAGAAAAAATTTAAAACGCCCATATCTCCAAAACTGCACGGCACTGAGAATTTTTATTTGGTGTGCAGCTTCCTTAGGACCAACAGAAAGGATTGGTAAAAAAAAATTGCCATCGGTTTTATCATAGGGTACAGTTTCGGGACTTTGAAAAAGTGCTGAGTCAGCACTTTTTAACACTGTAGGCAATGGGAAAAACATTAAAAAATCTTCTTCTCCAGATCCAGCAGGCAGAATCTTTTGATATTTGGTATGCAACATTGTAGGGTGGATCTGATTCAAGTTTGTTCAAATCGGCCCCCTGGGTTCATATTTGGGCTCAGTATAGGAGCCCGATTTCGAACTTAGTGCATTTCAGGCAAATTTCTTAAAAAATCTTCTTCTCCAGATCCAGCAGGCAGAATCTTTTGATATTTGGTATGCAACATTGTGGGGTGGATCTGATTCAAGTTTGTTCAAATCGGCCCCCTGGGTTTATATTTGGGTTCAGTATAGGAGCCCAAATTTGAACTTACTGCATTTCAGGCAAATTTCTTTGAAAATCTTCTTCTCCAGATCCAGCAGGCAGAATCTTTTGATATTTGGTATGCAACATTGTAGGGTGGATCTGATTCAAGTTTGTTCAAATCGGCTCCCTAGATTCATATTTGGGCTCACTATAGGAGCTCGAATTCGAATTTAGTGCATTTCAGGCAAATTTCTTCAAAAATCTTCTTCTCCAGATCCAGCAGGCAGAATCTTTTGATATTTGGTATGCAATGTTGCGGGGTAGATCTGATTCAAGTTTGTTCAAATCGGCCCCCTGGATACATATTTGGGCTTACTATAGAAGCCCGAATTCGAACTTAGTGCATTTCAGGCAAATTTCTTAAAAAATCTTCTTCTCCAGATCCAGCAGGCAGAATCTTTTGATATTTGGTATGCAACATTGTAGGGTGGATCTGATTCAAGTTTGTTCAAATCGGCCCACTGGGTTCATATTTGGGCTCAGTATAGGAGCCCGATTTCGAACTTAGTGCATTTAGGCAAATTTCTTAAAAAATCTTCTTCTCCAGATCCAGAAGGCAGAATCTTTTGATATTTGGTATGCAACATTGTGGGGTGGATCTGATTCAAGTTTGTTCAAATCGGCTTCCTAGATTCATATTTGGGCTCACTATAGAAGCTTGAATTTGAACTTAGTGCATTTCATGCAAATTTCTTAAAAAATCTTCTTCTCCAGATCCAGCAGGCAGAATCTTTTCATATTTGGTAAGCAACATTGTGGGGTGGATCTGATTCAAGTTTGTTCAAATCGGCCCCCTGGGTTTATATTTGGGCTCAGTATAGGAGCCCAAATTTTAACTTAGTGCATTTCAAGCAAATTTATTAAAAAATCTTCTTCTCCAGATCCAGCAGGCAGAATCTTTTGATATTTGGTATGCAACATTGTGGGGTGGATCTGATTCAAGTTTGTTCAAATCGGCTTCCTAGATTCATATTTGGGCTCACTATAGAAGCTCGAATTCGAACTTAGTGCATTTCAGGCAAATTTCTTAAAAAATCATCTTCTCCAGATCCAGCAGGCAGAATCTTTTGATATTTGGTATGCAACATTGTGGGGTGGATCTGATTCAAGTTTGTTCAAATCAGCCACCTGGATTCATATTTGGGCTCACTATAGAAGCTCGAATTCAAACTTAGTGCATTTCGGGCAAATTTCTTCAAAAATCTTCTTCTCCAGATCCAGCAGGCAGAATCTTTTGATATTTGGTATGCAACATTGCGGGGTGGATCTGATTCAAGTTTGTTCAAATCGGCCCCCTGGATTCATATTTGGGCTTAATATAGAAGCCCGAATTCGCACTTAGTGCATTTCAGGCAAATTTCTTCAAAAATCTTCTTCTCCAGATCCAGCAGGCAGAATCTTTTGATATTTGGTATGCAACATTGCGGGGTGGATCTGATTCAAGTTTGTTCAAATCGGCCCCCTGGATTCATATTTGGGCTTAATATAGAAGCCCGAATTCGCACTTAGTGCATTTCGGGCAAATTTATTAAAAAATCTTCTTCTCCAGATCCAGCAGGCAGAATCTTTTGATATTTGGTATGCAACATTGTGGGGTGGATCTGATTCAAGTTTGTTCAAATCGGCTTCCTAGTTTCATATTTGGGCTCACTATAGAAGCTTGAATTCGAACTTAGTGCATTTCAGGCAAATTTCTTAAAAAATCTTCTTCTCCAGATCCAGCTTCAGAATCTTTTCATATTTGGTAAGCAACATTGTGGGGTGGATCTGATTCAAGTTTGTTCAAATCGGCCCCCTGGGTTTATATTTGGGCTCCGTATAGGAGCCCAAATTTTAACTTAGTGCGTTTCAGGCATATTTCTTAAAAAATCTTCTTCTCCAGATCCAGCAGGCAGAATCTTTTGATATTTGGTATGCAACATTGTAGGGTGGATCTGATTGTGATTCATGAACGTATTTATTTGTAAAGTTGATAGAATCTTAGACAAAATTTGCAGAAAAGATCTACTATAGAAGGGGTGGTATCCAGGGTGAACCGTTTACCCAAATCTAGCAGTACTAATGCATTATTCACCACAAATCTTCGTTCAAATTTTATGACCCCTCATTGGAACACACGCATTCAGCTCATTCCAACAAAGGTCATATGCCATGTTTTCGAGACAAAGGAATAAAAATTTTAGTTATTCATGAAATTTTTTAGGCAACTGTTGTCTGTTATTCACATTGCTTCATGAAATTTCAGTACTTTTAGAAGTTACCTCAGTAAATCAAGGGTTAATTCCCCTTAATTAAATGTCGCCTCTAAAAAACAACCACTTTGCATATCTTACCTTTTTACCAGCATAACTGCCAAAACTTGTCAGCATTCTTCGCAAAAATCGCTATTAAAATTTTAATTTTTGTCTCTTAAACATACATGTACTTATCGCTTGTAAATACCCCATTGGAATGAGCTTTTTGAGCTCATTCCAATGAGAGGTCGCACACCCATGCTTTTTGAGTCAAAAAAGCACATTTTTTTAGTTATTCCAGAATTTCGTACGTAAAACACAGCTTTATGACTTCACATTAAAATGAGCTCTCTAAGCTTGTTCCAATCAACATTCACGCACTATGTCTTTCACACAAAAAATAAAATTTTCCATTTATTCAGGAATTTTGTTTGCAAGAACACTCTTACCCCCCCCCCCCCCACAAACACACACACCACAAACACACACACACACACACAAACACAGACACACACATCTAAAAGTTCGTCAGCAAAAAAACAGTTACTTCAATTTTTAAATGCATTATAGGAACAACTTGCCTAATCAAATTTAAATACTTTTGCATCATTCTGTATCTAGAACAAACCATTTACCATATCTTTACGCAAAATTCTCCAGCATCATTCACAAAAAAAACACCATTATTTATATATTCACATTTCTGTCTCAAAAATATACCTGATCTTCCCATACCCCTATTGGAATAAGCTGTTTGAGCTTGTTCCAATGATGATAAAAAAAAATAAAATTTGTGAAAATTTTTGTTTTCTTGCATGCAAATATATACATGTAGCACATGGAAGATATCCACAGTTGGGGAGAGATGTCCAAGGCTATCTCTTCACATTCCTTGTTTGTGCTTCATGCTAAACCAGTTTGTCTGCAGAGATAAATTTGCTTTATTAAAAATCATTGGAGATTGGCCACACACCAATGATTTTAAATAAAACTAATTTTAGGTAACAAATGTTGAACTTCAAACAAAATCTATCACTCAACCAGTTAATGTTGATGAGGCATGACATGGTGAAGGTGACCTAAAATACTTCTTAGAGTCACTTTGTCAGGTGAGCGATTAAGGCCACGTGGGGCCTCTTGTTTCTTTCTGCTTACTGATAGAAAATATATATTTTCCAGATATCATGAAAAAGAAATGTGCTTTCGCAATATATGAAATCTGTGTGGCGGTGTTTTTGTTATTACCGGAACCGACCGCGACGAAAATGTAACTTTCTCACCCACTTGCATTTTTAATTTTACTTCACAAAAAAGAAACAGCCCAAATCACGCCGAAGCTAAGTTGTTTAAATTGTTACCACACTATTATTCTCTAACTGATAAAAACCTTGAGAGTAAATTCCTTACCATTCTAATGGAAATAGTAAAGTTGATGGAGGTCATCATGCACTCGGCATTATCGAACCAGTACAGGCTGCAGTGCCTCACGAACTCACATGATATTATTCCCCGTGAAAGATATATTTTTAGAAACTCGGTGTAAATATTGGCCTGTCAAGATTCAGCACATGTTAAAATGGTAAGAAGGTGTTGTCTTATCTGGCAATTGCATGTCTTACACAATAAGTTACTAATTTTACTATAATTTACCCATTTTAGTGAACGAATCAATCGTTTTATTGCAATTTTCACACGTGTGTTATTGATGTCGCACTGATTTCCAAATTGCACGCGGGGGGGCCTATATGCACGTGTATACCGGGCTGCACATTTTTCAAGGGTGACACCGACGGGCTGTGCGAGGGTGGCGGAGAGGGGTTGGAATATGATTTTGTTGTTTCCGGTAACCACAACTACATGCCAAGTTAAAATTCCAATGTTTGCCTCTGATGAATTGTTGAAATTTCGACAGGGGATGAGTGTTAAATAGAATAAAGGAAAGTTCTTCGCCAAATAGGAATCGAATGGTTAGTCAACGCCTTTGGACTGGCTGGGCGCACAAATGAATGTGCGTTTCGCCATTTGAAAGACTTTAAAAAAAAAAATAAAAGACATTTGGAACTTTCCAAATTTCTGAATTATCAACGTTACCCTTATATACTTCCAACCCGATTTTCCCCAGTTCCTGGGTTCTTAACATATACTTGTGATTAAGATTTTGCATAATGAAGTGTGTGTGCTGCCAGGTATGAAGTTTATTGTTTCTCAGGGAATACCAGGAAGACAGCCAGATAGGCTATGGTATTCCCTAACAGTGTACACCTCTAAAATCTAAAATATGTTATCTGAATTTATTATTGTGTGTACTGTTGAATAAATTGAATTGAATTATGCTCGTTTCGTGTTGTTTTTTTCTGCTTTTTTGGGAGGGGGGGGGGGGGGGGTGTCGTTGCGGCCTAATTCACTTTCGGCCTTGTATGATTTCGGCGATGAGAGTGGGATCGACCGAGGTATTTCGACCAAAGCATTCTGGTCTCTATTTGCATTAGGTGGGAGGTGGTGGGGTGGGGTATGAAGTGTGTCTTAACTAGACATGGGCGAAGGCCCAAATTGAACATTTTTGCCCAAAACATGTCTGGGGAGACGAGGAAGAAATGGGAGTTTCTGAATTTTGTTGAAAAACATGGCCGTCAGTGGCCATCTTGGATTTGGCATATAAATTATCAACAATTCCATTAGTTCAGCCTACTGGCCTCACCCCTCCCCGATCTTTTTCACTGAGAAACACGAGTAAATGAATTGGCATTGCCATTACTGGATCTTTCTATTTAGTCCAGTCCCTTCTTGAACAATTTGAGCTGCAGCGTCATTGACACTTTCGTTTTTTTCCCCATGTGTCGAAAATTCCAACACTTAACATCATTTCCTGGGAAGCCCTTCCCAAGAAATATGTCATGTCTTGGAATTATCATCAAAGGTAAATTTTATTTATTTATTGGTGCTTAGTGTCAAATCAACAGCTAAGGCTATATCGTGACAATACAACGGATACAACAAGTAAAAATACAAGACTAACCAATCGTTTATGCCCATTGCCAACATCAGAGGACTTCCTCCACAGGCATTGATTACTGGATCCTATTTTAACCAGTAAAGCAGGACTTGTTTACCACTGGGAACAGGTACTACTCCACTTCCCCGTCGTTCCTACGGGGATAACAAAGCTAAACTGTGAGGTAAAGTTTCTAGTGGTTACCCTACGACTTATTTCAAATGGTACTGCATCCATCAACTCAACAACTGAACTCACCACCTGAACTCATCAACTCAACAATTCAACTCATCATCATCATCATCATCATGCCATCAACTCATCATCATCATCAACTCATTACCATAATCTCATCATCATCATCATAATCTCTCTATGAGAAGCAGTTTGCTTTGAATGCTTTCTATTTAATACATATTTCATTTCTTAGAGTATGTTGTTTGTTTTATTATTCCCAACATTACAAATCATATTTTCGCCCTTCCAGATATGACTGTTGCACGTCAACCTCCGTCCCCCCCCCCCCCCCCACTCCCTTTCAGAAATTTCCACCACTGCCTTTCAAAAGCTTTACTGCCTTTTAATCAGTCAGTATGCCTGGTATATAAATAACGTTCAGAACGTGAGACAACTCGGTCACTCACCCTAAGGCCATTTATTTATTTATTGGTGTTTAAGGTCACATACGTATGCACAATAGCTAATCGTGACAGTTGTACGGGTGGAGGAAGCAGAAGAGCCCCCCCCCCCCCCCCCCCCCACGAGGATCGACGAGCAGTCACCTCAACATTTCAGTTCTGTTCAAGCTCCGCTAAAGCAGGGTTACAGCGGTTGAAGACATGTGCTCCACTGACGTGCAGTACGCCTTAGTACACGGCGTCATTGTGCCCCATGTAGGCAACCGGGATAAGGTGCCTTGAACAAGGACACAACACGGGTCGTCCCGGACAAGAATCGAACTCGGGACCTCTAGCATAGAAGTCCAACAGTCAACCGCTGAGCCACTGCGCTCCACCCTAAGACATTTAAAAATCTGAGAGTGACGGTACGTGCATGGTTTTTTTATACAACTGGCACAAAATGACCCTTATCAGCAGAGGCGGAACGGCTAAAAATTCAGCACCATATGGCAACAGTGGCGGATCCTCTACCAATTTACTGGTCCACCCATGCATACCCCCCCCCCCCCTCCACCGCAGTAGCGATAAAAAGTTGTGATTTTAGTCAGAAAATCTCGATGTGTATCAGTCATTTATTTGGGCCACTGGCCCATCGGGAAACCTCCTGGTCGCCCGAACGGCCAGTTCGCCTCTGCTTATTCGTAAAGTCGTGAACACCAACGGCTCAGTTCATTGTGAAAGGAAAAAAACACGAACATGATAATCATGAATTGATGCCGTATGCTTTCTGAATTTCCTGTCAGCTTTGAGCAAAGGGAAGTTTTTTAACCCGATTGCAAATGGCGGCACCCGTTTACTCTCGGTTCAGGTCTAACTTGACAGATCGCTGGGAATGTATAATAATCACTCCGAGATAAATTCTAATTTGTATCTGTGCTTACAGAAATGTGTCTTAGAGAGTTTGACAACTACAAATTACCCAATTTACTAATACAACACACATTTGAACTGGCGCAAAATGTGTGATTCTTTACTACCTGCATTGACTCTTTACTGCCGCTATTATGCGACTGATAAAATGATTTCGTACACGAACATGTAAGCGTTATTTTACCTCGCGCAGTCGCGGTAAGCAGTACCTGGTTCTACATGATACATTGCCAAGACAAACACATCGATTCTTGGTTTAACGACGGAGATGGCAGAAAATTAAAAAAAGTGACTTGATACTGCCGAGTAGACTGTATACCTAAATGCTTGGAATGAAACATAAAAACATGTGGAAACTGGGATTTGCCATGCCATGGAACTGTTGCAATCTGTAGGTAGAACCGCCTGAAAGTCTGCTATGGCATAAGTAAGGGAACAAATTTTTTACAATAAAATACCGTAAAATAAAATAACAGCTGTATTCTAAAAACATTGAAGTACATCATTCCAGATAGAATCTGACGATACGGTGTTCTGACATTAATCTTTTTGATCGTCCTGCATTAATCCGGTCTCCCTATATACCGAATCTGACTTCAAATACCGAATCAGACCTCAAATAAAGTAATTGTACGTTTTTCCTAATGGAATTATCGGTTTTGAGTGGGCCTAGTGGGTATATAATTATTTTAAAATAAAAATGTCACAGTAAATGTCCATGAATTTCATGTAAAGGTAGGTATTGGTGAAACAGCGCAAGTTCAGTTTTCGAACATCACCTAATTTTCTCAGGAACAGGATGTGGAACAGGAACGGGTACCTAATCTCAGGAATGCAAGAACAGAGAGACAGCGCATTAATGATTAGTGTGTTGTTATGGTGGGCAAACATTTGAATAAAGTTTATTCCCTTGCATGGATTAATGCGATTTCTCTCTGTTCCTGCATTCCTTAGATGAGGTACCCATTCCTGTTCCTGAGAATACCAGTAGGTAGCCCCGCGTCATACATAAAATTATGTGCATTGAATATTCTACCAGTCATCGCATATTTTTTTTGAAAAACGAAATTCAGAGCCTTTAAATCCACATTTTTTGTTTACTTTTTGTATGTCAACATTTAAATAATCGATGCACGTGCAGACGTATCTTCAAATGGTACGCCAATCCCAAAGCCCTGATAATCTTTTTAATCGGTACACCGTTTGAAGATACGTATGCACGCGCAAATTATATATACAAAGCTCCCGTTTTATGACCTCAATTCGGAAATGGGATACTTAACAACAGTTCAGTGTAAAATTTATATTTCCATAGGTCTTATGTTCTTTTATCATCAGTGATTAAGGATTAATGAAGAGTGATTGAAAAGACCTGATTGGGATAAAAATCCGTTTGGGATAAAAAATAAAAAAACAAAATCTCATATTTTTATACGACAACCAATGGCCCAGACTAGCTTGTGCTAACTCAAATTAATCCAGGGCCAAACACAAATTTTGCTCCCCAATCCCCAAAATTTGCTTGCAAAACCGAAAAAATCAAGTCCTAGATGGTCCTCCATACTTTTTAGATCTGCACATGCGTAGTATCCATGAAGGTAGTGAAATTGGTGCCAACCATCATTCTTTTTTTGGCCCTAAAGTCAGCAACTATGAACTGACATCTGTGCTTTTAAATCTCTTTTTTTGAGGATGCCAGACACAAATCAATAGTAAAATTGGTGGATCCAAGGATATAAATGGATTATGGAAGTGAACAACGGTGGTTAGAAACGTTCAGGACTGTAATTTTATAATAATTATAAAAATTATTTCATGTTTCCCAATTTCAGGACATATGGCCGACGTCTTCATTCTTGCTAATGATTTATCCACTGTTTGTTAAGTGTTCCTTCCCTATCCCTCCTTGAACCCCTCCGGTTAAACTCCCAAGCTTTTTGGCTTATTTTTATCGCATTTTTTTATTAAATTTCTTGGGAGTTTAAAGTGTGTAACAGAATGTTTATTCTGTTTATCCCCATGGTTACATCCTCACTCTTGGGGTGTTAGGTTGTTTTGGGTTATGCATCTTCTATCCGATGTATCATTTTTAGCTCAACTTTGACTAGAGGCCGTATTTATAAACCGATCTTTACGAAACTTCTTGGGTACCTTTGGTATCACCGTGGGACGAGAACAAGTGTTTTTGGGTTGCGGTCCAAAATTCAAGATGGCCGATGGCAGCCATTTTGTACAAAATTAGGTGCAATCAGATTTTTGCACAGAACTTCCATATGAAAGTACTGACTTGAATAATTTTTTGTGTGAATGTTTAGTATCATGGGATACATCACATATAATACGGGTTTTTTTTCGTGCAGCAATTATGCAAATTAGATGAACTTTGATTTTTTCAGTGCTACTTACACACAGTTAGTGCACATGTCTCGGGCTAGAGTCTGTATTTATGAACCGATCTTCATGAAACTTCTTGGGTACCTCTTATCACCTTGGGATGAGAACGAGAGTGAAGTTGAGCTACAGTGTCATTGACACTTTCATTTCTTCGTTTGAAGATCTTGCTTTACATCTGGTAGCTTTAAAATCTGTTACTGACTTTGGGCCTTTTTTCTGTGCCTGATGTCTTGTTTCTGGTTTTTTCCTTGACGTTGTTTACATTGGCAACGTCTTTAAATATATGTGGTATTTAGTTATCAGCTCACCTGGCCTAAAAGGCTTTTCTCATCACTTGGCATCCGGCGTCCATAAACTTTTCACATTTTCATCTTCTCTGTAACCGCCGAGCTGGTGTGAACCAAACTTGGCAGGAATGGTCTATGGGAGGCCCTCTACAAACAATCCTCATTTTTTCCAGTCAGATGAAAAATATGGCTTCCAGAGGCATTCTTTGATTCTGGTTGGTGGATTTTCAAAAGTCTTCTCCTCTGAAACTGCCGGGCCAAATGTTTTGAAACTTCACATAAATGATGACTGGGACCCCCCTCTACCAGCGATCCTCATTTAATGTTGATTGGGTCACAAACATGGCAGCAATTGCAGCATATAGTTACTGTAGAAACCCTATGAGAAATCACATTTTCATCATCTTTAGAACTACTGAGTTGACATGAACCAAACCTGGAAGGGATAGTCTGTGGGAGGTCCTCTACAAATGAACCATGGGTTTGAAAATATGGCCGCCAGAAGCATTCTTTGATTCTGATTGATGGATTTTGAAAAATCTCCTCTGAAACCACATGGCCAAATGTTTTGAAACTTTGCATGGTTGATGACTGGGACCCCCTCTACGAACGATCCTCATTTAATGTTGATTGGGTTGCAAACATGGCTTCAATTGTGGCTTATAGTTACTATAGAAATCCTATAGGAAATCACATTTTCATCTTCCTCTCTGGAACTACTGAGCTGACATGACCTAAACATGGCAGGAATGGTCTATGGGAGGTCCTCTGCAAATGATACTCATTTCGTTCCTGTGAGCTGTAAAATATGGCCGCCAGAGGCATTCTTTGATTCTGGTTGGGGAATTTTCAAAAATCTTATCCTCTGAAACTGCCAGGTCAAATTGTTTGATACTTCACAAAAATGATGCCTGGGACCCCCTCTACCAACGATCCTCATTTAATGTTGATCGGGTTGTAAACATGGCCGTAATTGCGGCTTATAGTTACTATAGAAACCCTATGGGAAATCACATTTTCATCTTCTCTGGAACTACTGAGCTGACATGAACCAAACCTGGCAGGGATAGTCTATGGAGGTCTTCTACAAATGTTCCTCATTTTGTTACCATGCATCAAAAAACATGACTGCCAGAAGCATTTTTAGCTCAACTTTGGCAAAGCCAAATTTGAGGTATTGCCATGGCCCGTTGTCTGTCTGTTCGTCATGCCGTCAACACAGCTCGGGCTAGAGGCTGTATTTATGAACCGATCTTTATGAAACTTCTTGGGTACCTTTGTTATCACCGTGGGACGAGAGTGAGTGTTATTGGGTCCGGTCCGAAATTCAAGACGGCCACTGGCAGCCATTTTGTACAAAATTAGGTGCAATTAGATTTTTGCGCCGAACTTCCATATGAAAGCTCTGATTTGAATAATTTTTTGTATGAATGTTTAGTACCATGGGATACATCACATATAATACGGGTTTTTTTCTCATGCAGAAATTATGCAAATTAGATGAACTTTGATTTATTCAGTGCTACTTATACACAGTAAGTGCACATGTCAATACGGCTCGGGCTAGAGCCTGTATTTATGAACCGATCTTCACGAAACTTCTTGGGTACCTTTGTTATCACCTTGGGACGGGAACAAATGTTTCTGGGTGCGGTCCAAAAAATCGAGATGGCTGCCAGTGGCCATTTTGTACCGAAATTTGGTCCAATCAGTTTTTTGTACACAACTTCTGTACAACTCCGGCTGGAGGCTGTATTTACGAACCGATCTTTACAAAACTTCTTGGGTACCTTTGTTATCACCGTGGGACGAGAACAAGTGTTTTTGGCTGCAGTCCGAAATTCAAGATGGCCGCCAGCAACCATTTTGTACCAAAATTAGTGCAATCCTTTTTTGTGCAGAACTTCTGTATGAAAGTTCTGATTTGAATAAATTTTTGAATGAATGTTTAGTAACATGGAATACATCACATATAATATGGGTTTTTTTCTCGTGCAGAAATTATGCAAATTAGATGAACTTTGATTTATTCAGTGCTACTTTAACACTAAGTGCACATGTCAATGCGGCTAGGGCTGGAGGCTGTATTTATGAACCGATCTTCGCGATACTTCTTGGGTGCCTTTGTTATCACCTTGGGATGAGAACGAGTGTTTTTGGGTGTGGTCCAAAATTCAAGATGGCTGCCGGCGGCCATTGTGTACCAAAATTAGTGCAATCAGTTTTTTGTACAGAACTTCTGGATGAAAGTTCTGATTTGAATAAATTTTTGTATGAATGTTTAGTAACATGGAATACATCACATATAATACAGGTTTTTTTCTCGAGCAGAAATTATGCAAATTAGATGAACTTTGATTTATTCAGTGCTACTTATACACTAAGTGCACATGTCAATACGCTAGGGCTGGAAGCTGTATTTATGAACCGATCTTCACGAAACTTCTTGGGTGCCTTTGTTATCACCTTGTGACGAGAACGAGTGTTTCTGGGTGCGGTCCAAAATTCAAGATGGCTGCTAGTGGCCATTTTGTACCGAAATTAGGTCCAATCAGTTTTTTGTACACAACTTCTATACGGCTCAGGCTAGAGGCTGTATTTATGAACCGATCTTTACGAAACGTCTTGGGTACCTTTGTTATCACCATGGGATGAGAATAGAGATGGACAATATACCGAAAAACCGAACCGATACCGATATCATGGGGACACCGAAAAACCGAACCGACCCAATCTTTGAATACCGAAACCAACGGTATTTTCAATTTTCCCTGTGCATTCGCTATTTATAAGGCCTTGATGAGGATTGATAGCAGTTGAAGTGTTCATTTTCTTGAAAGAAGTGACTGATTTTATTTTTCAGTTTTGTTAAGCCTTAAGGACCAGGGCAGTTGTACTAAATTATCTATAGTCTATGACCTGTACATGTCCAGTTGCTTAGCAGTGATTTCTAGCCAAGTTTTGGCTGCCTTAACAGGCAGCCAAGACTTGGCTAGAAATCACTGACCAGATAATTTTACTACTGTCATCAGGCCCACGTAAAGATGACATCTTCAGGACACACATTCTATGATTACAGACGCCTTAAGTGGAGCTTGAAAAGTTGAGGTGTATTTAGAACAAGTCACCAAATTACTGTCGATATGATCTGTGTTGACAAAAGAATGACAACGTTGAGCCCATCAACAATGGCATGTGTAGCACTGTGATAGAATGATACAAGAACAACTTATTCTGTATTTTTCTGACATGGATTCCCCTTTGGTACTATCAGTGAATCTGAAGTCACATACCGAATACCGAACCGATATCGCGGTATGCCCACACAAAAATACCGAAACCGATACCGAACTCAAAATTCCGATACCGCCCATCTCTAGATGAGAACGGGTGTTTTTGGGTGTGGTCCGAAATTCAAGATGGCCACCAGCAACCATTGTGTACCAAGATTAGTGCAATCAGTCTTTTGTACAGAACTTCTGTATGAAAGTTCTGATTTGAATAAATTTTTGTATGAATGTTTAGTAAAATGGAATACATCATATATAGTACAGGTTTTTTTCTCGTGCAGAAATTATGCAAATTAGATGAATTTTGATTTATTTAGTGCTACTTATACACTATAAGTGCACATGTCAATACGGCTCGGGCTAGAGGCTGTATTTATCAACCGATCTTCACGAAACTTCTTGGTACCTTTGTTATCGCCTTGGGACGAGAACGCGTGTTTCTGAGTGCGGTCCAAAATTCAAGATGGCTGCCAGTGGCCATTTAGTACCGAAATTAGTTCCAATCAGTTTTTTGTCACAACTTCTATACAGCTCATATTTATGAACTGATCTTCACGAAACTTCTTGGGTACCTTTGTTTTCACCTTGGGACAGGAATGAGTGTGTTTTGGGGTGCCTTTGTTATCACTGTGCTATGAGAACAAATAGTTTGGGGTTCAGTCAGACCCACTCTGGGACTCAAAGATTTCTTTTCTATTTAGCATCTGACTGTCACCCACCTTTACAATACTTAACCTATACATTTGATACAGGCTGCGGCCAGTATTTATGTACAGACCGTTACAATACTTTACATGTACCTTTGTTATCAAGTCATTACCTAGATGTTTGTCATTGCTGTGTCACATACTATACATGTACATGTCTTAAACAAGTTGAGCTACAGTGTCATTGACACTTTCATTTAATTCTGATCGGTTGATTTTGAAAAATCTTCTCCTCTGAAACCACAGGGCCAAATGTTTTGAAACTTTGCATGGCTGATGATTACGCTCCCCCCTCTACCAATTTCATATACAGGTTTGAGGTCATGTCTAGATGAGAATGCACCCTTTTGGTTGCGATTGGTCAACCGTGATGGATGCCTGAGTCCAAAACCTGAAAATCATTAGCACAGTCTACAGGTTGTATTTATGAAGGAATTTCATTGTAACTTGGTAGGATGCCTCTCTATAATATCTAGATGAGAACGTCCCCTTTTGGTCATGATCTGTCAACCGTGATGGCTGCAAAAAACCAAAAACTTTTAGCACAGTCTACAGGTCATATTTAATATGGAGGGATTTCATTGGAACTTGGTAAGTCGGCTCCATATAATGTCTAGATGAGAACGTTCCCTTTTGGTCAACTCTGACGGCTACAGGGGCCCGAAAACCTTTAGCACAGTCTATAGGTCATATTTATGAAGGGATTTCATTGTAACTTGGTAGGATGACTCCAGATAATGTCTAGATGAGAACGTCCCCTTTTGGTCGCGATCATTCAGCCGTGACCGCTGCCAAGCTCAAAACTTGAAAAACTTCAGCACAGTCTACAGGTTGTATTTAAGGAGGGATTTCATTGTAACATAGTAGGTTGATTCCATATAATGTCTAGATGATAACTTCCCCTTTTGGTTGCGATTGGTCAACTGTGGTGGCTGCAGGGGTCCGAAGCCCGAAAACCTTTAGCACAGTCTGTAGATCATATTTATGAAAGGCAGGGACCAGCCTAGGGGGGAATTTTAGGGAGACTTCAAGTCTCCCTCCAGAAAAAATAGGGAGACTGCAGAGTCATGTAGGGAGACTTCATAGGCAAGTGGGAAAAATTAAGAATATTCATGTACCACCCCCCGCCGCCCCTTCATATTTTCAATTTATGGTCCTCCATTAACGTATAAATAATCCATGTCCAGTTGTCTGTGATGCATCTGTGCCAGGTTAAAAAATCACAATGTAATTATTGACTGAAAATCCCCCACTGCTACCTTCTCCTTCATGACCCCTCACCTCTTCTTCGTGCCACTCCCCCATCACCCTCCTGTGGTTGCCTTTCAACAAAGTCTACTAAGCTAATAATTTCCTAAGTCTGAAAGTGTGAACAGGACCAGATGTAAGAAGGTTGCTTGGGAGGTACTTTGTTAGTTAATAAACAAAATACATTCTGGGGTCGAGTATTTTGTAAAAGAAATGTCATTCCGCATCATTTTTATGGCATTCCGGTGTCATTCCGCGTCATTTCATGTCATTCCGATGTTTAGGAGGACCCTTTTTCAAGATTGTCCACATGCACACTTGTGTCCTGTACAAAGCTTTTCTTGACATCACTAAAGCTTTTTTTCATGTGTTTCAATTCCATTCGTGTTTTTCTGGGAATAGACAGCCCAACAGTTAACAGTCGTCAGCAAATCGAAATGAAAATAATGTGTTATAAAATACGTCCGTTGTGTATACATTTTCGGCATCCTAAGCGACGTAACCTACTTTCAAACTGGGTTGTTTTGTTGAGTCGCGTAAGTCACCTATTCTCCTTTCGACACTTGAAGCTCCGACTGGAACGCAACAAAATAGAAATAAAAAAATCCGCCAAAAGCGACAATGGACAATTGCTTGTCGTGTGATTTCAAATAAATGGACGTTTATTTGACGAATTAAAATGCCCATTTATCACACTCGAGCACATTCGATTTTTGAAAATAGTCGTTTTCATGTAAACCTCGCATCACTCAGTTCAGCCTTTTCTCATTTTGGCCAATTTTTAGAGGGCGACTTGTAATCGCCCCGACTATTTTTCTAGGCGACTTTGGGCTTAGAAGGGCGACTTAATCGCCCTAGTCGCCCTCACGGCTGGTCCCTGATGAAAGGATTTCATTGTAACTTGGTAGGATGACTCCAGATAATGCCTAGATGAGAACGTCTCCTTTGGTCACGATCATTCAACCATGACGGCTGCCCGAGCCCAAAACCCAGAAAACTTTAGCACAGACTACAGGTCATGTTTATGAAAGGATTTCATTATAACTTGTAGGATGACTTGGTATAATGTCTAGATGAGGATATCCCCTTTTGGTTGTGATTGGTCAACGGTGATGGCAACACAGGCCCAAAACCTTTAGCACTGTCTACAGGTCGTATTCATGAGGGGATGTCATTGTAACCTGATAGGATGACTCGTTTTGGAATAATTTCACTTTAAATTGGTAACTTTCGTTGATATACATTAACTGTGAGGGCCACATACAGAAATTAACATATTCCCAATTATCACAATTCTTGTCTTATTTCATAATCCTTTCATAAATATTGAACATTATCCTTTTCATCAAACATAACACGCAGACAAGTTAAGCTACAGTGTTATTGACACTTTCATTGTAGTGTTGTGCGGTTTTATTTTTCTTGTTTCGGTTCGGTTTCGGTTTGTTTTTTTTTAAAAAAACTCGGTTTATAGGTCGGTTTTCGTTTTTTTATAGTAAGACATCCGCAGTATCCAACAGAAACTATGTAGTGTCGATATAATGCCCATACTGTCATATTTTCAATGATGATTTAATTGGCAGTGACTAGCATTTGTGCTAAGTGTATAAATGGCAGCCATTATCAAAACAAAATAATATAAAAGAAAATAAAATGTAACAGTGTTCGTAGAATATCACCACTCACCAATTGTAGGCACATCCCCCTCCCCCACACCTCTGGTCTTTGAGTTCAGGCATAAGAGAGTCTATGATGAATTGATATTAACTCATGAGTACGAAAAGAGCTAATTCACAATTTCCCAGGGCTCTGGGCAGCCTAACAAATGATCCTACCAGGCATTGCAAATAATAACAAGCGTTGTCAAGTGGGTCACCTAGATACCCATCCTAACATACTTGACAATGAACTGATGTATGGACTCTTTTCAGTACCCCCCTCCCCTCCCCCCCCCCCCCCCACACACACACACTCACAGTGGTGACTAGTGCCACCACCCGCCCTAGTAAAATAATCAGCAATCATTTCATGTCAGCCGGGAAGGGGAAAGTCATCTTGTTTTTAGCTGGGTGGGCTTCAAAACGAACCACTTTACCAAATACCTATTGTCTATCTACCCCCCCCCCCCCCCCCCCCCCCCCACCACCACCTCCTCGCGCACGCAATGGTTTTTGCTCAACGGAATTGATTTCACAAATTCACTGGTGTACTGTTATATATTGTAACTTGCGTTTGCCTCTTGCCATTCCACTTTCTATTTCTAGCACTGATTTGTTCCTTTGGTTGGCCCCCTTAAAGTTAGTTGTGTGGGAATGCAACCGTGGCACGTTGACAGCGATATTACGGAACGCAGCTTTTTACTGTGGATATGGACGATTCGGTCTTGGGACGTTTTGGTTCAAGATGTTTTGGCCTTCATATATTGAACTAAATAGAATAAGAACTTGCGGTTTCGTGTTTTTTGTTGGCCGAAACCTTCAGAACAAATCGCCTCAGGTCGGAACGTCCCAAGACTGAATCGCAGTAAAACCTCTTCCCAGATAAGCACATCAAGGGAGGCAACAGACTACATCCGAAACACGTGGTGGGGTAACCTGTGACAAATGTTATTTTCAAATACGACAATGAAATGCCAAGACCTTTTTCTGATATGATATTATTCACTGTCCAACAGATTGTAGATAAGTAATTTTAATTAAACTGATTGACTATGTCAGACAAACCTGTTCAAAAACGAAGCCAATTGCACAAGATATTTCCCGTAATCAGTGAAATGTGGGCGTGTTGGCTGTAGAGCTGAAACGGTTAACCAGTTAACCGTTGACGGTTCGGTTTTGATTATGACCGGTTATAAATTTTGTAACCGTGGTTAACCGTTCTGTATCTTATGAAGAGCGATGCAGGCAGAAATTAATAGAAAGTAAGTTTTTGTCTGAAGTTTCATGTTGCTGTATCTAATACGCTAGTAATAGCACAGTAAAAGGTAATTCAAGCATTGCTTTGGGCATAGCTGCACGCCTGTAGGTGAACCCGATATCACCCCTTTCATTGTTATTGCTGAGAGTTGACAAGATTCGACAGAAATCGACAAGAGTTTTGGATTCTGGCATCATTGTCATTCTGCAACTCTGTCGCATAATCCGACTCGCATTCCACATGTTTCAGGGACCGGTTCAAAGTTATTTGCAGTCAGTATTATTGCGTCATAGCTTGTCTAAATTCTGAATGAATTGTTAACGCTGTTTCATAATACCCTCCCCCCACCCCACCCCTCGAATTTTTTAAAAGTGACTGCGCATATGCTGCACCCGAGTGTCTGTATTGAAAATGATAAACTCCATGGGAATTGTCGTGCTTGCACACTGCAGTGACTGCACAGTACTTGGGCTAGGGACAGGGAGATCACATTTTATCAAGTAATATATGCCTTGGTTCTTAGATGTGTGTGGTTCTGGCCTCTGGGACATTTCATCCTTGAACCGGTTCACTCGGGGACATTTCGGCTCTCGGAAAGGCCGAAACATCACCGTCCTTTACCATACGTAATGAATTTCTGAGGGAAGATTAATAAGGTTAATTTGAGGATCGCTAAATATGGCAGTGTCAATTCTTCTGTCTTTAACACCGGTTTACGGCAGTGGGTAACAGCATCACGTGTTCTGCGTCCATTTTTTTACACCCTTTTCATCCGATGAATATGGAATATAAGGCATGTTTAGGTACGTTTGTCACTTTGTTCAGTGGTATTCCTGGAAGTGACCCATGGATTTACTGGATTACGGTTTTGAACAACAGTTGATCAGTTCATACAGTGACATGCAGCTCACAACGAGGTAGGTGTATTCACAGACGATAATACGATTACGATATCGTATCGTTTCTTTATTTTCCAGCCGTCCGAGTGAGTTGTACTTTGTGCGGCCTCACTGCGCTGTACTCCCGGTCATGTTTTCCCCCAATTTTCTTATGAACTATTAAAATAACCGTTCACCGGTCATTAACCGATTATAGCTCCCGGTTAACCGGTTACAAAAAATTTGTAACCGTTTCAGCTCTAGTTGGCTGTCTGTTTTGTCATTCTCACAGAAAACACAACCCATATTTTTATACTGTACCAATGACCCAGACATAGCTGGTGCTAACTCTTAAAAATATAGGGCCAAACACAAATTTTGCCCCCCAATCCCCAAAATTTGCATCTAAAACCAAAGAAAACATGTCCTGAATGGCCCTCCATACTTCACCTCTACTGCGCATGCGCAGTGTCAAGGACGTCCCGAAATTGGCGCCATTAATCATTCTTTGTTTGGCCCTTCATCAGTTAACATCTGACTGATCTTTGTGCTTGTAAATCTCAGTTTAAAGGATTCCAGACACATAAATATTAGTGAAATGGTGATTCTAAGGAGGATATAGAAGGAGGAGAGGAAAAATGAGTGACAGAAAATAATCAGGGCTGTAACTTAAAATTTTTTGATGAAATTATGTTAAGTTACCTATTTTCGAGGCAACTGCCTGTTGTGGTCATTCTTGTTATCAAGATTACACTGCTTATTCAGTGTTTTCCTCTCTCCCTTTCCTTCAAGTCCCCTCTTGCTATTCTCCCATGCTTTTGGCATATTTTCTGTAATATTATTACTAAAATTTCTTGGGAGTTTTAGCTGGATAACAGAATGTATTCTGTTCTTTTCCCCATGTTTACGTCTTCACCTATGGGTGGTTAGGCATAGTGTTCTGCATCTACCATCTGATGTTCTGCAGTTTCTTCCCTGGAAGTCTCTGTTTTGCATCAGATAGTGTATTATTGGTAACTGATTTCGGGCCAGGGTGCCTGGAGTCTTGATCTAGTGTTTTTACACTTATTGTTTACATTTCCAACAGCCCTCTGTGTGAGGGGGGATTTCTTGAAAATAATATCTTGATGTTAATTTAATCATAACTAGACACATTATTATTGTTCGTAAGTGTTGCATAAATTGTTTAAAATATTTTTAGAATTTTTGTCCACACTTAGACTTGGGATCCATTGGGGCTCAACGTTACTTTTCAGAAACTTGGGCTGTTCTGAAAAAATATTTTTTCAAAAGTTTTTGATTCAATTATTTTTTCTATGTTAATGGATCTTGTTATTATGTATTTTGATTGTCAGGGGTTGGTGCGAGTACTAGGACTTTGTTTTCTTTTCACATTGAAAGGATATTGTTCAATTGTAATAAGAGGAAATCTTCCTCTGACTTTCATAATCATTGTATAATGTAGTCAGTGTACTCGCACTAGCTCCTGTTCTGTATGTGTTGATTACGATGACAATATGGGAAGCGTGTGTCACGGTATGTTAGTGGGAATTGGCCATTCCGGTCCTTTCCCCGCAGGATCACTTTACTTTATCAATCTCTATTTCAGACGATCATGATCAGGGTGATGTATCCGTGATGTCTTCCAAAAAGTGTGCCTCCGTCGTCACAATTAATGAAGAGCCAGCGGAAAAGTGCTCAGGTAATACGTCAATTGCCTAAGAGGACCCTAGTAGGTTTGACGGCCTTTGACGTCCGCTAGCTCGCCCGGTGTGGCGTCCATTCATCGAATGGTTCGGCAGCCGGGTTCGTCCGTTGCGGTCTAGAAAGGAGTTTTGGGTGATGCGAGCACTATAAATATCCATGTGCACACCCAGTGGCGGCGGATTAGAGGGGAGAACGGAGGAAGCCTTTTAGTCTGGTTCATAGCTCGTCCAGGCCCATCCGGGCTGCGAGTGAGAGAGGCCCCTCTCTTGTACATCAGCATCTGGCCCCAGATGTTGTACAAAATGTCTCGCATTCGGAGCATACGTCCGCCGCTCGGGACGCTCCGTTATATAGACAGTCCGGAGAGACTTCAATAAGGCTTCCTCATTCTCATGGCAGCGCACACGACCGCACCTTGGGTATGTGACCTCCGAGATCCAGTCAACTTCACCAATCAGAGATTCCTCAGCGACCAGGTCACGCCATCCGATAGCCAGGGACACGAGGCCTGCAGACTCCGGACGTTCGCATAAGAAAGTATGCGGGAGTCAACGAACACTGAGCTTCCAGCGGCAAAGCATCGTAAGACCGCTTCTGCACAGGCCTCGGTGACGGACGTGCTATCCCAAATAGCACAACTTATCGCAGCATCCCAGCAACGACAGAATCTCTGTCGCATAATATAATATCCAACGACGCTGGGTCGGGACGCTCCGCGGAAGCATCAGGTGCGGACGTCCAAAAATTTCATACGGTCCGACGGGATGTCGAAAGGGATTCGGAGGTTTTCGAGCTTTCCCTTTCGGAACAACATAAGCTGTTGTATATGTCATCCAACGTCATCTTCTAGAGGCTTCTTCGTCGGACCAGAATGCTGCGATACCGGATAAGAAACTGATAGCGTCGGTGGACTTAGAAATTTTTGGTTTGGTTCAGGGACATCGTCCCTCAGTTCCGACACAGTCCAATAATGTCTCAGATATGTTCGATTTATTGAACGACGCTATATATATTTTTTATATGCTTGCTATGTACAAGCATATCTGGTTTCTTGTTCGCAAAATTACTGAGATGTCTTTCAAAAGTGTGCCTCTGTCGTCATAGTTAATGAAGAGCTAGCGGCAGTTAGTGCTCATGGATTACGTCAATCCCCTAAGAGGTCCCTAGTAGGATTGACGGAGTTGACATTCGCTAGCTCACCCGGTGTAGCGTCCATTCATCGAATGGTTCGGCAGTCGGGTTCGTCCGTTGCAGTCTTCGGAGCGTATGTCCGCCACTCGGGACGCTCCGTTATATAGACAGTCCGAGTGACTGTCGATAATGCTTCCTCATCCTCACAGCAGCGCACACGACCGCACATTGGCTACGTGACCTTGAATATCCGGCCAGCTTCGGCATTCAGTGATTCCATGGCGAACAGGTCACGCCATCTGGTAGCCAAGGGACACGAGGCCTGCACACTCCAGTCGCTCGCATAATAGAAGTATGCACGGGGTAACAAACACGGAGCTTCCAGCGGCAATGCATCGTAAGACCGCTTCTCCACAGGCCTCAGTGACGGACGTGCTATCCAAAATAGCACAGCTTATCGTAGCATCCCAGCAAACGACAGATTCTCGGTCGGATCAGGAATAATCCGACAGCGCTGGGTCGGTACGCTCCGCTGTTGCATCAGGTACGGATGACCGAATATTTCATAGGGTCCGACAGGATGGCGAAAGGGATTCGGATGATTTCGAGCTTTCCCTTTCGGAACAACAGAAGCTGCCATACATTTCTTCCGGCATTATCTTCCAGAGGTTGTTCCGTCGGACTACATTGCTGCGATGCTGGATAAGAGACTAATAGCGTCATTGGACACGGAGTTTTGGATCGGTTCAGGGACATTGTCCCTGAGTTGCCAACGCAGTCCAATAATGTCTTTAGAACATTCGAATTATTGAACGACGCTATATATATATAAGCTTGCTATCAACATGCTAGTATAGTTTCTTGTCCGCAATGCTCTATTCTGCCTTTCGTGAATTCTAGGAAATAATTGTTTATTGTCAGAACTGAGCTTATCGAGAGTTCCTTTGCATCTAAGACGGCGAGACTGAAGACTGCAAATTATCTTTTTCGCCGTCTATGTCAATTCCAACCACGATGTTGGAAACGACAATGATAATAGACTTAACTTAGAAGCTTTATCATACGTATACCACCTTACTGAGACGTTTATCATTACGTCTTCAAGAGAAAGAATTCCAGGATATGATCCTCAATGAGATTTCTTTCAGGGGCAGTAGTTTTTCCATGTATAACTCCGCCCTTCAGTGGCAACCTGGAGTTGGTTAGACGTGACGCAGCCCTAGCTACATCCACGCGCATGGATAGTAAGGTGAAGAACTCTCTCAGAGTCGCTTCGGTCGCCGAGAAGCTTCTCTTCGACGGCAACCTTTCAGCAATCTTGAATTGCTCGATATACACGTTCTCTTGTCTATCAAGTGTAACAAGAGATTCAGACGTGGGCAAACATTCGGTGGTTGACTCAGAGAGTTCCACTGTTGTTGCCAGATCCGAGTTTTTCGATTATGACGGATGTCAGTCAAACAGGTTGGGACACAATTTTGATCCCAACGGATTCGAAGTGCCAGGGTCTTTGGGTTCCGCAGTTTTTAGGCAAGCTCCTTACTTCCAAGGAAGAATATTATGTTGGCTTGCACTACGTCATTGGATGAATTTTATTCAGAAACGCATATTCAATCCTGTCCGATAATACGACAGTAGTTGCGTATATCCGGAACCAGGGAGGCACTCATTCGGTTCCGTTATTAATTTTAACGGAAAGAATCCTTCTGTTTGTTATAGAACACCAAGTTCTGTTTCGGTTCGTCATATTCTCGGTCGTCGGATCGTATTAGCAGACTCCCTTTCACTTAAGGGTCGTTTGTTGCCATCGGAATGGACTATCAACAAACAAGTATTCAATCAGATTTGCTATCAATGGGAGCGCCCAGTGATAATTTATTTGCGACACAACTCTCCAATCAATTGTAGATGTATGTGTCACCGTGTCCGGATCCCTGAGCATATGTAGTTAACGCTCTATCGATCTAGTAGGACGCGATGATAGGATATGCGTATCCTCCAGCGCTGTTGATTCAGCAAGTATTGCTAGGATTATTCATTCACAATACAATTCTGTTGGTAGCATCTCTGTCTCCACAGAGACGGTGGATATATTTCCTTGGATGTCTACTGTGGGACTTACCGCGGAAACTTCCTCCACGAGAGGATCTTTTTTCTTTTCTTTTTTTTCCGCTGGGGAAATCGTGTCAACTCTATCACAACCCGCAAGGTCTCAACCTTCACGTATTCCGTTGTGCGGTCCTTCTTGCTTGGCAAGCATTGTACAGGACGAGCAGTGGACGCGATTCCTAACTGTAGAAGGACCTCCTCTTTGCTATACTATGCGGCTAAAGTGGAGGGTCTTCCGTCGTTGGTGTAGGGATCTTTATGTTGATATTTTTGATCCCTCCATACCAGACATTGCAAACTTTCTAGTATACTTGTTTAACGAGATCATCTGCAGCCAGTTACTTTTAAAGGTTATAGGTCTATGTTATCTGATACCTATGCACACCATGATAGTTTACAATGGAGCCTAATGTCTCTTTATCTAAGTTAGTTTGAAACTTTTCGATAAGAGACCTAGAATCGTTAGATTAATTCCTATTCGGAATTTAGCTTGGGTTCTTATTAATAAAAGCAACCATTTGAACCCCTTGAGACAGCAGTTTCAAATTCTGGCCTTTTAAGGCCGCGATTCTCTTAGTCTTCTCTTCTGCTGAAGAGTCTGTGAGCTTCATGCACTATCGGTGGACGATTCTCACTTTCGTAGTATCGGGAACTCTATTACCTTTACTACTAATGTTGTATTTTTGGTTAAGAATCAGGCTCCTAATGATATCCGGAACCTATTGTTCTTAAGGTCCTTCCGTCTTTGAGCGGGCATATGCCTTTACTCTGTCCGGATAGACCTTTATGTATTTATTAACAGATCTCAGTTTATCAGTTGGACGTAAAGCTTCTTCTGGCTCTGATGCCTAATAGAAGGGTCATTACGGTCCATTCTATTACTTAATGCATTCAGTTAACTATCGGTACTGCTTAGGATAATCTATCCTTAACTCAGCAGTCTGTGCTTAAGATTCCAGCTCATGAAGTAAGAGCTCTTCTACATCTTGGGCTGACGTATAGTTTTGCTATTATAAGATTAAGTAGGCTGCATATTGGTCTCAGCCATCCACATTCACAAATTTTTATCTCAGAAATATTGTATCCATTTCTGGAGACCTGCATTATTTAGGTCCATTATCAGCTGCTCAGAAAGTCGATCACTTAACAATTGCAACTATAGCTATGTAGGCTTTATGTTCCGGCAGTGACTCCGTCCTGCTGCCCTCTTCGCTCTGGGCTATTTGACCCAGGGCAAGAAAAAGGGGGGGGGGGGAGGGTGTTCCCTTGGGTCACCTGTTTTATTATGAAAACAAGGGGATACCTCCTCCGGAGTTAGTAATTCTGAGTGGTTACTGGGATGGTTTCTTAAGTGATAGTTATGTTTTTAAATTCATTCATGTCATAGTTTTAAAGTATAGCATTTGAATATGTCATGTGTCAAACGGATGTTATTATACTATCCTTGGACACTTTTAAAAGAGTATAAAGAGTCTCAATTCTTTGGACTAACTTTATTTATTGGCTTACTTTAAAAATAATTAGTATAAGAATTATGCTGCATATTAATAGAGAACATGGATGTTATGATGCTCAATTATAGAAGGTATTGTGTCTTTCTAATTTGTCATAAATAAGAAAGATACACGTGAAGCCTATTTCTCCTTTTCTCCTCCAGGAGATGACTCTATTTTATATAGTTGAGCTTATTGGATTTTCCACTATGTCCTGGGCCCTCCAGCCTTTTTACTGTTCAGCTATGTCTGGGTCATTGGTACAGTATAAAAATGTTAAAAAATTTTATAGTAATTTATATATTTTTTATACTTACCAATGACCCAGACGGGGATGGCCCTCCCAGGAGTTGGGAACTCATACCTCCTCGCTGAGGACATAGCGCTTACCAGGCACTGTTGGTAAGAATGATTAATGGCGCCAATTTCGGGACGTCCTTGACACTGCGCATGCGCAGTAGAGGTGAAGTATGGAGGGCCATTCAGGACATGTTTTCTTTGGTTTTAGATGCAAATTTTGGGGATTGGGGGGCAAAATTTGTGTTTGGCCCTATATTTTTAAGAGTTAGCACCAGCTATGTCTGGGTCATTGGTAAGTATAAAAAATATATAAATTACTATAAAATTTTTTAACTTTTACGTCAACGATGTGTGATTGACAACTTGTCATACATCATTCTCGAGTGATCTGGACATGCTACAGTGACCCTTTACAACCAGAATGCGGCGTGCATTGACGAGAGAATGACAACACTGTTATTTCCTGACAAAGCTTGACATTTCAGACATTGTTAGAGCAAACTGAATAAAGAAAACATCTCTTCCCGACATTTTAGGAAAAAACTGAAACCGTACTCATTTACCAGTTACACGGTTTCGGTTTTCAAGCAAAACCAAAACCGACTTATAAAACCAGTTAACCGTACAACACTATTTCATTGGTTATGTATTATTGGTGTCTAGTGGAAGCTTCATTTTGATTTTGGATCAGCCAGCTAATTCAGTATGGCCACCATGGTGGTCATATTGAATTTGGTTTCCGTCCAATAACTTAGGAATGCTGACTCAAATAAAAAAAAATTTTTTGATGCATTATTGGTGTCTAGAGGAAGCTTCCTTTTGATTTGGTTATATCCTCCAGAGACTTGCCTTCCCTTTTATGACACCGTCGGGGGTAAAAACCACGCTTTGCGTTGCTCGTGTGTTTTTATGAGTGTTGAATTTTTATTTTCCATATTGTAGGCAATTGCTGATATTATTCGAACATGTCTAGGACCAAGATCCATGTTGAAGGTAAGTTATTTTCATTACATATTTGTGTTAGGGTCTCACTTGAATCATTTTCAGGAAGCAGTTCTGAAATTATCAGATTTCTTGTTTTACTTTGGAGTCTAACATAAACATTTGATTTCTTTATGTCCACTTCAGCATTATTTGAACTTAAGACAACCCATGACCATGTGCTCGCTGCCAGGGCTATGGAGTTTTGCTATAGATGCGAGATAACTCTATTGGCCAAGTTATGTAGGTCGACCTTCAGGGTCATTATATAGGGTTAAAACTTATGGGGTGAAGTTCAGAGTGCACAATTTCAGCATGCATGATCTGATACCGATATCGATACCGAAGCCGAGGTATTTTCCACGAAAATATCGATATCGAATACTGAATTTCAATATCGCCCAGCTCTAGTGACAGTTCTTCTGGCATGCAGTGCCACGGGTGATAAGTTGGCACCGTTGGTTATAGGGAAGGCGAAAAACCCTCGCTGTTTCAAAGGAACTGATATAAAGCGCTGCGGCATAGTGTATATTAACAACAGAAAAGCTTGGATGAATGGAGATATCTTCAAAAAATGGATCAGTTCAGTCAATAAAAGATGATCAGTTCAGTCAATAAAAAGATGGCAGCACAGGAAAGAAAAATTTTAGTGTTTGTGGATAATTTTAGTGGCCACCCAGATGTGTCACAAAGTAATGTTAAGCATGTGTTCTTCTTACCTCCAAATACTACATCAAAGGTGCAGCCATGCGGAATCATCCAGACTGTCAAATTGAATTACCGCAAAAATTGCTAGATCGTATTTTGTGTAAAATTGACAGTGTTTCATCTGCCTCAGAAGTGTGCAAATCCATTTCCTTATTGTCGACAATAATGTGGGTAAAATCAGCTTGGAATGAGGTGACTGTGAAAACAAATGAGAAGTGTTTTGCCAAGTGTGGATTCGGACACTGTGAAATGGATGATTTTGATGAGGGCAGTGAAGGAGTGGAGGTTAACCCAAAGTTTAAAAACTTACTTTCTGGCTTCACAATGGACGAATATGTGCAGATGGACTCAAATAGGATCAGCCATGATCTCGGTGACAATCCCAACTGGGAAACTGACGTTTTGAAGGGGGTGCATTCTTCACAGGCAGACGAAAGTGATAATGAAAGTGACAGTGACACTGAAGTTTCCAATTCAAAAGCATTAGATATGCTGAGCCAGTTACATGACTATAGCGCGTATTACAAAAATGATGAACTTTTATACCTTTGTGCTCAGATGGAAGAAAAGATAGAGCAAACAAAAATGTCTGTTCAACCTAAAATAGATTCTTTTTTCACTATGTAAACAGTTATATGTACCAGTAATCAAATCATTTCCATACCATAGTTCCATAGTTTATCATGACAAAATATGATATTGTTGTCTTGGTATTTTTAGTCGAGTTGTGACGAAGTCAAACTCGACTTATAGTTTGGTGAATGGTGGGCGGGCGGGCGTAAACAATTGGTTTCCGGATGATAACTTGATAGTGGTTCAACTCACATTCATTAAACTTCATACGTAGGTTGGTCTTGGTGGGAGGAAGAACCCTATTGATTTTGGACATGCTACGTCGAAGGTCAAGGTCACAGTGACCTTGAACGTAGTAAATCTTAAACAATTGGTTTCCGGATGATAACTTGATAATGGTTCAACTCACATTCATGAAACTTCATAGGTAGATTGGCCTTGGTGAGGGGAAGAACCCTATTGATTTTGGACTCGCTACGTCAAAGGTCAAGGTCAACGTGACCTTGAACATAGTAAATCGCAACAATTCCTTTCCGGATGATAACTTGATAGTAGTTCAACCTACATTCATGAAACTTCATAGGTGGGTTGGCCTTGGTGCTAGGAAGAACTCTATTGATCTTGGACCCACCAGATCAAAGGTCAAGGTCACAGTGACCTTTAACATAGTATATCGCAACAATTGGTTTCCGGATGATAACTTGATAGTGGTTCAACCTAGAGTCATGAAACTTCATAGGTGTGTTGGCCCTGGTGCGAGGAAGAACCCTATTGATCTTGGACTCACCAGGTCAAAGGTCAAGGTCACAGTGACCTTGAACATAGTATATCGCAACAATTGGTTTCCGGATGATAACTTGATAGTGGTTCAACCTAGAGTCATGAAACTTCATAGGTGTGTTGGCCCTGGTGCGAGGAAGAACCCTATTGATCTTGGACTCACCAGGTCAAAGGTCAAGGTCACAGTGACCTTGAACATAGTATATCGCAACAATTGGTTTCCGGATGATAACTTGATAGTGGTTCAACCTAGAGTCATGAAACTTTACAGGCGTGTTGGCCTTGGTGCGAGGAAGAACCCTATTGATGTTGGACTCATCAGGTCAAGGTCATAGTGACCTTGAACATAGTATATCGCAACAATTGGTTTCCGGATGAGAACTTGATAGTGGTTCAACCTAGAGTCATGAAACTTCATAGGTGTGTTGGCCTTGGTGCGAGGAACTGTTGTCACAACTCGACATTGGACCGGTGATCCTGAGCGGCATTTTACAACAATGCCATATTTTGCGACAATGCCTTGTGGTCCTTTTTCACAACCCTCTCATCTGCATTTATTATAAAGGGAAGGGCTTGATTCTGAAATATAAGTCAATGTTGGGAAGTTCTATATCGATAACAATGATTGCAATGATATCGAAAAACAAATAAAAGTTCTTACTGAAAAACTCGAAGATGGTTGTGAAAATATGTTAGAAAATATCAGCTGCCTAACTAATGAACTGCAAAATATAAGAAATAAAAAGGTGCAAGGCATGATCATCAGATCAAAGGCTAGATGGAAAGTTGAAGGCGAGAGGCCCTCAAAATACTTCTGCAACTTAGAAAAGAGACAGTACACAGAAAAAATAATACCCAAATTATTAAGAGATGACAGTAGAGTGTACAGAAATTAACGATATACTCACCGAGCAACGTAACTTTTACAAACTACTGTACAAGTCAAAAATTAACAGTAATCACAAAACTAACCTTTTAGAAAGCTTGTTTTTTGACTCTGAAAATCCACACATTTGCAAACTGGATGCAGAAGAAAGTTTACTACTAGAAGGAAAACTATCTTTAAATGAATGTGCAGGCCTGACCTTTTGAAAAATCCAGGGGAGCCGCTACTGCTCCCCTAAATCTGTTTCAGGGGAGCTATTCCACACTTATATTAATTATACACGGTTTTTAATAAGGGAATTGAAAGTTTGAGGAGAGCCATTACAGTTTAAGGAGGGCAATTATGACCCTCCCCAATATGATTTGAGGGGAGCCAAGGAGAGCCGGAGCAATAGCTCTCCTCAAACGGCCAGGCCTGAATGTGCTATGGCTCTAAAAGACATGGGTAACAACAAATCACCGGGTTCCGATGGATTTACAATTGAATTTTATAAATATTTCTGGGGCGACTTGGGCAAATACGTAGTTAATTCCCTAAACCTTGGCTATGACTTAGGAAAATTATCTATCACTCAGAGGCAGGAGCTTATTACCTGTAGACCAAAAGAAGAGAAATCGAAAGAATATATAAAAAATTAGCGACCGATCTCCCTCCTTAATGTTGATCAAAAAATAGGCTCATCAGCAATTGCCAACAGGCTTAAAAAAAGTTCTTCCTAAAGTAATTTCCGAAAGTCAGCTGGGATTAATGAAGGGAGGATTCATAGGTGAATCCACGCGATTGGTCTCTGACTTAATTGAAAAATGCGAATCTATGAACATTCCAGGAATGTTAGTTCTAGTTGACTTTGAAAAAGCATTTGACTCACTTGAATGGTCTTTTATCAGAAAAACTCTTACGTTTTTAAATTTTGGCGAATCCTTAATTCAGTGGTTCAACACGTTCTACGGCGAGGTTTCTAGCTGCATCATGAACAATGGGCATTGTTCAGATTATTTTAATATTCAGAGGGGAGTATGTCAAGGGGACCCATTGTCTCCTTACCTGTTTATTTTGTGTGTCGAAATACTTAGCGCATTTCTTAAATTCAATCCCAAAATAAATGGAATCAAAATTAATGACTCGGAGTATGTAATCAACCAATACGCTGACGACAGTACTCTATTCTTAGATGACGACCAAGATTCCCTAAACGAGACCTTAAAGTCTCTTGACAACTTCGCTGCGATATCCGGATTAAGCGGTAACTTTGATAAAACTCATATCGTTTGGATAGGATCTCGGCGTGGCTGTGGGATTGAACTGGAAACAGAAAAACATATACAGTGGAATCATAACGGAACGTTTACCATACTTGGCATAAAATTTGAACTAAACGGCCTATAAACACTTCTCAGAAAAAATAAACAAAAAGCGAAAACTTTTAGCAGATTGGTCCCTCAGAAATCTTACACTAGTCGGTAAAGTTACAGTCATTAAAACGTT
This sequence comes from Pictodentalium vernedei, assembly GCA_031216915.1. Taxonomy (NCBI): domain Eukaryota; kingdom Metazoa; phylum Mollusca; class Scaphopoda; order Dentaliida; family Dentaliidae; genus Pictodentalium; species Pictodentalium vernedei. The sequence goes on from CM062293.1 coordinate 154,502,876, forward strand.
AGCGATCCCCATCTTAATACACTCTCTTACTGTTCTCCCTGATCCAGCTGATAAGATATTAGATGATATTCAAAGTATAATTTTTAAATTTCTATGGTCGGACAAAAGGGACAAAATTAAACGTGACGTAATAATCAACTTAATCGAAAATGGCAGGCTCAAACTACCCCACGTAAAAACACTATGTTGCTCCTTAAAAATTATATGGATCAAAAAGTTACTAGATTCAGAAACAGTGGCCCAATGGAAAACACTCGTAGTCGATAATTTTGAAATATTTGGGGGGAGCAAAATGTGGTCTTTGAATAATCATGGTATACTTAGTGTTTCAAATTATATGGACCCTTTTTGGAAAAACGTGCTTAAGGTATGGGCGCTCTTAAAAAATAGCAATCACACAACCCCGACAGAAATTCTCTCACAACCACTATTTTATAATAATTATATAAAAATTAATAATGAACCATTTCTTTACAGACGTTAGTGTACAAAGGGTGTTTTCTTTATAAACGATATACATAACGCTTCAGGATCCATCTTTGACTTTCAAGAATTTAAGCTGAAATATGACCTTGATATTCCATTCACCAACTACCTCGGTGTGGTCAATGCAATACCAAGGTTATGGAAAAATATAATATCTAATGGTACGAAACTTGAATCTGTTTCAGATCCCTTGTTGAATGAACTCATATTTTGCACTAAAGCAAACCGCCACTTCTATCCCATATTTCTTAAGAAAGTATCAAAAAAACCTACACATACCCAAGAGAAATGGAACACCGCATTGGACGAAAATCTTGACCATAATGATTGGAAATACATTTACAAACAAACTTTTAGGGAAACAGATGATACTTATCTGCAGAGTTTACAATATAAGATTAACCATAAAATCCTATTCACAAAATCTAGACTCTTAAAATGTTGGCTTTCGGAAACAGAGCTGTGCTCATTCTGTGGAAATATGAAAGAAACGATTGCACATCTATTTTAAGATTGTTCTTTCTCAAAAACAGTTTTACTTTCACTAGTGGAAAGGATTAACCTTAGTCCGGATCCGCAAATTCAACTAAACAAGTCCGGATCCTCAAATTCAACTAAACATTAGTAAAAGAGAAATAATTTTAGGCTCTACTTCCGACCATGCCTATCCAAATGTCTGGAATACCTGTTGCACTTACAGTATATATTTACATATATTTATACTGTAAGAGTAGCTTGGTGTTAGATTTTGATGTTCATTCATCGTTATCAGTGAAAGACTTCAGTAACTGTGGTTCAAAGTAAACAATCTAAATATAGTTTTCAGCCATTTTGTGCTTCAAATTCTGGGATTGATCATTATTAATTTTGTACACGTGTCCCAGTTCCTTCGGTACTTTCCGACAATAGGCGACCCACTATGAATTAATGCAAACAGTGTTAGGTGCTATTAAAATATGTCCGTTGTGTATTGTTTTTTCATTCTTAGATTTTCACCCTCTTACGGATGCTTGTGAATTTTTGTGTACAAACATGATCTACTTTTGACTTGTCCATGGACAAATGTATGGTTACAAATCAATTTGACAACAAATTGGCCCTCGTAAAGTAAGTTGTGTGGGAATGCAACCGTGGCACGTTGACAGCGATATTACGGAACGCAGCTTTATCCCGTGGATATGGACGATTCGGTCTTGGGATGTTTCGGCCTTGGGACGTTTCGGTTCAAGACGTTTTGGCCTTCATATATTGAACTAAATAGAATAAGAACTTGTGGTTTCGCGTTTTTGTGGGCCGAAGCCTTCAGGACAAATCGTCTCTGGCCGGAACGTCCCAAAACTGAATTGCAGTAAAACCTCTTCCCAGATAAGCACATCAAGGGAGGCAACATCCGATGCACGTGGTGGGGCAATCCGTGACAAATGTTATTTTTGAATACGACAATGAAATACCAAGACCTTTTTCTGATATGATATTATTCCCTGTCCAACAGATTGTAGATAAGTAATTTTAATTAAACTGATTGACCATGTCATATAAACCTGTTCAAAAACGAAGCCAATTGCGCAAGGTATTTCCTGTAATCAGTGAAATGTTGGCTGTCTGTTTTGTCATTCTCACAGAAAACACAACCCATTTTTACGTCAACGATGTGTGATTGACAACTTGTCATACATAATTCTCGAGTGATCTGGACATGCTGCAGTGGCCTCTTTGCACCCAGAATGTGGCGTGCGTTGACGACACTGTTATTTCCTGACAAAGCATGACAGTTCAGACATTGTTAGTGCAAACTGAATAAAGAAAACATCTCTTCCCGACATTTTAGGAAAAAACCGAAACCGTACTCATTTACCAGTTACACGGTTTCGGTTTCGGTTTTCAAGCAAAACCGAAACCGACTTATAAAACCGGTTAACCGTACAACACTAGCAAATGCCAATACGGCTCATGCTAGAGGCCTTATTTATGAACCGATCTTTATGAAACTTCTTGGGTACCCTTGGTATCACCGTGGGACAAGAACGAGAGTTTTTGGGTCCGGTCCGAAATTCAAGATGGCCGATGGCAGCCATTTTGTACAAAATTAGGTGCAATCAGATTTTTGCACAGAACTTCCATTTGAAAGCTCCAATTTGAATAATTTTTTGTGTGAATGTTTAGTACCATGGGATACATCACATATAATACCGGTTTTCTTCTCGTGCAGAAATTATGCAAATTAGACGAAGTTTGATTTTTTCAGTGCTACTTACACACCGTAAGTACACATGTCAATACGGCTCGGGCTAGAGTCTGTATTTATGAACCGATCTTCACGAAACGTCTTGGGTACCTTTGTTATCACCTTGGGGCGAGAACGAGTGTTTCTGGGTGCGGTCTAAAATTCAAGATGGCTGCCAGTGGTCATTTTGTACCGAAATTAGTTCTAATCAGTTTTTTGTACACAACTTCTATACGGCTCAGGCTAGAGGCCGTATTTATGAACCAATCTTTACGAAACTTCTTGGGTACCTTTGTTATCACCGTGGGTTGAGAACGAGTGTTTTGGGGTGTGGTCCGAAATTCAAGATGGCCATCAGCAGCCATTTTGTACCAAAATTAGTGCAATCAGTCTTTTGTACAGAACTTCTGTATGAAAGTTCTGATTTGAATAAATTTTTGCATGAATGTTTAGTAACATGGAATACATCACATATAGTACAGGTTTTTTTCTCGTGCAGAAATTATGCAAATTAGATGAACTTCGATTTATTCAGTGCTACTTATAGACTGTAAGTGCACATGTCAATACGGCTCGGGCTAGAGACTGTATTTATGAACCGATCTTCACAAAACTTCTTGGGTACCTTTGTTATCACCTTGGGATGAGAACGAGTGTTTCTGGGTGTGTTCCAAAATTCAAGATAGCTGCCAGTGGCCATTTTGTACCGAAATTAGGTCCAATCAGTTTTTTGTCACAACTTCTATACAGCTCGTATTTATGAACTGATCTTCACGAAAGTTCTTGGGTACCTTTGTTTTCACCTTGGGACAGGAACGAGTATGTTTTGGGGTGCCTTTGTTATCACTGTGCTATGAGAACAAATATTTTGGGGTTCAGTCAGACCCACTCTGGGACTCAAAGATTTCTTTTCTAGTTTAGCATCTGACTGTCACCCACCTTTACAATACTTTACCTATACATTTGTTACAGGCTGCGGTCAGTATTTATGTACAGACCGTTAAATTACTTTATATGTACCTTTGTTATCAGGTCATTACCTAGATGTTTGTCATTGCTGTGTCACATACTATGCATGTGCATGTTTTAACAAGTTGAGCTACAGTGTCATTGACACTTTCATTTACAGTTTTGGTTAAAGTTCGTTTTTTTTACAGTTTTGGTCTTTGGTTAAAGTTTGTGATTAAAGACCCAGGCAAACCCCCCCCCCCCCCCCCCCCCTCCCCCTCCACGGTGCCAGTTAGGCATTTTTTTCTCTCTTTGCTCAAAAAGCATTCTGAAGGATTTAGACTGACCACATGAGGAAAAAAAAATGGACTCCCCTAACACACCCCCCCCCCCCCACCTTCTCAACCAGGGCCATTTAAGCGATATTTTTTCTTGGCTACAAAATGCATTTTTAGCCTGACTGTTTACAGTTAGGGCTATAGTCATGACTTTCATCCGTCCCTCCGTCGGTCCATCCATCTGTCTGCAAACAATTGGTTTCTGACTGATAACTCCAGTTTGGATTATTTGATTTCAACCAAAGCTGTTATGTGTATTTTCCAGCTGGTAATGCAGGCCAGGTTTGAATATAGGTTCCACAACTCCCCCCCCCCCCCCCTCCTCCACCCACACCCACACACACACACACACACGTGTCACTTGTTCAATTATTCCCAAAATGCATTTTGAAGGATTGGGAGTTATTACATGAAAAAAAGAAAATTGACTTCTATAGCCCAACATTGCTTTATGTACTGCATCTTTAATCCTTTACCTAGCACAAGTTGAAGCTTTGGAGTAGAGCAATGAAAAAATAAAATTTGAATAGCAAATTTTGTATATCACGGGTGCAGATATGGCAGATTCATTAGGTAAATGATTAACAAAAAATGGCTCTGACTATTTTGTGTCTAAGCATTTCCATTGCTGGGACAGTCGGGCTGCATGCGTGACATCACTCTAGTTGGGTAAGGTGCTGATACAAACAACCAATCTCCTTGAAATAACTGATAAAATAGGGGGAATCCCTTGAGGTTTCCAAAGCGAAACTTCTAAGTTGTAAATCCCGCAGACGAAGCCATTGGTTGATATGTGTAATGTTACAAACTGCACATGCTTCCAATAATATCTGTATCTTCTCACCTCAACTTGTTTCAAATTTTATGTAGCCAATATTGAATCATTTTTAGCTCAGCTTGACGACGGCAAGTATGAACTAGTGGGATGGGTCGTAATCCGTCGTTCGTCAGTACATCTGTATCCGTATGTACGTTCCTCTGTCGGTCCACAATTCCTTTAGCATACCCTTCAGACTGCAGCTCTCACCCAATCAGTTCCAAATTTCATGCATGGCCTTGGGGCAATGTTTAAATGGGAGCTATCAAATTTTTCTGAATTTGAATTTGGATATACATTGTCCAACAATTCCTTTAGCACACCCTACTGGCCGCAGCTCTCACCCAGTCAGGCCCAAATTTCATATGTGGCTTTGGGGCAATGACTAGATGGGAACTACTGAGCCGACGTGAACCAAACCTGGCAGGGATAGTCTATGGGATGTCCTCTACAAACGATCCTCATTTTGTTCCTGTGGGTTTGAAAACATGGCCGCCAGAGGCATTCTTTGATTCTGATTGGTGGATTTTGAAAAATCTTCTCTGAAACCACAGGGCCAAATGTTTTGAAACTTTGCATGGTTGATGACTGGGACACCCTCTACCAGCGATCCTCATTTAATGTTGATCCGGTTGCAAAACATGGCTGCAATTGCAGCTTATAGTTACTATAGAAACCCTATGGGAAATCACATTTTCATCTTCTTGTCTGGAACTACTGAGCCTATGTGAACCAAACCTGGCAGGGATATCTATGGAAGGTCCTCTACAAACGATCCTCATTTTGTTCTCGTGAGTTGAAAAACATGGCCGTCAGAGATATTCTTTGATTCTGGTTGGTGGATTTCCAAAAATCTTTTCTGAAACTGCCAGGCCAACATTTTGATACTTCACAAAAATAATGACTGGGACTCCCTCTACCAACAATCCTCATTTAATGTTCAGGCTGTAAACATGGCCGCAATTGCAGCTTATAGTTACTATAGAAACCCTATGGGAAATCACATTTTCATATTCTTCTCTGGAACTACTGAGCCGACATGAACCAAACCTGGCAGGGATAGTCTATGGGAGGTCTTCTACAAATGCTCCTCATTTTTGTTACCGTGCTTCGAAAAACGTGGCTGCCAGAAGCATTTTTATGTGTACCCATCCTATGTATGGTACACATAATGCCGACATCCGAGGTGACCATCCGTCGTTTGTCCATCCTTTGTCCGTCTGTCTGTCGGTCCGGCATCTGTATCCATTTCTTTGGCATTCGATAACTTGAAAAATATTGCTTGGATTGTCAAGTTACTTTATATTTGTGTTCAGGTTACTGATGTGCCAAGCTGTATAGTTTTTGGTGTAAATCTGATAATTTAATCCTGAAATATTAACCCTTTATCCTTCAAATTGAAAATTCCTCCAGTCCCTTTGGCATTCGATAACTTGAAAAATATTACTTGGATTGTCAAGTTACTTTATATTTGTGTTCAGGTTACTGATGTGCCGAGCTGTATAGTTTTTGGTGTAAATCTGTTATTTTGATCCTGAGATATTAACCCTTTATCCTTCAAATTGAAAGTTCTTCCAATCCCTTTGGCATTCGATAACTTGAAAAATATTGCTTGGATTGTCAAGTTACTTTATATTTGTGTTCAGGTTACTGATGTACCGAGCTGTATAGTTTTTGGTGTAAATCTGATAATTTAATCCTGAAATATTAACCCTTTATCCTTCAAATTGAAAATTCCTCCAATCCCTTTGGCATTCGATAACTTGAAAAATATTGCTTGGATTGTCAAGTTACTTTATATTTGTTTTCAGGTTACTGATGTACCGAGCTGTATAGTTTTTGGTGTAAATCTGATGTTTTGATCCCGAGATATTCACCCTTTATCCTTCAAATTGAAAATTCCTCCAGTCCCTTTGGCATTTGATAACTTGAAAAATATTGCTTGGATTGTCAAGTTACTTTATAATTGTGTTCAGGTTACTGATGTGCTGAGCTGTATAGTTTTTGGTGTAAATCTGATAATTTAATCCTGAAATATTAACCCTTTATCCTTCAAATTGAAATTTCCTCCAATCCCTTTGGCATTCGATAACTTGAAAAATATTTCTTGGATTGTCAGGTTACTTTATATTTGTGTTCAGGTTACTGATGTACCGAGCTGTATAGTTTTTGGTGTAAATCTGTTATTTTAATCCTGAGTTATTAACCCTTTATCCTTCAAATTGAAAATTCCTCCAATTCCTTTGGCATGAGATAACTCAAAAAATATCAATCCGATTGTCATGTTACTTTATATATTTATTCAGTTAACTGATGTGCTGTGCTGTATAGTTTTTTATGTAAATCTGATAATTTGATCCGGAGATATTAACCCTTTATCCATCAAATTAGACACTACTCCAATCCATTTCTATTTGTACCCATACCTTGTATGGTGTACATAATGTCGGCATCCGTGGTGGCCCTCCATCATACAAACACGCACAGCGTATGGGTACACATCTGACGATTTCATCGGCCTATTTTTTTATTCTGATTGGTGGATTTTGAAAAATCTTCTCTGTAACCACAGGGTGAAATGTTTTGAAACTTTGTATGGTTAATGACTGGGGCGCCCTCTACCAATGATCCTCATTTAATGTTGATGTAATATTGCAAACATGGCCATAATTGCAGCTCATAGTTACCATGGAAAGCCTATGGGAAATCATATTTTTATATGTAGTTCTGCCAGGTGAGCAATTACAGGTCCTTTAGAGCCTTTAGTTACAGATGTTATCCCAGAAATTAATAATGAAATATAAATTTACCTAATATTCTCTTTTAACCCTCTAAGATATGTGTTATTCATGCATCACATCAGGTCAGTTTTGAGGGTAAATGTGAACACATGGTGAAGAAACAAAGGGAAAGGGAAGCCTGTACAATAATAACCCATTCAAACATTAATAATGGCTGCTTACGTGAGCATAAATAACTAACACAAACATACCACTGGGCATATCTGTCAACACTTAAAATACAGTAGCTCATAAGAAGAACCAAACAATGGAGAACAAAACACAGGGCATTATGTGACCACACTCCATAACATTTGTGTTGAAATTCAGGAACAAATGAAACTGAAGACTGCTGTGCTGAATTGTGGGATATTGTTTTCGACGAAAAAGTCATGGCACTTATTTCCCCTCTTGTCCGAGTTGTCTCCATATTGTGATATTGAATCAAAATAATAAAATACGCTGTGCGTGTTTGTAAAAAATGCTTTATTAAAGATATTGGTTATAGCTGAACAAAAGGTAGCAAGTATAGTAAAATTTATTCAATTTTTAATTGCCCAAAATATAACTGTGTTGTCAGCTATTTACAAACTCAGCTGCCCAGAACATTGCCCGAATTTTTCAACCAAAAATGGTTAATCTATCCCACTGCTGAATAAGATGCACACGTAACTTGAGGATAATTTTTTAGGGAGAAAATGTGACTAATACACTGGTTGGATAAACTTGACCTTATACATGTATTGCAGTGATGGTGTAGTCATAACGCAGAAAGCAGCTGTGTTCCAGAATAGAACAGCCAATCAAAATTGTATTTTTTATGTGAATCAACTAAGATTCAGATACTTGGAGATTTGGGCAAATCTTTACACAAATCGATTCATGGATTTACATCGAAATTTTGCCTCTGCTCATAAAGCAGATTTTATACCCTGCATAAGAAGGCCAAGGAAACTTTAGCCAATGAATCTCCAGGGAAAGTCATTATCTTGCTTTTTCATAGACATTGAGTTTCTGTTAAGATGGAAATTAAACATTGTGAAAATTTTATTGGTAATCCCTCTCTCCATGTAAAAAAGTATTATATCTCGACAGTCATAAGCTTGCTTGTAATTTAATAGCAATGGTAATTAATGATGTTGGTAATCTTTGTTGCTTTGATCAGCGTCATATGTTTGAAAATCTTTTTTACAGAGTTTCGTTTTGAATTATCCATATATACTTAGCTCAACTTGACAACATCAAGCATGAGCTATTGGGAAGGGTTGCGATCTGTCATCCATCTGTCTATCCACATTTTCTTTAGCACAACTTACAGGCTGCACCTCTCACCCGATTAGTTTCAAATTTCATACATTGCTTCCGGGTAATGTCCAGATGGGAGCTATCAAATTTTTTCAAATTTTGTTGGAAAATATGGTAGCCTTGGATTTGGCATATAAATTGTCAACAATTCCATTAGCACACTCTGCTGCATCTCTCCTCCTTTCTTACAAAAATTTTATATAGGGCTTTGGTATGATGTCTTGATGGAAGCTATCATTTTTTTCTGAATTTCGTTGAAAAACTTGGCTGGCAGTGACCATATTGGATTTGGCATTTCAATTGTCAAGAATTCCTTTAGCACACCCTACAGGCCGCACCTCTCACCTGATCTTTTTCAAATTTTATATGCAGCTTTGGTGTGATGTCTTGATGAGAGCTATCAAATTTTTTCTGAATTTTGTTGAAAAACGTGGCTGCCAATGGCTTTCTTGGATTTGCCATATAAATTGTCAACAATTCCATTAGCACACCCTACAGACGCATCCGTCACCCGCCTTTTTCAGATTTCATATGTGGCGTTGGTTTGATGTCTTTACTGTAGAAACTTGAGTGAATGACTTGGCATTACTGGAACTTTCTATTTAGTTCAGTCCCTACTTGGCTTAATTGACCTGCAGTGTCGCTGTCGACACTTTCATCATACAATTCCATATGCAGTACACATGAGTAGTAAATACTCCCTCAGTTGTAAACAAAACTGACTCTTCTTGACACAGAAGACTGCAATTACTGAAATGTGGCCAACTCCTAAAGACACATTGACTGTCTGAAAGCTCTCTGCCAATAGTAAAGATGTTATTCACAACCCTAGGAAGTCACAGCGAGGTGATGATCTTGGTGTAATTTCAACAATGCAGTAAAGGTTAAGCGAATAGCATGTCGGACTTGGTCCACTTTTGAGTACATTATCACTCCCCTCCCTATTGGTTCACAATCAGTTTGTGCCATTGTCATTTCCCAAACCCCACAGAATTCAAGAAATCAACCTACTTTCAATCATTTTATGTCAAATTCTTATACTTCCTTGGTTGCATCACAGCCTCATCAGGAAAATCTCTCATAGGAGGTGACTTCAATGTTCATTTTGAGAAAGAAAATATCAGTGATTCTTCCTGAGCTTTGTCATCTATTCACTTCCATGAATTTACACCAACATGTTCATGGCGCTACTCACAAAAGTGGAATTTTATTTTCTAAGAACAAAAAAAAAATGTATTTGAGATATTTCATTTATTATAAACCAGCTAAAAAAAACTCAATAAAATAACACTCTCCTAACCTAAAATAAAGGAGTTTGCATCTTGTACCATAAAACGTAATAATTTGTAAACATTTTTTTTTAATTTGCACGTCATTTATGTTTTAAAAAATTGTGAGGAAAAATTTTCTGTTCCTCAATGATGGGGCGTGGTAAGGCTCAGTATTGAACTGCAAATTAGTCTCTCAATTTTATAATGTATAAATTACATGGAAATTATTACAGGCTAATTTTACTAAAAATGATATTAACTTTTGTGTCCTGTATCAGAATTTATAAAAAAAATCTCTTTTTTCAAATGTTTTTTCAACTTTGTCAGCAATATTTTTTTAAAATTCACCTTTAGTATCACAAGTTAGTCTTTTCACAAAGATAGCAGACTGTTTGCACTGTATTTAGTGAACACAAAGTATTAGTGTCGAGACCAGAGATAAAGAGACAAGTGGTGCATGTTTTTTATTTTATTTTTTTTTACAACATGAACTGCTAACACAGCTTACTGTCAGACAAAGATATTTATGCTCACTGGTGACTCCTAATCAACAACTAATTGTCGTCTGAGTGCTAGAATGTTCTTTGTCCCCTATGGGACGTAGGATATTCTAGCACTCAGGTGACGTAATGGGACAGAGGCGCAGCTATGTTCAGGTGAATAACTAACACAAACCCAGAATTTTGTGGAAAGGACTATACATATACATTTATATTTTTATACTGTACCAATGACCCAGACATAGCTGGTGCTAACTCTTAAAAATATAGGGCCAAACACAAATTTTGCCCCCCAATCCCCAAAATTTTATCTAAAACCAAAGAAAACATGTCCTGAATGGCCCTCCATACTTCACCTCTACTGCGCATCAGGGCTGGAACTTAAAATTTTTTAATGAAATTATGTTAAGTTACCTATTTTCGAGGCAACAGCCTGTTGTGGTCATTCTTGTTATCAAGTTACACTGCTTGTTCAGTGGTTTTCCTCTCTCCCTTTCCTTTAAGTCCCCTCTTGCTATTCTCCCATGCTTTTGGCATATTTTCTGTAATATTATTACTAAAATTTCTTGGGAGTTCTAGCTGGATAACAGAATGAATTCTGTTCTTTTCCCCATGTTTACGTCTTCACCTATGGGTGGTTAGGCGTAGTGTTCTGCATCTACCATCTGATGTTCTGCAGTTTCTTCCCTGGAAGTCTCTGTTTTGCATCAGATAGTGTATTTTGGTAACTGATTTCGGGCCAGGGTGCCTGGAGTCTTGATCTGGTGTTTTTACACTTATTGTTTACATTTCCAACAGCCCTCTGTGTGAGGGGGGATTTCTTGAAAATAATATCTTGATGTTATTTTAATCATAACTAGATACATTATTATTATTCGTAAGTGTTGCATAAATTGTTTAAAATATTTTTAGAATTTTTGTCCACACTTAGGCTTGGGATCCATTGGGGCTCAATGTTACTTTTCAGAAACTTGGGCTGTTCTGAAAAAATATTTTTTCAAAATTTTTTGATTTCAATTATTTTTTCTATGTTAATGGATCATGTTATTATGTATTTTGATTGTCAGGGGTTGGTGCGAGTACTTGGACTTTGTTTTCTTTTCACAATGAAAGGATATTGTTCAATTGTAATAAGAGGAAATCTTCCTCTGACTTTCATAATCATTGTATAATGTAGTCAGTGTACTCGCACTAACGCCTGTTCTGTATGTGTTAATTTCGATGACAACATGGGAAGTGTGTGTCACGGTATGTTAGTGGGGAATTGGCCATTCCGGTCCTTTCCCCGCAGGGTCACTCTATTTTATCAATCTCTATTTCAGACGCGATCATGATCAGGGTGATGTATCCGTGATGTCTTCCAAAAGTGTGCCTCCGTCGTCACAAACAATGAAGAGCTAGCGGAAAAGTGCTCATGTAAATAGTCAATTGCCTAAGAGGACCCTAGTAGGTTCGACGGCCTTTGACGTCCGCTAGCTCGCCCGGTGTAGCGTCCATTCATCGAATGGTTCGGCAGCCGGGTTCGTCCGTTGCGGTCTAGAAAGGAGTTTTGGGTGATGCGAGCACTATAAAACAACCAAGTGCACACCCAGTGACGGCAGATTAGAGGGGAGAACGGAGGAAGCCTTTTAGTCCGGTTCATAGCTCGTCCGGGCCCATCCGGGCTGCGAGCGAGAGAGACCCCTCTCTCGTACATCAACATCTGGCCCCAGATGTTGTGGTACAAAATGTTTCGCATTCGGAGCATACGTCAGCCGCTCGGGATGCTCCGTTATATAGATAGTCCGGAGAGACTGTCAATAAGGCTTCCTCATTCTCATGGCAGCGCACACGACCGCACCTTGGCTACATGACCTCCGATATCCAGTCAACTTCGCCAATCAGAGAATCCTCGGCGACTACGTCACGCCATCCGATAGCCAGGGACACGAGGCCTGGAGACTCTGGACGTTCGCATAGAAAGTATGCGGGAGTCAACGTTCACGGAGCTTCCAGCGGCAAAGCATCGTAAGACCGCTTCTGCACAGGCCTCGGTGACGGACGTGCTATCCCAAATAGCACAGCTTATCGCAGCATCCCAGCAACAACAGAATCTCTGTCGCATCATGTAATATCCGACGACGCTGGGTCGGGATGCTCCGCGGAAGCATCAGGTGCGGACGTCCGAAAATTTCATACGGTCCGACGGGATGACAAAAGGGATTCAGAGGATTTCGAGCTTTCCCTTTCGAAACAACATAAGCTGCTGTATATGTCATCCGACTTCATCTTCTAGAGGTTCTTCGTCGGACCAGAAGGCTGCGATTCCGGATAAGAAACTGATAGCGTCGGTGGACATAGAAATTTTTGGTTCGTTTCAGGGACATCGTCCCTCAGTTCCGACACAGTCCAATAATGTCTCAGATACTTTCGATTTATTGAACGACGCTATATATTTTTTTTTATATGCTTGCTATTTACAAGCATGTCTGGTTTCTTGTTCGCAAAATTACTGAGATGTCTTTCAAAAGTGTGCCTCTGTCGTCATAGTTAATGAAGAGCTGGGGCAATTAGTGCTCATGGATTACGTCAATCGCCTAAGAGGTCCCTAGTAGGATCAACGGAGTTGACATTCGCTAGCTCACTCGGTGTAGCGTCCATTCATCGAATGGTTCGGCAGTCGGGTTCGTCCGTTGCGGTCTAGGAAGGAGATTTGGGTGATGCGAACACTATAATAGACTTTAGTACACACCCAGTGACGATGGATTAGAGGAGAGATCGGAGGAAGCCTGTTAGTCCGGTTCCTAGCTCGTCCGGTCCGTCCGGGCGGCGAGCGAGAGAGGTCCCTCTCTCGTGCAACAACATATGGGACCGGATGTTGTGGTACAGACATTTCACATTCGGAGCGTATGTCCGCCGCTCGGGACGCTCCGTTATATAGACAGCCCGAGTGACTGTCAATAATGCTTCCTCATCCTCACATCAGCGCACACGACCGCACATTGGCTACGTGACCTCGAGTATCCGGCCAGCTTCGTCATTTAGTGATTCCATGGCAAACAGGTCACGCCATCCGGTAGCCAAGGGACACAAGGCCTGCACACTCCGGTCGCTCGCATAATAGAAGTATGCACGGGGTAACGAACACGGAGCTTCCAGCGGCAATGCATCGTAAGACCGCTTCTCCACAGGCCTCAGTGATGGACGTGCTATCCAAAATAGCACAGCTTATCGTAGAATCCCAGCAAACAACAGATTCTCGTTCGGATCAGGAATCATCCGACGGCGCTGGGTCGGTGCGCTCCGCTGTTGCATCAGGTACGGACGACTGAACACTTCATAGGGTCCGACAGGATGGCGAAAGGGATTCGGACGATTTCGAGCTTTCCCTTTCGGAACAACAGAAGCTGCCATACATTTCTTCCGGCATTATCTTCCAGAGGTTGTTCCGTCAGACTACATTGCTGCGATGCGGGATAAGAGACTAATAGCGTCATTCGACACGGAGTTTTGGATCGGTTCAGGGACATTGTCCCTGAGTTGCCGACACAGTCCAATAATGTTAGAACATTTGAATTATTGAACGACGCTATATATAAGCTTGCTACCAACATGCTAGTCTAGTTTCTTGTCTGCAATGTTCTATTCTGCCTTTTGTGAATTCTAGGAAAATTATTTTCTTATTGGCAGAACTGGGCATACCGAGAGTTCCTTTGTGTCTAAGACGGCGAGGCTGAAGACTGGGAATTATCTTTTTCGCCGTCTATGTCAATTCCAACCACGATGTTGGAAACGACAATGATGTATAATAGACTTAACTTAGACGCTTTATCATTACGTTTTCAAGAGAAAGAATTCCAGGGTATCATCCTCAATGAGATTTCTTTCAGGGGCAGTAGTTTTTCCACGTATAACTCCGCCCTTCAGTGGCAACCTGGAGTTGGTTAGATGTGACGCAGCCCTAGCTACATCCACGCGTGTGGATAGTAAGGTGACGAACTCTCTCAGAGTCGCTTCGGTCTCGGAGAAGCTTCTCTTCGACGGCAACCTTTCAGCAATCTGGAATTGCTCGATATACACCTTCTCTTGTCAATTAAGTGTAACAAGAGATTCAGACGTGGGCAAACATTCGGTGGTTGACTCAGAGAGTTCCACTGTAGTTGCCGGATCCGAGTTTTTTCGATTATGACGGACGCCAGTCAAACAGGTTGGGACACAATTTTGATCCCAACGGATTCGAAGTGCCAGGGTCTTTGGTTTCCGCAGTTTTTACGCAAGCACTTAACTTCCAAGGAAGAATATTATTTTAGCTTGCACTACGTCATTGGATGAATTTTATTCAGAAACGCATGTTCAAATCCTGTCCGATAATACAACAGTAGTTGCGTATATCCGGAACCAGGGAGGCACTCATTCGGTTCCGTTATAGATTTTAATGGAAAGAATCCTTCTGTTTGTTATAGAACACCAAGTTCTGTTTCGGTTCGTCATATTCTCGGTCGTCGGATCGTATTAGCAGACTCCCTTTCACGTAAGGGTCGTTTTGTTGCCGTCGGAATGGACTCTCAACAAACAGGTATTCAATCAGATTTGCTATCAATGGGAGCGCCCAGTGATAATTTATTTGCGACACAACTCTCCAATCAATTGTAGACGTATGTGTCACCGTGTCCGGATCCCCGAGCATATATAGTTAACGCTCTATCGATCTAGTAGGACGTGATGTTAGGATATGCGTATCCTCCAGCGCTGTTGATTCAGCAAGTATTGCTAGGATTATTCTTTCACAATACAATTCTGTTGGTAGCATCTCTGTCGCCACAGAGACGGTGGATAAATTTACTTAGATGTCGCCTGTGGGACTTTCCGCGGAAACTTCCTCCATGAGAGGATCTTTTTTCGCTGGGGAAATCGTGTCAACTCTATCACAACCCGCAAGGTCTCAACCTTCACGTATTCCGTTGTGCGGTCCTTCTTGCATGGCAAGCTTTGTATAGGACGAGCAGTGGACGCGATTCCTAACTGTTGAAGGACCTCCTCTTCGCTATACTATGCGGCTAAAGTGGAGGGTCTTCCGTTGTTGGTGTAGGGATCTTTATGTTGATATTTTTGATCCCTCCATACCAGACATTGCAAACTTTCTAGTATACTTGTTTAACGAGATCATCTGCAACCAGTTACTTTTAAAGGTTATAGGTCTATGTTATCTGATACCTATGCACACCATGATAGTTTACAATTGAGCCTTATGTCTCTTTATCTAAGTTAGTTTGAAACTTTTCGATAAGAGACCTAGAATCGTTAGATTAATTCCTATTCGGAATTCAGCTTGGGTTCTTATTAACTAATGCAACAGTTTGAACCCCTTGAGGCAGTAGTTTCAAATTCTGGCCTTTGAAGGCAGCAATTCTCTTAGTCTTCTCTTCTGCTGAAGAGTCAGTGAGCTTCATGCACTATCGGTGGACGATTCTCACTTTCGTAGTATCGGAACTCTATTCCCTTTACTACTAATGTTGTATTTTTGATTAAGAATCAGGCTCCTAATAATATCCGGATCCTATTGTTTTTAAGGTCCTTCCGTCTTCGAGCGGGCATAGGCCTTTACTCTGTCCGGATAGACCTTTATCTATTTATTAACAGATCTCAGTTTATCAGTAGGACGTAAGCTTCTTCTGGCTCTGATGCCTAATAGAAAGGTCATTACGGTCCATTCTATTACTTAATGCATTCAGTTAACTATCGGTACTGCTTAGGATAATCTATCCTTAACTCAGCAGTCTGTGCTTATGATTTCGGCTCATGAAGTAAGAGCTCTTCTACATCTTGGGCTCACGTAAATAGTATTGCTATTATAGATTAAGTAGGCTGCATATTGGTCTCAGCCATCCACATTCACGAATTTTTATCTCAGAAATATTGAATCCATTTCTGGAGACCTGCATTATTTAGGTCCATTATCAGCTGCTCAGAATGTCGATCACTTAACAATTGCAACTATAGCTATGTAGGCTTTATGTTCCGGCAGTGACTCCGTCCTGCTGCCCTCCTCGCTCTGGGCTATTTGACCCAGGGCAAGAAAAAGAAGGGGGGGGGGGAGGGTGTTCCCTTGGGTCACCTGTTTTATTATGAAAACAAGGGGATACCTCCTCCAGAATCAGTAATTCTGAGCTGTTACTGGGATGGTTTCTTAAGTGAAAACTTATGTTTTAAAATTCATTCATGTCATAGTTTTAAAGTATAGCATTTGAATATGTCACATGTCAACGGGTGTTATTATACTATCCTCGGACACTTTTAAAAGAGTATAAAGAGTCTCAATTCCCTGGACTAACTTTATTTATTGGCTTACTTTAAAAATAATTAGTATAAGAATTATACTGGATTTTAATAGAGAATACGGACGTTATGATGCTCAATTATAGAAGGTATTGTGTCTTTCTAATTTATCATAAATAAGAAAGATACACGTGAAGCCTATTTCTCCTTTTCTCCTCTAGGAGATAACTCTATTTTATATAGTTGAGCTTATTGGATTTTCCTCTATGTCCTGGGCCCTCCAGCCTTTTTACTATTCAGCTATGTCTGGGTCATTGGTACAGTATAAAAATCTTAAAAAATTTATAGTAATTTATATATTTTTTATACTTACCAATGACCCAGACGGGGATGGCCCTCCCAGGAGTTGGGAACTCATACCTCCCCGCTGAGGACATAGCGCTTACCAGGCACTGTTGGTAAGAATGATTAATGGCGCCAATTTCGGGATGTCCTTGACACTGCGCATGCGCAGTAGAGGTGAAGTATGGAGGGCCATTCAGGACATGTTTTCTTTGGTTTTAGATGCAAATTTTGGGGATTGGGGGGCAAAATTTGTGTTTGGCCCTATATTTTTAAGAGTTAGCACCAGCTATGTCTGGGTCATTGGTAAGTACAAAAAATATATAAATTACTATAAATTTTTTAAGTTTTTTATGAAATTTTGGAACTAAAGTCAATTTATAACAATGGAATCTTAATTAACAATAAATGTATATACAGTCATATACACCCAAAGGTGGCGAAATATAACGCCTTGAACTAAATTCATAACTATGGAATCTTAACTAACATTAAAAGTGTATATAGCCATATACACCCAAAGGTGCCAAAATATAATGTCTTAAACACAACCAACAATTAAAAACAAAACGTGATATAAAAAATATATGAATAAAAATAATGAAAACTGTGACAAAAAGACCTGGGAGGGAGGGGTGGTTTTTTTTCAGGAAATTGTGCCACAATGGACTTATTTGCGACAGGTGCTGAATTCGGACGTCTGTCCAACACCCTGATGCACAAAGAAGTGACACTTTCAACAGGTTGCCGGGTTCTGTGATTAGTTGAATCAGGAACTGTTAAGTAACATGGCATCACGAATACTTCCAAAATTAACCGTTAACACTTTACAATTTGCGGTGCTTCTATTTTTATCATTCTCTTTGTCTCACATGCCTCCATGGATTAGATGGAAATTTAGGAGTGAGACTCAGCACTTCGGGATTAAAATAAACTTCTTGTTTTATACTGTCAATATGGAATGCTCTGTATATGCATCTACCTCTGTATGATTCGCCAGATTATGACACCCCACCTAAATACCAATTAACCTAAAAGCCACCAAGAGCATAAACCTCAATACTTTTGTATTTTGTGTATTTCAATTAACAAGGTGCCATGCATTGTGTTGAGATTCTGTTTGCTGATTAAATGATATTGATGAAATGGCCACTTAACTTACTCTGAAGGCCAGGACAAACCTTGATAAATTTTACCACCACTTTTTTCTCTGTCATACTTCAAAACACACACACCTAGAAGGACAGAAAAACTGATTTTGGGGGACCAAGAGATAAAAAAGAAAAAACTGGTCAGCAGCTTTTTAAAAAGACGTAAAAATCAGCCAAAAATACAGTATTTTTTTTTTTAAATTAATTTTCCCTACAATTAATGGAAACAATGTTTTTGTCTTGTTGGGATCATCTTTTTTGGGATGAGGCCTTCCAGAAAGTCAAAGTCTTTTCAGTTTTTGTATGGCTTAAACTTTATGCCCTAATTCCAACTTTAACAAACTGTGGCACGAGAACGGGTTCCACAACAAGCAGTCATAAGGAAGTCTTCTAGGTACGCATTTAACTTCCCTTGCAGTGATTTGTTGCCGGGTCTTGGCTGGCGATATATGTGGTAGACAAAACTAGATTTGGAATCACCATTAAGCCTAAGGGGAGTGCCATGGCTCAGTGGTGAGACCATTGGAAATTGAACCAAAAGGTCCATGGTTTGATCTTGACCAGTGGTAACTGCATTGTGTCCTTGGGAAAGACACTTCATTCTGATTGCCCTCAGGCATACAGCCAGGCCTGAAATTAAGTAGTCTGACATTTGCAGATTGATGTCCCCAGAGGGTGAATTTGAGATGCTGTCCCATACAGTGGGCCAATTTATCCTCTGGATACCTCTTTCTGTTTAGTTTTGAGACTCTGATTTAGACCGAGGTTCACAGAGGGTAAATTTAGGGATAGCAGGGTAGCATCACTAAATTCACCCTCTCTGGACCTCATTTTGCAGATGACAGTCTGCTTATTTTCTGGCTTGCATACAGCACATTAATGGTGCATTTGCCTTCAACCATTGCTAACCCTGCTTGTGTAGAGTCCGTATGTTGGGGAGCCTGACAGTTGTTTGCTATGGCTCAGTGGTTCTCTCCAGCTTCCTCCATTCATAAAACTGTCTGGCACGATGTGTTCCTGGGTGTCAAAAATGTAATTAAACCCCAAGAAATATATAAATAGATCAATCCTAAGGCTTTCAGTTAATTGTGTGGAGGTAAAATTTATCAAGGCTTGTCCTGGGCTTCAGAGTGAGTTAAGTGATCATTTTATCAATATCATTTAATTATCTGCAGGCTTGAAAATAAGCAGTCTGACATTTGCAGAATGAGATCCCCAAGAGGGTGAATTTGATGATGCTATCCCATACAGTCGGTCAATTTATCCTCTGGGTACCTCTTTCTGTTTAGTTTTGAGATCCTGATTCAGATTGAGTTTCACAGAGGGTAAATTTAGTGAACAGAGTAGCATCACTAGATTTACCCTCTAAGGACCTCATTTTGCAGATGACAGTCTGCTTATTTTCTGGCATGATGATCTGATTTAAGATTTTTATCTCCCACGGGAACCGGGGAAGTGAAGCGGTGCCTGTTCACTGAGGTAAACAGGCTCTGTTTTACTGGTAACATAGGACCCAGTCACCAGTGCTTGGGAGGTGCAAACCCTCTCTAAAATGGGCAACATGGCTTATTAACGCTCACCCCTGGTCTTGAGTTGATACTCATGTTGTGGTCATGATTAGCCATTGTGCAAAAATATGTGACCTTAAACACGAATAAATAAATAAGATTTTTATCAAATTGCTGAAATTTTAATTTGTACAAATCTTCATAAAACTGGTCTTCAAGAATGCCAATAGGACTTGTACAAATAACATGTCTGCCAAGTCATACCATAACTGTATGTCCTCTCTGTTTTTTTTAATAAACATCATTTTCACAAATATTGATGTTAAATTAGGAGAGTTTCCGCTTATTTCAGATAATTTAGATACCCTCTACTTTCATTGATGCAATATTCATAGGAAATAAACAGATTTCCAAACAAAAAAACACCTTTGCCTTCAGTTTGTCATTCAGTCATTTTTTACATTTTTTTCAGATGCTGATGGATCCAATGGGTGGGATAGTTATGACAAATGATGGGAATGCTATTCTAAGAGAAGTAAGTGAATAACTGAAATCAACTTGACTGCTTGCTTGTTTTGTATTCAAGAAACTTTGAACTGAAAGCCTAATTCCAATTTTGAAAAAGTTTTGTGTTCTGAGAAAAATTGCCCTCAGTATGCATTCAAGTAAGATTTGACATGTCTTTGGGGTAATAATCCAATAACCCTGGCAGTGTTTTTAGTAAAGTCTTGGTTGCCTAAAATTCTCTGGAAAGACTGAAATCTTACAGACTTGGTAGACACCAGCTTTCCATAATTGCATATATAATTGCTTTGGTAATGAAAAGCTTGTGTGGACCTGTCATCTGTTAACACTTGGGCCAACTAATGCATTGCAACATTTAAATGCATGAATGGTGTTGGTGCTGATTGTATTGTCAATACAGAGGAAAGCATATGGTGAAGTGGTGAAGATTATTAACTGGTTGAGTGCTGAATTATTTTTCAAAGGCAGTTTGTACCAAAAATATTTGATTTCAAGGATATCATGCTACCATCAAGGGGAGCCTCAGTTTGACAAGATTTTGTTCATAAATAGTTGTTTGTTACAGTTTATTGTAGAGGGTCTTTTGACACTCTCCGGTAAATTGTAACTAAAAAATTTATGTAAACTTTTTCTGATGCCAAGAAAACAACAAGCTAATGCATAGTGTAAAGCCACTAAAGTGGCTTTTGGGCCCTTTCAATAGAACCATGATATTGACTTCTAACACTCAACCACTTAATCCTTAAATGCCTATTTCTGACTTTTCCAACCTTAGATCAGGTGTCCTTTACATGCCATCATGAGGAGGTTCTGCTAATAATAAACAGTTTACCTGGGCAGTAGTTTCTAGTCTAGTCTAGTCTTGGCTAGAAGTCACTGCTAAGCCTCAGTATGTGCACACGTTGTGGTCAGGTGTGTGAATGCGGGACAATTGCCCATGACCCTAAGGGTTAATGCTGTATTGCACTTTAGTGGCTTTACACTGTATGCATTGCATTGTTTATACAGTAGTTGGAAAAAAAATGTTAACATAACAGTGTTTGTTATTATTTATTGGAGAGTGCCTCTTGGCACTCTCCAACAAATAGTAACAAAACAATTATGAACAGCATCTTGCTAAACTAAGACTCATCTTCCCGGTATCATGTATCTTTGATAAAAAAATAATCATGTTATAAATCACCTTTGAAAAATCATTGAGCACTCTATCAGCTGAGAATTTGCTGTTTTCAAGGTTCATGATATATAATTCAGTTTATCCAGTTAGTATTCAATCCTTGCACAAGTGATTTTCTAGAATTTACATGAGGTCACACCCTGCATGTCATTAAGTCTTGTAGTGCAGTGGCCAGACTCAAAAAAATTTGACTTGATTCTAACCAGAGATAAAACAAGCTGAAACTCTGCTTGTATTTGATTTCTGAAAATTCAGAAAAGTGATGTTGAAGTTTTGGGATCTGTGTACAAATATGAACAAAATCATGAAATATCATTGAATTTGAAAATAATGTTTGTGTGAAACTGCAAAAGCTTTAATTTTCACCAGATTTTGGGGTTCTGATATATGTTCAGGAAGATTGTAGACTTGGGAAAAAAAACTGGCTGAAGTTTATTCACTTTGTATTGAGTGAAATCCGAAGCATGTTGGCTCAGTTGTCACGGAATTGGACTTTAAACCAAAAGATCCTCAGTTCGATCCATTCCTGGGGTAACTGCGTTTTGTCCTTTAGCAAGGTGCTTAATCCTGAATGCCTGCTCGATGGCGATGGTGCACTTGTCTTCAACTACTGCTAACCCTGTTTTTGCATAGTATGTTTGGGAGTTTTTGACAGTTGCTCGACGATGCCTGGTGTTTTGCTCTGACTTTCTCCACCCATAAAACTGTTCTACACGCAGCGATCATGGATCTCAAAAGTGTCATTAAAACCCAATAAATAAATAAATTTAGTGAAATCAAATGTAATCTTATTTAGGGCTGCACGATATTCGGATTTCAATACCGGTAACGGTATTTTAAAAAATATTGCGATATACCAGTATATCGTCAAGTTCAAAACATGTAAGATTCTCACCCAAATTGTCCCAGTATTTTTTTGACATTCGAAGTCAAATAATTACGTTTTAAAAGCATTGAAATAATAAGCCTAGTAACTTGTCTTAATTTAATCTTGTATGAATATTTAGAAATAAACTTCATGATGGCACAACAAATATCGTTTATTTTGAGTCGATAATTTCAAATAAATATATACTATTTGATCCATCGCTTTACAAAATAAAAACGCTTAACCTGCATTTTGTCGTGTTCATGTGAATAGATCACCACTAGAGGGCATTTGCCATGTACTGGTTAAGCAGGACGCCACCAGAGGGCTAGGAGTTTGTACACTTTTCCACAAATGAAAGCAGTCAGTTTTGTCACAGGGTATCACAAACAGCTGAAACGCACATGTCGATAGGCACGTTTTGATGTACCGGTGAACCACCTCGTGCAGTGGGTGAATGCTGGCGATGTATAAATACTATTTCAATATTAAATAACTCTTAACAAAGTGAAAATAAACTATTATTCCTTTTATATTTTCATTAGTGTTTTGATGACTATCTGTCTAATTTTTAGCTCAACTTTGGCGAAGCCAAATGTGAGGTTATGCCATTGCCAGTCGTCCGTCTGTCCGTCAACAATTCAATATGGCTCGGGCTAGAGGCCGTATTTATGAACCGATCTTTACGAAACTTCTTGGGTACCTTTGTTATGACCGTGGGACGAGAACGAGTGTTTTTGGGTCCGATCCGAAATTCAAGTTGGCCGCTGGCGGCCATTTTGTACAGACTTAGGTGCAATCAGATTTTTGCGCAAAACTTCCATATGAAAGCGCTGATTTGAATAATTTTTTGTATGAATGTTTAGTACCATGGGATACATCACATATAATAACGGGTTTTTTTCTCGTACGTAAATTATGCAAACTAGACTAACTTTGATGTATTTAGTGTTACTTTCAGCACCGTAAGTGCAAATGCCAATACGGCTCGGGCTAGAGGCCGTATTTATAAACCGATCTTTACGAAACATCTTGGGTACCTTTGGTATCACCGTGGGACGAGAACGAGTGTTTTTGGGTGCGGTCCGAAATTCAAGATGGCTGATGGCAGCCATTTTGTACAAAATTAGGTACAATCAGATTTTTGCACAGAACTTCCATATGAAAGCGCTGATTTGAAAAAAATTTTGTGTGAATGTTTAGTACCATGGGATACATCACATATAATACAGGTTTTTTTCTCGTGCAGAAATTATGCAAATTAGATGAATTTTGATTTATTTAGTGCTACTTATACACTGTAAGTGCACATGTCAATACGGCTCGGGCTAGAGGCTGTATTTATCAACCGATCTTCACAAAACTTCTTGGGTACCTCTGTTATCACCTTGGGACGAGAACGAGTGTTTCTTAGTGAGGTCCAAAATTCAAGATGGCTGCCAGTGGCCATTTTGTATCGAAATTAGGTCTAATCAGTTTTTTGTACACAACTTCTATACGGCCCAGGCTAGAGGCCGTATTTATGAACCGATCTTTATGAAACTTCTTGGGTACCTTTGTTATCAACGTGGGATGAGAACGAGTGTTTTTGGGTGTTGTCTGAAATTCAAGATGGCCACCAGCAGCCATTTTGTACCAAAATTAGTGCAATCAGTCTTTTGTACAGAACTTCTGTATGAAAGTTCTGATTTGAATAAATTTTTGTATGAATGTTTAGTAAAATGGAATACATCACATACATTATGGGTTTTTTTCTCGTGCAGAAATTATGCAAATTAGATGAATTTTGATTTATTTAGTGCTACTTATACACTGTAAGTGCACATGTCAATACGGCTCGGGCTAGAGGCTGTATTTATCAACAGATCTTCACGAAACTTCTTGGGTACCTTTGTTATCACCTTGGGACGAGAACAAGTGTTTCTAAGTGCGGTCCAAATTCAAGATGGCTGCCAGTGTCCATTTTGTACTTAAACTAGGTCCAATCAGTTTTTTGTCACAACTTCTATACAGCTCGTATTTATGAACTGATCTTCACGAAACTTCTTGGGTACCTTTGTTTTCACCTTGGGACAGGAATGAGTGTGTTTTGGGGTGCCTTTGTTATCACTATGCTATGAGAACAAGTATTTTGGGGTTCAGTCAGACCCACTCTGGGACTCAAAAGATTTCTTTTCTAGTTTAGCATCTGACTGTCACCTTTACAATACTTTACCTATACATTTGTTACAGGCTACGGTCAGTATTTATGTACAGACCGTTACAATACTTTATATGTACCTTTGTTATCAGGTCATTACCTAGATGTTTGTTTTTGCTGTGTCACATACTATACATGTACATGTCTTGACAAGTTGAGCTACAGTGTCACTGACACTTTCATTAAGATGTGGCATACAAGTCAGATCAAAACATTCACCTACTTTTCAAAACATTAACAAGTGCGAACTGGTGTTGACAAAAATGAATATTCATTACCGCAGCGCTTGGAATTGTGGGTTCATTAATACGTATGCAATTTGTTATTACCTGCGTCGCCAGCGGCAGAGCAGGTCTAGTAACCGCTTGACTCCATCCGTCAGTCCGTCCAAAACACTTCTTCTGTCAAAGTTTTCTTGGCTTCTATGAAAGGGAATGATTTTATATTTGGTCTGCTGCTTCATAATGATGAGTTGTATCGTGTATCTAATTTTCAGATCTGCTGTGCAGCCACTTCCTGTTTGCCGATACTTAAAAATTTTACTGTACCCACTGAACATTGAAATTTTCCATCAAGGTTTTCTCGGCTTCTATGCAAGGGATTGATTTTATATTTGGTCTGCTGCTTCATAATGATGAGTTGTATCGTGTAAGCAATTTTCAGATCTGCCGTGCAGCCTTTTCCTGTTTGCCGATACTTTGAAATTTTCCTGTACCCACTGAACATTGAAATTTTTGTCAAACTTTTCTCGGCTTCTATGCAAGGGATTGATTTTATATTTCATCTGGAGCCTGATAACGATCAGTTGTATCGTGTATGCAATTTTCAGATCTGCTGTGCAGCCACTTCCTGTTTGCCGATGCAATTGCATGCAGCGACGCAGGTCCAGACCCGTTATTGGTCTTGGCTTGTTCATATTGAAAAGCACATTCCAAGTGTGCCTGTAATAAAATAAAAAATATTACTGCAGCGCTTGGAATTGCGAGAACAAGTGCAGTGAAGTGGGAGGAACTATTAGTATTAAACCAGAAATTTCCCGGTCCAACAAAAGCCATTGTTAATGGAAATACGGTAATCATTCTTCACGGTTTACGTTCGAAGCCATACTGTTTGGGGAAAATCTGTACTTACCTGTGTCATCGGAGAAACAAAAATAAAACAGCTTATGAGAGAATATTTTACTAGTACCAGGACATGAAGTGTATTGATAAAAAACAAACATACTGCTTTCACAGTTTCTGTTTATATACACTTTTTTTCAATCAGCTGTGAGATTAAATAGAATTTTTACGGAAAATGTCTGTCACTAAAAACCGCGGCTCGAAATGAATACCGTCACAGACGATATACTGGTATTAAAAAACATGGATGATATTTAACCGGTTAAGTTTTCAATACCGGTATTACCGGTATATCGAAATACCGTGCAGCCCTAATCTTATTGTAGTTTTTATACATAGTCATTCTGATTTTTCCCAACCAAGCATCTTTGGTATGATTCTTGCTAAAATCTCACAATGGAAGTGATTGATCTTGCATCAAACAATGTGAATAAACATGATGATATATGTGACACAGTCCACTAGTTGTATATCACAAACTGCACAAACAAAACTCTTCTGATCAATGACCGGTGATATAATGTGTTAATACTTTTTCTTACAGATTAATGTGCAGCACCCAGCGGCAAAGTCTATGATAGAAGTTGCAAGAACACAAGATGAGGAAGTAGGGGATGGGACAACTTCTGTTATTATCTTAGGTAAGATTTGCATATTTGTTTGAGCATATTAGAGGTTTTTTAATCCTGTTAGAAGACAGATTTTTATTAAATTCTCATGGACATCTGTTGTTAACAATTTACCTAATGAATTGGCCGCCTCTGCCAGCATAATTACAAATTGAGCAGTTGAAAAATTTTTTTTTTTAAAATTCTTAACAAAACGATATTATGTGACTGCTCATTGGAATGGGCTCACAGAACTCATTCCTTTGAAAGATTGCATGATATGGTTTTGTTAAAAGTTTTTAAAAAAAAAATACTTTCATATTGTATGTATTGAGTAAAGGGTTAAGAGGCAAGCAAAAATAGGATCTGTGCTGATAAAAGGGCAACAAGCAGGATTTTCAAATAGGAGTTCTAATTTATTAAGAATATATTATCACTTAATTTATTTGGATTTTATCAGGGAAATGTGGCAGCATGTGCATCTCACCTAAATTTATTTGGATTTTGTCAGGGAGACGTGGGAGCCTGTGCATCTCACCTAGCTTTGTTCAGAACTTTACCCAGTGAGGACCTAGAGTACTAATCTAAATAAGATGTGATGAAGCATAACCAGTGTTTCTGCTGGGCCAAAAATGATGAGGCCATTTCTGAGATGAAAATGCATGAGCATCTCCATTACCATGGCTTGCAAAAGAAAGTACTATTATGGAATGTGTCCAGGATAACTCAGTTCTCTCATACGAGGGGTAATTTTACACCATGTTTCAACAGATAGCCTCATCATTCTTTACAGCTTATATCATTTAACTCCTCTTACATAGTAGAATCATCTCTCTGTGTACTTCCTTGGCTACCATATCAGCATATCTTAAGCTATCTCTTGCAGAACCACTATGTATTAATACATCTTCCCGCAGGCAAAACATTGCCATTGGGAAGAGGTATTAATACTTTTAAAATTTCTCTGTGCGTCCCCAGGAAACAATAGCCACTACTAAATTAAAAACCAATCCTGTTATAAGAGGTAACTACGTAATTGGGAAAAAGTTGATTTAGGCAATGAGGCCACCGTGCAGACATTGTGCTACCCTAGCGGAAACCCTGGCATAACTTCAGTTCCTGCTGATAATGTATGACAACTGCAGCCCAAGATAACTCCTTGCAACTTTGTTGTTGCCAGAAAAAAATTTCTACAGTACCCTCTGACACACAGTTTCCATTCTGTTAAAGATATTAGTTATATGGGAACATAAAACTTAATTTTGGTACCTTTCCCTCTGTTTGTTCTATAAGAGTGCAGTTCAAACCCATTTTTATTTTGAGAGATCTACTTGTCATTATTGGAGTCAAAGAATAGTTTATGCATGTCAATCAAATTCCCTTTATCACTTTTTCTTCGTAATTCTTTTTCTCTGTAAGAGAGCTTTCCAATAAATGATAACAAGTAAAGAATTTGGTGTTCACTAACATGCTATTAAATTATAAATGGTGAAAGTTTAAAGGGTAAGAGGTGTTGTTTTGAAATGGGTGTTCATATAAACTAATGTTCAACTTCAAGAAACTGCACCATTGTTATGTCAGGCACAAGTAAATTGGTACCCTCTCATATAAGCAGATTATCCCTGTCAGCGTGGTTTCTGCTTCTCTGCTTTCTGTTTGGGGTAAAATGTTGGGACTGTTTGGTGCCAAGTGGAAAATACAAGATTTTTATACAACAACCAATGGCCCAGACTAGCTGGTGCTAACTCAAAAATTAATTCAGGGCCAAACACAAATTTGGCCCCCAGTCCCCCAAATTTGTATGCAAAACCAAAAAATTCAAGTCCTGTCTGGTCCTCCATACTTTATAGATATGCGCATGTGCAGTCTACAGGAAGGAACTGAAATTGGCGCCAACCATCATTCTTTAATTGGCCCTAAAGTCAGCAACATTCAACTGACATCTGTGCTTTTAAATCTCAGTTTTGAGGATGCCAGACACAAATCAGTGGTAAAATTGGTGTATCCAAGGACATAAATGGATGATGGAAGTGATGGTGGTTTGGAATGTTCAGGACTGTAACTTTATAATTTTTATCAAAACTATTTCATGTTTCCCAATTTTGGGACATGGGCCTGACGTCATCATTCTTGCTAATGATTTATCCACTGTTTGTTAAGTGTTCCTTCCCTATCCTTCCTTGAAACCCTCCTGTTAATCTCCCAAGCTTTTTGACTTATTTTTATCGAAATTTTTTATTAGCTCAACTTGACAAAGTCAAGCTGAGCTATTGCCATCACTTCTCGTCTGTCGGCGTACGTACGTACGTACGTACGTACGTACGTACGTACGTACGTACGTACGTACGTTAGTATGTTAGTACGTTAGTACGTACGTCCACAATTTCCTTTGGCACACCTCACAGGTCGCATTTATGATCAGATTACTTTGAAACTTCTTATGCTTGTTTGGGGTGACCTCTAGATGGGAGCTATCGATTTTCTTCAATTTCCATCAAAAAATGTTGCCGCGGCCAACGTTCTTAGAACTTAGTTTAGTCAAACCACAATATTTCCCTTTGGCACACCCTACAGGGCACATTTATGATTTGATTGCTTTGAAACCTGATACGCTTATTTAGGGTGACCTCTAGATGGGAGCTATCGATTTTCTTCAATTTCCGGCAAAAAATGTTGCCACGGCCAACGTTCGTAGAACTTAGTTTAGTCAGACCTCAATATTTCCCTTTGGCACACCCTACAGGGTACATTTACGATCAGATTGCTTTGAAACCTGGTATGCTTGTTTGGGAATATCTCTAGATGGGAGCTATCGATTTTCTTCAATTTCTGTCAAAAAATGTTGCCGCGGCCAACGTTCTTAGAACTTAGTTTAGTCAGAAGACTCAATATTTCCCTTTGGCACACCCTACAGGGTACATTTATGATCGGATTGCTTTGAAACCTGACATGCTTGTTTGGGGTGACCTCTAGATGGGAGCTATCGATTTTCTTCAATTTCTGTCAAAAAATGTTGCCGCGGCCAACGTTCTTAGAACTTAGTTTAGTCAAACCACAATATTTCCCTTTGGCAAACCCTACAGGGCACATTTATGATTTGATTGCTTTGAAACCTGGTATGCTTATTTAGGGTGACCTCCAGATGGGAGCTATCGATTTTCTTTAATTTCCGGCAAAATATGTTGCCACGGCCAATGTTCGTAGAAATTAGTTCAGTCAGACCTCAATATTTCCCTTTGGCACACCCTACAAGGCCCATTTATGATCAGATTGCTTTGAAACCTGGTATGCATGTTTGGGGAGACCTCTAGATGGGAGCTATCGATTTTCTTCAATTTCTGTCAAAAAAATGTTGCCGCGGCCAACGTTCTTAGAACTTAGTTTAGTCAGAAGACTCAATATTTCCCTTTGGCACACCCTACAGGGTACATTTATGATCAGATTGCTTTGAAACCTGTCATGCTTGTTTGGGGTGACCTCTAGATGGGAGCTATCGATTTTCTTCAATTTCCGTCAAAAAATGTTGCCGCAGCCAACATTCTTAGAACTTAGTTTAGTCAGACCACAGTATTTCCCTTTGGTTCACCCTACAGGGCACATTTATGATTAGATTGCTTTGAAACCTGGTATGCTTATTTACGATGACCTCTAGATGGGAAATATTGATTTTCTTCCATTCCCGTCAAAAAATGTTGCCACGGCCAACGTTCTTTGAATTTAGTCTAGTCAGACCACAATATTTCCCTTTTGTACACCCTACAGGGCACATTTATGATTGGATTGCTTTGAAACCTGGCATGCTTGTTTGAGGAGGCCTCTAGATGGGAGATATCAATTTTCTTCGGTTTCTGTCAAAAAATGTTGCCACTGGCAAAAAAAATGACCTTGGTACCAATGATCTTCAATTTTGCCATTTCATTTATAACTTACCAAGTTCAAGTTTGTCAAGTTGAGCTACAGTGTCATTGACACTTTCATTAAATTTCTTGGAGGTTTAAAGTGTATTACAGAATGTTTATTCTGTTTATCCCAATGGTTACGTCCTCACCCTACGGGTGTTGGGTCGTTTGGGTCATGCATCTTCTGTCCGATGTATCGTTTTTTCTTCATTTGAAGATCTTGCTTTACATCGGGTAGCTTTAAAATCTGCTGCTGACTTTGGGCCTTTTTATTCTATGCCTGATGTCTTGTTTCTGGTTTTCCTTGACGTTAACATCGGCAACATCCTTAAATATATGTAGTATTTAGTTATTATTACTGTAGGATTGTTGTAAGATACATGTTTTAATATTCCGGTAGTGTAGCAATAATTTTTGGAATTTTGTCCACACTTAGGCTCTAACGGGATGCCCTTTTGTCATAACGTTTCCGGAAAATTTTTTGAATTTAATTTTTCGATTTCAATTTTGATTGTTGATTATTATGTATCTTTTTCATATATTTAATTTGGAGTTTGTTGGAGTTCGATCTCCTTGATTTTGATTAATTATGAAAGCTTATTGTTCAAAATGCAAGGCCAGGAAGTCTTCCTTGGATTTACATGCATGTTGCCTTGCTTGTAGTCGATGTACTCCTACGAATTCTTGTCCTACATGTGTTGATTGGAATCGCAAACGTTGGACGTGGGTGTCACCGTACGTTGTTAGCGGTGAGAGGCCGATGCTGGTTCTCTCGCCACAGGGTCACTCAAGTTTTTCAGTTTCTTTTTCAGAGGAACAAGAACATGGTGATGGTTATGTGACACCTACCAAAAGTGTGCTACCGTTGTTGCGCTCTGATGAGCAAACAGCGCTAGCTGCAAAGGTGCTCTTGAATATTAGGCAGGGGATAAAGCCACTGGCCAGTGGTTTTAATCCCTTGCCAGCAGCTAGCTCGACCGGTGAAGCGGTTACTCCGTCCATGGGAGCCGTGACACCGGGTATGTCTGTCGTGGTCGAAAGAAGTGTAGTGGGTAGAGCGAGCACCTTAAAATCAAAACAAGATCACCCAGTGATGACGGAACTAGGGAAGAAGCCAGCAAGTTTTTTGTCGGGAGGCTCGGCGAGGTCTGACAAGGCCGCGAGCGGGAGAGGTCCCTCTCTAACCCAGCAACATCTGGGGCCAGATGTTGTTATGAAAAACTTGTGTGGGTCGGAGCATACGTCCACACTTGCCTCTCGGGATGCTCCGTCTAGACTGAAGCTGGCCTCGACTACAGTCATAGCTTCTATGATCACAATGCACACACGACCGCATCCTAGCTACATGACTTTTGATATCCAGTCAGTTGCGTGAAGAAGGGACCACTCTTCGCCCGTGAAGTCGGAGGACCATCCAGTAGCTAAGGAGTCGAGGCCTCGATCCTCGGGACGTTCGGAGAAGAGATCCATCTCCAGAATGCCGTCCCAGGAGCAGCAAGCGGCTAAGAAAAGGAAGTATGCTGCTCCTCAGGCCTCGATGACGGACTTGCTGTCGCAGATTGAACAGCTGATTGCAGCATCCCAGCAAGTGCAGGAACAACCTCTCTCAGACTTAGAATTTGAGCTATCGGACTGTGCTGGGTTGGTCCAGTCGTCTGTTCACTCAGATGTAACGGACCGAGATTCGTAACTGATTCACTCGGATGGTGAAAGGTATAAGGAAGAGGATTACCCTTCCCTTTCGGAACAACACATGGTTGTGATGGATTTCATCCATCAATACTACCCTGAATTTGTTCTGACGAATCAGAGTGCTGCGACTACAAGAGAGAAATCGCTGGCGTCTTTAGACACAGACTTTATACAGAGGAAGGAAGAAGTTCTTTTTTCCCGGTTCAGTCTAAGCAGGTGTCACAGGCCTTCGGCCATGCAGACTATGCCGTATTTAACCTCTCAAGTGCGAGGAAGAAAGGCGGTTTCTTGTCAACATCTTCCATAAACATACTGTTCCTTGGACCATGTTCATTTAAAATGGTTGGAGATGTTCAGAGAGCTCCACTGCATTTGGATGAGCAGGCCGGGGATTTAGATATATCTTTACCTGCTTCATTCAGGATTTGCTCAGATGTAATGGAAACTGCAATTTCATCAAATAGAGCGAATTTGGATGCAATGTCCTACGCAGATCACCTTACTAGAGCTATGGCGCAACATCTCAATGGAAAGGAATTTGAGGATGTCCGAACCTCTCTTAGAATTATATCCAGGACAATCATGTATACCATCTATAACTCCGCCCTGACATGGCAAATCTGGAATTAATAAGACGTGATGCTGCTCTTTCGTCGTCATCACTTATAGATGACAAGGTGAAAAGCTCTCTCCAGGTCGCTCCTGTCTCTGGACATACTATTTTTGACGACAAGCTTTCATTAGTTTACGAACAGGCCACTAAGAAAGCATCCAGTGCTCTGCTATTGAATTCGGCGTCTCAACAACCCGCTTCAGCAGGCCGGAGTAAAGGAGGACATCTGGAATTAATAAGACGTGATGCTGCTCTTTCGTCGTCATCACTTATAGATGACAAGGTGAAAAGCTCTCTCCAGGTTGCTCCTGTCTCCGGACATACTATTTTTGACGACAAGCTTTCATTAGTTTACGAACAGGCCACTAAGAAAGCGTCCAGTGCTCTGCTATTGAATTCGGCGTCTCATCAACCCGCTTCAGCAGGCCGGAGTAAAGGAGGACGTTCCAAATCAAATTCATCGAAAGGGAACTCCTCACGAGGGTACAAGAAGCAGCCCTCATACAATTACTCCGGAGGTCGTTAATATAGCAACTCGGGAAAGGGGCGTAGGTCTGATCGGGTCTATCGGTCAGGTGCCCCATAGCCGACAGGGCAAGGATCTTCACGGGGAGGACGTAGTTTCTCCTCCCGTAAGCCTCGCAAGTCCTACAGGTGATGTTCATGACCTCTATTGCTTGCCAGTTGGCAGAAGGTTATCAAACTTAGCGAGAAACTGGACAGCAGTCACGGAAGATCAGTGGGTGAGAAGTGTAGTCTCAGACGGCCTACGGCTATCATTCCGTGTGAAACCCCCACTAACGAGCTGTCCGCATCGGACAAATCTTTCGTCAGATCCTTTCAAAAGAGAGTCTCTCCTAGCGGAGGTACAGGCTCTCTTATTAAAGGAAGCAATAGAGATCGTCGAGAAAATTCTCAAGGTTTTTACAGTCACCTGTTCTTCGTTCCAAAGCCAGCGGGCTCGTTCCAACTGGTAATAAACTTGAGCTGGATAAACAAGCTTATCCTGGCTGCAAAGTTCTATATGGAGACCATTCGGTTGGTAAGAGCGAGCATTCAAGTGAACGACTATGCAGCAAGCATAGATCTAAAGGACGCTTACTTTCATGTCTTGGTACATCTGGCATTCAGAAAGTACCTGCAGTTCGCCGTACAAGGGAAGGTTTATCAGTTCAGAGCAATGTGCTTTGGTCTGAACCTGGCCCCCTGGGCATTCACTCGAATAATGAACTCTGTAATGTCATACTTCCGAGCTCATTCATCTGCGGTAACGTCGGCTTACTTGGACGACATTCTGCAGAGATACGGCAACAGAATTATACTTCAGAATGATGTTCAGAGTCTGCTTCTATTACTCCGACGTCTCGGTTTCTTCGTAAATGAGAAAAAGTTTGACCTAGCTCCATCCAAGTCATCCACTCACTTAGGAATGAACTTCGAGACTCACAACAATCTGGTTCGTCTGCCATTACACAGAGCAAAATTAGTCAGTTGTTATGCTCGCTTTTGTCTACACTCAGACGCATTAACAGCGAGGGAATTCATGGGACTGTGCGGAGCAGCTACGGATCTTATTCCAGTGGGCCGCCTGCACACGCGTCCCCTCCAGATATTCTTTACTCAGAACTGGAGTGTGAAGACGCCTTTGCTCGAAACCAGTATTGTTTTAACAGACCTAGTAAAACAAAAGGTTCAGATTTGGGCACATCTTCAGTGGTTAACTCAGGGAGTTCCTCTGCAACTGCCGGATCTGGCTTTCACGATTATGACGGATGCAAGTCAGACGGGCTGGGGCGCGACCCCAAGTCCCGCAGACTTGAAGTGTCAGGGTCTTTGAGACTCTCAGTTCATAGAGAAGCACATAAACATCAAAGAGATGATGTCAATATGACTAGCACTTCAATATTGGGTTCGCTTAATAGCGAACGTCCACATTCAGATCCTGTCGGACAATTCGACAGTAGTTGCTTACATCAGGAACCAAGGCGGCACTCATTCGATTCCATTATGCGCATTAACGGAGAGGATTCTCCTATACATCATGAATCATGGCGTTCATCTCTCTGTCCATCATATACCGGGTCGTCTGAACGTACTAGCAGACTCGCTCTCTCGGAAAGGTCACCTGTTACCATCGGAATGGACTCTCAACAAGCGAATATTCAGACAGATTTGCTACCAGTGGGATTGCCCCATGATAGATCTTTTTGCGAAACACCTGAACAATCAGTTGCCGACGTTCGTGACGCCGTGCCCAGATCATCGAGAGTGTGCAGTAGACGCTCAGTCGATCTCATGGGACGGAATGATAGGATATGCATATCCTCTAACTCCGTTGATTCAGCAGATTCTGTTAAAGAGCAAACAGTCTCGTTGCGAAATTATGCTTGTTGCACCTCTTTCGTCACAGAAACCTTGGATCAATCTTCTCAGGTGTCTGTTATGCGACGTTCCCCGCAAGCTTCCTCCAGGAGAGAACCTTCTTTATCAGGGGGAGTCCTGCGCACTGCATCACAACCCGGAAGGTCCCAACCTTCACATATTTCCGCTGTGCGGTCCTTCCTGCACGGAAAACGTTTTACAGGACACGCAGTGGACGCAAATTATAACTGCAGGAGATCCTCCTCTTCATTGAATTATGCAGCGAAGTGGAGGATTTTCTTCCGTTGGTGTAAGGATCAGTCGATAGACATATATGATCCATCCGTCCATACCAAATATTGCTGATTTCCTGGTCTACTTGTTTGACGATCTCAAACTGCAGCCCGTCACTATTAAGGGCTATAGGTCTATGTTATCAGATACTTACGCTCATCATGATAACTTGGCTATTGGATCTAATGCTTCCTTGTCCAAGCTGGTTAGAAATTTCTCTATTAATAGACCTATAACCCTCAGATTAATTCCTAAGTGGAATTTGGCTTGGGTTCTGTTGAAGCTTAAAGAAGCTCCATTTGAGCCGCTGGACATCATATAGTTCAAATTCTTGACCTATAAAATGGCGTTTCTCTTAACCTTTGCATCTGCTAGAAGAGTCATTGAACTTCATGCCTTATCTGTTGATGAATCGCACTACCGTAGTGTGGATAATACCATTACCCTCATTACGGAAGTGGGATTTTTGGCTAAAAATCAGATTTCGGACACACGACCGGAGCCTATTATCATCAGGGCTGTACCGTCCTCCGATAACCCTAAACCTTTGCTGTGTCCAGTCAGGGCTATGCACATTTATAAATGTCGATCAGATTTTATTAAAAAAGGAAAAAAAGGTTTCTTTCTTTCATTGATTCCAAACAGAAAGGATATTTCTGTTCATTCAGTCGCTAGATAGATTCAGTACGCATTGCCTATGAAAATCTATCTTCAGATCAACGTTCTGTTAATAAGATATCAGCACATGAAGTTAGAGCACTGTCCACTTCTTGGGCTTATTCTAACAGTATAGCAATTACTGATCTCATGAAGGCTGCATACTGGACATAGCCCTCTTCATTTACCAAGTTTTACCTGAGAAATTTAGAGTCCATCTCCGGTGACCATAGATCTTTGGGTCCTCTTTCTGTTGCTCAGAATGTCGTCCATTAATGATTACATCTATAGGTATTTAGACTGCCCATTCCAGCATTGACGCTGTTCCGCTGCCCTCTTCGTTCTGAGGATATTTACATCAGAACAAGGGGAAGGGTGGGGCTGGTTTTTTCCCTTATGATCATCTGGCTTTATAGTGAAAAGCAAGGGAAGACCTCCTCCGGTGTCAGTAGTCCTGAGTCGGTGCTGGGATGATTTTAATGTGTATCTCGGTGTGAAGCGATAATTATGTTTCATTTATGTATGTTTTTTTAAAGTGTAGCTCACTGTGAAGCATTTGTATCTGTCACGTGTCATATGAGCATTAATATACAATCCTCGGACACTTCTAAATGAGTATAAAGAGTCTCATTCTCTGGACTATCTTTATATATTGGTTTTCCTTCACTGAATTAGCATAACGGATTATGCTGGCATTAAAGGGAGAATTATATATCATGTAATACTCAATTACATAGTTTGTTTTATGCCTTTCTCTTTTCTCGTAAAGGAGTAAGACATATATAATTCTTATCTTCTCCTATTCTCCTGTAGGAGCTATTCTTTACTGAAGTAATGGAGAGATTGGATTTTCCTTTAAGTCCTAGGCCCTCCAGCCTTTTTACGATTCAGCTAGTCTGGGCCATTGGTTGTTGTATAAAAATATTATAAATTTTAAGTAATTTGTATATTTTTTATACTTACCAATGGCCCAGACGGGTATGGCCCTCCCATGAGTGGGCACTCATACCTCCCCGCTGTTTATAACATTTAACACGCAATCTGTAGAAAGAAGGAAGGTTGGCGCCAATTTCGGTTCCTTCCTGGAGACTGCGCATGCGCAGATCTGAAAAGTATGGAGGACCAGACAGGACTTGAATTTTTCGGTTTTGCCTGCAAATTTGGGGGATTGGGGGGCAAAATTTGTGTTTGGCCCTTGATTAATTTTTGAGTTAGCACCAGCTAGTCTGGGCCATTGGTAAGTATAAAAAATATATAAATTACTTAAAATTTATAATATTTTTATACTGTACCAATGACCCAGACATAGCTGGTGCTAACTCTAAAAATATAGGGCCAAACACAAATTTTGCCCCCCAATCCCCAAAATTTGCATCTAAAACCAAAGAAAACATGTCCTGAATGGCCCTCCACACTTCACCTCTACTGCGCATGCGCAGTGTCAAGGACGTTCCGAAATTGGCGCCATTAATCATTCTCAGTTTGGCCCTTCATCAGTTGACATCTGACTGATCTTTGTGCTTGTAAATCTCAGTTTAAATGATGCCAGACACATAAATATTAGTGAAATGGTGATTCTAAGGAGGATATAGAAGGAGGAGAGGAATAATGTGTGACAGAATATTATCAGGGCTGTAACTTAAAATTTTTTAATGAAATTATGTTAAGTTACCTATTTTCGAGGCAGCAGCCATTTTGTTGTCATTCTTGTTATTTAGTTTCAGTGATTTTTCAGTGTTTTCCTCTCTCCCTTTCCTTTAAGTCCCCTCTTGCTATTCTCCCATGCTTTTGGCATAGTTTCTGTAATTATTATTACTAAAATTTATTGGGAGTTTTAGCTGAATAACAGAATGAATTCTGTTCTTTTCCCCATGTTTACGTCTTCACCTATGGGTGGTTAGGCGTTGTGTTCTTCATCTACCATCTGATGTTCTGCAGTTTCTTCCCTGGAAGTCTCTGTTTTGCATCAGATAGTGTATTTTTGGTAACTGATTTCGGGCCTGGGTGCCTGGAGTCTTATTTTAGTGTTTTTACACTCATTGTTTACATTTACAACAGCCCTCTGTGTGAGGGGGGGATTTCTTGAAAATAATATCTTGATGTTAATTTAATCATAAATAGATACATTATTATTGTTCGTAAGTGTTGCATAAATTGTTTAAAATATTTTTAAATTTTTTGTCCACACTTAGGCTTGGGATCCATTGGGGCTCAACGTTACTTTTCAGAAACTTGGGCTGTTCTGAAAAAATATTTTTTCAAAATATTTTGATTTTAATTATTTTTAGCTCAACTTTGACGAAGTCAAATTTGAGCTATTGTCATGGCCCGTCGTCCGTCCGTCCGTCCGTCTGTCCGTCTGGCCGTCTGTCCGTCTGTCTGTACGTCAACAATTGGCTATGGCTCGGGCTAGAGGTCGTATTTATGAACCGATCTTTACGAAACTTCTTGTGTACCTTTGTTATGACCCTGGGACGGGAACGAGTGTTTTTAGGTGTGGTCCGAAATTCAAGATGGCTGCCAGTGGCCATTTTGTACCGATGATGCAAAAATAAGTTTTTTGTACAGAACTTCTGTATGAAAGTTCTGATTTGAATAAAGTTTTGTATAAATGTTTAGTACCATGGGATACATCACATATAATACGGGTTTTTTTCTCGTGCGTAAATTATGCAAATTAGACTGACTTTGATTTATTTAGTGTTACTTTCAGAGCTGTAAGTGCCAAGCTGCTATGGCTCGGGCTAGAGGCCATATTTATGAACCAATCTTTACGAAACTTCTTGGGTACCTTTGTTATGACCCTGGGACGGGAACGAGTGTTTTGAGGTGTGGTCCGAAATTCAAGATGGCTGCCAGTGGCCATTTTGTACCGATGATGCAAAAATCAGTTTTTTGTACAGAACTTCTGTATGAAAGTTCTGATTTGAATAAAGTTTTGTATAAATGTATAGTACAATGGGATACATCACATATAATACGGGTTTTTTTCTTGTGCGTAAATTATGCAAATTCGACTAACTTTGATTTATTTAGTGTTACTTTCAGAGCTGTAAGTGCCAAGCTGCTATGGCTCGGGCTAGAGGCCGTATTTATGAACCAATCTTTACGAAACTTCTTGGGTACCTTTGTTATGACCGTGGGACGAGAACGAGTGTTTTTGGGTGCAGTCCCAAATTCCAGATGGCTGCCAGCAGCCATTTTGTACCGACGATGCCGAAATCTGTTTTTTGTACAGAACTTCCATATGAAAGCTCTGATTTGAATAATTTTTTGTATGAATGTTTAGTACCATGGGATACATTACATATATTACAGGTTTTTTCTTGTGCGTAAATTATGCAAATTAGGCTAACTTTGATTTATTTAGTGTTACTTTCAGCACTGTGAGTGCAAATCCCAATACGGCTCGGGCTAGAGGCCGTATTTATGAACCGATCTTCACGAAACTTCTTGGGTACCTTTGTTATCACTGTGGGACGAGAAGGAGTGTTTTTGGGTCCAGTCTGAAATTCAAGATGGCCGCTAGCAGCCATTTTGTTCAAAATTAAGTGAAATCAGATTTTTGCGCAGAACTTCCAAATGAAAGATCTGATTTGAATAAATTTTTGTATGAATGTTTAGTACCATGGGATACATTACATATAATACAGAGTTTTTCTCGTGAATAAATTATGCAAATTAGGGGTCCGGGTGGGACTTAGAAAATTTTGGCCCAAAATCCGGAAAATAGTTTTTTGTGTTTTGATGCATTTTGGTCAATTTTAAGAAGAAGAAGAAAAAATTTTAGTCTGAAAATATTTTGTTTGGGACTGAAAATTTCCACACAAAAATTATAATCTACAATGATTGGTCTTAATCTGTAGTCCATTACAGTCACCTTGTAATTCTTTTATTATTGTTGACTGGGCCAAAACAAATACTAATTCCTGTCATATTCATTATTCAGTTGTCTTGGTCACAGCAAGTACTAATTCCTGTCATATCCAAGTTGAGCTACAGAGTCATTGACTCTTTCATTTCTATGTTAATGGATCATATTATTATTATGTATTTTGATTGTCAGGGGTTGGTGCGAGTACCAGGACTTTGTTTTCTTTTCACATTGAAAGGATTTTGATCAATTGTAATAAGAGGAAGTCTTCCTCTGACTTTCATAATCATTCTATATGTAGTCAGTGTACTCGCATTAACTCCTGTTCTGTATCTGATGATTTCGATGACAACATGGGAAGCGTATGTCACGGTATGTTAGTGGGGAATTGGACATTCCGGTCCTTTCCCCGCAGGGTCACTCTACTTTATCAATTTCTATTTCAGACGATCAAGATTAGGGTGATGTATCTGTGATGTCTTCCAACAGTGTGCCTCCGTCGTCACAATTAATGAAGGGCTAGCGGAAAAGTGCTCATGTTAATACGCCAATTGCCTAAGAGGACCCTAGTAGGTTCGACGGCCTTTGACGTCCGCTAGCTCGCCCGGTGTAGCATCCATTCATCGAATGGTTCGGCAGCCGGGTTCGTCCGTTGCGGTCTAGAAGGAGTTTTGGGGTGATGCGAGCACTATAAATCAACCAAATGCACACCCAGTGACGGCGGATTAGAGGGAGAACGGAGGAAGACTTTTAGTTCGGTTCATAGCTCGTTCTGGTCCATCCGGACGGCGAGCGAGAAAGGCCCCTGTCTCGTACTACAACATCTGGCCCCAGATGTTGTGGTACAAAATGTTTCGCTTTCGGAGCAGACGTCCGCCGCTCGGGACGCTCCGACATATAGTCAGTCCGGAGAGACTGTCAATAAGGCTTCCTCATTCTCATGGTAGCGCACACGACCGCTCTTGGCTACGTGACCTCAGATATCCAGTCAGCTTCACCAGTCAGAGAATCATCGGCGACCAGGTCACACCATCCGGTAGCCAGGGACACGAGGCCTGCAGACTCCGGACGTTCGCATAGGAAAGTGTGCGGGAGTCAACGTACACGGATCTTCCAGCGGCATTGCATCGTAAGACCGCTACTGCACAGGCCTCGGGGACGGACGTGCTATCCTAAATAGCACAGCTTATCGCAGCATCCCAACAACAACTGAATCTGTCGCATAATGTTTTATCCGACGATGCTGGGTCGGGACGCTCCGCGGAAGCGGGTACGGACGTCCGAAAATTTCATCCGGTCCGACGGGATACCGAAAGGGATTCGGAGGATTTCGAGCTTTCCCTTTCGGAACAACATATGCTGTTGTGTATGTCATCTGACTTGATCTTCTACAGGTTCTTTCGTCGGACCAGAATGCTGCGATGCCGGATAAGAAACTGATAGCGTCGGTGGACTTAGAAATTTTTGGTTCGGTTCGGGGACGTCGTCCCTCAGTTCCGACATAGTCCAATAATGTCACACAAACTTTCGAATTATTGAACGACGCTATATATTTATTATTATATGCTTGCTATTACCAAGCATTTCTGGTTTCTTGTTCGCAAAAGTTACGGAGATGTCTTTCAAAAGTGTGCCTCTGTCGTCATAGTTAATGAAGAGCTAGCAGCAATAAGTGCTCATGGAATATGTCTATCGCCTAAGAGGTCCCTTGTAGGATCGACGGAGTGACATTCGCTAGCTCACCCGGTGTAGCGTACATTCATCGAATGGTTCGGCTGCCGGGATCG
Source organism: Pictodentalium vernedei (assembly GCA_031216915.1). Classification (NCBI taxonomy): domain Eukaryota; kingdom Metazoa; phylum Mollusca; class Scaphopoda; order Dentaliida; family Dentaliidae; genus Pictodentalium; species Pictodentalium vernedei. Next base: position 154,544,477 of record CM062293.1, read on the forward strand.
TCTGTTGCGGTCTAGGAAGGAGATTTGGGTGATGCGAACACTATAATTACTTTAGTACTCACCCAGTGACGGCGGATTGAGGACAGATCGGAGGAAGCCTGTTAGTCCGGTTCCTGGCTTGTCCAGGTCCGTCCGGGCTGTGAGCGAGAGAGGTCCCTCTCTCGTCCAACAACATAGGGGACCGCATGTTGTGGTTCAGATATTTTACATTCGGAGCATATGTCCATCGCTCGGGACGCTCCGTTATATTGAGAGACTGTCGATAATGCTTCCTCATCCTCACAGCAGTGCACACGACCGCACATTGGCTACGTGACCTCGAGTATCCGATCAGTTTCGTCATTCAGTGATTTCACGGCGAACAGGTCACACCATCCGGTAGCCAAGGGACACGAGGCCTATACACTCCGTTCGCTCGCATATTAGTAGTATGGACGGGGTAACGATCACGGAGCTTCCAGCGGCAATGCATCGTAGGACCGCTTCTCCACAGGCCTCAGTGACGGACGTGCTATCCGAGTTAGCACAGTTGTTTCGCAGCATCCCAGCAATCGACAGTTTCTCGGTTGAATCAGGAATTATCCGACGGCGCTGGGTCGGTGCGGTCCGCAGTTGCATCAGGTACGGATGACCGAATGCTTTATAGGGTCCGACAGGATGGCGAAAGGGATTCGAAAGATTTCGAGTTTTCCCTTTAGTAGCATCGGAAGCTGCCATATATATCTTCCGGCATTTTCTTCCAGTGATTGTTATTTCGGACTACATTGCTGCGATGTTGGATAAGAGACTTATAGCGTTATTGGACACGGAATTTTGGATCGGTTCAGGGACATTGTCCCTGACTTACCGACACAGTCCAATAATGTCATTAGAACATGTGTATTATTTATCGACGCTATATATATATAAGCCTGCTACCAAGCATGATAGTTTAGTTTCTTGTCCGCAATGCTCATTTCTGCCTTTTATCATTTATATGAATAATTTATTTTGGCAGAGCAGGGCATACCGAGAGTTCATATGCGTCTGGACGGCGTGGTTAAAGACTGGAAATAATCTTTTTCGCCGTCTATGTCTTTTCCAACCACAATGTTGGAAACGACAATGATGTCTAATAGACTTAACTTAGATGCTTTATCATACGTAATCCACCTTACTGAGGCATTATCATTACGTCTTCAAGAGAAGGAATTCCAGGACATGATCCTCAATGTGATTTCTTTTGAGGGCAGTAGTTTGTTCACGTATAACTCCGCCCTTCAGTGGCTGCTTGGAGTTGGTTAGACGTGATGCAGCCCTAGCTACATCCACGCGCGTGGATAGTAAGGTGAAGAACTCTCTCAGAGTCGCTTCGTTCTCGGAGAAGCTTCTCTTCGACGGCAACTTTTCAGCAATCCATGAATTGCTTGATTTCCACGTTCTCTTGTCTATCTAGTGTAGCAAGAGATTCAGACTGGGGCAAACATTCGGTGGTTGTCTCAGAGAGTGCCACTGCAGTTGCCGGATCCGAGTTTTATAATTATGACGGTTGCCTGTCAAACAGGTTGGGATATAATATTGATCCCAACGGATTCGAAGTGCCAGGGTCTTTGGGTTCCGCAGTCTTTAAGCAAGCACTTATCTTCCACGGAATAATGTTTTTTTAGGCTTGCTTTATGTCATTGGATGAACATTATTCAGAAACGCATGTCCAAATCCTGTCCGTTAATTCGACAGTAGTGGCGTATCTCCGGAACCAGGGAGGCACTCATTCGTTTCCGTTATTCAATTTAATGGAAAGAATCCTTCTGTTTGTTATAGTGCACCAAGTTCTGCTTCGGTTCGTCATCTTCCGGGTCGTCTGATTGTATTACCGGACTCCCGTTCACTTATGGGTTGCTTGTTGCCGTCAGAATGGACTCTCAACAAACAAGTATTCAATCAGATTTGCTATCAATGGGAGCGCCCAATGATAATTTATTTACAACACAACTTGCTAATCAATTGCAGACGTATGTGTTTGCTTGTCCGGATCTCTGAGCTTATGTTGTTAACGCTCTATTGATCTAATAGGACGGAATGATAGGATATGCGTATCCTCCTGCGCTGTTGTTTCAGCAAGTATTGCTAAGATAAACAACCACAATACATTTCTGTTGATAGCATCTCTGTCTTCACAGAGACTGTGGGTAAATTTACTCTGATGTCTACTGTGGGACTTAACGCGAAATCTTCCTCCATGAGGGGATCTTTTTTTCGCTGGGTAAAATCGTGTTATCTTTATCACAACCCGCAAGGTCTCAACCTTCACGTATTCCGTTGTGTGGTCCTTATTGCATTGTAAGCATTGTACTGGACGAGCTTTGGACGCGATTTCTTACTATAGGAGAACCTCTTCTTCGCTATACTATGCGGCTAAAGTGGAGGCTCTTCCGTCGTTGGTGTAGGGATCACTATGTTGATATTGTGGATCCCTCCATACTAGTCATTGCAACTTTTTTGTATACTTGTTTGACAAGATCTACTGCAGCCTGTTATTATTAAGGTTATAGGTTTATGTTACCTCATACCTATGCTCTCTATGATAGTTTACAATTGAGTCTTATGTCTCTTTATCTAAGTCAGTTAGTAACTTTTCGATAAATAGACTTAGAATCATTAGATTAAATTCCTATATGGAATTTAACTTCGGTTCTTATTTAGCTAAGTAATCATTTGAGCCTCTGGAAACAATAGTTTTCAAATTCTGACCTTTTAGACAGTAATTCTGTTGGCTTCTCTTTTACTGAAGAGTCAGTGAGTTTCTTGCACTATCGGTGGACGATTCTCACTTTCGTAGTATCGGAAACACTATTTCCTTTACTATTAATGTTGGATTTTGGCATAAGAGTCAGGCTCCTAATTAATATCCGGAACCTATTGTTATTAAGGTCCTTCCGTCTTCGTACGGGCATAGGCCTTTACTCTGTCCGGTTAGAGTTTATGTATTTATAAACAGATATCTGTTTATTACTACGGGCGTAAGCTTCTGTCTTTGATGCCTAATAGAAGGACGTTACGCTCCATTCTATTGCTAATGGATTCAATTAACTATCGATACTGCTTATGGTATATCATTGACTCAGCAGTTGTGTTTGAGATTTCGTCTCATGAAGTAAGAGTTCTTCTACATCTTGGGCTTACATTAATAGTGTCGCTATTATAGATTTTTGAAGGCTGCTCTTTGCGCTCAGCCATCCACATTCATGAATTTTTATCTCAGAAATATCGAGTCCATTTCTGGAGGCCTCTATTGTTAGGTCTGTTATCTACTGCTCAGAATGTCATTCATTTAACAGTTGCTACTATAGCTAGGTAGGCTGTCTGTTTCGGCAGTGACTCCGTTCTGCTGCCCTCTTCGCTCTGGGCTATTTGACCCAGGCCAAGGAAAAGGGGGGGGGGGGGGGGGAGGGTGTTCCCTTGGGTCACCTGTTTTACTATGAAAACAAGGGGATACCTCCTCCGGAGTTAGTAATTCTGAGCTGTTATTGGGATGGTTGTTTAGTGAGAAGTTCATGTTTTAAAAATTCATTCAGGTCTTAGTTTTTATAGTATAGCTTTTGAATATAGCACGTGTCAGCGGACATTATTATACATTCCTCAGACACTTTTAAGGAGTATAAAGAGTCTCTATTCTCTAGACTCACTTTATTTATTGGCTTACTTTAAAAATTATTAGTATAAGGATTATACTAGATATTAATAGAGTACATGGATGTATGATGCTCAGTTTTGGAAGGTGTTGTATCTTTCTAATTTATCATAAATAAGAAAGATACATGTAAGGCCTAATACCTCTTTTTCCCTAGAGGGGATGACTCTATTTTATATTTTGAGCGTATTCCATCTTGCTCTATGTCCTTGGCCCTCCAGCCTTTTTACTATTCAGCTATGTCTGGGTCATTGGTACAGTATAAAAATGTTAAAAAATTTATAGTAATTTATATATTTTTTATACTTACCAATGACCCAGACGGGGATGGCCCTCCCAGGAGTTGGGAACTCTTACCTCCCCGCTGAGTACATAACGCTTACCAGGCACTGGTTATGAGAATGATTAATGGCGCCAATTTTGGAACGTCCTTGACACTGCGCATGCGCAGTAGAGGTGAAGTGTGGAGGGCCATTCAGGACATGTTTTCTTTGGTTTTAGATGCAAATTTTGGGAATTGGGGGGCAAAATTTGTGTTTGGCTCTATATTTTTAGAGTTAGCACCAGCTATGTCTGGGTCATTGGTAAGTATAAAAAATATATAAATTACTATAAATTTTTTAACTTTTTGAAATTTTTAACTTGTAAAACTCCCTATTTCTTGATATCTGAGGTCGCGAGTTCAAATTGAATGTTGAATGATTTTTTTTATCGAACACTAGCAGTTTTTGTGTCCTTGATCATTAAATCATGTGACACTTTGCTTCAAATAAGGACGACTAGTGCTTCGAATAAGGACGACTAGTTTTGGTCTCCTGTCAAGACCAAACAGCACTTGTCAAAGCCCCCCACCCCTAGAAAAAAAACAAAACATAAGTAATGTGATGCAATGGATTTAAAGTTGGCTCATATCTTCATAAACTATGAATAATGCAAGGCCAAATTATTCTATGGCCTTGACCTGGGAAATAAATGTCCAAGGGATAATCAGCATCTCCATGTATGAAGCATGTTCCAGTTTTTGTGTTAATACCTTTGATCTTGTATTATTGATGACATCAAATGATGTCCCATACTAGATGAAAGGACTTCATGTAAAATGGTAGCTAACACCATCAAAGCTACTCACAAGATGCAATCGACAACATAATGTCAGACTGGTTACTGGTAGGTACATGCTGTCATTTAACCATGCATGTTGGCGATATCTCACACAGAAACATTCTTGGATGGTAATATATGGTTTGGGGAAAAATTGGCAGAGGGAATTGTACCCTCTGCTCCCATTCACCGTGACTTCGTGCTTAATCGAAGTAGGGCTGTCGCGACTATCATTTTTTGTAATCGACTAATCGTGACCAGTAATCGACGGTTAGTCGATTAATAGTCGCTTCCCATGATTTTTTAGCAAATCATTCTTCTGTTCATAAAACTCTGAAAATGGCAATGGCACCAGTGTGTTCAGACGAAGTGGGGTTGTGGGAACAACAAATCGGTCCCGACTGAAGCTACATGTAGTCCAATCTTGGACCCACAGTCCGTAATATAATTTTTGGGGTTGGTACGTCCTGTAGGACGTACCAACCCCAAAAATAATATTACTGACTGCGGGTCCACGTTTGAACTAGATTGTCCCCGTGGGAACCCCGGGAAGTAAGCAGCACTTGTTTACTGTGGTAAACCAGTTCCGTTTTACTAGTAAAATAGGACCCCGTCACCAATGCTTGGGGTGAAAGTCCTCCAAAATGGGCAACATGTAGATCAACGATTGACTAAACTTGACTTCATCTCCATGTTGTGTCACGATTAGCCATGGTGCATAAATATGTGACGTTAACCACCAACAAACAAACAAACAATTTGAACTAGATTGAAGCCGATGAATTAAAATGAATTTACCAAAGAACGTTCCTGCATATGTTTCCTTTCTGCAATAAGTTTCTCGAAATTTTGAACATTGAGATCTATGCATTCCCTCGTCAGTTGTTAAAATTGGATCTTAGTCTGAAGTTCCGAACTTTGAGAAGTGATCTGACGTTCTGACTTTCGTCATAATTTTGTCACTTCCGCGCTTTGGGTTTTCCAATGGGTGCATTCGTGTGTACAAGACTGGAGAAATTCAGAAGAATCTATTCTTCTCGAGTAACTGTGAGTGTTCTTTCTTACACGGTCAGTGACAGTCGTACAGTCTTCCGGATATGAATGTTAACTCTGGTAAGATATTTAAAGTTATTCACCTTCATTGATCATTCACCTCACAAAACAATGCAATTTAGCCCCGACGTGTAGTAGACGTGTACCACCTTGAAAATGAACGACGATCGACTAAAAATAAAAAACGTCGACTACTTCAATAGTCGACGGTTAGTCGACTAATCGAATAATTGCGACAGCCCTAAATCGAAGGGCTTCACTTCTGCAGATCATGCAGTAGAAAACATACTTTAGATCTTTAACATCTTTTTTCCTCTTTCCTGCTCATTACAGTTTTTTTCCAGTTTTTCTTTTTTAACCTCATTACAAATGAACCACATAGTCTTGTTTTTATTTCAGCTGGTGAAATGTTATCTGTGGCAGGCCCATTCTTGGAGCAAAAAATGCATCCAACAGTTTTGATAGCAGCATTTAGAAAAGCTTTAGATGATATGGCAGAGATTCTTCGAAATAATATCAGGTGCAGAGATGATAGAATCTTATTTTTATTTGGAGTTAAAACAATATCCCCTTTAATACTTGTTTTGTTAATTTAAATGGATTTCATTTTCTCCATACCAGTGTCTTCAGCTTATCAATCTCTTTTACAGTATATGCAGAGTTGCTTGTCACTAAGTCACACATAGAGTCGAGTGTCTATTAGGTTTCAACTATTGGACATCCTGAGTGCTAAATTTTTAAGACCTATACTTGAAAAGTCGAAGGGGTTCTAGTGGGGACCTCCATCTGTCCATCCATTTGTCCATCCGTACCAACATTTTCCCTTGTATCTCAGCCACTGCTACTCCGATTTGAATATTTGGTGTTGTGATAGAGCATCGTGGGGGAACGATACCTGTTTAGCGTGATCTTCTTCCACATATTTTTTCCAGAGTTATGGCCCTTTTTCACTCTTTCGACTTAGAAAAATTTTTTAAAATTTGCGGTCGGGGGCATTAGCAGCACTTTGTGATGCAGGCCTTTTGTTTTGGGGGGGTCAAAATTTGTTCATCTGTCTTTGACAGGTTACAATTTATGGGAGAGTGCCTATAGGCACTCTCCCATAAATTGCAACATGGCAAATCCACACAGACTAAATAATCTTCCTTCAAAGTTAATAGGTAGAACATCTAGAAAATGTGAAGTCTCGTGTTCAACTGATTACCAAAAAGGGTTGCTGACCGATTACTGGTTATTTGAGCTCACAATCGGCCCATTCTGATGCCAATTCCTGTTGTAATACCATGCATCACTAGACAAGTTGAGTCTCGAAAGAACTACATTAAACTGAACATTTTTCAGTGTTAAACTTCGTTGGCTAGGGTCGCAGCAAAATTACCAGTCGTGTACACTTGGGCGGTAAACATGGCTCTCAGAGCCATGTTTACTGCCCAAGTGCATGCGACTGGTAATTTTACTGCGCCCTCAGTCAGTGGAGTACAACCTTCACTTTTTCGGTATGAACTGGTGATTGCCACAAGTACGCTCAGTTATAAGCTTTACATGTCGTTAAAATTGTGTATCCTATAAAAAGGCGTCTAGAGAGATTAAGAATACACATTGTGGTTGTTTCACAACTTTATTGAATGGTATCATTGACATCATTTTACATAAACAATTGAACAATTGCAGAAGATAATAAAATGCGGTTAATGAATCATCACAAAATGCTTGGCAACAATCGGTTGAACTTTTGTTCCAGGAGCTGTTGCCTTTGTCATCCGATTGCCCACAATCGATTGATTGTGGTGGGCGGTTCCAATCATCAGTTGAACACTAAGGAAGTCTTTAAGTTGTGGTACCTGCACTACAGAATGAAGCCCTGAATTTGTGCTTCCAGCACTCTACTAGTTAACCCTTTACACAATGAACACAATATCAATATTTCTTGGGTTTTTTTCGGAGAATTTCAACAAGAGAATTTCTTGAAGAGCTTATTCCATTAAGGTCATATGATGTAGTTTTGTTGTAATATTTTAACTGTTCAGTTTTGTAAATGTTGCAGGTGGGTATGGCCATTTCATTAGGTAAATGCTTAAATCTTGAAGTCCACTGACTAAAACATTCAGAATGCTTCTTATGTTACTGTGCAAAATTGATAGTTGTACTGTGGCTGGAAACTCCACTCTGTGGGTAATACACTGAGTCAAAAATGAAAGTATAATAGAAACAAATGTGAAAAAAATAGCATAAAGGATGAAATATAATAGTTCTAATGTTGCATGTTTGTGGACAAGAAGTTGTGCGAAGAGTTTAATGACATGTTGTTGTTGTCCACCCAACCCTATACAATTTTGCTATGGATTTCAAAATAGCACATGCTACCCAAAAATGTCAAATTGAATGGGTGACCGATGATTTTATTTGTGTTATGTTGTGCTAGAGAGCCTGAGTTATTGAGAAAACACACTAGTTTTTGTCTTCCGACATTTTAAAAAATGCCAATGGTTAACCAAAAATCAGAGGTTGCATGCCATTGGTATGCATGAGGCTGGGATACCCCCCAGATGAGCTCTGAGTCACTGTGGCCACTATTTACCGTCTCATTAGAAGGTATGGAACCACTGGATCTACTGCTGACCGACCATGTTCAGGTCGACCAAGAGTTACGACCCCTGTACAAAACCGACACATACGGACATCTCACTTGCGGGATCACTTCCTTCTGGCGACAAGGACAGCAGCAATTACTCCTGGTAGAACTAACAATAGAATCAGTGCACAAACTGTCCGCTACAGACCCGCTGAACACGGCATCCAAAGTAAGCGTCCATACCACAGACCAATTCTTGCCCAACATCACCGTACCGTCAGAATGGAATGAGTATGTCAGCGTGTTCGCTGGACTCAGCAGCATTGGAGCACAGTTCTTTTTAGTGATGAATCACGATTTTGTCTATGGCGCACTGATGGTAATGCAAGAGTGTATCGCCGACAAGGAGAACGGTTTTCTGATGCTTGCATGCGGGAATACGGCGGTTTCGGTGGGAGTAGTGTAATGGTTTGGGCAGGAATTTCCTTGCGCCATCGAACGCAGTTGATCTTCATCGATGGTAATCTGAATGGACAGCGATATAGAGGCAAAATTCTTAATGCTGTTGTTGTCCCGTTGTTCAACGCTAACGTCGGATTGCACTTATTCCAGCAAGACACTGCTTGATGTCACGTGACGCATATCTGTCCTGACTTCCTTGAGGAGCAGTGCATTAAATTTCTTCCCTGGCTCCCACTGTCGCCAGATTTGTTGCCAATCAATCATCTTTGGGATCAATTGGACCATCGGGCACAACTTCATGATCTTCAGACGTTAGGTGATTTACATAATGTTCTAAGGCAGGAGTGGAACGCAGTACCACAGGGTGACATCCAGAGACTTATCAGGTCCATGCGCTGTCGATGTCTTGCCATCCAAGAGGCAAATGGTGGAGATACACGCAGGGGTCAGCCGAGTGGGCGACTAGGGCGAAGAAGTCGCCTTGTCATTCCTCAAGTCGCCTTGGCTTACATTGGGGGCAAAATTCAAGTCGCCCTCCAAAACTTCCTTGGGAGACATGATAGTTTACTGTATTTTCTTATGTTTTATTTCCAAAAAAAAAAACGCTTCCGCATTCACAAAAAAGTAAACACGGCTGCTGTTAAAATCCGTCATACGGCTCTGAAAATAGCCTAAACTAGCCCAATTTTATATTTCTGAAAAGAGTTGTAATGGCATAGTCATTCGAACAATACGCCCTAACTGATAGCAACCAGTACAAAATGCTATTTAAAAACAAAAGTGCCAGCAAAAACAACGAACCACACAAGACACGCATTGAGTTAATTAGAATTTATTAAAGTTAACCACCGTTTCAAAACCAAAAAAATGTGTAGGAGACAATCCAACCATAAAAAAATGCTGAAATTGCTTACAGTTGCGCTCTGTTCCGCTGAAAAATTGGGTGCATTGAAATTTGCCCCGCAATTTGCATTGAAAGTTTTTCTTTGAAAACTTGTGTTGGAAGGGGGTTAAATGTAATAAGGCTACAATAGAAATCACACATATTAGGATGGATAAGAATGGCAGGCCTTATGACACCAATCACACGTGTCAATGTAAGATGGTTGGCAGAAATTGTAATTTTTCTGAACAATGAATGCATTGTCACCCAGCGCAGCAGGCAAGGGAGACAACTGAAATATTTTGTCATTTACCTTAGAAATAAATTAACACAAATTGTTAATGACGCTTAATTTACAAAGGATATCGAAAACTTTTATAACTACGCTTTTCAATTCAATTAGGACATCCAGAAACCATGAATGACCCAGCTTCTTATGTGAACTTAAATTTATTTTAAATACTTTACATATTTTGTTTAAAATATATACCTTCTATTACAGAGAAGAACACTCTCAGCATAGGTAATGCTAAATTTCAAATCCACTGCATTGAGGCAAATACAAAATCAACTGCATGGTAACTCTAGTCATTACTGTTAGGGAAAGAGTTAGGACATACAGAAACCATGAACGACACAATTTTTTGTAGGGGAGGGGGGAGCATTTTAACCTACATGACTTAGTTTTGTGTGTGTATGTATGTTTGTATAACTTTTATTTATTTTTTTCTACACAATTGTGTCCTCTATGTACATTTATTTTGTCACAATGTCATATGTGTTTTATTTTTTTTTCTGACTTCTCCCTCCTGGCCCCTGACTTCTCCCTAAAGTCTCTGGAGGGAGAAGTCACTTCTCCCCAAAATGAGCTGCCAGGCGGACCCCTGCAGGTGGACCCCTGCATACACGCTATTAACTTCATGTGTGAACTTCTCATTTTACCCCTTGTCTGAATTGCGATGTCCTGATGTGACTCTGGCAGCAGTAAGAACATGAAATTATGCAAATTCATACAGCTAGACTCGAAATATGAATTTACAGTAATTTGTTTGGGATTAAAGTCGATAATACTAAAACTAAAAGAAATTGCTCCTCAAAGTTTATTATACTTTCATTTTTGACTCATTATATAATGATAGTCCTCTCTTCATGTGTTAAATATTTAGTCCATTATATCTTGCTCATATAGCTCTGTCAAATAGGATATAATGGATGAAATGCTTACTTGGGAAATACTATTCCATCACACAGGATTCGTACCGGTCCTTAAAAGTGCTTTAAGTGCCTGAATTTTAAAACTTAATTTCTTGACACTTGAAAATGCTTGAAAACCAGACTCTCTTGGAAAAAGTCATCAAAAGTTTTGAAAAATATATTTTGGTAATTTGTTTGCTTCAGGCTTGTCATATTGAAAATTGCATTATGGTTCAGCTTGCTGGGTAGACAACTAATATCATTTGAAGGTAAATGATTTGTGTAATTATGGTGTATGTCATCACGTAATGTTTTGATGCAGACTTGAATATTTGGATGCAAGATACCAGGTTACCCTTGACACTCACTAATAGTGAGTGTTATAGTTATCTTGCATCAACTTGGGGCAAATCAATCAGATTTGGGGGGACGACTCATCCCGGCTTTGATTTTGGGATGTAACGTCCCAGGCGAATCGTCGGGTCGAACTGGCTTGGGGATGATATGTCCCGTAATCACGCCTGACACGAGTGTTATCACAGTCTGATGTACAATGTAATAACTAATTACAACTTTGGAATTGGAAGACTTCTCGCTCGTATTTGGAAAGTTACTTACTGTCTCTGGGTGACTGCATCGATGACAATACAAACGTCACAAATTGTGCTTTGTTACCTCCTTCAGTCTGCGAAAATTGCTGTTTGAGACGGCCGATTTTGAGGTGCCTTTGACTGAATTAACCAACCAACGAGTTTCAAAAACACCATAACTCCTATAATGCTTGATGGAATGACATCATACTTGGTATGCAAGTGTATCTTCATGATGTCTACACCCTCCTCTCAATAGTGCATGCCATTCGGATAATTTCTGTCACATTTATGGACTTGTCACCGATTTTTTTTTGTCACCAATGAGTTTTAAAACATCATTGGCGTTGCACGAATTGTCGCAGCTTCGGCACTTTGAAAGTGCGCTCTAGTTTTCCCTGTAAATTGAATGGATATTTTTCATCCATAATTTCTTATTATGCCCCTGAAAAATTTTCAAGGAGGTATATAGTCGAGGTCTCCATCCGTCCGTCCGTACGAACATTTTGTATTATAACTCGAGCATCGGTTGTCGGATTTTAATGTTCTTTGGTATGGTGATAGGGCAGAACGGATGCCGTCATACCTAGCATTTCGTCCATTCATATTTGGTAGAGTTATGGCCCGTTTGTTTTTGACCCCTGTTTCTGACTAAGGTAAATTGTACCATAGCCTATAGGGCAAAGTGCTGCCCAATTTTTTTTTTAGTTCATTATTTTTCTGCGGCCCAGTGCTTGCAGGGGAGGTTGCATGACATTTTAACCTCTACATATCATTATATCCATATAAATATGGATGACACAAGAATTATAGTGATTTTGGTTCCAGACCATTTAAAATTGTATCATTGCACCAATCGATTTCAAATTTTATTTGCTTATTACTAATGTCAAAATACAGGTCAAGTTCGATTTGGAGGTTCACTCCAACCATTCTTGCAAGAGTTAAGCCTCTTTTTGAATTAAAAAATCACAAATTTCCCAATTTCAGCTTTATTCATACTGTCCAGTGCCTATAGGGGAAGTGCTGCCCGATTTTTTTTTTTAGTCCACTATTTCTGTACTGTCCAGTGCTTGCAGGGAGGTTGCATGTCATTTTAACCTACTACATATCAATATAATCATATAAATATGGATGCACCTTTCAGCTTTATTCTTATTGGCCAGTGTCTTATAGGGGAAGTGCTGCCCAATTGTTTTTTTAGTCCACTATCCCAATTTTTTCTAGTCCACTATTTCTGTACTGCCCAGTGTTTGCAGGGCGGGTTTGCATGTCATTTTTACCTACTACATATTGATATATTCATATAAATATGGATGACACAAGAATCATAGTATTTTTTTAATTCCATTTATTCAAAGTTGTTTGGATGAACCAATTCTCTTCAAACATTCAGAAGTTATTTATTTACATGCAGGTCCGACTTTGCTACCTTTGGGGGCATCAGCACACGCGTTAGCGTTGCTCTTGTGTTACATTTAGATTAATTTTTCATAAAATCTAGTCATGGCTGCTGTGAAGCAGCCATGACTAGATTTGATGAAAAATATCTTGAAAATACTCTGCGGGTTAAGAGTTAACAGTAATTTACTCTATATAGTTTATATGCAGTTAACAGGTCAAAGTTGTACAGAAGGTATGGTGAAGGGTTTGGTGTTTGAAAGTTATATGAAATTAACAGGGTTATCCAGTTGAGATCTAATTAAGTGGACTCCACTCTACTAACTGAAATTGCTTTCTGTACTCAAGTTTATAGTTTGTAAGATACGTTTCCTGTTATGGAGTTAAAAATATACAAACAGTCAGAATGTCAGTTCTTTGTTAACGAAATGTGGATATACAGGACTGGAAATAAAGAGCTTACATCTTAACCCGTTAACAGGTTAGGCTATATAATATGCTGACAACCTATAGGTGGAAAAAGAGTTGAGATGCTTTCTCTGTTTTTACAAAGTCAGCCAAGCTTTTTACGTTTTGACAGAATTTCCACAAAAATTAATAGCAACAACTAACGCTCGATCTTACTTTGTCGAGATCGGGCATCAGTTGTTGCTATTTATTTGGGAAAAAATTCTGTTAAGCTGCATGTCACTCTATTCAAATGTGAGGGGCGTGGTGGCATTGCAGTAACCGGTACTCGTCAGATCACCGAAGTTAAGCAACATCGAGCCTGGTTAGTCCTTGGATGGGTGACCGCCTGAGCGATCGATTCGGACTCCCGCATTGTGTCCTTGGGCAAGACATTTCACCCCAGCTGACAGCTGCTTGTCATTGCTTGGTTGTTCTCTCCAGGTACTTCGGCTTCCTCCACCCATAAAACTGTCACCGACATGATATGACCTTGGCTGTTAATGTGTTGTTAAACCCAAATTAATAAATATTCAAATGTGGATTTTATGAGCAACCATTGTCTCGAGTTTGTTCTGACAAATTGTCAAATCTGACTGGGAAAACATGCAGGATTAGAAATTTAATTTATGCTGTATTATTTTGTTGTAACCCATTGTGCGTTTGCATATTTCACGACCGACATAACCCATTCGTAACTGAAATGATTGTTCTCGGGTTATTTCCAAGCCTAGATATATGTGTGTATGGCATGAAACCTAATGTTATGATATACTTTTTGTTTCAGCTCACCTGTCGATGTGAATAATAGGAATGAAATGCTGAAAATTATTAGAAGTGCTGTTGGAACAAAATTTATAAGTAAATGGTATGTATGATGTGTTTGGCAGACTATTGTAAAAGATAATACCTTCACACTTTCCATTTCTCTTTGCCCCATTTGGTCATTTTTGGTGTGCAAGTTATTCATTACTTTTAAAATATCCTAGGTGTGTCAGTCCATGCATTGACATTAAAATTCTCTTACATGGAAAATGAATGGAAAAACTTGACTTCATCTGCATTTTTGATGTGCTGTATTCTGATTAACTGGTTGAGTGCTAAATTATTTTTCGAAGGTGATTTGAAATATAGGTATTTTTTTTCAAAGATACCATGCTACGAGTAGCCTTAGTTTAGCAAGATTTTGTTCATAAATAATTGTTTTGTTACAATTTATTGGGGAGTGGCAATAGGTACTATCCAGTAAATTGCACCCAAACAATTTTATAGAAAAATTCTTTCTTCCACTGCTGAGCAAACATCTCGCTTAATGCATACAGGATAAATCCACTACAGTGGCTCCCAATGCTTTTCAGTAGAGCAATGGTATTGGCTTCTATCATTGAACCATTAAGTAAAATTCAGACGTAGTGTTTATTTCCAGCTCTGTACATTTATGCTTGCTAATTGAAGTTGGCAAAATCACAGATCGTTTCATTTGAAGCTCTTCATAGTTCTGAAAGTCATAAAGGATTTGTCTCCTGTATCGTACTATTCACACCACATGAGAAAATCTGCCAAGACTAATATCTGAAGTAGATTTGTAATTCATCTGTGTCTGGTTTAACCTTTTACCTACCTGCGTAATATACAAATTGAGCAGTTGAATAAATATTATTTTTCAAAAGATTTCAACAAAACCATATCCTGTAACCCCTCATTGGAATGAGCTTGTCGAGCTTGTTCCAGTGAGGGGACACATGATATGGTTTTGTTGAAATTTCTTATATGGTTTGATAAAATGCTATTTAAAATAATAAATTTTATATCGACCGTGTTTAACGAGTTAAATGATTTTTTTTTCTGTAAAATTTGTAATTCACAACATGAATATGAAGCAATAATAAGTGGTGATCAGAAGAAAACTATTTGTGATTGGAAATTTGAACGCTTAATCTAGCATACAATTTGGAAGTATATTTTAAGAACAATTTCATTTAATGTTTTGACAGTTGCTAGATAAAAAGAAAATGTTTAAAAATATTTGAATTTTCCATGCGAAACCTGAGAAGTGGATCAGTGTTGTCATAAACAAGTTCTGTTTTACTGGCAAAATAGGACCCTATAACCAATGCCTGGGGTGGAAGTCATTTCTAAAGTGGGCACCGCAGGTATAAACAATTGACTAAACCTCATTTTACTTGTGTTGTAGTTGTCATATAGCCATAAATGCTTAAATTGACTTTTAACACCAATATGAATGAAAAATATTTCAGTTTTTAGCTTAACTTGACACAGTCAAGATAAGCTATTGCCATCTCGTGTGCAGAAGTCTGTTAGTCTGTGAGTCTGTTAGTCTGTTAGTCTGTGAGTCTATTAATCTGTTAGTCTGCAAGTCTGTGAGTCTGTTCACATTTTCCTTTAGCACGGGCTACACCCTGCAGTTCTTGTCTGATTGTCACGAAATTTCATATGGGGTCATGTCTAGATGAGAACGTCCCCTTTTGGTCGTGATCGGTCAACCAGTATGGCTGCCCGAGCCCAAAACCCGAAAACTATTAGCACAGTCTACAGGTCGTATTTATGAAGGGTTTTCCTTGTAACTTGGTAGGATGCCTCTGTATAATGCCTAGATGAGAACGTCCCCTTTTGGGCATGATCTGTCAACTGTGATGGCTGCCCAAGCCCGAAACCCAAAAACTTTTAGCACAATCTGCAGGTCATGTTTAATATGGAGGGATTTCATTGTAACTTAGTAGGATGACTCCTTATGATGTCTAGATGAGAATTTCCCCATTTGGGCGTGATCTGCCAACCATGACGACTGCCCAAAAACCTTTAGCATAGTCTACAGGTCATATTTATTGAGGAATTTCATTGTACCTTGGTGGGTTGACTTCATATAATGTCTGGATGAGAATGTCCCCTTTTGGTCCTGATTGGGCAACTGTGACGGCTACAGGGGCCTGAAGCCCAAAAACCTTTAGAACAGTCTACAAGTCATAATTATGAAGGGATTTCATTGTGGCGTGGTAGGATGACTCCAAATAATGTCTAGATGAGAAAATCCCCTTTTGGTCGCGCTCATTCAGCCTTTATGGCTGCCTGAGCCCAAACACCTTTAGCATAATCTATAGGTTGTATTTATGGAAGGATTTCATTGTAACTTGTTAGGTTGACTCCATATAATGCCTAGATGATGACATCCCCTTTTCCCCGTGGGAACCCCGGGAAGTAAGCAGCACTTGTTTACTGTGGTAAACCAGTTCCGTTTTACTAGTAAAATAGGACCCAGTCACCAATGCTTGGGGTGAAAGTCCTCTAAAATGGGCAACATGTAGATCAACGATTGACTAAACTTGCCTTCATCTCCATGTTGTGTCACGATTAGCCATGGTGCATAAATATGTGACGTTAACCACCAACAAACAAACAATGACATCCCCTTTTGGTCGTGAATGGTCAACTGTGATGGCTACAGGTGCCCGAAGCCCGAAAATCTTGAGCACAGTCTACAGGTCATATTTATGAAGGGATTTCATTGTAACTTCGTAGGATCACTCCAGATGATGCCCAGATGAGAATGTTCCCTTTTGTTGCGATCATTCAACCATTACAGCTGCCCGAGCCCGAAGCCCGAATACCTTTAGCCAGGGCTTGCCTTGAGTCGGGGCCGATCGGCCCCGGCCCCGATATCGGCCCCCGAGAGGACCCTTCTCGGGGCTTTTTTTTTCGGCCCCGACTTTTTTTTTCTGTCTTGGCTCCCGAAATCTCAGTGTTGGTAGGTTTGGGCAACGAAATTTTGCAAGATTAATTTTTCCATTCACGTCTCATTCACGCAAGTGTGATTACTATAGAAGAAGCAGCAAATAACAGATAAAACAATAATACAAACTGTTTTTGTCTGATTCAAATTAACATCCACCTAAATCCGCATGAAAACTGAGAAAATCCCAAGATTAAACAAAAAAAAAACAAACACATTTACGAGACTTCGAAAGCACGCTTGTCAACTAATGGGGGAATTCCCTTCAATCCCACAATACTATGCGCGGGTACATCCGATCCTAACATCTGAATAAATGCAACACGAGACACAGACACTGCCGTGTGATTACTATAGAAGAAGCAGCAAATAACAGATAAAATAATAATACAAACTGTTAACTGTTTTTGTCTGATTCAAATTAACATCCACCTAAATCCACTTGAAAACTAAGAAAATCCCAAGATTAAACAAAAAAAAAACAAACACATTTACGAGATGTCTGATGGGGGAATTCCCTTCAATCCCACAATACTATGCGTGGGTACATCCGATCCTAACATCTGAATAAATGCAACACGAGACACAGAAACTGCCGTCAAAATAAATGTACGAATAAAATAAAATGTGTACCTGTGTCTACGTGGAGAGGTGGGGCGCATTCCATTTCTGAAAGATCCAAAGCTGTGGGGAATTTTCATGGAATGAAATTATTTAAACGGTAAACTGAAATGTTTTTTTTTTCAATTTTTTTCTTTGAGACAACCCTTGGATCAAAAATACACACCCCACAATATGTACGAAACGTCCTAAAATTTTACCAACAAAAAATCCAAAATGTCTTTGTACGAAACGTCCAGCACCCACATGATGGGTCCAAGTCGTTTTTGTCCCCGGGATTTTTTTTTTTCTAAGCAAAAGTAATCAACTAAGGTCGCCACTGGAAAGAATGTAACAACATAAAATTACCCCAAAAGGCCCCGACCTCAATATCTGGGAGACTTTTTTCAGGCCCCCAGCATGCCCCGACCTCAACATCTGGGGGACTTTTTTTTAGGCCCCGACCATTTTCCTCAAGGCAAGCCCTGCTTTAGCACAGCCTACAGGTCATACTTATGAAGGGATTTCATTGTAACTTGGTAGGTTTGATTTCATATAATGTCTAGATGAGAACGTCCCCTTTTGGACACGATTGGGCAGCTGTGACAGCTACAGGGGCCCGAAGCCCGAAAACCTTTAGAACAGTCTACAGGTCATAATTATGAAGGGATTTCATTGTAGCTTGGTAGGGTGACTCCAAATAATATCAAAATGAGTACGTCCCCTTTTGGTCGCAATCATTCAGCCTAGATGACTGCCTGAGCCTAAAAACGTTTAGCATAGTCTATAGGTCATATTTATGGAAGGATTTCATTGTAACTTGTTAGGTTGACTGCAGATAATGCCTAGATGATGACATCCCCTTTTGGTCGGGATTGGTCAACTGTGATTGCTACAGGTGCCCAAAGCCCGAAATCTTGAGCACAGTCTACAGGTCATATTTATGAAGGGATTTCATTGTAACTTCGTAGGATCACTCAAGATGATGCCCAAATGAGAATGTCCCCTTTTGGTTGCGATCATTCAACCATGATAGCTGCCAAAAACCTTTAGCACAGTCTTCAGTTCATATTTATGAAGGGATTTCATTGTAACTTGGTAGGTTGACTTCATATAATGTCTAGATGAGAACGTCCCCTTTGGATTCAATTGGGAAACTGACGGCTACATGTGCCCAAAGCCCAAAAACCTTTAGCACAAGTCTACAGGCTATATTTATGAAGGGATTTCAATGTAACTTGATAGGATGACTCGTTTTGGAATAATTTCACTGTAACTTGGTAACTTTTGTTTAACTGTTAGGGCCACATACATTAACTGTGAGGTCATATTAACCCACCCCTCAGCTCTATAGTACAGTGTACACCTCATATTATTTTTATCAAAAACATAGCATACAGGGAACAGAAATGAACATATTCCCAATTATCACAATTCTTGTCTTATTTCATAATCCTTTCATAAACATTGAACATTATCCTTTTAATCAAACACAACACACAAATTATGCTACAGTGTCATTGACACTTTCATTTATATGAGGGCTTTTTTATTTTGCATTGAAACCTGTGTAAATGTGTTAAATGGGTAATTGGCACTTAGTCATTCTGGTAGTCATGCTTTTGGCAACATTTGACAATACTGTAGCAATTTTAATCAGGGCTAACATATTTTCCACTGCTAGGAGAGAGCTCATGCCATGTCCACATTAATACTGCTCTACAGCATTGGTTTCATGTAAAAATTATGTAAAGGCCTTCTGCTGTTTAGTTACATTTTCTGTGAAATTCAATTTACAGGTCTGACTTAGCTTGTAATATTGCCTTAGATGCAACATCAACTGTAGCATTAGAAGAAAATGGAAGAAAAGAAATTGATATCAAAAGATACGCTAAAGTTGAAAAGGTTTGTATTTATTCAGGTTTTATTTACCTCAAGTTTTTATTGAGACTGTCTCTGTTCACAATATGCTTTATGGATGTCAAGTATTTTGAAATCACATGTTCACTTAGGTGGCTAGTAGTTTGTGGACAATTGAATATAATTAATTATATAATATAGGTAATCACCCCCATGTTTTTATGCTGGCGGGGGTATTGTAGGATTCCTCTTGTCCATCCATCCGTCCTTCTGTCCATCCCAAAATTCAATCATCAATAACTTGTTGAGTGGGGAGGTGGTGGGAGTATCTTTATGTGTCATCCTGAGATGACACTTTCTCTTGTTCTTTTTACCTTTTTTTTTCAATGGCTGCAGTAGGTTCTAGAAAAATGGTCTCTTTTTGTTCAAAATGTTGTTTTGAAAACAATGTTCAAAACAAAATGACATGTCTTTTGTCTGTTGTCACCTATTTTCAGTGCAAGCATAAACAAGTTGAGTTGACTGATCACTCCACATTTTTATACCCCCCACAAACAAAGTTTGGGGGGGGGGGGGAGTATATAGGAATCACCCTGTCCGTCCGTCTGTCCATCCTTGTAAGCGCAACTCCTCCTAAACCGTTTGAAGAATTTTCATGAAACTCTACACAATGGAAGAACTCCATATGAAGATGTGCATGAAGCAGTATAATTCCATTCTGACATTTCCAAGGGGAGATAATCTAACTTATACCGTCTGTCCATCCTTGTAAGCGCAACTCCTCCTAAACCATTTGAAGAATTTTCATAAAACTTTACACAATGGAAGAACTCCATATGAAGATGTGCATGAAGCAATATAATTCCGTTCTGACATTTCCAAGGGAAGATAATCTAACTTATACCGTCTGTCCATCCTTGTAAGCGCAACTCCTCCTAAACCATTTGAAGAATTTTCATGAAACTTTACACAATGGAAGAACTCCATATGAAGATGCACATGAAGCAATATAATTCCGTTCTGACATTTCCAAGGGGAGATAATCTAACTTATACCGTCTGTCCATCCTTGTAAGCGCAACTCCTCCTAAACCGTTTGAAGAATTTGCATGAAACTTTACACAATGGAAGAACTCCATATGAAGATGTGCATGAAGCAATATAATTCTGTTCAGACATTTCCAAGGGGAGATAATCTAACTTATACATTTCAGGCGTGGGGGTATCACTTTGTGAGTTTGCTCACAGTACCTCTAGTTTTTTTTCCTGTTGATTTTATTTTTAGTTACGAATATTAGCTCACACATCATTTATTTATTTATTGGAGTTTAACAACACTTTTGACAGCCAGGGTCACCTCATGTCCGCCAGTTTTATGGGTGGTGGAAGCAAGAGTACCCAGAGATAACCACCAAACAGCGGTGAGTAACCATCAGACTCCCCAATGTACTGTCTCCTCACAAGTAGGGTTAGCATTGGTTGAAGTCATCGACGTGCAGTATGCCTTAGCACACAGCGCCACCGCACCCCCACATAGGCAATCACGGTTAAGAGTCTTGCCCAAGGACCCAATTCAATTACCCCTGGCAGGATTGAACCATAGACCTTTCGGTTTGAAGTCCCAGTGCCGTATCCACTGATCCACCACACTCCCCTCAAACATCATTTAAAACTCCAGCAAAACGTCTTTTACGTGGTTATTTTATTTTCAAGTTGTGCACAAAATTCACCTAATTTCAAGGTAGACTGAATTTTCACTAGGTGACTTGAGAGTCGTTTTTATTGATGGTAGAGTAAAGTTTGCAGATCCAAGGCAAGTTCTTCACCCAGGTCGGCAGGTCTCTGTGCTCATGTATCACAGCCTCTATTTAAATATGGAATAAATAGGTACTAGGGCTGGTGATCAGATTTAAACGGCGAGTAGGATAAGGGTTTTAACCACGAGGCTCAGTCGAGTGGTTAAAATCCTTATTCTGTGAGTGGTTTAAATCTTGATTACCGATCCTAGTACCTATTTGTTTTATTTATACCATGCTCTTAATAAATAATCAACTTCGTCACTTAAAATGGAGAAAAAAATGATACTTTCTATCGCAAAATGCCCCTAGTGCAAACACATGGGTTTGTTTTGTTTACATCTGCACCGGTGGGCTTGACTGACAGCTGGACACATCATCAAAGTTGATTGAATTTACCTTGCTTTTTCAGTCAAATTATTATTAATGATTCTTAAAGTTTATTAGCTCACCCGACTTTCAGTCCGGAGCGCTATAGTGATCCCTCACCGTCCGTCGTTCGTGAACATGGTGTTTGCGTCTTCTCCTCCCAAACCGCTGAACCAATTTAATTGATATTTGAGATAATATACTCGCCCAAAAAAGAAAGTGTGCATTGCAGAAATTGATCAAACTCCAAAAAAATAATTTCGTAGGTGTAAAGAGTGTTAACCTGTTCATGAATAAGTTATATTGAACACAAAAACAGCTTTCCTCGTTAAAATTGCATTAACGTTACATGACGTGCTGCACGTTTGTGAAAAGGCATGTTTTGCACGTGGAGAGTCTGAAAATTCATGCAGCAGTGTGAATCCTTGGGTATTTAAACACTAAAGTAAGGCCTTCCTATCGTTCACATTCAAACTTGCGCTGCTGTTAAAACGACTCCACATTAGCATGCCAAGATTGACAATGAATCAACGTCTCCTTGCCCTGGGTATGATTAGAGCTGGCAGAACACAGAGAGGTTGCCCAGCATTTGAACTGCCACCGTAACACTGTAGACAGGCTAGTCCATCGACATGCACAACATGATGACGTTCGAGACCGACCCTGCTCCGGGAGACCCCGAGTTACCACCCCTGCACAAGATCGGTATATCCGGGTCGTCCATCTCCGGAACCGGCAACAAACGGCAACGACGACAGCCAGGAACATCCCTAACCTGAGACGGATACATCCTCAAACAGTAATCAACCGGCTGAGAGAATACGGCTTACGTCCTTGAAGACCTGCAATTCGTCCGATTTTGATGTTACGTCATCATCGTGCTCGACTGAAGTGGTGTAGACAACATCTCGGGCATCCCTTACACTGGTGGCGACGTGTTTTATTCACAGATGAATGTCGTTTTCATCTTTCATCATCAGATGGCCGCCAGAGAGTGTACAGACATCGAAACGAACGCTACGCAGATCCATGTGTCGTGGAGCGAAACCGTTATGGGGGAGGGTCTCATGGTGTGGGGTGGCATCACTGCCCGTAACAGAACTGAGCTGGTCATTATTGATGGCAATCTCAATGCAGCCAGATATCGTGATGAAGTGCTTACACCTGTTGTTGTCCCATTTCTGCAACGTCACGGCCCCGGTGTCATTCTACAGCAGGACAACGCCTGATCCCACGCAGCTTGTGTTGTTCAACAGTATCTGCAGTAACAACAAGTGGATGTTCTTCCCTGGCCCGCAAATTCGCCCGATATCTCCCCATTGAGCACGTATGGGACGAAATGAAACGTCAGCTACGCCGGCTTCCCCATGCACCGTCAACGCTTGTGGAACTCCAAAGACAGCTTATCAGAATATCGAACAACATCCCACAACACTTCCATGCTAACTTGTTTGCTTCCATGAGGCGTAGATGCACAGCAGTAGTCGATGCAGGCGGAGGTCATACCAGATATTGAGTGTGTGACTTTTGTGTTTGACCCTTAGTGTCTTTGACTCTCCAGGGCACCAAGAGTATTCATCGTAGCGTAATGAAATTTCTCGCGTTGATCACAAATTGATTCATTTGTGATTGAATAAAATTTCCATGAATGAAAATGATATATATCTTTCTTTACTGTTATTTTTTAACATGCACACTTTCTTTTTTGGGAGAGTATAGTTTGTTATGACATCGCAATTTGATTTTGTTCAAATCAAGTTGCCTCGCCCCTTGGGAAGGCCACGCCCAAAAAGTGTGCCTAAATCTTAAAAAATCTTCTTCTCATGAACCAGCAGTAGCAGAGATTTGATATTAGGTGTGCAGCTTCCTTTTGAGGTGTGGACTCAGATTTGTTCAAGAGAAGTTTATGGGGCTATATTTGCCGTTGTTATGGGAGGGGCAAGAATTTTTGCCACTCCCAAAATTTCTATTTTCCAAACCGAGAGGCAGATTTGAACCAAATTTGATATGAGGGCTTATTGGGTCATAAGTACTTAATGTATGCCCCAATTTTTTTGCCCGTAGCCGCATGGGAACCGCAGGAGCTAAAAATAGAAAAAAATTATAACGCCTATATCTCTAAAGCTACACGGCACTGAGAATTCTTATTTGGTGTGAAGCTTCCTTAGAACCAACAGAATGGAATGGTAAAAAAAAATTGCTATCGGTTTTAATGAGGAACTTTTTGGGGACTTTGAAAAAGTGCTGAGTCAGCATTTTTTAACACTGTGGGTAATGGGAAAACCATGTAAGACTACTTTTCTCCCAAACCACTGCTCCAAAAGCTTTCAAATTTCACATATAACATCTTTGGAAGATTGTTTCACATGTTTATTGAAATCAATTCCCTGTGTCCATATTTGGGCTCTCTATGGGAGCCCAAATGTTTAAATTAGTGCACTATGAGGAATATTTTTTAAAAATCTTCTTCAGATCTACCAATAAGAATCTTTTGATATTTGGTATGCAGCATCCTTAGGGGGGGGAGATTCAAGTTTGTTCAAGCCAAGTCCCTGGGTTCATATTTATGCTGAAAATTTGGGGCCCGTCCCGGACTTAGAAAATATTTTTTTTGGTTTTTTTTGCGTATCGGTCAATTTTAAGACAAAAAAAATTATTTTTTTTTTACTCTGAAAATTTGGGGTCCAGGTGGGACTTCGAAAATTTTGGTCCAAAATCCGGAAATTAGTTTTTTTGGTTTTTTATGCATTTTAAGAAGAAAAAAAAAATTTAGGCTGAAAATATTGGGGAAAAGTCTTTTATGCGTTTATCTCAATTTTGGGACGTAAAAGTGCAGGAACTGAAAATAGAAGGAAAATCCTGTGTATTGTGTGGGCACAATCGCTTCATCTAGTTGGTATATGCTTTTCTTTGGAGGGGCGTATGCAGCTTATTCAAGTAAAGTCCCTGGTTTGATATTTAGACTATCATGTCTGGTGAGCGCCCTCAGGCCCCCTGGGGCCTCTTGTTCTAAATATTTAATTTTAGGTATTTTAAACTTAAGTTTTTGCTCATAGTAGGTTGTACCGCAAAACGTCATAAGTTTGAATGAAACATTGCGAAGTGTGAATGTATCGAAGTCTGCAAATTGGGTCAGGTCAAAGGTCAAGTTGCATGTAGTTCCTACTATAGGTGTAAATTTTTGTATTGGAATTCCCATTGAAAGCATTTTAACTGCAGTAGAAGCTTTACAGCGGTAGTGGGGTTAAAAGCTAAAATTTAACATACAGGCATTTCACAGGTAGTAACATAAGTGAGTATAGTATAAATACTGTTTCATTGCTTGTACCAGCACCACTGGCTGCTACAGAACCTCCTCTCATTATGTTCACAAGTTTGTAATTCCATTCCAAGTTTCAGCAGGTGGAATTCTTCCCGTTTGCCTAAAGCCCATGTATAAGTTGCACCCCCATTTTTAAATATATGCAGTCTAAAAGAATTAGTTGCAAGTTACGTTTTGCCAATTTGGGGCAGTTTGGGATGCAACGGAAATAGGTAAGTTTTCACGAGTTACCACGTGGTGAATAAGATAAAAGAATAAAGGAAAATTATTATTAAAGATTTAAAAAATACTCGCATTTATTTGTTTTTCGTTGTTTGTTTATCACCCCAATGTCTTCATCCCTGTCAAGAAAATCCAACGCTCGTTTGTACTGAAACCTCATAGTTTCAGAATCAGAGCACCATTTGCGCCGTAACCTGCGCAGTTGTGATTAAGTTGTTTTTTCCAGAACGTGAGAACGTTTCGGAAAAACAAATAAAAATACAACAAATGCGCAGATTACAGCGCAAATTGTTTTCAAATTGTTGTCTCACTTAAGCATTGTTGGTGCTATTGAAACTAACTTTACCTGGTGCACGTGTGCGTAATTTATAACCGGACATTACATATCAGTGAATTGGAGTTCATGGAATAAATGAATACTTCTCTCCAGGTATTGCTGGCATACATTTAATGTGTTATTATTATTTATTAGTCCCCTACGGGAACCGTAAGGGGTCTATAGGATTACACTCCATCCGTCTGTCTGTCTGTCCGTCCATCTGTCTGTCTGTCCGTCTGTCTGTTTTTTTATGTTACCACCTCTCCCTCCAACATGCTTTATTTAAGCTACACCTTTCATATTTGGTACATGGATAAATGGTTCTGAGGGGATGATGCACGCTCAAAATTTTTTTTTCAGAATCCAAGATGGCGGAATTGCGGCCATTTTTGTTGTGTTTTTTAAGCTTTTTTCTCTATTTTATGTTACCACCCCTCACTCCAACATGGTTCAAGCTACACTTTGCATATTTGGCACATGGATAGAGGGTTGGGAGGGGATGATGCACGTTCAATATTTTTTTTTCAGAATCCAAGATGGCGGAATGGCGGCCATTTTTGTTGTGTTTTTTAAGCTTTTTTAGTCGAGTTGTGATGAAGTCAAACTCGACTTATAGTTTGGTGAATGGCGGGTGGGCGGGCGGGCGTAAACAATTGGTTTCCGGATGATAACTTGATAGTGGTTCAACTCACATTCATTAAACTTCATACATAGGTTGGTCTTGGTGGGAGGAAGAACCCTATTGATTTTGGACATGCTACGTCGAAGGTCAAGGTCACAGTGACCTTGAACATAGTAAACCTTAAACAATTGGTTTCCGGATGATAACATGATAATGGTTCAACTCACATTCATGAAACTTCATAGGTAGATTGGCCTTGGTGAGGGGAAGAACCCTATTGATTTTGGACTCGCTACGTCAAAGGTCAAGGTCACAGTGACCTTTAACATAGTATATCGCAACAATTGGTTTCCGGATGATAACTTGATAGTGGTTCAACCTAGAGTCATGAAACTTCATAGGTGTGTTGGCCTTGGTGCGAGGAAGAACCCTATTGATCTTGGACTCACCAGGTCAAAGGTCAAGGTCACAGTGACCTTGAACATAGTATATCGCAACAATTGGTTTCCGGATGATAACTTGATAGTGGTTCAACCTAGAGTCATGAAACTTTATAGGTGTGTTGGCCTTGGTGCGAGGAAGAACCCTATTGATCTTGGACTCACCAGGTCAAAGGTCAAGGTCACAGTGACCTTGAACATAGTATATTGCAACAATTGGTTTCCGGATGATAACTTGATAGTGGTTCAACCTAGAGTCATGAGACTTCATAGGTATGTTGGCCTTGGTGCGAGGAAGAACCCTATTGATCTTGGACTCACCAGGTCAAAGGTCAAGGTCACAGTGACCTTGAACATAGTATATCGCAACAATTGGTTTCCGGATGATAACTTGATAGTGGTTCAACCTAGAGCCATGAAACTTTACAGGCGTGTTGGCCTTGGTGCGAGGAAGAACCCTATCGATGTTGGACTCACCAGGTCAAAGGTCAAGGTCACAGTGACCTTGAACATAGCATATCGCAACAATTGGTTTCCGGATGAGAACTTGATAGTGGTTCAACCTAGAGTCATGAAACTTCATAGGTGTGTTGGCCTTGGTGCGAGGAAGAACCCTATTGGCCTTGGACTCGCCAGGTCAAAGGGCAAGGTCACAACTCGACATTGGATCTGTGATCCTGAGCGGCATTTTTTTTCTCTATTTTCATGTTACTCACTCCAACATGGTTCAAGCTACACATTGCATATTTGGCACATGGATAGAGGGTTGGGAGGGGATGATGCACGTTCAATATTTTTTTTTCAAAATCCAAGATGGCGGCATGGCGGCCATTTTTGTCGTGTTTTTTAAGCTTTTTTCTCTATTTTATGTTACCATCCCTCACTCCAACATGGTTCTAGCTACACTTTTTATATCTGGCACATGGATAGAGGGTTGTAATGGGATGTTGCACGTTCAATATTTTTTTTTCAAAATTTGTCTGTCCGTCCATCCGTCCGTCCGTCTGTCTGTCTGTCTGTTTTGTATGTTACCACCTCTCCCTCCAATATGCTTTAAGCTACACCTTTCATATTTGGTACATGGATAAATGGTTCTGAGGGGATGATGCACGCTCAAAATTTTTTTTTCAAAATCCAAGATGGCGGAATGGCGGCGATTTTTGTTGTGTTTTTTAAGCTTTCTTTCTCTATTTTCATGTTACCACCCCTCCCACGAACATGGTTCAAGCTACACTTTGCATATTTGGCCAATGGATAGAGGGTTGGGAGGGGATGATGCACATTCAATTTTTTTTTTCCAAAATCCAAGATGGCGGCATGGCGGCCATTTTTGTTGTGTTTTTTAAGCTTTTTTCTCTATTTTATGTTACCACCCCTCACTCCAACATGGTTCAAGCTACACTTTTTATATCTAGCACATGGATAGAGGGTTGTAATGGGATGTTGCACATTCAATATTTTTTTCCCAAAATTCAAAATGGCGCCATGGCAACCATTTCTGTTGTGTTTTTTAAGCCTTTTTCTCTATTTTATGTTACCACTGCTCCCTCCAACATGGTTCAAGCTGCTCTTTTCATATATTGTACATGGTTAAAGGGGTTGTGAGGGGATTATGCACGTTCAATATTTTTTTTCAAAATCTAACATCTGTCTGTCTGTCTGTCTGTCTGTCTGTCTGTCTGTCTGTCTGTTTTTATGTTACCACCTCTCCCTCTAATATGCTTAAGCTACACCTTTCATATTTGGTACATGGATAAATGGTTCTGAGGGGATGGTGCACAGTCAATATTTATTTTTCAAAATCCAAGATGGCAGAATGGCGGCCATTTTTGTTGGGTTTTTTTAAGCTTTTTTCTCTATTTTATTAGCTCAACTTGACAAAGTCAAGCTGAGCTATTGCCATCACTTCTCGTCCGTCGGCGTACGTACGTACGTACGTACGTTAGTACATTAGTACGTTAGTACGTACGTCCACAATTTCCTTTGGCACACCTCACAGGTCGCATTTATGATCAGATTACTTTGAAACTGGGCATGCTCGTTTGGGGTGACCTCTAGATGGGAGCTATCGATTTTCTTCAATTTCCGTCAAAAAATGTTGCCGCGGCCAACGTTCTTAGAACTTAGTTTAGTCAAACCACAATATTTCCCTTTGGCACACCCTACAGGGCACATTTATCATTTGATTGCTTTGAAACCTGGTATGCTTATTTAGGGTGACCTCTAGATGGGAGCTATCGATTTTCTTCAATTTTCGGCAAAAAATGTTGCCACGGCCAACGTTCGTAGAACTTAGTTTAGTCAGACCTCAATATTTCCCTTTGGCACACCCTACAGGGCACATTTATGATCAGATTGCTTTGAAACCTGGTATGCTTGTTTGGGGAGACCTCTAGATGGGTGCTATCGATTTTCTTCAATTTCTGTCAAAAAATGTTGCCGCGGCCAACGTTCTTAGAACTTAGTTTAGTCAGAAGACTCAATATTTCCCTTTGGCACACCCTACAGGGTACATTTATGATCGGATTGCTTTGAAACCTGGCATGCTTGTTTGGGGTGACCTTTAGATGGGAGCTATCGATTTTCTTTAATTTCCGGCAAAAAATGTTGCCATGGCTAACGTTCGTAGAACTTAGTTTAGTCAGACCTCAATATTTTCCTTTGGCACACCCCACAGGGCCCATTTATGATCAGATTGCTTTGAAACCTGGTATGCTTGTTTGGGGAGATCTCTAGATGGGAGCTATCGATTTTCTGCAATTTCTGTCAAAAAATGTTGCCGCGGCCAACGTTTTTAGAACTTAGTTTAGTCAGAAGACTCAATATTTCCCTTTGGCACACCCTACAGGGCACATTTATGATCGGATTGCTTTGAAACCTTTCATGCTTGTTTGGGGTGACCTCTAGATTGGAGCTATCGATTTTCTTCAATTTCCATCAAAAAATGTTGCCGCAGCCAACATTCTTAGAACTTAGTTTAGTCAGACCACAATATTTCCCTTTGGCTCACCCTACAGGGCACATTTATGATTAGATTGCTTTGAAACCTGGTATGCTTATTTACGGTGACCTCTAGATGGGAGCTATCGATTTTCTTCCATTTCCGTCAAAAAATGTTGCCACGGCCAACGTTCTTAGAATTTAGTCTAGTCAGACCACAATATTTCCCTTTTATACACCCTACAGGGCACATTTATGATCGGATTGCTTTGAAACCTGGCATGCTTGTTTGGGGAGGCCTCTAGATGGGAGCTATCAATTTTCTTCGGTTTCTGTCAAAAAATGTTGCCACTGGCAAAAAAAATGACATTGGTACCAATGATCTTCAATTTTTCCATTTCATTTATAACTTACCAAGTTCAAGTTTGTCAAGTTGAGCTACAGTGTCATTGACACTTTCATGTTACCACCCCTCCCTCCAACATCGTTCAAGCTACGCCTTTCATATATGGTACATGGATAAAGGGTTGTGAGGGGATTATGCACGCTCAATATTTTTTTTTCAAAATCCAAGATGCTTATATACTCTAGTGTCTTCTGTGACAAAAACGCCTTTTGTCACAAAAGCGCCGTAGGGGACTAATACCACCTTGGTGGTCAAACACTTGTTTTTATACCACCCACTTGAAAAGTGGGCGGTATATAGCATTCATGGTGTCCGTACTTCCGTACTTACGTACGTCCGTACTTCCGTACGTCCGTGACGCTTTGGGGGTACACATCTGCTATCCGCTACTCCTCTTAAACCAGTGGGTGGATTTCATTGAAACTTACAGGCATTCTTTTCTATACATTATAGATGTGCACCTCCTATTTTGCTTTCAGGTATTTTTATTTTTTACTCTTTCCCAAAGGGCGAAATGAACTTAGCCAAATTGTTGTGATGCTTTAGGGGGGTACACTCCTGCTATCCGCTACTCCTCTTATACCAGTGGGCGAATTTCATTGAAACTCTCAGACATTCTTTTATATACATTATAGATGTGCACCTTCTATTCTGCTTTCAGGTATTTTTTTTTTTTTTTGGGGGGGGGGGGGTGGTTGTCAGTGTTTGTGCTCTCTACATTAAACACACTTTTACTGTTGTAAAATGTTTCTTGGTGGAAGTGGGTGGTATCATTTAGTGAGCAGTGCTCACAGTTTTTCTAGTTTCTTTGTTATTTTGATGATTTTGGTCAAAAAAGTGCTGAGTCACCTTATTTGCAAAAAATTAAAAACAATTTTCTTCTCCAGAACCACTGGTCAGAATCTGGTTGATATTTGGTATACAGCATCCATAGGGTGTCAGATACAAGTGTGTTCAAGTTAAACCCCTCGGTTCAGATTTGGGCCCAATACAGGTGCCCAAATCTTAACTTAGGAACTACTTCTTCAGAACTACTTGTCAGAATCTTTTAATATTTCGTATACATCTTTACTAGGGTCAGATTCAAGTTTGTTTGAATTAAGTCCCTGAGTTAATATTTGGGCTTCCTATGGGGCCCAAATTTTAACTTAGTGCAATATGAGGAAATTTCTTCAAAAATCATCTTCTTCAGATCCACCAGTCAGAATCTTTTGATATTTGGTATACAACATCTCTTGGGCAGTCAGATTCAAATTTGTTCAAATAGAGTCCCTGCTTTAATATTTGGGTTCCCTATGGGAGCCCAAAATTTTAACATAGTGCAATATGAGGAAATTTCTTTAAAAATCCTCTTCTTCAGATCCACCAATCAAAATCCTTTCGTATTATGTATACAACAGCTTTATGAGGGTCAGATTCAAGTTTGTTTAAATCGAGTCCTGGGTTAATATTTGGGCTCCCTATGGGACCCGGAATTTTAACCAGGGTTGGGGTATTCGTATTCGGTATTCAGTCATATTCAATACATTTTTTCAAGTATTCGAATGTATTCAGTATTCATACAATTTTAAAGTATTCGTATTCGTATACAGTCAAATTTGAGGTGTATTCATGAATACTTTTTGAATACTTTTCTTGTTTTTAATACACATGTATACAGTATTTGTAAAAAAAATATTGTGATTATCTCTATTAGAAAGTAGTAAAGAATTAAACTAATACTTTTGAAGTGCCTTTTAACAGCAACAGGCTAATTCACTTTAATGGCAGGCCTGGCATTCTGAAAAATTTAGGGGGGCTAAAAATCGCTCTCCTGAAATGATCTTGGAGAGCCAATGGCTCTCCTAATTTTTTTTTGACACCGAAGGCAGTTGAACCATGATATATCATATGAATGCAGTTCAACACTATGACCAGACATGCTCTACTCACAAAGTTGCGTTGCGTAATTTGGATAGTTGTAATAAATAATGTTACTTCAAAGGTTACTCAATACTGTGTTGAAGTCGTCGATTAAACTTCATTCTCTTCCAAGTTCATCCCATCAGATAAATTTTGAATTTCAGTTCATTGCACCTAAGCCAGCTGCTGCTGTACAGTACATGATGCCAATTTAAGATTTTCTAAATGGTCCTGGGATAACACACTTTTTTATCTTCAAATTATTTTTTTATTTATCGCATTCGAAATTACTCTTGATGCGGAAAATAAAAAAAATGTGAACACTCTTAGACGAGGGCGGCTTTCTGGAATTGTACGTCAATAGTTATGCCTTTCGAATTTGTGTTGAGAGAATACCGTCACTCCACGTGGTTATCACTTAATTTAAGTTCTTTGATTATCAGATGTTGTTTAATGGAAATATAAGTTGGTTTTGAAATGGGGCAATGTTTGAATAGTGATAGAAACTGTACATACCCGGTGAAAAATGAAACCAATCAAATAATTCTTGTGGGCAGGTGATGGTGACGTTTCGAATATTCGCGGAAATTCACAAAAAAATCAGATTGATAATCTAATATCATGACAACCGAAAGTGAAAGTAAACACGACAGAGGTTTATAAATAGCCTCTGTTATGCTGTTCAGTGATGTCTCGTGTCACTGACAAAAGATGGCCTTGTGATACGGTAACTGTAACCACCAAAATAAATTGAGATTTTGAGCAACTTAACCTGCGAATAATAATCGTCCCAAGCCAAAGCGCGTACGTTGTCACACCAGGAACTGAGGAAGTAATAAACTCTGTTTTTGGTGATGTTACGATATCCTCCATGAAGCATGGAAACTAATATTTGACAGTGATATTGATAATGATTTAATGTTATTTCAGGTTATTTCAGGTTAACCATTAGATTTTCTGCAGACACTGCCTGCACTGGAGTACAATAATATTATTCTTTAATATTGTTTTACACCAGTGCAGGCAAAGTTTTCTGTGCCTTCCCAGAAAGTGAAATCGTAAGTTGTTGAACTAAATGCAGAACGGTTATGGTAAGAGCAGTTGAACTCACTAGTATGATGGTCGACATAAGTTAATACTGATGGCACAGGCAAGAAGCGAGGGCATTTGAGAAGATATAAAATGATTTATTATGTAATGTCACATTTTGTAATAAACTGTGTATCTCACATTTCGTCGAAAAACAGAAAAGAGAAAATTAAGAAGCTGTTAAATTGGTCAGATGTTTGGAAGATCCTTCATGGCAGACAATGTTGATAAGGAAACATGCGGTATATAATATGTAGTAGTCATCCCTGCAGCATGTTACTCGTGTCATACATCACTGATCATCATCACTCAAGTCCATAGGCTGATCAGAATCAGTTGTGCTAACGGATTCGTCGGTTTCGCTGGAGTCCTCACAAATATCACCATCATCAGACTCAATACTGCTATCAGAATCGCTTGCTGATAGCTTATGTTTTCTGCAAAAATGCAGCTGATTGACAGTGTCAGTCTCCAACTGAGTCTTCCTCTTTGAGGATATATAAGTGTCTACAGCCTTATCAATTATTTCCTCCCGTTCCGCATCTGTCCAGCTGGGGTCGTTTCCTTTAATAAGCAGCAAACTCTCCATAGTGTTGTGATTCATACATAGTCTGCAGTCAGTAAGCATGCCTGTGAGAACACTAAAGCCACACTCCACAGTCCAGTTACTCATCCCTATGCACAGGAGTAGTTCAACCACTGCACACACATTTGGTAATTCCTGACTCCGATAAAGCAATATTTTCTGCCACAACTTTGTAGCTTTCACACCATTGTAATTGTGTCTTACAATTAGTTTCAAATCGTTCCATTCACTTTTCAAACGAGATTTATCAAAGGATGATGGCCCGTCAATACCTGGATGGTTAAGTGTAGTATGGAAGCAAACAGATATGCAGGCCTGGCATTCTGAAAAATGCAGGAGGGCGAAAAATCGCTCTCCTCAATCAGCTTAGGAGAGCAATTAGCTTTACACAGCATTTTAAGTATCCAGCTGAACAAACTCATTGAAACTGAAACCAACAGACTACATCAGTGATTTTATTAACTTTACTAAGGTAAAGCGAAAACTCTTAGACATCTGGATGTCTCACTCAACAACCGAACACACACTTGACAAGACCTGTGTGTGTACCCAGACCTGTTGTCCTTGAAAGTCATACGCCTACCACTACCACCTTCAACCCCCCATGGGGGGTTGAAGGTGGTAGTGGTAGGCATATGACTTTCTTGGACAACAGGTCTGCTTGAATCTACAGCCACATCCTGGTGCAAGATCTTCAAGTGACAGGATAGCAGTAATGGTAGTATATTATAGTGTCAATATTCCTTGAATAATTACCCCTCAAACTGTGATGTCAGTTGTTGAACTTGAAACTGACAGAAAAAAAAATATTGCTGTGACCCATTTTGCTTCAAATGATTGCAACTGTATTTGGGTATGGTTGCAGCCATTACCTTTTACCACTAAACCACTTTCAAAATGAAATTACGTGATGTTATGTGACTTCGAAGTTAAATTACATTTTTGCTTTACAACAAAAATTTAATGTGAGCATAATACATGTAATCTCAATCATCCCAGACCAAAATATTTAGGAGGGCAATTTTTCGCTCTCCTTAATTCTTTCAGGAGGGCAGTAAGGAGAGCTAAAAAATCGCTCTCCTGAAATTGCCAAGCCTGGATATGTTAATTAGTGCATCCACTTCTTTCTTTGTATCCACCCAATTTGCTGGGTCTGTGACTAGACGCATGTCCGCATACAGAGATTCAATGTCAGATTTGTCCGATTTCTCAAGTTCATTTTTGAAACGATTTTCAAGACACTCTGTCAGTTCGGGAATAACACGATCTTTGATAGACGCGACGTGTTTCATATCAGAAATGCTATCAGAGTTAGTGAGATTGTTCAATTCCAATGTCATAAACTCTCGGTTTTGTTTCTTTCTGCGCATGTGTCCATGTTTAGGTACTTGAGTGGTCATGGAGTTACTGTCCTGTTTGTATTCCATATTGACATCAGATAACATGTCAGTCGCATTCACAGGTGATTCCTCAAGCGTATTAAGCTGCATAAATGTCTTTTCAAGTGTGTATTTCACGTTGCAAACCAAAATGTTTTCTTTTTCAAATGCTTTGGACATCAGTGAAAGTTTTTGTACAATAGAGCGTAAAGAATACAGGTTGTCAAAAATTTAACATCACATAGCTTTTTGAGAAATCCTTGTAATTTAGCATTAACTTTGGAAAATGATTGACTGGCAATAGAGTTTTCAAAAGTCTGTAAAAGAACAGCCCAGTTTTTCAGCAAGTTATCGATGCCACGGTAGTGGTGGGAAATGAACCGTGTCCCCTTAATTTTTTGGAAGCTGTAAACCTGACAGTTCAACGTGCGTGCAGTACTTCGAAAGTGGTTCTTAAACATTCCACTATGCTTCGCAAATGTGTAAAGTGCTTGTAAAAACTCAAGTTACATTGTCAAAGGCTGTTTCCTTGCAAATGCTATCCTTAATACCGAGCTCGGCTCGATAAGCTATACAATGAACAGTAAGCAACCACGCCCTTGAATCATTCCTCAAACGATTTACGAACAAGAACCCCTTTATATGCCCCAGTGTTTACTGAGGCACCATCAGCTGTTGCTGCCACCATGAGAGAAAAAGACTTATCCCGTTCAAGATCAAGCTTTTTCAGGAATGCGTCATCCAGGCACTCTTAACATTCTCTGCCGTCGCATCGCCATATTCGTCAATGTCCTGTAAGGCAACTATGTAGCATGTGGGCATGCCATCTTTCACGATACGGACCAGTATGAGTTCCTTCTCACTCCCAGTTTTTCTCGCCTGAGACCCATTGCTTAGTAATGAGAAAGCTTTGGCAGACAATAGAAGTGATTTGATCTTTTGACGGATTGCTTTTGATATTGCATAGACAAATTGCCTTGCTGATCTGTGACTGTCAATCCCTTTTATAAGTCGCACGCCAATTGCTTTCTGGGCGCGAACTATAGTTCAGAAGCTTGTGAGCGGCTGACCATCAACTGCCATGATATAGGCATCTGTCATGAGTTTCTTATAGGGCTCCCTTGAAGCCGACAGTAGGGCACTCTTAATGTTCCGTAGTGGAACCGTTGACGGTTTTTCACACATCCCGAACTTGTGCTTGGAGCATTGCTTGAGTCATCAGGAGTATTTTCAGTGATACTTTTGGCAGCCCTGTCGTATTCCAAAGCAAATCCATGAGAGAGCGAATTTAGATGCCTGAAAACCAAGTCTCTCTTTACATACGTTGTTCCATTTGAGTAGATTTCTAGATCCCTTTTCGCCTGCCCACGAACACGTACATCCGCTCTAAGTCTTCCGACATGTCTGGCGCAAACTGTACACCAAATTTTGGTGACGTATTCTATTCCATTGGAAATGGAAGTTTCACAGTCTGTCACACCACCTGTATTCCATTTTCGATAGGTTTTTAATTGAACTTGATTTCCTTTAATTTTAGGTATATCCATTGCGAAAGAAAAAAACACTGTAAGTCTGTTACGCTAACACTCTTTGGAAATAGGAATTTGCAATGATTAATGTAGCATCAAAGGAAAAACGGGACTAAAGTAATAATATTCTAAAGTAATTTAAAATAATGTTCAGCTTCACAATGCCATATATCAATGTGTTCGACAAACGTGCGTTTTTTTTTCTTTGTTTTTTTTTTTGTTGTTGACTGATTACAGAGAAACCAAGTATGACGTAATTTGTATAAATAAACGTACATGTTCCTTCATACAGTGAATGTGATATTCAAACACGTGAATCACGTGAAGTCATTGACCTCACAATCAATAAGGTTCCTGTATTGGAGAAATGCAGTGCTATCTCTCCGAAACCTGTCAGAATTGATTCGCTATATACACGTATCCATGTGATGTTCCGAATTTGCTTATTATTGTTGAACTTGGTCATAGCGTCGTTGTATATTCAACACGGTTAAGACCGTTAGGAATACTACTGTCTGAGCGGCAGAGACAAAATAACAGCCATTTATGATACTGAACTTGAGAGGGTCACCTGAATTATTCCACGGTCATGTGTTTTACAGTTTACATGACAGAAAAATAGGTACGAAACCACTGAAATGAAAACAGAAAAAATGAGATAACCTTCTGATTTTCCCTGCACTATGACACGCAAGCATAAATACGCATCCTTCAATTTTGAAGCTGCGTTTTTCAAAAGTGTTATACTTATCTTTGTGCAGCCAGGAGAGCGAAATTTCGCGGACCTTAATGGTTCTAGGCGCATGTTAAGGCACGCGAAAAAATCGCGCGCCTGAAAATGCCAGGCCTGTAATGGCTTAGGACAAAGGATATCAGTCTGGCCAAAGTATTGATTTTTAATCCCTAAACAACTCCATTATCCAATTAATACTAATCTAATATTTGTCTACAGTAATAGTAGAAATAAGGTTTAGACTGATAGATCTGTAAAATTATTGTGCTTGAATTACAACATTTTTCCAATAGTGCAGTAATTGCTTAATTGATTTTTGTGAATAGCACTGGCCAGTT
Source organism: Pictodentalium vernedei (assembly GCA_031216915.1). Lineage (NCBI taxonomy): Eukaryota > Metazoa > Mollusca > Scaphopoda > Dentaliida > Dentaliidae > Pictodentalium > Pictodentalium vernedei. Next base: position 154,582,049 of record CM062293.1, read on the forward strand.
TTTTTATTCTCACCAGCAATGTATGTTTAGATATTAATAAAAGACATGAAGCAAAGAAGCCACAATTAGCCACAATTAATAGACATTATTGGGGGTCATAAAATGCAGCTTAGAAGAAAAAAACTTTAAAAAATACCCCCAAAATTGTATTAATTTCTCACAGTTCCCTATTTAATGATTTTATTTTTTCCATTTTTTCCTTCCAAACTGCATCTTATGACCCTACTTTGGGGTCATAAGATGCAGTTTAGAAGAAAAAAAATCCTGAAAAAATAGAAACAAAAATTGGCGTTGATAGTATGTATATGGCGATAAAAATTGGCGTTGATAGTATGTATATGGCGATATATATATATATTTAAAATGAGCTCATTCCAATGAAGGGTCATAAACTATGTTTTTCAGACAAAAAGTTAAAATGTCATATAGAAAAAATGGTAAAAATTGGTATTCTTGTTCTGTAATTTTTACATAGAAGTGTTGGCTTCAATGGCATCCATATTTTTATGGCTTCTTTGACATAATACCAATATTATTTGAAAAATAATGAAGAAAAAAGTTAAGTGTAATATTTTTGTTGCTAATGTATCATAATTGTCTTTTTGTTGAATAAATTGAAAAACATGTTTACTGTGTATGCACTAAACAACAAAGCATTGGATGAGTACTGTGTACATTTTGCTAATTGTTTTCTAAATAAATTGATATTTGAAATTTTGTTCTTTTGTTTGTCATTAATACCAACTTATGGTTTAGTCTCGTTATGCCGATGTGCTTAAATAAACATACCAAGATCAAGATTAGTGAGAGGTGCTAATTACTTTTACTGGTCACTTTTACCCAGAATTTTAGTCGTTTTTTTTTTCTTAGTGAATACGGGATGTGAATACATGTCAGGGTGAACAGGGGTCATGGAGGCGGTTTGAAAAAGAACATCTCCATATTGTTGAATACGGGACGTTAATACCCGTCAGGGTGAACAGGGATCATGGAAAAGGTTTAAAAAGGAACATCTCCATAGTCCCTCTCATACATAGTTCTCGCAGTCATGGCAAGTCAACAAGTTTCAGTTATGTTCATTCCTAATAACAGAGGAGGTAGAAATCTAGTTTACAATGACTTTAAGTTCCGAATAAAGTCACAGAAGCCACCAAATATCCACTGGGTGTGTAGTGAACGCGGTTGCGGAGCCACAATAAACACAAGAGATGACATTATTAGTTCGCCTATGGGCACACATAATCATCTTCTGGACTTACCAAAAATCTGTGCAGATGCCGTGTTAGCAGATCGGAAGAAAACAGTTCGTCGTGATTCTAAATCTGTATCATCTATCTACCAGGACTTAGTTGGATCTTTAAGAGGAGATGAAACTGACCCAGTGATCATTGCTAAAATTCCAACTTTCTACAGTGTACAATCAGCTCTTTACCAATCCCGAGCAAAAACAAGGCCAGCTCTTCCAAAATCTCATTCTGATATACTTCTACCAGAAATGTTCCAGAAAACAACAGCAGGGTACAAATTTCTTCTTGCTTCTGATGGCGAAGAAAAGAAAATAATGATCTTTGCAACCACAGCAAATCTTCAGCTACTATCGCTTTGCATCAGACAAGTGCCGCCTTAGAAATGAATACAAAGACGACACAGCAGTCAGAACATTAGTTCGACGAGCCATAGCTCTTCCATTTGTGGCAGTGCCAGAAGTCAGCGATGCTTGGTTTGAAGTACTGAGTGCATGGGAAGAAGAATTAAATACTAGGGATGTTGACCAGCAAGTGGTAAAGTTCACAGACTATGTAACTTCATTCTGGGTTGAAGGAGTTAATCAAAATATATGGAATCATTCTGAGACAAATGGCCCAAGAACAACAAACCACGTGGAGGGATGGCATTCTAAATTGAAGAAAATAATCAACGGAAGTAATCCAAATTTGTACTATGTTGTGAGTTTTATTCAACAGGAACAGGCTTACACAGAAGCAACAATACTTCAACTCTGTGCCGGTGGTAAAGTTTGCCCACGACGAAAAAAGTACCGAAAAATTGAACATTTCATCCGGCATTACCAAAGAGAATACAGAGAAAGTAGAATGAACATTTTACAATTTTTAGATGCCGTGGCCAAGGCCAGTCTTTTTTGAGAGTATTTAATTAATGCCCATGTTTCATGCAATGTTTAATGTTCGTTATTTGTAATTTTTTTGTAATTTTTTCTCATCTAAAATCCTGGGTAAAAGTGACCAGTAAAAGTAATTTTTTTTGTAATTTTTTCTCATCTAAAAAAACGACTAAAATTCTGGGTAAAAGTGACCAGTAAAAGTAATTATCACCTTTCACTAATCCCGATCTCGGTATGTTTATTTAAGCACATCGGCATAACAAGACGACAACCAATGTCTGTTGAGTAGATTCTTATGTCTGTTGAGTAGATTCTAAAGGATTAAGAGATCCACCCTCTGAAAAACTAATTCTTTACCTATAATCCCTTATACCCTTAATCCCAATAAGAATGATCAAATTATCATCCATTTACAAGAAATAATTTTGAAAAGTATTCAAGTATTCATATTTGTATTCATGAATTCATTGTAAAGTATTCGTATTCAAATACATTTGAAATTTGTGTATTCGTATTCATAAAATTTCAAAGTATTCGTATTCGTTTTCAATACATTTACAATGTATTCGCCCCAACCCTGATTTTAACTTAGTGCAATATAAGGGAATGTAGTGCAATATAAGGGAATTTCTTTAAAAATCTTCTTAAGATTCACCAGTCAGAATCCTTTCATGTTTGGTATACATCATCTCTAGGTGGGTCAGATTCAAGTCTGTTCAAATCGGGTTCATGAGTTAAAATTTGGGCTTTCTATTGGAGCCCAAAATTTAACTTAGAAAATATTATGGAGAATATTCTTTAAATACCCTTCATGAGATCCACCAGTGAAAATATTTTAATATTTGGTATGCAACATGTGGGGGAGGGGGGTGCAGATTCAAGTTTGTTCAAATCCATTCCGTACTTTTTTTCCATAAAATTTGCCTTTCAAACTGCAGTGACATAACAACCTTGGAAGTTTGGCAGTGCTTGTCTACAGCTGATAGAATTGGAAGCAGTCATGAGGATCTATGATAATAATCCTCTCACATAGACTCCAGAGTTCTGAATAATTTCATGCCTTCATTCCTCTGTAGTGTTGAAGAACCATGACTAATTGAATGTGACCCAAAATGCTTTTTTGAACTACTTTGTCAGGTGAGTGATTAAGCCCCCTTGGGGTCTCCTATTTTCATCCCATTTCAAAATTGCTTAAGCTTATCCTTTTTGACAGATTCCTGGTGGAACAATAGATGATTCTGTAGTTTTAGATGGTGTAATGATAAACAAAGATGTTGTACATCCAAAAATGAAAAGGTAAGTGGAAACAAATGCTGTATAACATTTCTACATTTCCATGCGGCTAATTGTAAATTGATTCAATAATTACCATAAAAATTACAGTGTTCCGCATCAAGTTATGCTCTCATTCAAACAGAAAAGAGGACTGTCTAAATGAATTTTGAATCCTTTTGAGTGCTTCAAGTGACAATCTTACACAGTCTCTGCAGATCTTTGAATTCCTTGAAAAATCTTGATTTTGAAAATAATTTCTGAATGCTTACAAGGTTCTTGAATGCAGGTTTTTTATACGCCCGTTTTGAAATAAACAGGTCGTATTATGGTTTACCACTGTCCGGTCATATGTCGTACGATAACTCAAGAATGCTTTGAGAGATTTTCATGATTTTTGGGTAGGTGGTGTATATCGATGGAGGGAAGCTCCCTTTCGTTTAGTGTCGCCATTCGATTAGTCATTCTAGAGTTATGGGACTTTATTACTTAGAAAATTGTTGATTTTTTACAGGTCATACGATAACTCGAGAACGCTTTGAGAGATTTTCGTGATTTTGGGATAGGTGGTGTATATCGATGGAAGGAAGCTCCCTTTCGTTTAGTGTCGCCGTTCGATTAGTCATTCCAGAGTTATGGGACTTTATTACTTAGAAAATTGTTGATTTTTTACACGTTGTACGATAACTCGAGAATGCTTTGAGAGATTTTTGTGATTTTTGGGTAGGTGGTGTATATCGATGGAGGGAAGCTCCCTTTCATTTAGTGTCTCCGTTCGATTAGTCATTCCAGAGTTATGGGACTTTATTAGAAAATTGTTTATATTTTTATACTGTACCAATGACCCAGACTTAGCTGGTGCTAACTCCACAAAAACCAGGGCCAAACACAAATTTTGCCCCCCCAATCCCCAAAATTTGCATCCAAAACAAAAAGAAATCATGTCCTAAAGGACCTCCATAGTACGACTCTACTGCGCATGCGCAGTGACGCAGTCGTCCCGAAATTGGCGCCAAATATCATTCTCTGTTTGGCCCTTCATCAGTCAACATCTCACTGATCTTTGTGCTTGTAAATCTCAGTTTAAAGGATGCCAGACACGTAATTCTTGGAGAAAATGTGATTCTAAGGAGGATAGAAGGAGGAGAGGAAAAAAGAAGTGGCAAAAAATAATCAGGGCTGTACTTAAAATTTTTTGTTGAAATTATGTTAAGTTGCCTATTTTCGAGGCAAACGCCTCTTGTTGTCATTCTTGCTAATTGTTGCACTGCTTATTCAGTGTTTCCTCTCCCCTAACCTTCTAAAGTCCCCCCTTGCAATTCTCCCATGCTTTTGGCATATTTTTGAGAAGTTTCATTTCTAAAAATTCCCTGGGAGAGTTGCTTGGTTACAGAATGTTTTCTGTTATTTTCCCCATAGTTACGTTTTCACCCATGGGTGTATAACGTTTGTGTTCTGCATCTTCCATCTGATGTTCTGCAGATTCTCCCCTGGGAGTCTCTGTTTTGCATCAGATAGAGTGTAATTGATGACTGATTCCGGGCCAGTTTTTTCAGTGCCTGGAGTCATGTTTTCTTCTGTGTTTACACTGTTTGTTTTCATTGGCAACAGCCTTTTTTGAGGGGGGCTGTTTGCCTTTGAGGTAGTTTATCTCATTATAAGATACATTTATATTATCCGAAAGTGTCTCATTAATTATTTTATATAATTTTAAAATTTTTGACCACACTTTGCCATCGGATCCATCGGGGCTCAACGTTACTTTTCAGCAACTTGGGCTTCTCTGAAAAAATATTTTTTCAAAATTATTTTGTTTTGCAATTGTTTTTTCATTTATTAATGGATCATGTTATTATGTATCTTTGTGTCAGGGGTTTTTGCGAGTAACTAGGACTTATTGTTGTTCTTTCACAATGAAGGGAACTTGTTCAAATTGTAATAGGAAGAAATCTTCCTCTGACTTTCATGATTATTGCATTAATTGTAGTCAGTGTTCTCGCATTAATCCCTGTCCTGTATGTGAACATTGGGATGAGAAACATTGGAAACGTGTGTCACGATATGTTGTTTCTGGAGAAAGAGCGATGCCGGCTCTTTCTCCACAAGGTCACTCTACTCTCTCAGTTTCTATTTCAGAGGAACCAGAACAGGGTGATGTTTCCATGTTATCTTCTTCAAGTGTGCGTCCGTCGTCACAAATAAATACAGAGCTAGCGGCAAAAGTGCTCATGGAGATTAGACAAATGTCGTCCGCTAGCTCGCCCGGTGTAGCGTCCATTCACCGAATGGTTCGGCAGCCGGGTTCGTCCGATGCGGTCCAAGAGGAAATTTTGGGTGATGCGAGCACTATAAAAATAATAGATGCACACCCAGTGACGGCGGATAGTGAACGAGAACGGAGGAAGCCTTTTAGTCCGGTTCCTAGCTCGTCCAGGTCCAGCCGGGCCGCGAGCGAGAGAGGCCCCTCTCTCGTACAACAACATCTGGGACCAGATGTTGTGGTACAAAATGTGTCTTTAGCGGAGCATACGTCCGTCGCTCGGGACGCTCCGTTGTATAAGCAGTCCGCAGAGACTGTTAAGGCTTCCTCTTCTCGCCGGCGCACACGACCGCACCTTGGCTGCGTGACCTCCGATATTTTGCCAGCTTCGCCGATGAAGGATTCTTCGGCGACCAGGTCACACCATCCGGCAGCCAGGGATTCGAGACCGATGGACTCCGGACGTTCGCATAGGAAAAGTATGCGGGAGCCATCTGATGCGGAGCTGCCCTCGGCAAAGCAGCGAAAGACCGCTCCTCCGCAGGTCTCGACGTCGGACATTCTAGTGCAGATAGCACAGCTTATCGCAGCATCCCAGCAGCCGACAGAGACGGTGTCGGATCGAGAATTATCCGACGGCGCTGGGTCGGTACGCTCCGCCGAAGCATCGGGGGCGGACGACCGGGAACATCGGGAGGTCCGACCGGATGGTGAAAGGGATACGGATGAATTGGAGCTATCCCTTTCGGAACAACACAAAGCTGCCGTGGACTTCATCCGGCACTTTCTTCCTCAAGTTGTTCCGTCGGGCCAGACTGCTGCGCTTCCGGACAGGAGAATTATAGCGTCATTGGACTCTGATTTTTTCGAGCGGTTCAGGGACATCGCTCCCGAGTTTCCGTCGCAGTCCAATAATGTTGCAAGAACATTTGAATTATTGAACGACGCTATTTTTAAACTTGCTTCCAGGACGGGGAAAGCAGGCTTCTTGTCCGCAAATACTCTCAACCTGCCTTTCATTAATGCAAGGAATAAATTTGACACGGCAGGTCAGGGTATACCGAGAGTTCCTCTGCGTATGGACGACGAGGCGGAAGACTTAGAGCTATCATTACCGTCGTCAGCTTCTATTCCAACCGCAGTGTTGGAAACAGCTATTGCGTCTAACAGAGCCAATTTAGATGCCTTATCTTACGCAGATCACCTTACGAAGGCGTTATCACTGCGTCTTCAAGGGGAAGAGTTTCAGGATATACAATCCTCCTTAAGACTTCTTTCAAGGGCAGTAGCTTATTCCACGTGTAACTCCACCCTTTCAGTGACAAATCTGGAGTTGGTTAGACGTGACGCAGCCCTGTCTACATCCACACTAGTGGATTCTAAGGTGAAGAACTCTCTTAGAGTCGCTTCGGTCTCAGGAGATCTTCTCTTTGACGGCAAGCTTTCCGCTATTTATGATAATATTAAAAAGAAAGCTAGTGATTCTCTGTTGTTTAGATCCGCTCCTAAAAGGTCGGATACAGCAGACACGAATAAGGCGGGCACTTCTGGGTCTTATCCGCCCAAGAGAGGTTCCTATAGAGGTTCCGGTGCGTCCTCTAGCTCTTATTCGAGAGACCGTCAGGATAGCGACTCTCGTTCGGGACGTCCTTCAGGCCGGGACAATCGGTCGGACGCCCCGAGGTCGACGAGGCGAGGTGCGGGTCGTGGAAGACGTGGTTTCTCCTACCGCAGGCCTCGCAGATCCAGGAGGTGATGGCTCAAACCTCTATCGCGTTCCGGTTGGCGGAAGGTTGTCGAGTTTTTCTCAAGAGTGGGCGTCGATTACGGACGACCCGTGGGTGAGAGGAGTGACTTCGGAAGGTCTAAAGATATCCTTCAAACGAAAGCCTCCATTAACTCGAAGTCCAAAGTGGACTCATCTTCCGTCAAACCCTCAGAAAAGAGACGCTCTGCTATCAGAGGTGCAGTCTCTTTTAATGAAGAACGCGGTAGAGGTCGTAGAAAACCAGGAATCGCTGGGATTCTACAGCCATCTGTTTCTGGTTCCGAAACCAGACGGCTCGTTCCGTCCAGTCATAGATTTGAGCTGGATAAACAAGCTGATCGTCGCTCCGAAGTTTTATATGGAGACGATTCGATCGGTCAGAGCGAGTATTCGGGTGAACGATTATGCAACGAGCATAGATCTCAAAGATGCGTACTTTCACGTCATGGTACATCCGACATTCCGAAAGTATCTACGCTTCGCAGTCCTAGGAGTGGTGTATCAGTTCCGGGCCATGTGCTTCGGATTGAATCTAGCACCCTGGGCTTTCACTCGGGTAATGAACTCGGTAATGATCTACTTCCGAGCTCATTCGTCTGCGGTAACGTCGGCCTACCTGGACGACATTCTTCAGAGGTACGGCAACGAGTTAACGCTTCAGAACGATGTTCAGAATCTTCTTCTATTGCTCCGACGTCTCGGTTTCATAGTAAACGAGGAGAAGTCGGATCTGGTGCCGTCCAAGTCATTCACTCATCTGGGAATGAGCTTCGAGACGCACAACAATCTCGTTCGTCTGCCGTTAACCAGAGCGAAATTAGTCAGTTGTTACGCTCGCTATTGTCTGAATACAGACAAAGTCACGGCGAGAGAATTTATGAGACTGATAGGTCTGTGCGGAGCCGCCGCGGATCTCATTCCGATGGGACGGCTACGCACACGGCCTCTTCAAATTTTCCTGACTCAGAATTGGAGTGTGAAAATTCATTCGCTCGATGTAGACGTTCTCTTGTCAGATCAAGTGAAACAAGAGATTCAGACTTGGGCAAACATTCAGTGGTTAACTCAAGGAGTTCCGCTGCAGTTGCCGGATCCGAGTTTTACCATTATGACGGATGCCAGTCAAACAGGTTGGGGTGCATCATTAATCCCAACGGATTCGAGATGCCAGGGTCTTTGGGATCCGCAATTCCTGTGCAAGCACATAAACATCAAGGAAATGATGTCAATTTGGCTTGCGTTACGTCACTGGATGGACATTATTCACGATGCTCATGTCCAAATCCTATCCGACAATACGACAGTAGTGGCGTATATACGGAATCAGGGAGGCACTCATTCAGTTCCGTTGTTCAATCTAACGGAAAGAATCCTTCTGTTTGCGTTGGAACATCACGTTTTTCTTTCGGTCCGTCACATACCGGGTCGTCTGAATGTGCTGGCAGACTCCCTTTCACGAAAGGGTCGCTTGTTGCCGTCGGAGTGGACTCTCAACAAACAAGTATTCAATCAGATTTGCTACCAATGGGAACGGCCAATGATAGACTTATTTGCGACACATCTCAACAATCAGTTGCAGACGTATGTGTCCCCGTGTCCGGATCCAAGAGCATTTGCAGTAGACGCTCTATCGATCCCTTGGGACGGAATGATAGGATATGCGTATCCTCCAGCGCCGTTAATTCAACAAGTATTGCTAAAGATAAAACAATCTCAATGCAAGATTCTGTTGGTAGCATCTCTGTCGCCACAGAGACCGTGGATAAATCTACTCAGGTGTCTGTTGTGGGACCTACCGCGGAAGCTCCCTCCACGAGAGGATCTTCTTTGGCAGGGGAAATCGCGCCAACTACATCACAACCCGCAAGGTCTCAACCTTCACGTTTTTCCGTTGTGCGGTCCTTCTTGCATGGCAAGCACTTTACAGGACGAGCAGTGGACGCGATTTCTAACTGTAGGAGGACCTCCTCTTCGCTAAACTATGCGGCTAAGTGGAAGGTTTTCCGTCGTTGGTGTAGGGATCATTCTGTTGATATATTTGATCCGTCTATACCAGACATTGCTAACTTTCTAGTATACTTGTTTGACGAAATCAAACTGCAACCTGTTACTATAAAGGGTTATAGATCTATGTTATCTGATACCTATGCACATCATGATAGTTTACAAATTGGATCTAATGTCTCTTTATCGAAATTGGTTAGAAACTTTTCGATAAATAGACCCAGAACTCTTAGATTAATTCCTAAGTGGAATTTAGCTTGGGTTCTCCTTAAATTGAAGGAAAAGCCATTTGAACCTCTTGGGACAGTAGATTTCAAATTCTTATCTTATAAGACAGCTTTTCTCTTAGCTTTCTCTTCTGCCAGAAGAGTCAGTGAGCTTCATGCACTATCGGTGGATGATTCTCATTATCGTAGTGTTGGGAACACTATCACCTTCACTACTAATGTCGGTTTTTTAGCTAAGAATCAGGCTCCTAATAAATATCCGGAACCTATTGTTATTAAGGCTCTTCCGTCTTCAGACGGGCGTAGGCCTTTACTCTGTCCTGTTAGAGCACTACGTATCTATAAACAGAGATCTCAGTTCATCAGAAAGGGACGGAAACGTTTCTTTCTGTCTTTGATGCCTAATAGAAAGGACATTTCAGTCCATTCTATTGCTAGATGGATTCAGTTAACTATCCGTACTGCGTATGAAGATTTATCTTCTTCTCAGCAGTCTGTGCTTAAGATTTCTGCTCATGAAGTAAGAGCTCTTTCTACTTCCTGGGCTTATGCTAATAGTGTTGCTATTACAGATTTAATGAAGGCTGCTTATTGGTCTCAGCCATCCACATTTACTAATTTTTATCTCAGAAATATTGAGTCCATTTCTGGAGACCTGCATTGTTTAGGTCCGTTATCTGTTGCTCAGAATGTCGTCCACTAAACAGTTGCAACTATAGTTATGCAGGCTTTCTGTTCCGGCAGTGACTCCGTCCGGCTGCCCTCTTCGCTCTGGGCTATTTGACCCAGGGCAAGGGGAAGGGGGGGGGGGGGGCGGGTGTTCCCTTAGGTCACCTGCTTTATAGTGAAAAGCAAGGGAATGCCTCCTCCAAGACAGTATTTCTGAGTCGCTTCCGGGATGGTTTTAAAGTGTAATATTAATGTTTAATTTCATTCATGTCTTATTTTTAAAGTGTAGCTCGGTGTGAAGCATTTGTATATGTCAAGTGTCAAACGGGCTTTAATATACAATACTCGGACACTTTTAAATGATTATAAAGAGTCTCAATTCTCTGGACTACTTTATTTATTGGCTTGCTTTAAAAATAATTAGTATAAAGGTTATACTGGATGTTAATAGAGAACATGAATGTTATTGTGCTCAATTATTAAGGGTAGTGTATCTTTCTAATTTAAATATTAAATAAGAAAGATACATGTAAAGCCTAATACTCCTTTTCTCCTTAAGGGGTTACCTCTTTATTTTATAATTGAGCTTATTGGATTTTCCTCTATGTCCTAGGCCCTCCAGCCTGTTTACTATTCAGCTAAGTCTGGGTCATTGGTACAGTATAAAAATGTTAAAAAATTTATAGTAATTTATATATTTTTTATACTTACCAATGACCCAGACGGGGATGGCCCTCCCTGAGTTGGGAACTCTTGCCTCCCCGCTGAGTACATAGCGCTGACCAGGCACTGCCAGTAAGAATGATATTTGGCGCCAATTTCGGGACGACTGCGTCACTGCGCATGCGCAGTAGAGTCGTACTATGGAGGTCCTTTAGGACATGATTTCTTTTTGTTTTGGATGCAAATTTTGGGGATTGGGGGGCAAAATTTGTGTTTGGCCCTGTTTTTTGTGGAGTTAGCACCAGCTAAGTCTGGGTCATTGGTAAGTATAAAAAATATATAAATTACTATAAATTTTTTAACTTTTTACACGTCGTACGATAACTCGAGAATGCTTCGAGAGATTTTCACGATTTTTTGGTAGGTGGTTTATGTTGATCGAAGGAAGCTCCCTTTCGGTTGGTGTCGGCGCTCGATTAGTCATTCCAGAGTTATGGGACTTTATTTTTCACATGTCGAACAATAACTTGAAAATGCTTAGAGCAATTTTCATGATTTTTTGGTTGCAAGTATATGTTGATAGAAGGAATCTCCCTTTCAATTTGTGTCGCTGTCCGATTTGTCATTCCAGAGTTATGGGACTTTATTCATCAAAATATAGGCAATTTTCCGCATGTTGGACTTGGAGCAATTTTCATGATTTTTTGGTGGCAAGTATATGTGACCTGACAAGTACACATGTATACTCATATTTGTGGTTCCCTCTTGTAATTAATAATGGGCATATCATGCGCTCATGGCGCATCTGTTTATTATCCTCTCATAAGGAAGAGATAGTGTAGAGCCCCATCCATCTGTCCTTCCTTCCAGAACTCATTAATGCATTAACTCCGACAAAAGGTATCAGATTCCAACTAGATTTGCTGTGCTACTGTATATTATATTAACAGTGCCTTGGACAAGTTCAATAATTCAATGAAAATTTTGGGAGTTATTGCCCTTTGTTAGTTGAATTTTATATGAAATTTCGTTATTTATGCAGTAACTTGAACAGTAGATTTCTGATTTTTAATAGAATTTTTGATGTAGTGAAACCCTGTTAATTGTATTACCATTTTGCCAGTGAAAATTGTTCTGTTAACAGGAGTATTCATTTAACAGGGATTTGGCCCCTTTTCTGTTTTCTAGAGATGAGGGGTACGTTTCAGTGGACTATTCTGGTTTACTTTGTTTACTATTCCATGTAAAACCTAACTGTGGTTTAAAAATGCCAATGGAATGGTACTTTCAATGAGAATACTATTCCATGTAAAAACTGGCTTGAGTCTGTTGATGTCGCCAAGAAATGTGCAGTGAGGCATATTGTTAGGAGGAGGGATATCCAAAGCATGAAAACATATCCCTGCTTTCATGTTTTAAACAATCTTAGAAAACCAACATTAGAAAGGCCCTCATAAGAAACTTTCCAATGTTGGTGTCAGAAATTGTGATACTGCTATCATAGAAATAAAACCGCTAAAAAGGGTTTTATGAAAACTGTAACACAATTTTTCTTTAAGTTGAGACCTGAACAATTTTGAAAAGCCACTTTTATGAGCTAAATAAACTTTAATAACTTTTTATCCCTTTTTTCTCTTTAGTTATTGCATTTTATGTACCCGACATTGTTTATTTCTTGTTTGACGCTCAAAATCCGAATATCTTTTTATTGTTGTTGTGCGAGGTCTAGAACTTGATTTGCACTCCATTATGCATGTCAAGAAGAGAATGCTAAACCCGACAAACCTGCTCAAGGTGGTTTAGATGGTTGAATTCAGAAAGATAAACCAGAATATAAACTACTCTATGAAACGACCTGGTTATTCCGTATGTCTGCGCATTCTCACAATAAACCAAGCAAACCGGAATAGCTCACTGAAACATAACCAAATTGAACATTTATTCTATTATATCTTTTTGTCCAGGGCTCATGGAGCTCTGTCAAACAAGAAACAAAAGATAGTATTCAGACCAAAAAGGTCTATAAACAAGGAATATTTTTATACTATAAACCAATGGCCCAGACTAGCTGGTGCAAACTCAAAGTTATCAAGGGCCAAACACAAATGTTGAACCCCCTCAATCCCCAAACTTTGCTTGCAAAACTGAAAATTAAAAGTCCTATCTGGTCCTCCATACTTTTACTCTCTGCACATGCAAAGCCATCAGGAAGTGACCGGAATTGGCGCAAACATCATTCTTTGTTTGGCCCCAAAGTCAGCAACAATGAACTGACATCTGTGCTTTAAAATCTCCTTTTTAGCTCAACTTTGGCGAAGCCAAATTTGAGGTATTGTCATGGCCCGTCGTCCGTCTGTCCATGGTGCCGTACACACTGCTCGGGCTATAGGCCGTATTTATGAACCAATCTTTACGAAACTTCTTGGGTACCTTTGTTATCACTGTGAGATGAGAACTAGTGTTTTGTGGTCCAGTCCGAAATTCAAAATTTCTATTTTCCAAACCGAGAGGCTGATTTGAACCAAATTTTATGTGAGGGCTTATTGGGTCATAAGTACCTAATTTATGCTGATTTTTTTTCCCTGTAGCCCCATGGGAACCACAGGAGCTAAAAATAGAAAAAATTAAAACGCCCATATCTCCAAAACTGCACGGCACCGAGAATTTTTATTTGGTGTGAAGCTTCCTTAGGACCAACAGAAAGAATTGGTAAAAAAAAATTGCCATCGGTTTTATCATAGGATACAGTTTCGGGACTTTGAAAAAGTGCTGAGTCAGCACTTTTTAACACTGTCGGCAATGGGAAAACCATTAAAAAATCTTCTTCTCCAGATCCAGCAGGCAGAATCTTTTGATATTTGGTATGCAACATTGTAGGGTGGATCTGATTCAAGTTTGTTCAAATCGGCCCCCTGGGTTCATATTTGGGCTCAGTATAGGAGCCCGATTTCGAACTTAGTGCATTTCAGGCAAATTTCTTAAAAAATCTTCTCCAGATCCAGCAGGCAGAATCTTTTGATATTTGGTATGCAACATTGTGGAGTGGATCTGATTCAAGTTTGTTCAAATCGGCCCCCTGGGTTTATATTTGGGCTCAGTATAGGAGCCCAAATTTGAACTTGCTGCATTTCAGGCAAATGTCTTTGAAATTCTTCTTCTCCAGATCCAGCAGGCAGAATCTTTTGATATTTGGTATGCAACATTGTGGGGTGGATCTGATTCAAGTTTGTTCAAATCGGCCCCTTGGGTGTATATTTGGGCTCAGTATAGGAGCCCAAATTTGAACTTAGTGCATTTCAGGCAAATTTCTTTGAACATCTTCTTCTCAAGATCCAGCAGGCAGAATCTTTTGATATTTGGTATGCAACATTGTGGGGTGGATCTGATTCAAGTTTGTTCAAATCGGTTCCCTGGGTTTATATTTGGGCTCAGTATAGGAGCCCAGATTTGAACTTAGTGCTTTTCAGGCAAATTTCTTAAAAAATCTTCTTCTCCAGATCCAGCAGGCAGAATCTTTTGATATTTGGTATGCAACATTGTGGGGTGGATCTGATTCAAGTTTGTTCAAATCGGCTCCCTAGATTCATATTTGGGCTCACTATAGAAGCTTGAATTCGAACTTAGTGCATTTCAGGCAAATTTCTTCAAAAATCTTCTTCTCCAGATCCTGCAGGCAGAATCTTTTGATATTTGGTATGCAACATTGTGGGGTGGATCTGATTCAAGTTTGTTCAAATCGGCCCCCTGGGTTTATATTTGGGCTCAGTATAGGAGCCCAAATTTGAACTTAGTGCATTTCAGGCAAATTTCTTTGAAAATCTTCTTCTCCAGATCCAGCAGGCAGAATCTTTTGATATTTGGTATGCAACATTGTGGGGTGGATCTGATTCAAGTTTGTTCAAATCGGCCCCCTGGGTTTATATTTGGGCTCAATATAGGAGCCCAAATTTGAACTTAGTGCATTTCAGGCAAATTTCTTTGAAAATCTTCTTCTCCAGATCCAGCAGGCAGAATCTTTTGATATTGGGTATGCAACATTGTGGGGTGGATCTGATTCAAGTTTGTTCAAATCGGTTCCCTGGGTTTATATTTGGGCTCAGTATAGGAGCCCAGATTTGAACTTAGTGCTTTTCAGGCAAATTTCTTAAAAAATCTTCTTCTCCAGATCCAGCAGGCAGAATCTTTTGATATTTGGTATGCAACATTGTGGGGTGGATCTGATTCTATTTTGTTCAAATCGGCTCCCTAGATTCATATTTGGGCTCACTATAGAAGCTCGAATTCGAACTTAGTGCATTTCAGGCAAATTTCTTCAAAAATCTTCTTCTCCAGATCCTGCAGGCAGAATCTTTTGATATTTGGTATGCAACATTGTGGGGTGGATCTGATTCCAGTTTGTTCAAATCGGCCAACTGGATTCATATTTGGGCTCACTATAGAAGCCCAAATTCGATCTTAGTGCATTTCAGGCAAATTTCTTCAAAAATCTTCTTCTCCAGATCCAGCAGGCAGAATCTTGTGATATTTGGTATGCAACATTGTGGGGTGGATGTGATTCAAGTTTGTTCAAATCGGCCCCCTGGGTTTATATTTGGGCTCAGTATAGGAGCCCAAATTTGAACTTAGTGCATTTCAGGCAAATTTCTTTGAAAATCTTTTTCTCAAGATCCAGCAGGCAGAATCTTGTGATATTTGGTATGCAGCATCCTTAGGGGGATGAGATTCAAGTTTGTTCAAGCCATGTCCCTAGGTCCATATTTTGGCTCACTGTGGGAGCTTGAATTGTAACTTTATTCGAAATGAGGAATTTTCTTAAAAAATCTTTTTCTTCAGATCCAGCAGTCGGAATGGTTTGATATGTGGTGATTAGCATCCTTAGGGGTGTGAGATTCAGGTTTGTTAAAGCCAAGTCCCTGGGTTCATATATGGGCTCCCTGTAGGAGCCCGAATTATGACTTAGTTCAATATGAGGAATATTCTTTAAAAATCTTTTTTTAGATCCACTGGTCAGAATATTTGGATATTTGGTTTCAGCTTTTCTTAGGAGGAGCAGATGCAACTTGTGGAATTCAATTCTCTGGGTTGATATTTAGGCTACCATGTCAGGTGAGCACCCTCAGGCCCCCTGGGGCCTCTTGTTTGTAAACAACTTCTATACGGCTCAGGCTAGAGGCCGTATTTATGAACCGATCTTTACGAAACTTCTTGGGTACCTTTGTTGTTATCACCGTGGGACGAGAACAAGTGTTTTGTGGTGCGGTCCAAAATTCAAGATGGCCACCAGCAGCCATTTTGTACCAAAATTAATGCAATCAGTTTTTTGTACAGAACTTCTGTATGAAAGTTCTGATTTGAATAAATTTTTGTAGGAATGTTTAGTAACATGGAATAAATCACATATAATACAGGTTTTTTTCTCGTGCAGAAATTATGCAAATTAGATGAACTTTGATTTGTTCAGTGCTACTTATACACAGTAAGTGCACATGTCAATACGGCTCGGGCTATGGTCTGTATTTATGAACCGATCTTCACGAAACTTCTTGGGGTACCTTTGTTATCACCTTGTGACAGGAACAAGTGTATTTGGGTGCCTTTGTTATCACTGTGCTATGAGAACAAATAGGGGGCACGGTGACGTCGAGGTAACCGGTTCTTGTCAGATCACTGAAGTTAAGCAACATCGAGCATGGTTAGTAGTTGGATGGGTGACCATTTCAGCAACTGTTTCACGCTCCTGCGTTGTGTCCTTGGGCAAGGCACTTAACCCCGATTGCCTACATGGGGGCACGATGACGCTGTGTACTAAGACGTACTGCACGTCGATGGTGTGCATGTTTTCAACCAATCTAACCCTGCCTGTGCCACGGTGCAGAGTTCCGAGTTACGATGTTGGAGAGCTGGCAGCTGCTCGTCGTTGCTCGGTGGTTCTCTCTGGGTACTCTGGCTTCCTCCACCCATAAAACTGTCACGGTCACGATTAGCCTTTGTTCATAAGTATGTGACCTTAAACACCAATAAATAAATAAAAATAAATAAATATAAATATGAGAACAAATATTTTCGGGTTCAGTCAGACCCACTCTGGGACTCAAATTTTTCTTTTCCAGTTTAGCATCTAACTGTCCCCCCACCTTGACAATACTTTACCTATATATTTGTTACAGGCTACGGTCAGCATTTATGTACAGACCATTACAATACTTTGTATGTACCTTTGTTATCAGGTCATGACCTAGATGTTTGTCATTGCTGTGTCACATACTATACATGTACATATCTTAAACAAGTTGAGCTACAGTGTCATTGACACTTTCATTTGAGGATGCCAGACACAAATCTATGCAAGAATTGGTGGATCCAAGGCTGTTATTGGATGATGGAAGTGTTCAACGGTGGTTTTAGCTGTTCAGGGCTGTAACTTTATAATAATTATAAAATTATTTCATGTTTCCCAATTTCGGGACATATGCCTGACGTCATCATTTTTGATAATGATTATTCCACTGTTTGCTAAGAATTCCTTCCCTATCCTTCCATGAACCCTTCCTGTTAAACTCTTAAGGTTTTTTGGCTATTTTTTATTGAAATTTTTTATTATCCCCGCTTTCGTCGGGGATATTGTCGTTATCTCCGTCCGTCCGTCCGTCTGTCCGTACGTCCGAAAATTAGAAAATCTTTGTCCGCTCAAAGGCTCTTAGGGTATTGAATTCGAAACTTTTAAACCATGTTAACATGTTCAGATAGCATCTGTAGATGTGCATGAAGGTTTCGGAATTTTGATTTGGGTCCAAGTGGTTCCAGTGGAACCACTTTTACCCTCAGAAAATCTTTGTCCGCTCAAAGGCTCTTAGGGTATTGAATTCGAAACGTTTAAACCATGTTAACATGTTCAGATAGCATCTGTAGATGTGCATGAAGGTTTTGGAATTTTCATTTGGGTCCAAGTGGTTCCAATGGAACCACTTTTACCCTCAGAAAATCTTTGTCCGCTCAAAGGCTCTTAGGGTATTGAATTCGAAACGTTTAAACCATGTTAACATGTTCAGATAGCATCTGTAGATGTGCATGAAGGTTTCGGAATTTTTATTTGGTTCCAGGTGGTTCCAGTGGAACCACTTTTATCCTTAGAAAATCTTTGTCCACACAAAGGCTCGTAGGGTATTGAATTTGAAACGTTTAAACCATGTTAACATGTTTAGATAGCATCTGTAGATGTGCATGAAGGTTTTCGAATTTTGATTTGGGTCCAAGTGGTTCCAGTGGAACCACTTTTATCCTTAGAAAGTCTTTGTCCACTCTAAGGCTCTTAGGGTATTGAATTCGAAACGTTTAAACCATGTTAACATGTTCAGAGAGCATCTGTAGATGTGCATGAAGGTTTCGGAATTTTGATTTGGTTCCAGGTGGTTCCAGTGGAACCACTTTTATCCTTAGAAAATCTTTGTCCGCTCAAAGGTTCTTAGGGTATTGAATTCGAAACGTTTAAACCATGTTAACATGTTCAGATAGCATCTGTAGATGTGCATGAAGGTTTCGGAATTTTGATTTGGGTCCAAGTGGTTCCAGTGGAACCACTTTTATCCTTAGAAAATCTTTGTCCGCTCAAAGGCTCTTAGGGTATTAAATTCGAAACGTTTAAACCATGTTAACATGTTCAGATAGCATCTGTAGATGTGCATGAGGGTTTCACAATTTTGATTTGGGTCCAAGTGGTTCCAGTGGAACCACTTTTACCCTCAGAAAATCTTTGTCTGCTCAAAGGCTCTTAGGGTATTGAATTCGAAACGTTTAAACCATGTTAACATGTTCAGATAGCATCTGTAGATGTGCATGAAGGTTTCAGAATTTTGATTTGGTTCCAGGTGGTTCCAGTGGAACCACTTTTATCCTTAGAAAATCTTTGTCGACTCAAAGGCTCGTAGGGTATTGAATTTGAAACATTTAAATAAACCATGTTAACATGTTCAGATAGCATCTGTAGATGTGAATGAAGGTTTTGGAATTTTGATTTGGGTCCAAGTGGTTCCAGTGGAAACACTTTTACCCTCAGAAAATCTTTGTCCGCTAAAAGGCTCGTAGGGTATTCAATTTGAAACATTTAAACCATGTTAACATGTTCAGATAGCATCCTTAGGGTATTGTCGGGGATATTGTCGTTATCTCCGTCCGTACGTCCGTCCGGTGTTACATTCACTTGCATTAATGTTTAAACTATGCTAATGTGTTCAGGTATCACCAGTACATGTGCATGAAGGTTTCGGGATTTTGATTTGGTTCCAAGTGGTTCCAGTGGAACCATTTTTATCCTTAGAAAATCTTTTCCGCTCAAAGATTCTTAGTGTATTGAATTCGATACGTTTAAACCATGTTAACATGTTCAGATAGCATCTGTAGATGTGCATGAAGGTTTCGGAGTTTTGATTTGGGTCCAAGTGGTTCCAGTGGAACCACTTTTATCCTTAGAAAATCTTTGTCCGCTCAAAGGCTCTTAGGGTATTGAATTTGAAACTTTTAAACCATGTTAACATGTTCAGATAGCATCTGTAGATGTGCATGAAGGTTTCGGAATTTTGATTTGGGTCCAAGTGGAACTACTTTTACCCTCAGAAAATCTTTGTCCGCTCAAAGGCTCTTAGGGTATTGAATTTGAAACATTTAAACCATGTTAACATGTTCAGATAGCATCTGTAGATGTGCATGAAGGTTTCGGAATTTTGATTTTGTTCCAGGTGGTTCCAGTGGAACCACTTTTATCCTTAGAAAATCTTTGTCCGCTCAAAGGTTCTTAGGGTATTGAATTTGAAACGTTTAAACCATGTTAACATGTTCAGATAGCATCTGTAGATGTGCATGAAGGTTTCGGAATTTTGATTTGGTTCCAAGTGGTTCCAGTGGAACCACTTTTATCCTCAGAAAATCTTTGTCCGCTCAAAGGCTCTTAGGGTATTGAATTCGAAACATTTAAACCATGTTAACATGTTCAGATAGCATCTGTAGATGTGCATGAAGGTTTCGGAATTTTGATTTTGTTCCAGGTGGTTCCAGTGGAACCACTTTTATCCTTAGAAAATCTTTGTCCACACAAAGGCTCGTAGGGTATTGAATTTGAAACGTTTAAACCATGTTAACATGTTCAGATAGCATCTGTAGATGTGCATGAAGGTTTTGGAATTTTGATTTGGGTCCAAGTGGTTCCAGTGGAACCACTTTTATCCTTAGAAAGTCTTTGTCCGCTCAAAGGCTCTTAGGGTATTGAATTCGAAACGTTTAAACCATGTTAACATGTTCAGAGAGCATCTGTAGATGTGCATGAAGGTTTTGGAATTTTGATTTGGTTCCAGGTGGTTCCAGTGGAACCACTTTTATCCTTAGAAAATCTTTGTCCGCTCAAAGGTTCTTAGGGTATTGAATTCAAAACGTTTAAACCATGTTAACATGTTCAGATAGCATCTGTAGATGTGCATGAAGGTTTCGGAATTTTGATTTGGGTCCAGGTGGTTTTTCAATCATGTGACAATGATGTGATCAGAACACTACCCTTTATACATCATGTTGGGTGAAGTATCTTGTTTGAAATATTGAAGTAGTTTCACATGTGAGTCTTCAGAAGGAAATTAAATACTGTTTTATCATTTTAAATCACACACATGCGTGAAGCCTTTTTATCCAAGTCTGTATCCTGCACTAACCAAAAAGGAAAGTGCAAATGCGGGGATATACTATAGTGTGCTTCGCACACAAATGGCACCATCTAGTTAAATTTCTTGGGAGTTTAACGTGTATTACAGAGTATTTATTCTGTTTTTCCCCGATGGTTACGTACATGGAGCTCTGTCAAACAAGAAACAAAAGATAGTATTCAGACCAAAAAGGTCTATAAACAAGGAATTTCTGTGCTTGTCAGGGTAATTTCTCAACATATTACAGGATTTTTATATCCCCCCCCCCCCCCCCCCCCCCCCCACAATGAGATGGGGTTGTGGGAGTATACTGGAATCATCTTGTCTATCTGTTGGTCCATAGATTTTCTCAGACGTTTATGGACCAATCTGCTTGAAACTTGGTATGAATGTTCACACCATGGGAGCCTGTGCACCTGCAATTATAGTTCCAGTTGGATTGTGTTTGCCAGAATTATGCCTCTTTTCAACTAAATAGCAGCTACATAGCCTTGAATTTTGTCCGGAACTTTGAAACTTTTGGTATGGATGTTCACTACCCTCCCATGGGAACCTGTGCACCTGCGATTATACTTTCAATTGGACCAGAGTTATGCCTTTTTTGTCTCAGAATAATCAGTGCACTGGGGAGTGGGGGGGATTACTCTTTAACCTATATGCAAATAATAGGTCAAATTTGTACTTTGTGTGGTAAATGGTTTTGTGTTTCGAAGTTATATTCCACAGTAACATCTATCCAATTAAGATATATCCAATTAAGTGGGATCCATTGTACTACCATGTGTTAGCATTGTCTTATAGACCTTTGTTGAATTTAACTCTTAGCCTGCTGAGTATTTTCAAGATATTTTTCATAAAATCTAGTCATGGCTGCTGTAAAGCAGCCATGACTAGATTTGAGGAAAAATTCATCTAAATTTCATTCAAGAAATCATTGGTGGAAAAATCCATTCAACATACAGGGTGAAATTTGATTAAATCTACCCTTATTATTTACATATTTCAGTGGCAAGAGAAATTGTAACCTGGGCAGGAATATCCGTCAGCAGCATGCAAGGAGTTAAAATGTGCCTACCAATATCTGATGTTGATTATGTTGTCAATTTGAACTTGTGAATGGCTTCAGTGGTGTTATTTACAATGTCGGATAAAGCCCAAAAGATAGTTGTTCCTCTCGGTCTGAAAAACATTTATTGAACAGCTGTCAGTTCGATTGCTTTATAGAAGTAGGATTTGAGGCCTCAAGTATCATGAAATTGGAGTTTTACAGTTTAAATTTTCATGGCTGTCACCAACCATGTGGTGCCAGCCAAACTTATGTTTTCTCCTAGATGGCCCCAACATTTCACTTCCTGACAAGAGACCATATATTATCATGGTCTTGGTTAAACATCTAAAATCAGCATGTTTTGACAAAGATTGAGATAGTTACTTTCCTTTGTGTATTTCGCCTTACCTTAATTTTTGATATTTATGTGCTAACATGAAAGGATATAATCAAATTTCAATAATTTTAGGCATGCTATTTTATATTGACATTGTCTTGGACAAGTTTGAAAATCTTAGTGAATTATTGAAAATTTACAGAATTGCCCTATTTTTTTGTGTGGAAATTTTAATGAGTATGTGTGATATGAACAGTATTCATCAGATTTCAGTAATGTTTATTTAGCTCATTACACTTTTGCTTTGTCATTGTTCATTAGAGGTGTGGTGGGATTTGCTTCCCGACATCATGGGTTGTTTTTTTTCTGTTTTTTCAGTCAAAACCCTTTTTGATCCCTCATTGAAATGAGGTTATATATCTCATTGCAATGAGGTATCATAAGAAATGTTTGAGAGAGGAGTGAAAAATTATTGAGTATGTTTTTATGCCCCCCGAAAATGTTTTGCAGGCTTATAGTGTTTGTCATTTCTGTCCATCTGGCAGTAAAATTTTTGCCCCATAACTCTTTGTTGGATTTTGTTGAAACTTGGCATACATGTTGCTTATGGGAAGACGATGTGTCACACACAATAAATGTTTTGGCTCGATAGAAGTCAAGGTCACAGATAAAGGTCAACTGTCCGTCTGGAAGATTTTCGTGTCCACTCCATAACTCCTGAGATGTTTTAGTGAATTTTGTTGAAACTTGTCATACATGTTGCTTATGGGGAGACGATGTGTTGCGCACAACATTTTTTTGGGGTTGATGGAGTTCAAGGTCACAGATTAAGGTCATTGCCACATCAGGGGCATAGTCACTTCAGAGTGACAATCTCTTGTTCATATATTCCTGAGCTGATTTTGTCTTGTGTGATGTCGATGTTGAATTGCTTGTGAAACAATTCTTTTCTTGTCATAATTTTAAAAAAAAAATTTCTGTCTTGGAGAACTAAAAAAAATTTAGTTTTAGTGGTTTTGCTGATCATACATGACCACGAATGTCTTGTTCTCGTGATCCTTGAATTTTCTTAACCCTTAAAGGCCTATTGACAGACTTTCTGTCCATGGAACAGATGCCCCAATATGCAGTCAAGAAGGACTCTTCCAAGCCAGAATACACTTACTTTGGCAGTGGTCCCTTGTGAAGCCTTGACTGCCCATACAGACAGCCAAGACTGAAATAGAAGCATTGCCTTACCACTGACTCCTATTTGCGATGTGGAGGAGATTCTTGAAAAATGCCCAAGACCTTTGGGCTGAAATTAAGCATTAATTGCTACAAGTTTTGGAAAATTCTTGGAAAAAATAATCTGTTCTATGAGCTCTGTCAAATATGATATTATTTAAATTATCACCAGAGTAAAGGGAATTGAATGAATTCTGGTAACTCAGCATTTTCATTTTTTTGCATTTTTTTCACATACTAGCAAAGTGGTCATTGAATAACATGAGTACCATGGTATACACTACTCAGTATACAGATCTGAAATTATTAAAATTGAAAGATATTTGGCTTAGATAATTGAGTAAATTATTGATTAAAAAGTTGTTCTTTTTGTCTTTTTTCAGACGAATAGAAAACCCACGTATATTGTTATTAGACTGTAACTTAGAATATAAAAAGGGTGAAAGTCAGGTGAGTTATCTAGTTGGTGAAAATACTAAAAGAAATCAAAATAACTGAATCTTTATTTGTTAGTTTATTGAACCCTGATGGTATCTTCCAAATTTGTTCAATCGCAGCTATTGGAAGAGTCCATATTCAGTACCTTGGAGTAGATCATTCAGGCGACACATTGAAAATATTGTTTGCTAACCCCACTCATACACTGATCGGTCATCCTATTTCGTGAAATTATGATATATCATGTTCCTGGGCCAGAAAAAAAGGCCTTTAGGGTTGAAGGCCTAATTCTGATTTTGATCACTTTTTATTGCAACGGGGGCGTGGTGGCTCAGTTGGTAGAGGTGCAGTCTGCAAGCCGAGAGGTCCTCGGTTCGAATCCCACCTGCGGCAACCGCATTGTGTCCTTGGGCAAGACACTTCACCCCCATTGCCCACGTGGAGGCACGGTGATGCTGTGTACTAAGTCGTACTGAACGTTGATGGTGCACATGTCTTCAACCAGTGCTAACCCTGCTTGTGTGGATTTAGTATGTTGGGGAGCTGACAGTTGCTCGCCGTTGCTCGGTGGTTCTCTCCGGGTACTCCGGCTTCCTCCACCCGTAAAACTGTCATTGTCATGATTAGCCATTGTGCAGAAATATGTGACATTAAACACCAATAAATAATAAATAATAATAATTTTATTGCAACAAAGTAGGTGCTTTAAGAGATGTACCCATAGAGAACCACAGAAATGGCAGCCAAGTTACTCCTAGACTTTTCAACTTATCACTCACAACTGTAACCTGAGCTTGATTCTCTTTGGCTGCCATACCTTTAGCACTTAGCACCACATGCTCCCACAAAAATATGGTTAACTTTCTTGCTCAAGGGCACGATGCTAAAGAATCTTTCTAGATTCAAATTCAGAACTTCTCAACTTGAAGTAGGATGTGTTGAGCTATTGGTCATCATGCCCTCAAAATATCGGTATAAATTTGTCTGCTTTTACCTACCTTAAAAACATCTTATTATTTTGTTAGTTTTTTAAAATATTTTTTCCTGCTTGTTAACATGTTTAAATCCTGTCCAATGGAGGTGACAAAATGTGGAGCGCATACTCATCTTTAACTCTTTACACAAAACACACTATATCAATTTTTTATACTTTCACTTTAGCGTGGGTATATAGGGATCCTCGTGTCTGTTCAGTCTGTCCATCTGCCGAGACATGCATTCATTTGTCCATCCCAAACTTGTATCCGCAACTAGTCACACACTTTCCATTCAATAGTTTTGCTGTTTTGTAAGTTAAATAACTGTGATATGAACTTGTTCACATTATTAAGCCATGGTGCTACACCTTATTCTTAAGAGTTATTGCCCTTTTCAAGTAGATTATTGAACAAGTCTGTCTCAAACTTTTATCTGCAACTGGTCTCGCATTTTGTGCCAGATATTTTAAATATATTGTGTATGATGAGTAACCGTGATATGAACCAGCACATGTCATTGCGCCATGTTGCTGCACCTTATTTTTCAAGAGTTATTACCCTTTTTCACTTAGATTATTGAACAAGTCTTCCTCAAGGTTTTATCCGCAACAAATCCCACACTTTTCTGTCACTTATCTTAACTGCAAAATGAAAAGTAAAAAAAAAGTTTGTGCCCTTTTGAGTGCTCTTGACATGCTATAATTCTCATCATGTCCCAAGAACTTCTGGGGAGTCCAGCAGCATGCTTATGGAAATACATGTACAAGATCCAATTTTGACTGTGTACTGTTGTATCATTTTTAGCTTAACTTGACAAAGTCAAGAAAAGCTATTGCCATCACGCGTGTGGAAGTTTGTTAGTCTGTTCACAATATCCTTTAGCACAGGCTTCACCCTGTAGTTCTTGTCCGATAGTCACAAAATTTCATATGCAAGTTTGAGGTCATGTCTAGATGATTTTAGTCGCGATCGGTCAACGATCATGGCTGCCCTAGCCCAAAACCAAAAAACCTTTAGCACAGTCTGCAGGTCGTATTTATGAAGGGATTTCATTGTAACTTGGCAGGATGACTCTGTATAATGTCTAGATGAGAATGTCCTCTTTTGGTCATGATCTGTCAACTGTGACTGCTGCCCGAGCCCGAAACCCAAAAACTTTTAGCACAGTCTACACGTCGTATATAATATGGAGGGATTTCATTGTAACTTCATAGCATTACTCTGTATGATGTCTAGATGAGAACTTCCCCAGTTGGTCGCAATCTGTAAACCGTGATGACTGCTCGAGCCCAAAACCCAGGGTTCACACAAAAATGAATGAAAAGTTCTTGAATTTCGGCCCTCTCCATGAAAAGTGCTTGAATTCAGTTTCAACCTTGAAAAGTACTTGAAATCCTGTACAATGCCTTGAATAGTGCTTGAATTTGGCGAAATGGTGGATTGTTATTACTTTGCCAACTTGAGAACCACTGTTAAACACATAAAGTCGCAAACCAATCCTCGGAAATAAAGCGTAATTTACGCTTCGTCAAATCATCAAAGTACAGTGTTATTCTTGCATAGTGATTAATATGACCCATTTTGCACTCAGTAGTTTTCCATTCTTCAATTAAAATGTGGGGCATTCTCTTTTCATGCAGTGTTTGAATGATAATGTACAGGTCAATTTTAAACAATCAGAACATTGAAACGGCAGCATGTGATCTATTTGCATACTATCATGTGGCTTACTGTACACATAGGCTGCTATACTATGGAGAGCATCCAATTAAAATGAGCGGTGAATGTGTTTTGCAAACTGGTTTTTCCAATCAATGTCTGCATCTCCGCCTGCTTCGTTTATTTCATCATGTCACACAAAAGGATAGTTACTGGAAGCGATAATATATCAAAGATTCACCTTGACTTTGTATGAAAATAACAGAAGTATTTAATAATAAATCATGAATTATTATTTGTGAACAATCGAATTTGAATGTCGAATTACCACAAACAACCCAACAACTTTGCAAGAAATTCCTAAAATTAACCAAAAGGACAGAAATGGGCCTGAATATTACCTGACACACACTCATTCTTGAAATATGCACTGTGCGGAGAGCAGTTATAAAAAGAACATGTCACAGTTGGTTTCTTAGAATGGAAAGTGCTTGAATTTCATTTTGCTAAACCTGTACGAACCCTGAAACCCAAAAACCTTTAGCACGGTCTACAGGTCGTATTTATGGATGGATTTCATTGTAACTTGGTAGGATGACTCCATATAATGTCTAGATGAGAATGTCCCCATTTGGTCGCAATCGGTCAACTGTGATGGGTACAGGAGCCCAAAGCCCCAAAACCTTTAGCACAATCTACAGGTCATATTTATGAAGGGATTTCATTGTAACTTGTTAGGATGACACCAGATAATGTCTAGATGAGAACATACCTTTTTGGTCGCAATCCAACAGTGACGGCTGCCCGAGCCCCAAACCCCAAAACCTTTAGCACAGACTACAGGTCATATTTATCAAGGTATTTCATTGTAACATGGTAGGATGGCTCAGTATAATGTTTAGATGGGGACGTCCCCTTTTGGTTGTGATCTGTTAAACGTGATGGCTTCACAGGCCGGATGCCCAAAAACCTTCAGCACAGTCGACAGGCCGTATTTATGAAGGGATTTCATTGTAACTTGATAGGATGACTCATTTTAGAATAGTTTCACTAAAACTTGGTAACTTTGGTTGACATACATTAATTGTGAGGGCCATATTAACCCAGCCCTCAAGTCTTTTAGTACAGTCTACAACTCAAATTATTTTTATTGAAAACAGCATACAGGGAACAGAAATTAACATATTCTCAGTTCTCGCAATTCTTGTTGTATTTCAAAATCCTTTCATAAACATTGAACATTATCCTTTTCATCAAACACAACAAAGTTAAGTTAAGCTACAGTGTCATTGAAACTTTCATTCCATATGCTGTCTTCTCGCAGTCCATAAGTTTATTATCACTACATTCAATTCACAGTCAGGCTAGCACTCAGTGTCTTATGACCAGACAGTGTTCCACACACCACTTTCTGGCCTGTGTCACATGGTTGAGATAATAAGCGAGTCAAAGTCAGGTAACTGTTCTTCTCCAGATAATCACATGTTAACCTCTGTACGTTTTCGTTTAGGCTTCACATGTATATGTGCATTATGATAATACAATGTGTTTTTATTTCTTAATATGTGCCACATTTAGGACTGTACCCGCAAGATCAGAGTCACACCAAGAGTCACAGGTCAAACTTATGTACCGTAATTGATAATCTTCACCACTGAACATTTGTTTTGCTGTACTCTTTGACTGTAAATCATTTATCATTTGTCTGTTCATTTGACTGTCATCATTCCATCTGTCATCCCTTCATCGACATTTTGTTTGTCTAGGCTGTTCTTTCCTTGCTACCTTAAGAGACCTTAACTTCGTGTATTTTTATACTGTACCAATGACCCAGACATAGCTGGTGCTAATTCTCAAAAATCTAGGGCCAAACACAAATTTTGCCCCCCAATCCCCAAAATTTGCATCTAAAACCGAAAAAATCATGTCCTAAATGGTCCTCCATACTTTCCCTCCACTGCGCATGCGCAGTGTCAAGGAGGTCTCGAAATTGGCGCCAATTATCATTCTTTGTTTGGCCCTTCATCAGTTCACATCTGACTGATATTTCTGCTTGTAAATCTCAGTTTAAATGATGCCAGACACATAAATATTAGAGAAATGGTGGATCTAAAGAGGAAATAGAAGGAGGAGAGGAAAAATGAGTGGCCGGAAATAATCAGGGCTGTAACTTAAAATTTTTTTACGAAATTATGTTATGTTGCCTAATTTCGAGGCATGGGCCTGTTGTTGTCATTCTTGCTATAAAGTTACACTACTTGTTCAGTGTTTCCTCTCTCCCTTTCCTTGCTATTCTCCCATGCTTTTGGCATATTTTTTTTTAATATTATTACTAAAATTTCTTGGGAGTTTTAGCTGGGTAACAGAATGAATTCTGTTCTTTTTCCCATGTTTACGTCCTCACCCATGGGTGTTTAGGCATAGTGTTCTGCATCTACCATCTGATGTTCTGCAGTTTCTTCCCTGGAAGTCTCTGTTTTGCATCAAATAGTGTGTTATTGGTAACTGATTTTGGGCCATGGTTATCAGTGCCTGGAGTCATGTTTCTGGTGTTTATACACTTCTTGTTTACATTGACAACGGTTTCTGTTGAGAGGGATTTTCTTGTCTTTGTATTAGCTTAATCATAACAAGATATATTATTATTATACGCAAGTGTTGCATTAATTTTTTTGTAATATTTTAAAAATTTTTGTCCACACTTAGGCTTTTTAGGATCCATTGGGGCTCAACGTTACTTTCAGAAACTTGGGCTTTTCTGAAAAAATATTTTTTCAAAAAATTTTTTTGATTTCAATTATTTTTTCTATGTTAATGGATCATGTTATTATGTATCTTTGTTTTCAGGGGTTGGTGTGAGTACTAGGACTTTTTGTGTTCTTTTCACAATGAAAGGATATTGTTCAAATTGTAATAAGAGGAAATCTTCCTCTGACTTTCATAATCATTGTATTAATTGTAGTCAGTGTACTCGCACTAACTCCTGTTCAGTATGTGTCAATTGGGATGACAAACATTGGAAACGTGTGTCACGGTATGTTGTTAGCGGGGAAAAGGCCATGCCGGTCCTTTCTCCGCAGGGTCACTCTAGTTTATCAATCTCTATTTCAGAGGAACAAGAACAGGGTGATGTTTCCGTGATGTCTTCCAAAAGTGTGCCTCTGTCGTCACAGTTAAATGAAGAGCTAGCGGCAAAAGTGCTCATGGAAATACATCAATTGCCTAAGAGGTCCCTAGTAGGATCGACGGCATTGGCGTCTGCTAGCTCGCCCGGTGTAGCGACCATTCATCGAATGGCTCGGCAGCTGGGTTCGTCCGTTGCGGTCCAGGAAGGAGATTTTGGTGTGATGCGAGCACTATAATAAGACAAAGTGCACACCCAGTGACGACGGATCAGAGGAGAGAATGGGGGAAGCCTATTAGTCCGGTTCCTAGCTCGTCCAGGTCCATCCGGGCTGCGAGCGAGAGAGGTCCCTCTCTCGTACAACAACATCTGGGACCAGATGTTGTGGTACAAAACGTTTCGCATTCGGAGCATACGTCCGCCGCTCGGGACGCTCCGTTATATAGACAGTCCGGAGAGACTGTCGATAAGGCTTCCTCATCCTCACGGCAGCGCACACGACCGCACCTTGGCTACGTGACCACGGATATCCAGCCAGCTTCGCCGATCAGGGATTCCACGGCGACCAGGACACTCCATCTGGTAGCCAGGGACACTAGGCCTTAGACTCCGGACGTTTGCATAAAAGAAGTATGCAGGAGTCAACGTACACGGAGCTTCCAGCGGCAAAGCAACGTAAGACCGCTACTCCACAGGCCTCAGTGATGGACGTGCTATCCCAAATAGCACAACTTATCGCAGCATCCCAGCAAACAACAGAATCTCTGTCGGATCAGGAATTATCCGACGACGCTGGGTCGGTACGCTCCGCCAAAGCATTGGGTACGGACGACCGAGAACTTCATAGGGTCCGACAGGATGGCGAAAGGGATTCGGAGGATTTGGAGCTTTCCCTTTCGGAACAACATAAAGCTGCCATAGATTTTATCCGGCATTATCTTCCAGAGGTTGTTCCGTCGGACCAGAATGCTGCGATGCCGGATAAGAGACTGATAGCATCATTGGACACAGAATTTTTTGATCGGTTCAGGAACATCGTCCCTGAGTTTCCAACACAGTCCAATAAGGTCACAAGAACTTTCGAATTATTGAATGACACTATTTATAAGCTTGCTACTAAAATGGGCAAGTCTTATCCGCAAATGCCCTAAATCTGCCTTTCATCAATTCAAGGAATAAATTCGAAACAGCAGGACAGGGCATACCGAGAGTTCCTCTGCGTCTAAACGACGAGGCTGAAGACTTGGAATTGTCTATACCGTTGTCTATGTCAATTCCAACCACGACGTTGGAAACGACAATAATGTCTAACAGAGTTAACTTAGACGCTTTATCATACGCAGATCACCTTACTAAGGCGTTATCATTACGTCTTCAAGGGAAAGAATTCCAGGATATACAATCCTCATTAAGACTTCTTTCAAGGGCAATAGCTTATTCCACGTATAACTCCGCCCTTTCAGTGGCAACCTGGAGTTGGTTAGACGTGATGCAGCCCTAGCTACATCCACGCGCGTGGATGGTAAGGTGAAGAACTCTCAGAGTCGCTTCGGTCTCCGGAGAGCTTCTCTTCGACGGCAAGCTTTCAGCAATCTATGATAAGATAACTAAGAAAGCTTCGGATTCTCTGCTTTTCAAATCCGCTTCCAAAAAGCCGGATTCAGCAGAAAAGAGTAAGACAGGCACTTCTGGGACAAGTACGCCCAAGAGAAGTTCCTATAGAGGTTCCTATGCGTCCTCTAGGTCTTATTCTAGAGACTGTCAAGGCAGCGACTCTCGTGGGGGATGTTCTTCTGGCCGAGATTACCGGTCAGACGTCCCTAGGTCGACGGGGCAAGGTGCGGGTCGCAGAGGACGTAGTTTCTCCTTCCGCAAGCCTCGCAGGTCCAGGAGGTGATGGTTTGAACCTCTATCGTGTTCCGGTAGGCGGAAGATTATCGAGTTTTATAAACGATTGGGCGTCAATTAAGGACGACCCCTGGGTTCGAGGGGTAATTTCGGAAGGACTAAGAATATCCTTCAAACGAAAGCCTCCATTAACTCGAAGTCCAAAATGGACTCGGCTTCCGTCAAATCCGCAGAAAAGAGACGCTCTTCTATCAGAAGTACAGTCTCTTCTGAAGAAGAACGCGGTAGAGGTCGTAGAAGACCAGGAATCACCGGGTTTCTACAGCCATCTGTTTCTGGTTCCGAAACCAGACGGCTCGTTCCGTCCAGTCATAGATCTGAGCTGGATGAACAAGCTGATTGTCGCTCCGAAGTTTTATATGGAGACAATTCGATCCGTCAGAGCGAGTATTCGGGTGAACGACTATGCTACAAGCATAGATCTCAAGGATGCGTACTTTCACGTCATGGTACATCCGACATTCAGAAAGTATCTACGCTTCGCAGTCCTAGGAGTTGTATATCAGTTCCGAGCGATGTGCTTCGGTTTGAACCTAGCGCCCTGGGCTTTCACTCGAATAATGAACTCAGTAATGATATATTTCCAAGCTCATTCGTCTGCGGTAACGTCGGCCTACCTGGACGACATTCTTCAGAGGTACGGCAACGAGTTAACACTTCAGAACGATGTACAGAATCTGCTTCTATTACTCCGACGTCTCAGTTTTATAATAAACGAGGAGAAGTCGGATCTGGTGCCGTCCAAGTCATTCACTCATCAGGGAATGAGCTTCGAGATGCACAACAATCTCGTTCGTCTGCCCTTAACCAGAGCGAAATTAATCAGTTGTTACGCTCGCTATTGTCTTCACTCAGACAAAGTCACAGTGAGAGAGTTCATGAGACTGATAGGTCTGTGCGGAGCCGCTACGGATCTCATTCCGATGGGGCGGTTACGCACTCGTCCTCTCCAAATTTTCTTGACTCAGAATTGGAGTGTAAAGATTCATTCGCTCGATATAGACGTTCTCTTGTCAAATCAAGTGAAACAAGAGATTCAGACTTGGGCAAACATTCAGTGGTTGACTCAGGGAGTCCCACTGCAGTTGCCAGATCCGAGTTTTACGATTATGACGGATGCCAGTTAAACAGGTTGGGGTGCAACATTGATCCCAACGGATTCGAAGTGCCAGGGTCTTTGGGATCCTCAGTTTCTAGGCAAGCACATAAACATCAAGGAAATGATGTCAATTTGGCTTGCACTACGTCATTGGATGAGCATTATTCAGAAAGCACATGTCCAAATCCTGTCCGACAATACGACAGTAGTAGCGTATATTCGGAACCAGGGAGGCACTCATTCCGTTCTGTTATTCAATTTAACGGAAAGAATCCTTCTGTTTGTTCTAGAACACCAAGTTCTACTTTCGGTCCGTCATATTCCGGGTCGTCTGAATGTATTAGCAGACTCCCTTTCACGGAAGGGTCGCTTGTTGCCGTCAGAATGGACTCTCAACAAACAGGTATTCAATCAGATTTGCTACCCAATGGGAGCAGCCAATGATAGACTTATTTGCGACACAACTCAACAATCAGTTGCAGACGTATGTGTCACCATGTCCGGATTCCCGAGCATATGCAGTAGACGCTCTATCGATCTCGTGGGACGGAATGGTAGGATATGCGTATCCTCCAGCGCCGTTGATTCAGCAGATATTGCTAAAGATAAAACAATCTCAATGCAAAATTCTGTTGGTAGCATCTCTGTCTCCACAGAGACCGTGGATAAATCTACTCAGGTGTCTGCTGTGGGACTTACAGCGAAAGCTTCCTCCACGGAAGGATCTTCTTTCGCAGGGGAAATCGCGTCAACTACATCACAACCCGCAAGGTCTCAACCTTCACGTATTTCCATTGTGCGGTCCTTCTTGCACGGCAAGCATTTTACAGGACGAGCAGTGGACGCAATTTCTAACTGTAGGAGGACCTCCTCTTCGCTAAACTATGCGGCTAAGTGGAAGGTCTTTTGTCGTTGGTGTAGGGATCATTCTGTTGATATTTTTGATCCCTCCATTCCAGACATTGCAAACTTTCTAGTATATTTGTTTGACGAAATCAAACTGCAGCCTGTTACTATTAAAGGTTATAGGTCTATGTTATCTGATACCTATGCACATCTTGATAGTTTACAAATTGAATCTAATGTCTCTTTATCTAAATTAGTTAGAAACTTCATGATAAATAGACCTAGAACCCTTAGATTAATTCCTAAATGGAATTTAGCTTGGGTTCTTCTTAAACTAAAAGAAAAGCCATTTGAGCCTCTTGAGACAGTAGATTTCAAGTTCTTGTCTTATAAGACAGCATTTCTCTTAGCTTTCTCTTCTGCTAGAAGAGTCAGTGAGCTTCATGCACTATCTGTGGACGATTCTCACTATCGTAGTGTCGGGAACACTATTACCTTTACTACTAATGTTGGATTTTTGGCTAAGAATCAGGCTCCTAATAAGTATCCGGAACCTATTGTTATTAAGGCTCTTCCGTCATAGGCCTTTACTCTGTCCGGTTAGAGCTTTACGTATTTATAAACAAAGATCTCAGTTTATCAGAAAGGGACGAAAATGCTTCTTTCTGTCTCTGATGCCTAATAGAAAGGACATTATGGTCCATTCTATTGCTAGATGGATTCAATTAACTATCCGTACTGCTTATGATAATCTATCTTCAACTCGGCAGTCTGTGCTTAAGATTTCGGCTCATGAAGTAAGAGCTCTTTCTACATCTTGGGCTTATGCAAATAGTGTTGCTATTACAGATTTAATGAAGGCTGCATATTGGTCTCAGCCATCCACATTCATGAATTTTTATCTCAGAAATATTGAGTCCATTTCTGGAGACCTGCATTGTTTAGATCCGTTATCTGTTGCTCAGAATGTCGTCCTCTAAACAGTTGCAACTATAGTTATGCAGGCTTTCTGTTCCGGCAGTGACTCCGTCCTGCTGCCCTCTTCGCTCTGGGCTATTTGACCCAGGGCAAGGGGAAGGGGGGGGGTGTTCCCTTAGGTCACCTGCTTTATAGTGAAAAGCAAGGGGATACCTCCTCCGGAGTCAGTAATTCTGAGTCGTTACCGGGTACCGGGATGGTTTTAAAGTGTAAAGTTAATGTTTAAAATTCATTCATGTCATATTTTTAAAGTGTAGCTCGGTGTGAAGCATTTGTATATGTCACGTGTCAAACGGGCGTTAATATACAATCCTCGGACACTTTTAAAGAGTACAAAGAGTCTCAATTCTCTGGACTGACTTTATTTATTGGCTTACTTTAAAAATAATTAGTATAAAGGGTTATACTGGATGTTAATAGAGAACATGAATGTTATTATGCGCAATTATGGAGGGTGTTGTGTCTTTCTAATTTATCATAAATAAGAAAGATACATGTAAAGCCTAATACTCCTTTTCTCCTGGAGGGGTTGACTCTATTATATATAGTTGAGCTTATTGGATTTTCCTCTATGTCCTTGGCCCTCCAGCCTTTTTACTATTTAGCTATCTCTGGGTCATTGGTACAGTATAAAAATGTTAAAAAATTTATAGTAATTTATATATTTTTTATACTTACCAATGACCCAGACGGGGATGGCCCTCCCAGGAGTTGGGAACTCATACCTCCCCGCTGAGTACATAGCGCTGACCAGGCACTGCTTGTAAGAATGATAATTGGCGCCAATTTCGAGACCTCCTTGACACTGCGCATGCGCAGTGGAGGGAAAGTATGGAGGACCATTTAGGACATGATTTTTTCGGTTTTAGATGCAAATTTTGGGGACTGGGGGGCAAAATTTGTGTTTGGCCTTAGATTTTTGAGAATTAGCACCAGCTATGTCTGGGTCATTGTTGGTAAGTATAAAAAATATATAAATTACTATAAATTTTTTTAACTTTTATACCTTTACAGAAGAAGGTGTGTATTGACCTATAAAACCTCAAAGACACTTAAAACTGGGCTACAAACCCCCTGCTAAGCAGTAATTTTGCAGATAATATCATGAAGATATTTGTTGGGTTCATGAAAATAATAAGATCTTTGTTCCCTTGAAGTACTCGAAAGTCCTTGATTTCAGAAATACTCTTATTGGTGGAATGTTTAGTAACACTGGCAAGTAATGTTTAGTTTAACTTGACAAAGTCAAGATAAGCTATTGCCATCACGTATGCTGAAGTCTTAGTCTGTCAGTCTGTTCACATTTTCTTTAGCACAAGCTACACACTGTAGTTCTTGTCCGATCATCACGAAATTTAATATGCAGTTTCGAGGTCATGTCTAGATGAGAATGTCCCCTTTTGGTTGTGATCGGTCAACCGTGATGGATATGCAAGCCCAAAACCCGTAAACCCTTAGTACTGTCTACAGGTCATATTTATGACAGGATTTCATTGTAACATGGTAGGATGACTCTGTATAAGGTCTGGATGAGAACTTCCCCTTTTGGTTGCAATCGGTCATCTGTGATGGCTGTGCAGGCCTGAAACCCAAAAACCATTAGCACAGTCTACAGGTCGTTTTTATGAAGGGATTTTATTGTAACTTCGTAGGATGACTCTGTTTAATGTCTTGATGAGAACATCCTATTTTGGTTGGGTTCAGTCAACCGTGATGGCAGCAGGGGCATGTTACCTAGATTCGTTTTGCACAACTTGCATTTATGAAGGGATTACATTGCAAATTTGTAGGATGACTCAGTAAAATGTCTAAATGAGAACGTCCTATTTTGGTCGTGATCTGTCACCCGTGATGGCCGCACAGGCATGTGTCTTTGATTTGTGTAACACAGTCTACAGTTCATATTTACAAAGCAATTTCATTTTAACCTTGAAGCAGTATGATGTCTAGACGAGACTGCCCTATTTTGGAGATAACCGGTCAGCCATTACCTTCGCCAGGTCACGTGACCTAGATTCCTTTAGCACTGTCTACAGGTTGTTTTTTATGAATGGATTTCATTGTAACTTGGTAAGATGACCTGGTATGATATCTAGATGAGACTCCTATTTTGGTCATGATCGGTTAACCGTGACCACTGAACTGTCATGTGACCTAGATTCATTTTGCAAAGTCTACGAGTTATATTTATTAAGAGATTCTCGTCAGATCACCGAAGTTAAGCAACGTTGAGCCCGGTTAATCCTCGTATGGGTGACCGTCTGAGCGATCCATTCGGACTCCCGCGTTGTGTCCTTGGGCAAGGCTCTTAACCCTGATTGTCCACATGGGGGCACGTTGACGTCGTGTACTAAGGCGTACTGCATGTTGATGATGCGCATGTCTTCAGCCAATCTAACCCTGCCTGTGCTGCAGTGCGGAGTTAAGATGTTGGGGAGCTGGCAGCTGCTCGTCGTTGCTCGGTGGTTCTCTTTGGGTATTCCAGCTTCCTCCACCTGTAAAACTGTCACTGTCATGATTAGCCATTGTGCATATGTATGTGACCTTAAACACCAATAAGTAATAAGTATTAAGAGATTTCATTGTAACTTGGTAACTTTGGTTGACAAACATTAACTGTGAGGGCCACATTGACCCAGGCCACAATTCTTTATTCTTTAGTCTACACCTCAAATTATTCTTATTGAAAATATAGCATACAGGGAACAGAAATTAACATATTCTCAATTATCACAATTCTTGTCTTATTTCATAAACATTGAACATTATCCTCTTCATCAAACACAACACCGTCAAGTTAAGCAACACTTTCATTCAGTGCTGCGAAAATGTATTGCAACCAATT
The DNA here is from genome assembly GCA_031216915.1 of Pictodentalium vernedei. Lineage (NCBI taxonomy): Eukaryota > Metazoa > Mollusca > Scaphopoda > Dentaliida > Dentaliidae > Pictodentalium > Pictodentalium vernedei. The sequence goes on from CM062293.1 coordinate 154,619,203, forward strand.
ATATCTTGTCTAACCAGCTCAGTGAACCTTGTCAAACCAAATATACCTGTAAGTGGATGAAATGTCAGTTCTATAAAACAATAGTGCCATTAAAGAGACAGTTAATATTAGACTGCTAGAGTGCAAGGATTTGAGGAGTTAAAATCAAATTAAAAATGTTTTGAAGTTCTTAAATTTGGTCTCAAAATATCCTTGAAAGTCCTTGAATCAGCTGCTTAAATTATGGGAGCACTTGGTCTTGGTATCATACCATTTATAAATGATCAGTGGTGTAGAATTATTTTTCATTACTTTTTACAGACCAACATAGAGATCTCACAGGAAGAAGATTTTGCGTGAGTATTATTACGCATTAAAAATAAAAATCCGTTTTTTAGGCCCTCCTGCATGGTCCTTTTGGCTGCCACATGATTTCTTTTTATTACCAGTGCAAACTTAAAAAAATAAAAATTAAATGGTTTATGTCTAATATTTTGCCCAAGTAATAAAATTGGTAAATTTGTCTCTTGAGTGCAACAAGGCTTTGCAATGCTTTAGCATTGCAAATCCTTCTTGCACCTAAGAGACGAAATACACCACCACCCATGCTATTCTATAGTTTATGAGGCCTAAAACATGAAACAAACCAAGAACACAAACTTTTGATGGCAAAGAAATAATTACCAAAATAAAAAAATGTCCACCCACATTCAGTTTTCCAAAAAATGGCCTGAGAGACAGAAAATCTACTTTGTGGGGCCTAAGTACATGACTCTAATTTTAGGTTAAAATTTTCCACTTGTTTCATTTCTGATGCATGTGAAGATTGTACTTCAATTCATTCTTTGAATATCTTAAACTCTTTTCTTTTTTCAATACCATATGGTCAACAGAGAATACATATGTTTTCGGATTTTATTCCTATGTATTTTAATGTCAGAATCTCTGAATTTCAAGATGCTAATTGTTCCCATATTGCAAACCAATTCAGTTTTGTTTGACAGAGCTCAGTGAGCTTTGTCAAACAAGATTGAATTGTAGTCCAGGCACATTAGACATAAAAATGAGAAAGTAAGGAAAAAAATCGGAGAAAGCTGATTTTTTTATATGTTTCCGGGACACACATTGCGGATAAAGTGTGAAAAGTCCCCGCGAATCCGAGTTGAGCTTTTTTAGTTATAGCATTTTTTTGATAAAAAAAAAAAAATTTTTTTAAAATTCGACCCAGCTCCATATTTCTCATTCTTATTCGCCTTAGTAGGGTGAGAATCATAAATATCGTGCTGAATTATATTGAGAATACATATCCCCAACAGAAAATGCCAACTTTGTACCAATCCTCATACTCAGTGGTGAAATATTCACGAAAATGTACAAAATTACGAAAAAAAATTTATTGTTTTCATACTCACAACGGTACACAACGTCCATTAAATCAAATCTACGACTACTTTGGGAGTTAAATTATATATCAAAAATTGCAGAAAAGCAGTGGCTTTATAATGATATATAACAATAGTCATTTATTCCATAATGAACTGGTGAAACGTGTGAAATATTAACCATACCCCCTAAACTCAAATTCAAACTGCATCGACTTTTCTCATTCAAATACCGTATTATAGCATCATTGTTTCAATTTCCATGTTCGATTAAATCACATAATGTGGTGTTCGCCTACACTCAAGATGCATTGGCATGTAATGTGTGCACGCCCTTGATGTGTACTCATAAACAAATTTGTATTGTACAGACAACGCTCTTTAATTTGATGCAAAATAGCCTTGAACGACTTTCATCAGGAAACGCTGTTTAATTCCGCATTCCAGGTCTTTATGTACAGACAACTCTCTTTAATTTGATGCAAAATAGCCTTGAACGACTTTCATCAGGAAACACTGTTTAATTCCGCATTCCAGGTCTGTCCATTGCACAATTTGCTCTGTTCAGTATTGGACACTCCGCATTTGATGCCTAGATATTGAAACCAATGATCCCTTGATAGATATATATGTAATTTTGCCTGTTGTTGATTATTAGAGTCTTGTGTTATTTGTAGAACTGATCAGTTATGTTGTTGGCATATCACTAAGCGTTACCTGTTGATACCTTACGGTGACAACGAAGCAGGTCCGCACATTGATATCTGTTCTGTGGTATTGTACTTGAGTTTATTGTGTCTATCATCTTTTTTCTGTTGTGACTTTGGCAATGGATAAATGTATCAAATGTAACGATGAGTTGACCGGCTCGTCCGGAATAACTACACTTGGTGAGCGGGGTATAGAAAAGTTGGTTGCTGTAAGTGTCGAGCTTGGCGATAATCTTTTTACCTGTTCGAAGAAACCCACAGTTGGTGAGAAAATTCATAAATTCTGCTACAAGAATTATACATGGGAAAGTTCTGTAAGAAAAAGTAAGAGAATGTCTCTAGATGCAGCTGAATCTGAAGAAGCTGGTCCATCTATGACAAAAAAATTGCGCTCTGATCAAGATGCTTTCAATTTTAAACTCCATTGTCTGTTCTGTGGAGAATCCGCCGACAAACAAACTCATATACCCGTTCAACGTAGAAGAGAAGTCCACACCGTTGAAACATTGACTTTTGTTGATAGTATCAGAACCCGTTGTTTGAAACATAGTGATGAATGGGGTGAGTCTGTACTTACTCGGATCGGTCGTGCTATCGATCTAGTGGCCGAGGAAGGTCGGTATCACCATGATTGCTGGACAGGATTTGTCAGAGATAAGCCTGAGCGAACTCTTTCACGGGGTAGGCCTGTTGCAGACAAGAAAGCACTTGCATTCCATGAATTGTGTACCTTTATGGAGAACAGCGATGAGTGTTAGTTTTCCTTGAGCGAATTGGCAGAGACGTTTGAATCGTATCTTGGTGACGAAGTCGGTTACACAATTAAACATCTTAAAACCAAACTGCTTGAGCATTTCGGTAGTAGAATCTCTATTACAACACTGAGGTCCCTAAAAAATGTTGTCACATTCAGAGATTCATCAGACAAAATACTATATGATTCGTGGTACTCAGACAAATGTACCAATGAAACTGATGAACGTATGCGCATCGTCAAGAAAGCATCGGCTATAGTCCGCGATGATATTCGGTCAGCCATTTACGTGTGTGACGTTTATCCCAAACCCGATTCGTTATCTGTATCTAGTGAACTACTACCCGATACACTCCAAACCTTGTTACAAGGGATTGTTGCTCCGTCGCAGCGTGGGCAAAACATCCAAGCCAACCAGAGACGCGTGACAGCCATAGGTCAGTCTCTAATAAGTTCTTGTCGGCCCCGTTCATTCTTGTCACCAGTATTATTGTCGGTAGCAGTTTACATACATAGGAAATTCGCATCTCGGGAATTGATCGACATTCTGAATGGACTAATGTTCTCTTCTAGCTACCGGGAAGTTCAACAATACGTTCATTCTGTCATGATAAGCAAAGGTCCGTCGCCTAGACTTGCGAACTTCACACAATTCGTTTTCGATAACGCCGATTGTAATGTGCGCACGCTAGATGGCAAGAATACTTTCCATAGTATGGGAGGCATCGCCTGTATAACTCCAAGCAGAGATCACACAGAAGAGTCTCCGATAAAACGACTAACTGGTGATCATTCGAATATTGGCTCTGGTGAATTCGGGTACATCCCTTTGAAAGGTTACAGTAAACCAAGCAAATCGGGTCTTGACGAAATTGTGATGAAGGATTTATCAACTTTGGGTGAATCTGATCCGAAAAATTTGAAACTCGCAAAAACAGTCGACAGTCTTTGGTCTTTGACGCATGTACTGATAGTACCTTGCCCATCTTGGGCTGGATATATGCACATTGTCACATCATCAGATGATTATGAAACAAGTGATGTCGAGATACTTCCCTTTATTAATTTTGATCCATCCAACCCGAGCACAATTTACACTGCTCTCATGTTTGCACAAACTGAATGTGAGAAACAGGGACTGAACGTTTGTCCAGTGACGTTAGACCAACCACTTTATATCAAAGCAGTGGAACTTGTGTCTTCGTCAGATAAGTTGACAAAAGTTTTCGTTAGACTCGGCGGCTTCCATATGATTATGTCATATTTAGGGGCAATTGGTTCGATCATGGCTGGTAGCGGCTTGGATGAACTTTGGGGGACTGTTTATGCTGGTGGGTCAATCCATCATTTGATCAGTGGTCATGCATATTCAAGAGCAGTTCGTGCCCATTTGCTAACACAAATTGCCATTACAAAACTTGTGTTTGAAGAAAGCCGAACACTAGATAACATAGACTGCACAGAAGTCAATGAAATATTCTGTGGACTTGCCAGAGGTGACTGTACAACAGCTGACGCTGTCAATCAAGAAAGTGTCAACCATCTACTGTCAAAATTACACGAACTGCTCCAGAATGCGTCCGTAGGACGCACAGGAAAGCTTTGGGTACAATACTACGAGCAAATAGGTCTTCTCCAGTTGTTCTTGAGAGCAGAGCGCACAGGCGACTGGGAACTCCACACATATTGTGTTCGCAATATGATTCCAGTATTTCACGCAGGTGGTCATTTTGCATACGCAAAAAGTTCTCATCTCTATTTGCAGCAGATGAATGAGCTAACAGAAATAATGCAACAGGATGATTTGAAGTTGTTCACTGAGAAAGGTTACTTTACCATAAGGCGCTCAGATAAATTCTGGGACGGGATATATTCTAATCAGACCATAGAGCAGTGTTTAATGAGAATGTTCAAGCTCCCTGGTGGTCTCACACATGGCAGGGGAATAACCGATAGCACTGTTGCGAAATGGGTACATGGACTACCTCTTTGCCTTCCGATATGTAATGCTCTCGAAAATTTTGTTCATGTTCACACTGGTCATGGCGAACAACATCGGGATCTCCGTCAAAGTTCACAATTGACTGATGCCAATGATATCACCAAATTATTGAACTGGCTCAGAGTGCATTCCCCCTTTCAGAATAGAGATCCACTACAATTAGTCTCTATAGCGACCGGGCTTGTGGCCGACGAAACTGTGAACTGTGACCAAGTTCGCAAAATTGGTGAATGTTGCGTATCGAATGTTGTAAGCAAAACGTTCAACAGCATCAAACTACGACGTGTTGACACTGTGAAGTCTTTTGCATCGATGGCAAATAGCACCAAAGTCCGTGGAAGTAAGGTAGTGATTGACCCCACAATTCTGTTCAACCGCATCACATGTGTTATTCAGTCACAAGCAGAGATGGAAGAGTATCTCAAATATGAACTCACCCCGAAACCACCAGCATTGTTTGATTCTGCTGGAATGAGGAAGACACAGAAAAGCACGCTCGGTAAGATCCTCAAAACATACGGTTCCGAGCAAACTAAAATCCCAGAACTTTCTCTGTTTGTTGTAGATGGTGGATTTTTATTGAGGGCAGTTGTATGGCCTAAACTGTCGTCATATAAGGACATATGTACATCATATTCCAATTATCTAGTGAGACATTTTGGGGCGAACGTCGTGGTTGTTTTTGATGGTTATGCTTGTACAATGTCGACAAAGGGCATGGAACAAGCCCGTAGATCTAAAGACAGGTATTCCATTGATATCAATATCTCACCCGAGTTACCAGCCACCACACCCCAATCCGATTTCCTTGCAAATGCCAAGAACAAAACCCAACTGATCGATCTTCTAATGCAGGAGCTATCTGCTATCAATATTCAGTCCAAGCAGGCCGAGGCTGATGCTGATGTACTGATAGCCGAAACTGCACTTGACATCGCTCAAGATGACAACAATGTTGTCGTTGTGGGAACAGACACAGACTTGTTAGTCATTCTTACCTCTCGAGTTCAACCGGGATGTAATATTCACATGATGTATTCCATTACCCCAAACTTACTAGTTTCAGTTAGTGAAATAGCAACCAAAATGGGTGACCATAGAAACAACCTCCTTGTAGCACATTCTATAAGTTGTTGTGACACTACTTCTGCACTCTTTCGAGTTGGTAAGAAGAAAGTATTCAGTACAATTGTCTCCGATGTTACTAGCGACTCACAACAGTATGTCAACACAATTTTGGCGGATGACAGTACACCAAGTGCAGTAGCCGCTGCCGGGGAACAACTTCTCCTGATCTTATACGGGAGTAAAACTGTTTCCTCTCTCGACCAATATAGATATGTCACTTACAAGCGTTATGTAGCAAAATCTAAACTGAATAAACCCATCGACCTAGCCTCACTCCCACCAAGCAGCGATGCTGCACAACAACATGTCTACAGATGTTATCTCCAGGTCCAACAATGGCTGGGCACTTCGCTTCCTCCGACGGATTGGGGGTGGTCGCTAGACAATGGACTTCTTGTACCGACTGCAGCCACAAAGCCATGTGTCCCTGATAACCTACTGAATCTGATCAGTTGTGGTTGCAAGAGTGCTTGTACAAAAAGGTGTGGGTGTAAGAAGGCAGGACTCTCTTGCTCAGGTTTGTGTAATTGCAGTTCGGATTCTTGTAACAACCACAGAAACACTGTCCTGTCGGAAATTTCTGAGTTCGATGAATAATATGTATATAGGTCATGTCATTTCTGTATATAGCGTTGATAATAGTCAATGTAACTTAATCCATGTTGATTGATTTGTACATTCTGTAAATATTATTTATTGATTTTTGTACATTCTGTAAATATTATTTATTGATCTAATGCTGCCAGACACAGACGTGTCTGTTCGGTCCCAAGCCCGAAAATAGTTGAGTTCTCATGCTGACGAATTTTATGCCAAAAGGGGAACTCGGCCAGAAGCAGAGGGGGTCTTCCATAATGTCTATTTTGTAAGCAGTGATAAAAGTCTTCAAATGGTGGGGGATTTTTTATCGTCTGTTCAACTAACATCCCGTTCTGTACTACGACCCTTTGGGCAAATCCGTTAGGAAAATCGTCATTTTTTGCGTAAATCCGATACTTTTTTGTGAATTTTCAATAATTTTTCGCAGAAATTGTCACAGAATGCACATTTTCCTCTAGGTAAATGTATATTAGACATTATGTAGCTCGAAATACGCGTAAACAAAAAATACAGTTGGATCAATTCGAGGTTACAAAGTTCGTGCGATTTTTTTTAATTTTTTTCAAATGCGTTTTCGAAAAAAGGCTGTAGAAAAAAAGCTCAACTGGGATTTTAGGGGACTTTTGTCTAATCGTTCAGTGACATGTACTCGACATTCCCTGAAAAAATCAGCTTTCTCCGATTTTTTTCCCTAGTGAAACCTAATGTTCTTGGGCTATTGGTTAAATTTTTTTTTGCAAAATTTGCTACTTTAAATTTTGGTATTTTGACATTAGTGTGTAGAAGTTTGAATGAATGATGAGAGGTTTTTTTTGAATTGCAGTGAATTACTGTCACAAATAACTCTGGTTGTGAGATCATCAGCACTGTTTTGAAATTCTAGTTTTAATAATGTCAAATAAATCAAGAAAACAAAGAGAACTATTTACCTTTCAAAATGGCCACAGTTGGAAATTGTGTGGAGGTGTTAATGTATTCTTTTCAGTGGTCATACTCTCAATTGGAGTTCAGTGCAAGTATAGCAACATATGTTTTATTAAATAATCAGACCAATAAAAAAAATAATTTTGTTTCTCGGGCACATCCCTCATCATTGAAGATATGCCGCATCACCCCTTTGTTCCAAAATCTCTTCTGTGATACTATTTTGCACTTGTAGGATTAAATATTTAACCATCTATATTTTGTTTGTCAGAGCTCACTGAGCTCTGTCAAACAAGAAATAGTTGGTTTCATTTACAAGTTCAGTATGGGATATGTTCACAGCTGAAAACTTTTTGTTTCCACAGAATAGTGTAATTTGGTGAATTAATAGTTACAACTATTTTAAGGATTGTGGATTCACAAAAAAGCCTCCTCCCTTCATCATAAACTTTAGAAAAAATTGCCTGAGAAAGAAGATATTTTTTTAAAAGGCCTCATGATAAAATTTTAAATTTGCCATGCCTTTTACTTGAAGCAGCCTATCTGGTGAAAGCGTGTTACCAAATTCTTAGTAAAAACTTATGGTGTTTATCTGCATTTTACAAACATGAAGGTCCGAGAGCCCTTGTAGACAAATTAGTTGTTTAAACTACAGTTTGGTCTCTGGTTTAATTAATTGACAGCTGTTTTTAAGAATTGATAGACTTTCAGTGATCATCCAAATTAGAAGAACAACTGGAAATGGCCATTCTATATATCAGAGCCTGCAATGAACAAGTGTTGTCAACTCTGTAGCCTACTAGTGATCTAATAGTATACTACTCAAAGTTTGCTAAGTACCAAATATTTGACACATTATTGTGAAATTTGCTTTTGACATATTTGCAATATTTTTGGTGCATATGATTGAGGAATGTATTGAGATGGTCCCCAGTGTTTACATTAGCTCTCTTGACAGGCAGACTTTTTGTGACAGTCATGGAAAGCATGTACCCCTTGATTTTCATGATGTTTTTGAGTACTGTCTACATGTACATGACGAGTAGGGTATTCAATCTTCATTTCAACACAAACCCTTGTGATTTAATGATTGAATATGGCAAATGCGAATGTAAGAAGACATTTGTCTGAAGCAGAAATGTGGCGGGCTGTAGGGATGGTGGAGCAAGGGGCTACCCATCGTCAGGTTGGTGAAGCCCTTGGTGTGCACCATACGGTGATCACAAGAGCCTGGGCAAGATTTCAGCAGTATGGCACACCAGTAAGATGGCATGGTGGTTGTAGAGACTAAGCAACATCTGTAGCTGAAGACCGGTTTTTGATCATTCAGGCCCGTATGAACCGCTTTGCCACAGCAACCCAGCTTCGCAGCAACCTTCAGAATGCATCCGGGGTAAATGTTTCGATGCAGACTATCCGGGCAAAGTTGCACGAAGGTGGTGTCCGATTGAGAAGACCATGTATTTGCATTCCGCTGTCCCAGAACCCCCACCAAGCACGATATGAATGGGCCATGGACCACATTGGATGGACCAGAGAAGATTGGCGACCTGTCCTTTTTACAGATGAGTCAAGGTACTGCCTAGACCACACAGACAGGCATTCTAGGGTATGGAGAAGACCAGGAGAGCGATTCCATGCAGCCAACATTGCTGAACATAACTGCTATGGTGGAGGGTCAATCATGGTTTGGGGCGTCATCAGCAGGGCTGGACATACAGAGCTCTGTGTCCTTGAATGTGGTACATTGACTGTACAGCGGTATATTGATGAGATCCTGGATGTCCATGTCAGATTGTATGCAGGTGCAGTGGGTGATTGATTCATTCTGATGGACGATAATGCCCGCCCTCATGTTGCCCATGCTGTTGGGGAGTACCCATAGAGGGAGGGGATTGAGCATATGGACTGGCCAGCAAGATCCCCTGACCTCAATCCAATCGAACATGCTGGAATGAGTTGCAGCTTGAAATTTCAGCCTGTCCAGTCCAGCCAAGAAGTGTCCAGGAGCTTGGTGTCTTGCTGGTCCAAGAATGGAACAACATTCCACAAAGGTCCACCAGAAACCTGATTGGGAGCATGAGAAGGCATTGTCAAGCTGTAATTAACAGTAATGGGTCTCATACTCGATATTGAACCTATACCAGTTCACTCCGTCAACTTTTTGGCAAATTGAAAAATTTCCTCTTTTACCAATAATATCCATATTTTTATACTGTACCAATGACCCAGACTTAGCTGGTGCTAACTCCACAAAAACCAGGGCCAAACACAAATTTTGCCCCCCAATCCCCAAAATTTGCATCCAAAACAAAAAGAAATCATGTCCTAAAGGACCTCCATAGTACGATTCTACTGCGCATGCGCAGTGACGCAGTCGTCCCGAAATTGGCGCCAAATATCATTCTCTGTTTGGCCCTTCATCAGTCAACATCTCACTGATCTTTGTGCTTGTAAATCTCAGTTTAAAGGATGCCAGACACGTAATTCTTGGAGAAAATGTGATTCTAAGGAGGATAGAAGGAGGAGAGGAAAAAAGAAGTGGCAAAAAATAATCAGGGCTGTACTTAAAATTTTTTGTTGAAATTATGTTAAGTTGCCTATTTTCGAGGCAAACGCCTCTTGTTGTCATTCTTGCTAATTGTTGCACTGCTTATTCAGTGTTTCCTCTCCCCTAACCTTCTAAAGTCCCCCCTTGCAATTCTCCCATGCTTTTGGCATATTTTTGAGAAGTTTCATTTCTAAAAATTCCCTGGGAGAGTTGCTTGGTTACAGAATGTTTTCTGTTATTTTCCCCATAGTTACGTTTTCACCCATGGGTGTATAACGTTTGTGTTCTGCATCTTCCATCTGATGTTCTGCAGATTCTCCCCTGGGAGTCTCTGTTTTGCATCAGATAGAGTGTAATTGATGACTGATTCCGGGCCAGTTTTTTCAGTGCCTGGAGTCATGTTTTCTTCTGTGTTTACACTGTTTGTTTTCATTGGCAACAGCCTTTTTTGAGGGGGGCTGTTTGCCTTTGAGGTAGTTTATCTCATTATAAGATACATTTATATTATCCGAAAGTGTCTCATTAATTATTTTATATAATTTTAAAATTTTTGACCACACTTTGCCATCGGATCCATCGGGGCTCAACGTTACTTTTCAGCAACTTGGGCTTCTCTGAAAAAATATTTTTTCAAAATTATTTTGTTTTGCAATTGTTTTTTCATTTATTAATGGATCATGTTATTATGTATCTTTGTGTCAGGGGTTTTTGCGAGTAACTAGGACTTATTGTTGTTCTTTCACAATGAAGGGAACTTGTTCAAATTGTAATAGGAAGAAATCTTCCTCTGACTTTCATGATTATTGCATTAATTGTAGTCAGTGTTCTCGCATTAATCCCTGTCCTGTATGTGAACATTGGGATGAGAAACATTGGAAACGTGTGTCACGATATGTTGTTTCTGGAGAAAGAGCGATGCCGGCTCTTTCTCCACAAGGTCACTCTACTCTCTCAGTTTCTATTTCAGAGGAACCAGAACAGGGTGATGTTTCCATGTTATCTTCTTCAAGTGTGCGTCCGTCGTCACAATTAAATACAGAGCTAGCGGCAAAAGTGCTCATGGAGATTAGACAAATGTCGTCCGCTAGCTCGCCCGGTGTAGCGTCCATTCACCGAATGGTTCGGCAGCCGGGTTCGTCCGATGCGGTCCAAGAGGAAATTTTGGGTGATGCGAGCACTATAAAAATAATAGATGCACACCCAGTGACGGCGGATAGTGAACGAGAACGGAGGAAGCCTTTTAGTCCGGTTCCTAGCTCGTCCAGGTCCAGCCGGGCCGCGAGCGAGAGAGGCCCCTCTCTCGTACAACAACATCTGGGACCAGATGTTGTGGTACAAAATGTGTCTTTAGCGGAGCATACGTCCGTCGCTCGGGACGCTCCGTTGTATAAGCAGTCCGCAGAGACTGTTAAGGCTTCCTCTTCTCGCCGGCGCACACGACCGCACCTTGGCTGCGTGACCTCCGATATTTTGCCAGCTTCGCCGATGAAGGATTATTCGGCGACCAGGTCACACCATCCGGCAGCCAGGGATTCGAGACCGATGGACTCCGGACGTTCGCATAGGAAAAGTATGCGGGAGCCATCTGATGCGGAGCTGCCCTCGGCAAAGCAGCGAAAGACCGCTCCTCCGCAGGTCTCGACGTCGGACATTCTAGTGCAGATAGCACAGCTTATCGCAGCATCCCAGCAGCCGACAGAGACGGTGTCGGATCGAGAATTATCCGACGGCGCTGGGTCGGTACGCTCCGCCGAAGCATCGGGGGCGGACGACCGGGAACATCGGGAGGTCCGACCGGATGGTGAAAGGGATACGGATGAATTGGAGCTATCCCTTTCGGAACAACACAAAGCTGCCGTAGACTTCATCCGGCACTTTCTTCCTCAAGTTGTTCCGTCGGGCCAGACTGCTGCGCTTCCGGACAGGAGAATTATAGCGTCATTGGACTCTGATTTTTTCGAGCGGTTCAGGGACATCGCTCCCGAGTTTCCGTCGCAGTCCAATAATGTTGCAAGAACATTTGAATTATTGAACGACGCTATTTTTAAACTTGCTTCCAGGACAGGGAAAGCAGGCTTCTTGTCCGCAAATACTCTCAACCTGCCTTTCATTAATGCAAGGAATAAATTCGACACGGCAGGTCAGGGTATACCGAGAGTTCCTCTGCGTATGGACGACGAGGCGGAAGACTTAGAGCTATCATTACCGTCGTCAGCTTCTATTCCAACCGCAGTGTTGGAAACAGCTATTGCGTCTAACAGAGCCAATTTAGATGCCTTATCTTACGCAGATCACCTTACGAAGGCGTTATCACTGCGTCTTCAAGGGGAAGAGTTTCAGGATATACAATCCTCCTTAAGACTTCTTTCAAGGGCAGTAGCTTATTCCACGTGTAACTCCGCCCTTTCAGTGGCAAATTTGGAGTTGGTTAGACGTGATGCAGCCCTGTCTACATCCACACTAGTGGATTCTAAGGTGAAGAACTCTCTTAGAGTCGCTTCGGTCTCAGGAGATCTTCTCTTTGACGGCAAGCTTTCCGCTATTTATGATAATATTAAAAAGAAAGCTAGTGATTCTCTGTTGTTTAGATCCGCTCCTAAAAGGTCGGATACAGCAGACACGAATAAGGCGGGCACTTCTGGGTCTTATCCGCCCAAGAGAGGTTCCTATAGAGGTTCCGGTGCGTCCTCTAGCTCTTATTCGAGAGACCGTCAGGATAGCGACTCTCGTTCGGGACGTCCTTCAGGCCGGGACAATCGGTCGGACGCCCCGAGGTCGACGAGGCGAGGTGCGGGTCGTGGAAGACGTGGTTTCTCCTACCGCAGGCCTCGCAGATCCAGGAGGTGATGGCTCAAACCTCTATCGCGTTCCGGTTGGCGGAAGGTTGTCGAGTTTTTCTCAAGAGTGGGCGTCGATTACGGACGACCCGTGGGTGAGAGGAGTGACTTCGGAAGGTCTAAAGATATCCTTCAAACGAAAGCCTCCATTAACTCGAAGTCCAAAGTGGACTCATCTTCCGTCAAACCCTCAGAAAAGAGACGCTCTGCTATCAGAGGTGCAGTCTCTTTTAATGAAGAACGCGGTAGAGGTCGTAGAAAACCAGGAATCGCTGGGATTCTACAGCCATCTGTTTCTGGTTCCGAAACCAGACGGCTCGTTCCGTCCAGTCATAGATTTGAGCTGGATAAACAAGCTGATCGTCGCTCCGAAGTTTTATATGGAGACGATTCGATCGGTCAGAGCGAGTATTCGGGTGAACGATTATGCAACGAGCATAGATCTCAAAGATGCGTACTTTCACGTCATGGTACATCCGACATTCCGAAAGTATCTACGCTTCGCAGTCCTAGGAGTGGTGTATCAGTTCCGGGCCATGTGCTTCGGATTGAATCTAGCACCCTGGGCTTTCACTCGGGTAATGAACTCGGTAATGATCTACTTCCGAGCTCATTCGTCTGCGGTAACGTCGGCCTACCTGGACGACATTCTTCAGAGGTACGGCAACGAGTTAACGCTTCAGAACGATGTTCAGAATCTTCTTCTATTGCTCCGACGTCTCGGTTTCATAGTAAACGAGGAGAAGTCGGATCTGGTGCCGTCCAAGTCATTCACTCATCTGGGAATGAGCTTCGAGACGCACAACAATCTCGTTCGTCTGCCGTTAACCAGAGCGAAATTAGTCAGTTGTTACGCTCGCTATTGTCTAAATACAGACAAAGTCACAGCGAGAGAATTTATGAGACTGATAGGTCTGTGCGGAGCCGCCGCGGATCTCATTCCGATGGGACGGCTACGCACACGGCCTCTTCAAATTTTCCTGACTCAGAATTGGAGTGTGTAAATTCATTCGCTCGATGTAGACGTTCTCTTGTCAGATCAAGTGAAACAAGAGATTCAGACTTGGGCAAACATTCAGTGGTTAACTCAAGGAGTTCCGCTGCAGTTGCCGGATCCGAGTTTTACCATTATGACGGATGCCAGTCAAACAGGTTGGGGTGCATCATTAATCCCAACGGATTCGAGATGCCAGGGTCTTTGGGATCCGCAATTCCTGTGCAAGCACATAAACATCAAGGAAATGATGTCAATTTGGCTTGCGTTACGTCACTGGATGGACATTATTCACGATGCTCATGTCCAAATCCTATCCGACAATACGACAGTAGTGGCGTATATACGGAATCAGGGAGGCACTCATTCAGTTCCGTTGTTCAATCTAACGGAAAGAATCCTTCTGTTTGCGTTGGAACATCACGTTCTTCTTTCGGTCCGTCACATACCGGGTCGTCTGAATGTGCTAGCAGACTCCCTTTCACGAAAGGGTCGCTTGTTGCCGTCGGAGTGGACTCTCAACAAACAAGTATTCAATCAGATTTGCTACCAATGGGAACGGCCAATGATAGACTTATTTGCGACACATCTCAACAATCAGTTGCAGACGTATGTGTCCCCGTGTCCGGATCCAAGGGCATTTGCAGTAGACGCTCTATCGATCCCTTGGGACGGAATGATAGGATATGCGTATCCTCCAGCGCCGTTAATTCAACAAGTATTGCTAAAGATAAAACAATCTCAATGCAAGATTCTGTTGGTAGCATCTCTGTCGCCACAGAGACCGTGGATAAATCTACTCAGGTGTCTGTTGTGGGACCTACCGCGGAAGCTCCCTCCACGAGAGGATCTTCTTTGGCAGGGGAAATCGCGCCAACTGCATCACAACCCGCAAGGTCTCAACCTTCACGTTTTTCCGTTGTGCGGTCCTTCTTGCATGGCAAGCACTTTACAGGACGAGCAGTGGACGCGATTTCTAACTGTAGGAGGACCTCCTCTTCGCTAAACTATGCGGCTAAGTGGAAGGTTTTCCGTCGTTGGTGTAGGGATCATTCTGTTGATATATTTGATCCCTCTATACCAGACATTGCTAACTTTCTAGTATACTTGTTTGACGAAATCAAACTGCAACCTGTTACTATAAAGGGTTATAGATCTATGTTATCTGATACCTATGCACATCATGATAGTTTACAAATTGGATCTAATGTCTCTTTATCGAAATTGGTTAGAAACTTTTCGATAAATAGACCCAGAACTCTTAGATTAATTCCTAAGTGGAATTTAGCTTGGGTTCTCCTTAAATTGAAGGAAAAGCCATTTGAACCTCTTGGGACAGTAGATTTCAAATTCTTATCTTATAAGACAGCTTTTCTCTTAGCTTTCTCTTCTGCCAGAAGAGTCAGTGAGCTTCATGCACTATCGGTGGATGATTCTCATTATCGTAGTGTTGGGAACACTATCACCTTCACTACTAATGTCGGTTTTTTAGCTAAGAATCAGGCTCCTAATAAATATCCGGAACCTATTGTTATTAAGGCTCTTCCGTCTTCAGACGGGCGTAGGCCTTTACTCTGTCCTGTTAGAGCACTACGTATCTATAAACAGAGATCTCAGTTCATCAGAAAGGGTCGGAAACGTTTCTTTCTGTCTTTGATGCCTAATAGAAAGGACATTTCAGTCCATTCTATTGCTAGATGGATTCAGTTAACTATCCGTACTGCGTATGAAGATTTATCTTCTTCTCAGCAGTCTGTGCTTAAGATTTCTGCTCATGAAGTAAGAGCTCTTTCTACTTCCTGGGCTTATGCTAATAGTGTTGCTATTACAGATTTAATGAAGGCTGCTTATTGGTCTCAGCCATCCACATTTACTAATTTTTATCTCAGAAATATTGAGTCCATTTCTGGAGACCTGCATTGTTTAGGTCCGTTATCTGTTGCTCAGAATGTCGTCCACTAAACAGTTGCAACTATAGTTATGCAGGCTTTCTGTTCCGGCAGTGACTCCGTCCGGCTGCCCTCTTCGCTCTGGGCTATTTGACCCAGGGCAAGGGGAAGGGGGGGGGGGGGGGGGGGGGGGGGGGGGGCGGGTGTTCCCTTAGGTCACCTGCTTTATAGTGAAAAGCAAGGGAATGCCTCCTCCAAGACAGTATTTCTGAGTCGCTTCCGGGATGGTTTTAAAGTGTAATATTAATGTTTAATTTCATTCATGTCTTATTTTTAAAGTGTAGCTCGGTGTGAAGCATTTGTATATGTCAAGTGTCAAACGGGCTTTAATATACAATACTCGGACACTTTTAAATGATTATAAAGAGTCTCAATTCTCTGGACTACTTTATTTATTGGCTTGCTTTAAAAATAATTAGTATAAAGGTTATACTGGATGTTAATAGAGAACATGAATGTTATTGTGCTCAATTATTAAGGGTAGTGTATCTTTCTAATTTAAATATTAAATAAGAAAGATACATGTAAAGCCTAATACTCCTTTTCTCCTTAAGGGGTTACCTCTTTATTTTATAATTGAGCTTATTGGATTTTCCTCTATGTCCTAGGCCCTCCAGCCTGTTTACTATTCAGCTAAGTCTGGGTCATTGGTACAGTATAAAAATGTTAAAAAATTTATAGTAATTTATATATTTTTTATACTTACCAATGACCCAGACGGGGATGGCCCTCCCTGAGTTGGGAACTCTTGCCTCCCCGCTGAGTACATAGCGCTGACCAGGCACTGCCAGTAAGAATGATATTTGGCGCCAATTTCGGGACGACTGCGTCACTGCGCATGCGCAGTAGAGTCGTACTATGGAGGTCCTTTAGGACATGATTTCTTTTTGTTTTGGATGCAAATTTTGGGGATTGGGGGGCAAAATTTGTGTTTGGCCCTGGTTTTTGTGGAGTTAGCACCAGCTAAGTCTGGGTCATTGGTAAGTATAAAAAATATATAAATTACTATAAATTTTTTAACTTTCCATGGTTATCGAATTCAAAAGCTAAAAAATAATGTCAAACACAAACAAAATTTTAGTTTCTGTACTTAAATCATTAAAGATATAATTAAATAAAAAATATATACACTTTTCATTACAATATTTCAACTAAAACAAAAAACAGGTAATTTGATATACTTGGTGCTAAGCAAACTTTGAGTAGAATATATTAAGCCACATTAGCCAAGATCTGTAATGTCAGTTAACAAATGGAAAGCTTGTGTTATTGTCAAAATGTAATTTTATTTTCTGAAAATAGAATGGACATTTTATGCTTTTCATATATACTTGTATTTTTATACGACAACCAATGGCCCAGACTAGCTGGTGCAAACTCGATATTATCAAGGGCCAAACACAAATTTTGAACCCCCAATCCTCAAAATTTGCATACAAAACCAAAAATTAAATGTCCTATCTGACCCTCCATACTTTTACTCTCTGTGCATGCGCAGTTGTCAGGAAGGGACCGGAATTGGCGCCAACATCATTCTTTGTTTGGCCTTAAAGTCAGTAACAATGAGCTGACATCTGTGCTTTAAAATCTCCTTTTTTAGCTCACCTGAGCAAAGCTCAAGGGGAGCTTCACTAATCACTTTCCGTCCATCATCCGTCCGCCTGGCATCCGGCGTTAACTTCACATTATCGACTTCTTCTCACAAACTACTCAACCAAATTGAACCAAATCTGGTGTGCAAGTTCCCTATCATATGTCATTTCAAGTTTGTTCAACTCAAGTTGACCTGCCCCACTGTAGGGCCACGCCCAAAGAGTGAGCCTAAATCTTCTCATAAACCAGCAGTAGCAGAGACTTGATATTAGGTGTGCAGCTTCCTTTTGAGGTGTAGACTTTGTTCAAGAGAAGTTCTAGGGGCTATATTTGCCATCGTTATGGGAGGGGCAAGAATTTTTGCCCCGCCCAAAATTTCTATTTTCCAAACCGAGAGGCTGATTTGAACCAAATTTGATATGAGGTTCTATTGGGACATTAGTAGCTAATTTATGCCAAAAAAAGTTTCCTGTCGGCCCATGGGAAACGCAGAAGCTAAAAATAGAAAAAAATTAAAACGCCCATATCTCCAAAACTACACCGCACTGAGAATTCTTATTTGGTGTGAAGCTTCCTTAGGACCAACAGAATGGAATGGTCAAAAAAAATTGCTATCGGTTTTATCATGGGCTACTTTTTTGGGACTTTGGAAAAGTGCTGAGTCAGCATTTTTTAACACTGTGGGTAATGGGAAAAACATTTAAGATCACTTTTCTCCCAAATCACTGCTCCAAAAGCTTTCAAATTTCACATATAACATCTTTGGAAGATTGTTTCACATGTTTATTGAAATCAAAGCCCTGGGTTCATATGTGGTCTCTCTTTGGGAGCCCAAATGTTTAAATTAGTGCAGTATGAGGAATATTCTTTAAAAATCTTCTTCTTCAGATCTACCAATCAGAATATTTTGATATTTGGTATGCAGCATGCTTAGGGGGTGAGATTCAAGTTTGTTCAAGCCAAGTCCCTGAGTTCATATTTGGGCTCACTGTGGGAGCCCGAATTATAACTTAGTTCAAAATGAGGAATCTTTCTTTAAACATCTTCTTCAGATCCAGCATTCAGAATGCTTTGATATTTGGTATGAAGCATCCTTGGGGGGTGTGGGGGGGGGGGAGATTCAGGTTTGTTCAAGCCATGTCCCTAGATCCATATTTGGGCTCACTGTGGGAGCTCGAATTGTAACTTTGTTCAAAATGAGGAATTTTCTTAAAAAATCTTCTTCAGATCCAGCAGTTGGAATGTTTTGATATTTGGTATGCAGCATCCTTAGGGGGGGTGAGATTCAAGTTTGTTGAAGCCAAGTCCCTGGGTTCGTATTTGGGCTTCCTGTGGGAGCCCGAATTATAACTTAGTTCAAAATGAGGAATCTTTCTTTAAACATCTTCTTCAGATCCAGCAGTCAGAATGCTTTGATATTTGGTATGAAGCATCTTTAGGGGAGTAAGATTCAAGTTTGTTCAAGCCAAGTCCCTGGGTTGATATTTGGGCTCCCTGTGGGAGCCCGAATTATAAATTAGTTCAATATGAGGAATATTCTTCAAAAATCTTCTTCACATCCACCAGTCAGAATCTTTTAATATTTGGAATACAGCATCCCACTGGAGGTAAGATTCAAGTTTGTTCAAGCCAAGTCCCTGGGTTCATATTTGGGCTCCCTGTGGGAGCCCGAATTATTACTTAGTTCAATATGAGGAATATTCTTTAAAAATCTTTTTTTTAGATCCACTGGTCAGAATCTTTGGATGTTTGGTATAAGTTTTTCTTAGGAGGGGCAGTTGCAACTTGTTGAAATCAATTCCCTGGCTTGATATTTAGGCTACCATGTCAGGTGAGTGCCCTCAGGGGCCTCTTGTTGTGGATGCCAGACACAAATCAATGCAAGAATTGGTGGATCCAAGGTTGTCAATGGATTATGGAAATGAACTACTGTGGTTTCAGATGTTCAGGGCTGTAAAATTAATGTGTAAATTATTTCATATTTCCCATTTTCGGGACATGCACCTGACGTCATCATTTTTTAATTTAATTTTGATTGCGATTATTCATGTATCTTTATCATATATTTTATTGTGGAGTTTGTAGGCGTGCTATCGACTTTGTCTTTTGATTGTAATTAAGAAAGCTTACTGCTCTAAATGCAAGGCGAGAAAGTCTTTTGCATGTAGTTGATGCACTCCTGCAGATTCTTGTCCTACTGTGTAACTTTGGCATGACAGACGTTGGAGACGGGTGTCGCGATGCGTTGATGGCGGTGAGGTTCCAGTGCCAGAACTCTCACTGTAAAATAATTCAAGTTTTTCAGTTTCTATTTCAGAGGAACATGAACATGGTGATGGTTTGTGACAGCCATCCAAAGTATGCAACCGTCATCGTGCTCTATTGAGCAAATAGAGCTAGCTGCAAGGTGCTCATGAATATTAAGCAAGGGATAAGGCCTCTAGTTAGTGTTCTTAGTCCCTTGCAAGTAGCTAGCTCGACTGGTGAAGTGGTTACTCCATCCGTGGGAGGCGTGACACCGGGTATCTCTGTTGTGGTCGAAAGGAAGTGTAGATTTGGGTAGAGCAAGCACCTTAAAAACGGAAGCTCACCCAGCGATGACGGAAATAGGGAGGAAGTCAGCAAGTTTCTTATTGGGAGGCTTGGCGAGGTCTGACAAGGCCGCGAGTGGGAGAGGCCCCTCTCTAACCTAACCTAACAACTCCTGGGACCAGAGGTTGTTATGAGAAACTTGCACAAGCCGGAACCAAGTTTTCTTTTTGGGAGGCTCGTCGAGGTCTGATAAGATTGCGGGCGGGAATGATCCCTCTCTAACCCAACAACATTTGGGGCCCTAATGTTGTTTTGAGAAACTTGCACCAATCGGAGCATACGTCTGCCAGCCACTCGGGATGCTCCATCTAGTCTGCAGCCGGGGTCGGCTTCAGTCACGGCTTCCTCCACAACTTTATTAAAGCACACACAACCGCATGCTAGCTATCCAACTTCGGATATCCAGCCAGTTGCGCGAAGACTGAGCCAGTCTTCGCACGTGAAGTCCGACCATCCATTAGCTAGCGATCCGAGGCTTTGTTCATCGGACATTCGGAGAAGAGATCTATCTCCGGATCTTAGTCCCAGGAGTAGAAAGCGGTGAAAAAACAGATAACCGCTACTCCTCAAGCCTCGGTAACGGACTTGCTGTCGCAGATTGCGCTGCTGATCGCAGCAAGTGCAAGAGCAGCCTTCCACAAACTCTGGTGGTGAGCTGTCGGACTGTGCTGGGTCGGTCCAATCATCTGTTCATGCAGATGCAAATGACCGAATGTCACAGCTGAATCAGCCGGATGGTGAAAGGGTCAAAGAAGAGGATTACCCTTCTCTTTCGGAATTTTATATCTCAATACTATACTGAAGAATTTTATTTATCAATACTATACTGACTTTGTTCAACCTGATCAGCAAGCCGCGACTACTGTAGAGAAACCGCTGTCATCTCGACAGGTGTCCAAGGCCTTCGGCCATGTTAACAACACCATATTCACCTCCCTAGTGCTAAGAGGAAGGGGGTTTCTTACCGACATCTTTAATAATATACTGTTCCTTGGACTATGTTCATTTAAAGCGGTTGGAGAAGATGTTCAGAGAGCTTCTCTGCGTTTAGATGAGCAGGCCGGGGATGAAAATATATCCTTACCTACATCATTCAGTATACGCTCGGAAGTGATGGAATGTGCTGTTTCATCCAAATCTTGACGCGATGTCCTACGCAGATCACCTCGCCAGAGCTATGGCGCAACGTCTTAATGGGAAGGAATTTGAGGACGTTCTTCGCTTAAAGTTCTTTCCAGGGCAGTCATGTATGCCACGTACAACTCTGCCCTGACAGTGCCAAATTGGGAGTTGATCAGACGTGATGCAGCCCTTGTGTCGTCATCTCTTGTAGATGACAAGGTGAAAAGCTCTCTCCGAGTCGCGCCGGTCTCCGGATATACTCTATTTGACGACGAGCTTTCATTAGTCTATGAACATGCTATAAGAAAGCTTCCTATACACTGCTACTGAAGTCAGCGCCTCAACACGCTTCAGCAGACTGGGGTAAGCGAGGTCATTCCACTTAATCAGCTAAGGGATCTCCTCACAAGTGTACAATGAACCCTCTTATACTTACTCCGGTGGTGGTCAGTATAGCGACTTAGAAAATGGGCGCAGGTCTGATCCAGACTATAGGTCAGATGCCCTGAAGACGACGGGATGAGGTTCTTCACAGGGAGGACCTAGTTTTTCCTTCTGTAAGCCTTGTTAGTCATACAAGTGATAAATAAGACCTCTATTGCTTACCAGTTGACGGAAGGTTATCAACTTCCCCGAGAAATTGGATTTATGTCCCGGAAGATCAGTGGGTAAAGTGTTGTCTTGGAAGGCCTAAGGCTATGATTCCAAACATAACCCCCACTTACAGAATGTCAACGTTGGACAAATCTTCCGGCGGATCCTTTCAAAAGGGAGTCGCTCCTGGTGGAGGTACGGGCCCTTTTATTGAACGAAGCAACAGAGATCGTGGAGAATAGACTTCTGTTGCTTTCCACTTAGCGGAGGTTATTAAACTCACAAAAGGTGGATGAAAATTGCGGAAGATCAGTGGATGAGTATGTAGTCTCGGCAGACCTACAGCTATCAGTCTGAGCAAAGCTCCACTTACTACAAGTACGTGTTGGTCGAATTCTTCCAAGAGAGTCTCTCCTTGCGGAGGTATAGGTTCTTCTATTGCAGAAAAGCAATAGAGGGCATCAAAATATTTTCCGGGTTATTTCAAATCACTTGTTTTTCGTCCTGAAGTCAGACGAATAGTGCATAGATAGGCTGAGACAGCTGTCTTGTTGGAATACAGCCATTAGAGGGAAAAAGTACACCTTTTCCCTCTCGGTGTTCTATTCCTTGGCGTCAAGACATTTAATGTCATTGTGGACGTCATAGTCGCCTTATGTACTGTTACAGCGGTCTTTTCTTGCGGCTAGTGTTGTAAGTCTCCATTTAGTGAGCTTTCAAAGCCGCAAGTGACACAGATAAGTCTTCAGGTAGACGAAGACACATAACTGCATAGCTACCTTGAGATTACTGTCTGTTTGGGAATTACGGCTGTTAGAATAGCGATTTGTCATTCCCTACCTTGCACGACGATGGTTGTAAGTCTCCAATTAATGAGCTGTCAAGTCACTAGTTACAACGAGATATCTGTCTTCACGGAGAGGAAGACTTCTAGCTACGTTAGCCAGGCTATGACTATGATTAAAACCGATAAGGTACAGTGCTTTTCGGTTTGTTTCCATAAGTGTCATAGACTTGAGTCTTATTGTTTTCACCATAGTAGCCTAGCTAGAATCATAAGCGAGATTGTTTCAGTAATTATGCAGTGACATAACTGAATTTATTTTCTTTGGGGACTGCTGTCTCTTTGGGAATTAAGAGCTGTTAAATAGCAGCTTTTCATTCCCTACCTTGCGCGACGATAGTTGTAAGTCTCCATTCAGTGAGCTTTCAAGGTCGGAACTTACACCGATATATCTGTCTTCACAGAGATGAAGACTTATAAGCTACGGCTAGCATTGTAAGTCTCCTTAGTGAGCTTCTAAGGCTGCAGTTATCAGCCTTTTATTGTCTTCACGTATAGGAAGACCTTTAGCTGCTTCAGCTAGGCTGAGTTAGTTGTCCTATCAGGCATGATACCATATATTAGAGGAGGTTATTCTCTTCTTACCGGTATGGTTTGGTGTTAGTTATATGAGGCGATAAGCTCTATTAATAATACCATATTTACCTAGTGTGATTATGTCAATACAGTGTTTTTGTTCTTCACGTCCCTCTCCGTCTTTAGTGGCATTATGGAGTCAGACGTGAGGGAGCCCTGCGGTTCCTATTCCATTTGATGACTAACAAGAGCGATTCAAGTAATGCGGGTGAGGGGGTGTTCGATATGAATTTTTCTATTATGTCTATTATTAGGCAGACGCATTGTTGACAGACTATATAAATTCTTGCTCTGTTTATAGAGCATATGAGAATTTTGGGGCTATTTGGATCAGTTATGGAACTGCCAATAGGCTGTCTATGTATATGTTCTCATTTTTGGGGATCATAATTCAGAGTAATATATTCTTCTCCGAACACTCATTGGTTGCTACAGACCTAGGAAACTATTAATTATTTCGGGGGCGGTCCGTGACGGGTCTGTTAATCATAGCTTGTTCCATGTTCTAAATCCTTATTTATGATGTGTCTTCTCTATTATTGTATAGAGAGACATACATGTAATTTCTTTTAAATTTATTTTCCTTTCACCTTGGAATGCAGCTATTTTTGGTCTGCTAATTCTTAAGTCCTAGGCCCTTCACCTTTTTATGATTCAGCTTGTCTGGGCTATTGGTTGTCATATAAAAAATATGATAAATTTTAAGTAATTTGTGTATTTTTTATACTTACCAATGGCCCAGGCGGGGATGGCCCTCCCATGAGTGGGCACTCATACCTCCCCTCTGAGTTATTATTAGTACTCTCATCTACAAAGAATGATGTTGGTGCCAAGTCCAGTCTTTTCCTGACCACTGCAAATGCGCAGAGAGTAAAAGTATGGAGGGCCAGATGGGATTTTTTTGTATGCAACTTTTGGGGATTGGGGGGTTCAAAATTTGTTTTTGGCTCTTGATAATATCGACTTTGCACCAGCTAGTCTGGGCCATTGGTAAGTATAAAAAATAAACAAATTACTTAAAATTTATAATTGTTATGTTGCATCAGAATCGTTGAATTTCTTCAATTTCTATTTTTTATCAGAAAAATATTGAGAATGGAAGAGGAATATATACAGAAAATATGTGATGATGTAATCCGTCTTAAACCAGATCTTATTGTTACAGAGAAGGGAGTTTCAGATCTTGCCCAGCATTTTCTTATGAAGGCTGGAATAAGTGTCATTAGAAGGGTGCGTAAGTCAGACAATAATAGAATTGCAAGGTAAGATGTATTTAATCTTGTTACTTTATGATTTTTAGCTCATTTATGATCGGATTGCCATCACTTCTCGTCCGTCGGCTTACGTACGTATAGATGTATGTACAGACATACGTATGTCAATATGAACGTCCACAATTTCCTTTGGCACACCTCACAGGTCGCATTTATGGTCAGATCGCTTTGAAACTCCGTATGCTTGTTTGGGGTGACCTCTAGATGGGAGCTATCGATTTTCTTTAATTTCCATCAAAAAATTTTGCCGCGGCCAACGTTCTTGACCTTAGTTTAGTCAAACCTCAATATTTCCCTTTGGCACACCCTACAGGGCACATTTATTATTGGATTGCTTTGAAACCTGGCATGCTTGTTTGGGGTGACCTCAAGATGGGAGCTATCGATTTTCGTCCATTTTCATCAAAAAATGTTGCCACAGCCAACGTTCTTAGTACTTAGTTTAGTCAGACCTCAATATTTCCCTTTGGCTCGCCCTACAGTGCACATTTATGATCGGATTGCTTTGAAACCTGGCATGCTTGTTTGGGGTGACCTCTAGATGGGAGCTATCGATTTTCTTCCATTTCAATATTCAATATTTTCCTTTGGCACACCCTACAGGGTGGCAGCGATCTTTGAACTTAGTTTAGACAGGCATCAATATATTCCTTTGGCATGCCCTATAAGGCACATTTATGATCAGATCAGTTTGAAACTGTGTATGCTTGTTTGGGATTACCTCTAGATGGTAGCTATCGATTTTCTTCGATTTCCGTCAAAAAATGTTGCCACGGGCAATGACCTTCAATGAACTTAGTAAAAACTTAGTGCAGTTAAGCATCAATATTTCCCTTTGACACACCCTGCGGGGCACATTTATGATTGGATCGCTTGCAAACTCGGTGTGCTTGTGAGGGGTGACATCTATATGGGAGCTGTCGATTTTCTTCCATTTCTGTCAAAAAATGTTGCCGCTGACCTTTGAACTTAGTTTAGTCAGACCTCAATATTTCCCTTTAACACTCCCTTCAGGGCACATTTATGATTGGATCACTTTGAAACTTGATAAATGTGTTCGGGGTGACCTCTAGATGTGAGCTATTGCTTTTTTTCATTTCCATAAAAAATGATTGTCGTTATCACCAGCCTTTGAACTTACTGCATTTGTGCATCAACTTATCGCTTTTGGACTCTCTACAGGGTATATTTAAGAATTTCAATAAAAAAACAAGCAAAAAAACCATTGCCGCAAGCAATGACCTTCTACTTAGTGCATTTGTGCATTAACGTCTTCCTTTGGCATGCCTCAGAGGTCACTTTCATTATCAGGTTGTTATGAGACTTTGTATGCTTATGCAGGGTGACAAAGATAGGGGCTATTGATTTTTTTTTCATTTACATCAAAAGCTGTTGCTGTTAGCAACAATCTTTGAATTTATTGCATTTGTGCATCAACATTCTTTGACATGGCCTACAAGCCACATTTATCATAGGATTGTTTTTGAACTTGGTGTGCTCATTAGGCAAGACCTTTAGATAAGAGCTATTGATTAGCATTCATTTCTGTGGAAAAAGTTGCCATTTACAATAACCTCTGAACATTCTGCATTTGTGTTTCAACGTTCTTCCTTTAGCCAGTCTTACAGTTTACATTTAAAAATGCATGGATTACTCTGACGTTGTGCACACACAATGCTGTTATGTTGAAATTTCATCAAATAACATTGGTACCAATGATCTTCAATTTTGTCATGTCATTTATAACTTACCAAGTTCAAGTTTGTCAAGTTGAGCTACAGTGTCATTGACACTTTCATTATTGTCCACTCTCATGTGGAAGACATGGGAGCATGGTGGCTCAGAAGGTAGATGTGTAGGCTGCAAGCCGAGAGTTCCTCGGTTCCAATCACACCTGCGGCAGCAACGTTGTGTTCTTGAGCAAGACACTTCATCTCAGTTGCCCATGTGGGGGCCAGATGGTGTTGTGCACTAAGGCGTACTGCATGTTGATGGTGCACTTGTCTTCAACCAATGCTAACCCTGCTTGTGTGGAGTTAGTACATTGGGGAGTCAGACTATTGGCCGCCGTTGATGCCTGAATTTTGTCCAGAGATTTTCTCAGATATCTATGCGTTGATTCCTTTGAAACTTGGTATTGGATGTTTGCTACTATGGGAACCTATGCACCTACGATTAAAGTTTTCATCAAACTTTTTTGCCAGAGTTATGCCCCTGTTCTTCTGATCATAGTGGTGCGGGGTATGGATGGACAGGCCCATCTGGAACTGTCACACCTCTAGTTAAAACAAGTGTGTGTGTGTGTAGGGGGGGGGGGGGGAGGGGGACAAAACAACAGTTATAACATGGGTACAGTAGGGAATGTTAAGAACTGTGCGTCTATTTAAATTATTAATTATTGAGTTGGTTGGTTTATGACGTTCTCAAAGTAGCTGCAAGTCTGCAACTTCACTGGAAAAGATCAAAACAGTGCCACCGAAACTAATTCCGTGTGCAGACTCACTGGGTGAGATACGACACACGCACTGCAAGCAAGTCATCGTTATTCATACACGCCCCCACATCAACAAAACTTCAAAGCTGCTGGCAGTCTGGAATTGGAAGACAGTGTAGACACACGTAAAATTTTTGTAACCATAGCCTTTCCAGTTTCCAGAATGCATCACACTGCGCTTATTTCCTAGGGCCGGTGCAGGTGCAAGGCTGCAAGGACGATCACACGCTCTTAAAAATCGAAGGTCTACTGCAATATGCTTACCTGGGATTATGCAGATTAACTGCTCTTTTGTTTCTGCACATGCCACATGAGTAAATCTTAGCCGATGAATGATGTTTCTCTTTCATATTATTAAGATTCAAGTGTGATACGGAATGGAATACAGCATCATGCAAATTGCGTGCTGATGTACTTGTTCACTCACGTCAACGTTACACTGTATCAATAGCCAGAAAATGGGACATTATTGACACTGTAAATCATCAACAGCACGGAAGCTATTCGGTGATCTAGTGGGACAACTGATCAATCGGTTAACCGAGGTTAATTCAGGTCATTAATCGATCAAGAAAACCCTTTAACCGTTTCAGCTCTAGGGGGTGGGAGAGAAAATTTTCAGTTATTGAATAAATTTTTCCTTGTAGCTGTTATCCTCTTGTCATGTTTGGTAAAGGATTCACTATTGTTAATGAGGCTTATTCTTACTAACTTGGAATATATGACAGTTGCTACTGCTCTGCTGGTGTTTCTCTCCAGGCACTAGGCTTCCTCTATCTCTAAATTAAAACCTAGACATTGAAGGGTATGTTTATATCCAGTAAACAAAGTGAAGAAATGCATATCTGTTTTCTTGTTCCAGAGCTTGTGGGGCAACTGTAGCAAATCGAACTGATGAGCTTAAAGAAGAAGATATTGGAACACACTGTGGTTTATTTGAAATCCAGAAAATTGGAGATGAGTAAGTTCTTTAATAACTACTGTAAAGACTGTGGATTATCTGCCAATTACAAAACAATTCTTTTTAGACAAAACCTTGTATATTTTTGGAGGGTTATTTGGGACTGAATATATTAACAGGGTTCCTGCGGGCCTTGAAACACATTGAAAAGCCTTGAATTTGAAAGTCACTTTTCAAGGCCTGGAAAGTCATTGAATTTTCCCAAAACTTCAAAAGTGTCCTGGAAAAACCTTTAACCCTTTACCCAGCGCAGATGATATCAAAATTTATTATTTTTAAATATCATTTTTTTAATTTTTAGCTCAACTTTGGCAAAGCCAAATTTGAGCTTTTGTCATGGCCCGTCGTCCGTCTGTCCGTACGTCAACAATTGGATACGGCTCGGGCTAGAGGCCGTATTTATGAACCGATCTTTACGAAACTTCTTGGGTACCTTTGTTATGACTGTGGGACGAGAACGAATGTTTTTGGGTGCGGTCCGAAATTCAAGGTGGCTGCCAGCCATTATTTTGTACCGACGATGCAGAAATCTGTATTTTTATACTGTACCAATGACCCAGACTTAGCTGGTGCTAACTCCAACAAAACCAGGGCCAAACACAAATTTTGCCCCCCAATCCCCAAAATTTGCATCCAAAACAGAAAGAAATCATGTCCTAAAGGACCTCCATACTACGCCTCTACTGCGCATGCGCAGTGACGCAGTCGTCCCGAAATTGGCGCCAATTATCATTCTCTGTTTGGCCCTTCATCAGTCAACATCTCACTGATCTTTGTGCTTGTAAATCTCAGTTTAAAGGATGCCAGACACGTAATTTTTGGAGAAAATGTGATTCTAAGGAGGATAGAAGGAGGAGAGGAAAAAGAAGTGGCAAAAAATAATCAGGGCTGTACTTAAAATTTTTTGATGAAATTATGTTAAGTTGCCTATTTTCGAGGCATGGGCCTCTTGTTGTCATTCTTGCTAATTGTTGCACTGCTTATTCAGTGTTTCCTCTCCCCTAGCCTTCTAAGTCCCCCCTGGCAATTCTCCCATGCTTTTGGCATATTTTTGAGAAATTTCATTTCTAAAATTTCCTGGGAGAGTTGCTTGGTTACAGAATGTTTTCTGTTATTTTCCCCATAGTTACGTTTTCACCCATGGGTGTATAACGTTTGTGTTCTGCATCTTCCATCTGATGTTCTACAGATTCTCCCCTGGGAGTCTCTGTTTTGCATCAGATAGAGTGTAATTGATGACTGATTCCGGGCCAGTTTTTTCAGTGCCTGGAGTCATGTTTTCTAGTGTGTTTACACTGTTTGTTTTCATTGGCAACAGCCTTTTTTGAGGGGGGCTGTTTGCCTTTGTGGTAGTTTATCTCATTATAAGATACATTTATATTATCCGAAAGTGTCTCATTAATTATTTTATATAAATTTAAAATTTTTGACCACACTTTGCCATCGGATCCATCGGGGCTCAACGTTACTTTTCAGCAACTTGGGCTTCTCTGAAAAAATATTTTTTCAAAATTATTTTGTTTTGCAATTGTTTTTTCATTTATTAATGGATCATGTTATTATGTATCTTTGTGTCAGGGGTTTTTGCGAGTAACTAGGACTTATTGTTGTTCTTTCACAATGAAGGGACGTTGTTCAAATTGTAATAGGAAGAAATCTTCCTCTGACTTTCATGATCATTGTATTAATTGTAGTCAGTGTTCTCGCATTAATCCCTGTCCTATATGTGAACATTGGGATGAGAAACATTGGAAACGTGTGTCACGATATGTTGTTTCTGGAGAAAGAGCGATGCCGGCTCTTTCTCCACAAGGTCACTCTACTCTCTCAGTTTCTATTTCAGAGGAACCAGAACAGGGTGATGTTTCCATGTTATCTTCTTCAAGTGTGCGTCCGTCGTCACAAATGAATTCAGAGCTAGCGGCAAAAGTGCTCATGGAGATTAGACAAATGTCGTCTGCTATCTCGCCCGGTGTAGCGTCCATTCACCGAATGGTTCGGCAGCCGGGTTCGTCCGATGCGGTCCAAGAGGAAATTTTGGGTGATGCGAGCACTATAAACATAATAGATGCACACCCAGTGACGGCGGATAGTAAGCGAGAACGGAGGAAGCCTTTTAGTCCGGTTCCTAGCTCGTCCAGGTCCAGCCGGCCCGCGAGCGAGAGAGGTCCCTCTCTCGTACAACAACATCTGGGACCAGATGTTGTGGTACAAAATGTGTCTTTAGCGGAGCATACGTCCGTCGCTCGGGACGCTCCGTTGTATAAGCAGTCCGCAGAGACTGTTAAGGCTTCCTCTTCTCGTCAGCGCACACGACCGCACCTTGGCTGCGTGACCGCCGATGAAGGATTCTTCGGCGACCAGGTCACACCATACGGCAGCCAGGGATTCGAGACCGATGGACTCCGGACGTTCGCATAGGAAAAGTATGCGGGAGCCATCTGATGCGGAGCTGCCCTCGGCGAAGCAGCGAAAGACTGCGCCTCTGCAGGTCTCGACGTCGGACATTCTTGTGCAGATAGCACAGCTTATCGCAGCATCCCAGCAGCCGACAGAAACGGTGTCGGATCGAGAATTATCCGACGGCGCTGGGTCGGTACGCTCCGCCGAAGCATCGGGGGCGGACGACCGGGAACATCGTGAGGTCCGACCGGATGGTGAAAGGGATACGGATGACTTGGAGCTATCCCTTTCGGAACAACATAAAGCTGCCGTGGACTTCATCCGGCACTTTCTCCCTCAAGTTGTTCCGTCGGGCCAGACTGCTGCGCTTCCGGACAAGAGAATTATAGCGTCATTGGACTCTGAATTTTTGAGCGGTTCAGGGACATCGCTCCCGAGTTTCCGTCGCAGTCCAATAATGTTGCTAGAACATTTGAATTATTGAACGACGCTATATTTAAACTTGCTTCCAGGACGGGGAAAGCAGGTTTCTTGTCCGCTAATACTCTCAACCTGCCTTTCATTAATGCAAGGAATAAATTCGATGCGGCAGGACAGGGTATACCGAGAGTTCCTCTGCGTATGGACGACGAGGCGGAAGACTTAGAGCTATCATTACCGTCGTCAGCTTCTATTCCAACCGCGGTGTTGGAAACAGCTATTGCGTCTAACAGAGCCAATTTAGATGCCTTATCTTACGCAGATCACCTTACTAAGGCGTTATCACTGCGCCTTCAAGGGGAAGAATTTCAGGATATACAATCCTCTTTAAGACTTCTTTCAAGGGCAGTAGCTTATTCCACGTGTAACTCCGCCCTTTCAGTGGCAAATCTGGAGTTGGTTAGACGTGACGCAGCCCTAGCTACATCCACACTAGTGGATTCTAAGGTGAAGAACTCTCTTAGAGTCGCTTCGGTCTCAGGAGAACTTCTCTTTGACGGCAAGCTTTCCGCTATTTATGATAAAATTAAAAAGAAAGCTAATGATTCTCTGTTGTTCAGATCGGCTCCTAAAAAGTCGGATACAGCAGACACGAATAAGACAGGCACTTCTGGGTCTAATGCGCCCAAGAGAGGTTCCTATAGAGGTTCCGGTGCGTCCTCTTGGTCTTATTCGAGAGACCGTCAGGATAGCGACTCTCGTTCGGGACGTCCTTCAGGCCGGGACAATCGGTCGGACGCCCCGAGGTCGACGAGGCGAGGTGCGGGTCGTGGAAGACGTGGTTTCTCCTACCGCAGGCCTCGCAGGTCCAGGAGGTGATGGCTTAAACCTCTATCGCGTTCCGGTTGGCGGAAGGTTGTCGAGTTTTTCACAAGAGTGGGCGTCGATTACGGACGACCCTTGGGTGAGAGGAGTGACTTCGGAAGGTCTAAAGATATCCTTCAAACGAAAGCCTCCATTAACTCGAAGTCCAAAGTGGACTCATCTTCCGTCAAATCCACAGAAAAGAGATGCTCTGTTATCAGAGGTGCAGTCTCTTTTAATGAAGAACGCGGTAGAGGTCGTAGAAAACCAGGAATCTCTGGGATTCTACAGCCATCTGTTTCTGGTTCCGAAACCAGACGGCTCGTTCCGTCCAGTCATAGATTTGAGCTGGATAAACAAGCTGATCGTCGCTCCGAAGTTTTATATGGAGACGATTCGATCGGTCAGAGCGAGTATTCGGGTGAACGATTATGCAACGAGCATAGATCTCAAAGATGCGTACTTTCACGTCATGGTACATCCGACATTCCGAAAGTATCTACGCTTCGCAGTCCTAGGAGTGGTGTATCAATTCCGGGCGATGTGCTTCGGATTGAATCTAGCACCCTGGGCTTTCACTCGGGTAATGAACTCGGTAATGATATACTTCCGAGCTCATTCGTCTGCGGTAACGTCGGCCTACCTGGACGACATTCTTCAGAGGTACGGCAACGAGTTAACGCTTCAGAACGATGTTCAGAATCTTCTTCTATTGCTCCGACGTCTCGGTTTTATAGTAAACGAGGAGAAGTCGGATCTGGTGCCGTCCAAGTCATTCACTCATCTGGGAATGAGCTTCGAGACGCACAACAATCTCGTTCGTCTGCCGTTAACCAGAGCGAAATTAGTCAGTTGTTACGCTCGCTATTGTCTGCACGCAGACAAAGTCACGGCGAGAGAATTTATGAGACTGATAGGTTTGTGCGGAGCCGCCGCAGATCTCATTCCGATGGGGCGGATACGCACACGTCCTCTTCAAATTTTCCTGACTCAGAATTGGAGTGTGAAAATTCATTCGCTCGATGTAGACGTTCTCTTGTCAGATCAAGTGAAACAAGAGATTCAGACTTGAGCAAACATTCAGTGGTTAACTCAAGGAGTTCCGCTGCAGTTGCCGGATCCGAGTTTTACCGTTATGACGGATGCCAGTCAAACAGGTTGGGGTGCATCATTAATCCCAACGGATTCGAGATGCCAGGGTCTTTGGGATCCGCAATTCCTGTGCAAGCACATAAACATCAAGGAAATGATGTCAATTTGGCTTGCGTTACGTCACTGGATGGACATTATTCACGATGCTCATGTCCAAATCCTATCCGACAATACGACAGTAGTGGCGTATATACGGAATCAGGGAGGCACTCATTCAGTTCCGTTGTTCAATCTAACGGAAAGAATCCTTCTGTTTGCGTTAGAACATCACGTTCTTCTTTCGGTCCGTCACATACCGGGTCGTCTGAATGTGCTAGCAGACTCCCTTTCACGAAAGGGTCGCTTGTTGCCATCGGAGTGGACTCTCAACAAACAAGTATTCAATCAGATTTGCTACCAATGGGAACGGCCAATGATAGACTTATTTGCGACACATCTCAACAATCAGTTGCAGACGTATGTGTCTCCGTGTCCGGATCCAAGAGCATTTGCAGTAGACGCTCTGTCGATCCCTTGGGACGGAATGATAGGATATGCGTATCCTCCAGCGCCGTTAATTCAACAAGTATTGCTAAAGATAAAACAATCTCAATGCAAGATTCTGTTGGTAGCATCTCTGTCGCCACAGAGACCGTGGTTAAATCTACTCAGGTGTCTGTTGTGGGACCTACCGCGGAAGCTTCCTCCACGAGAGGATCTTCTTTCGCAGGGGAAATCGCGCCAACTCCATCACAACCCGCAAGGTCTCAACCTTCACGTTTTTCCGTTGTGCGGTCCTTCTTGCATGGCAAGCACTTTACAGGACGAGCAGTGGATGCGATTTCTAACTGTAGGAGGACCTCCTCTTCGTTAAACTATGCGGCTAAGTGGAAGGTTTTTCGTCGTTGGTGTAGGGATCATTCTGTAGATATATTTGATCCCTCTATACCAGACATTGCAAACTTTCTAGTATACTTGTTTGACGAAATCAAACTGCAGCCTGTTACTATAAAGGGTTATAGATCTATGTTATCTGATACCTATGCACATCATGATAGTTTACAAATTGGATCTAATGTCTCTTTATCGAAGTTGGTTAGAAACTTTTCGATAAATAGACCCAGAACTCTTAGATTAATTCCTAAGTGGAATTTAGCTTGGGTTCTCCTTAAATTGAAGGAAAAGCCATTTGAACCTCTTGGGACAGTAGATTTCAAATTTTTATCTTATAAGACAGCTTTTCTCTTAGCTTTCTCTTCTGCCAGAAGAGTCAGTGAGCTTCATGCACTATCGGTGGATGATTCTCATTATCGTAGTGTTGGGAACACTATCACCTTCACTACTAATGTCGGTTTTTTAGCTAAGAATCAGGCTCCTAATAAATATCCGGAACCTATTGTTATTAAGGCTCTTCCGTCTGCAGACGGGCGTAGGCCTTTACTCTGTCCTGTTAGAGCACTACGTATCTATAAACAGAGATCTCAGTTTATCAGAAAGGGACGGAAACGTTTCTTTCTGTCTTTGATGCCTAATAGAAAGGACATTTCAGTCCATTCTATTGCTAGATGGATTCAGTTAACTATCCGTACTGCTTATGAAGATTTATCTTCTTCTCAGCAGTCTGTGCTTAAGATTTCTGCTCATGAAGTAAGAGCTCTTTCTACTTCCTGGGCTTATGCTAATAGTGTTGCTATTACAGATTTAATGAAGGCTGCTTATTGGTCTCAGCCATCCACATTTACGAATTTTTATCTCAGAAATATTGAGTCCATTTCTGGAGACCTGCATTGTTTAGGTCCGTTATCTGTTGCTCAGAATGTCGTCCAGTAAACAGTTGCAACTATAGTTATGCAGGCTTTCTGTTCCGGCAGTGACTCCGTCCGGCTGCCCTCTTCGCTCTGGGCTATTTGACCCAGGGCAAGGGGAAGGGGGGGCGGGTGTTCCCTTAGGTCACCTGCTTTATAGTGAAAAGCAAGGGAATGCCTCCTCCAAGTCAGTATTTCTGAGTCGCTTCCGGGATGGTTTTAAAGTGTAATATTAATGTTTAAATTCATTCATGTCTTATTTTTAAAGTGTAGCTCGGTGTGAAGCATTTATATATGTCAAGTGTCAAACGGGCTTTAATATACAATACTCGGACACTTTTAAATGATTATAAAGAGTCTCAATTCTCTGGACTACTTTATTTATTGGCTTGCTTTAAAAATAATTAGTATAAGGGTTATACTGGATGTTAATAGAGAACATGAATGTTATTGTGCTCAATTATTGAGGGTAGTGTATCTTTCTAATTTAATATTAAATAAGAAAGATACATGTAAAGCCTAATACTCCTTTTCTCCTTAAGGGGTTACCTCTTTACTATATAGTTGAGCTTATTGGATTTTCCTCTATGTCCTAGGCCCTCCAGCCTGTTTACTATTCAGCTAAGTCTGGGTCATTGGTACAGTATAAAAATGTAAAAAAATTTATAGTAATTTATATATTTTTTATACTTACCAATGACCCAGACGGGGATGGCCCTCCCTGGAGTTGGGAACTCTTGCCTCCCCGCTGAGTACATAGCGCTGACCAGGCACTGCCAGTAAGAATGATAATTGGCGCCAATTTTGGGACGACTGCGTCACTGCGCATGCGCAGTAGAGGCGTAGTATGGAGGTCCTTTAGGACATGATTTCTTTTTGTTTTGGATGCAAATTTTGGGGATTGGGGGGCAAAATTTGTGTTTGGCCCTGGTTTTGTTGGAGTTAGCACCAGCTAAGTCTGGGTCATTGGTAAGTATAAAAAATATATAAATTACTATAAATTTTTTAACTTTTTGTACAGAACTTCCATATGAAAGCTCTGATTTGTATAATTTTGTGTATGAATGTTTAGTACCATGAGATACATTACATATCATACGGGTTTTTTTCTCGTGCTTAAATTATGCAAATTAGACTGACTTTGATTTATTTAGTGTTACTTTCAGCACTGTCAGTGCAAATGCCAATACGGCTTGGGCTAGAGGCCGCATTTATAAACCGATCTTTACGAAACTTCTTGGGTACCTTTGTTATCACCGTGGGACGAGAACGAGTGTTTTGGGGTCTGGTCTGAAATTCAAGATGGCCGCTGGCAGCCATTTTGTTCAAAATTAGGGGCAATCAGATTTTTGCTCAGAACTTCATGAAAGCTCTGATTTGAATAATTTTTTGTATGAATGTTTAATACCATGGGATACATCACATATAATACAGGTTTTTTTCTTATGCATAAATTATGAGAATTAGACTAACTTTGATTTATTCAGTGTTACTTTCAGCACTGTAAATGTAAATGCCAATTTGGCTTGGGCCGAATTTATGAACTGATCTTCACAAAACTTCTGGGTTACCTTTGTTATCACGGTGGGATGAGAACAAGTGTTTTGGGGCCCGGTTCGAAATTCAAGATGGCCACTGGCAGCCATTTTGTACCAAAATTAGGTGTAATCAGTGTTTTGTACAGAACTTCTATATGAAAGTTCTGATTTGAATACATTTTTGAACAAATGTTTAGTACCATGGGATAGATCACATATAATACAGGTTTTTTTCTCATGCGTAAATTATGCAAATTAGACAAACTTTGATTTATTCAGTGTTACTTTCAGCACTGTAAGTGCAAATGCCGATACGGCTCAGGCTAGAGGCCGTATTTATGAACCAATCTTCACAAAACTTCTTGGGTACCTTTGTTATCACCTTGGGACGAGAACAAGTGTTTCTGGGTGCGGTCCAAAATTCAAGATGGCTGCCAGTGGCCATTTTGTACCGAAATTATGTCCAATCAGTTTTTGTACACAACTTCTATATGCCACAGGCTAGAGGTTGTATTTATGAACCAATCTTTACAAAATTTCTTGGGTACCTTTGTTATCACCGTGGTACGAGAACGAGTGTTTCGGGGTGCGGTCCAAAATTCAAGATAGCCACCAGCAGCCATTTTGTACCAAAATTAGTGCAATCAGTTTTTTGTACAGAAATTTTTGTAGGAATGTTTAGTAACATGGAATACATCACATATAATACAGGTTTTTTTCTTGTGCAGAAATTATGCAAATTAGATGAACTTTGATTTGTTCAGTGTTACTTATACACTGTAAGTGCATATGTTAATACGGCCCGGGCTAGAGTCTGTATTTATGAACCGATCTTCACAAAACTTCTTGGGGTACCTTTGTTATCACCTTGTGAGAGGAATGAGTGTATTTGGGTGCCTCTGTTATCACTGTGCTATGAGAACAAATATTTTGGGGTTCACTCAGACCCACTCTGGGACTCAAAGATTTCTTTTTATGCCCACCGACAAAAGTCGGGTGGCATATAGTGATTGAAGTGTGCGTTTGTCCGTCCGTGTGTGTGTGTGTGTGTGTGCCTGAGCCAATAACTCGAAAACTGTTAGGGCCGCAGTCATCAAACATCACACAATTATAAAGGAGCATGGGAGGATGTGTCACACCCCATAGCCGGGTTCGTACCTTCAAGGTCAAGGTCACATTTCAAGGTCACACTAAAAATCGGTCAATATTCATGTCTCAGCCATAACTCAGAAACGAATCAAAGTACAATTGTTAAACTTATTACAAATATTAAGGACAGTCAGAAGGTGTGTCGCGTATAATAGTTTCGCCGCATCTGCAAGGTAAAGATCACAATTAACCTTCATATGTTCAGGGTCACAAATCGTGTCTCAAGCATAACTCCAAAACTATTAGGGCTACAATCATCTAACTTCGCTCAATTATAAAGGACAACGGGTGGGTGTGTCACACACCACAGCTAAGTCCGTAAGGTCAAGGTAGGGGGGGGGGGGGCATGTGTTACCTTAGTAACATTTCTCTTGTCTAGTTTAGCATCTAACTGTCCCCCCACCTTTACAATACTTTACCTATATATTTGTTACAGGCTATGGTCAGCATTTATTTATGTACAGACTGTTACAATACTTTGCATGTACCTTTGTTATCGGGTCATTACCTAGATGTTCGTCATTGCTGTGTCACATACTATACATGTACATGTCTTAGACAAGTTGAGCTACAGTGTCATTGACACTTTCATTTAAAATTTGTCCACAAAACCGTATCATGTGACCCCTCATTGGAACGAGCTCGTCAAGCTCGTTCCAATGAGGGGTCACATGATACGGTTTTGTGGAAATTTCTTGAAAAATAATATTTTTTCAACTGCTGAATTTTCATATTACATGGGCGGATTTGGCTGATTCATTAGGTAAAGGGTAAAAACAATCTTTCAAAATATAAAAACCAAAATTTTCCTGTGATTATCCTACAACTTATTTCCACTGGTACTGGACTCTCAATATTTTTATACTGTACCAATGACCCAGACATAGCTGGTGCTAACTCTTAAAATATAGGGCCAAACACAAATTTTGCCCCCCAATCCCCAAAATTTGCATCTAAAACTAAAGAAAACATGTCCTGAAAGGCCCTCCACACTTCGCCCCCACTGCGCATGCGCAGTGTCAAGGACGTTCCGAAATTGGCGCCATTTATCATTCTAAGTTTGGCCCTTCATCAGTTAACATCTGACTGATCTTTGTGCTTTTAAATCTCAGTTTAAATGATGCCAGACACATAAATATTAGTGAAATGGTGATTCTAAGGAGGATAGAGAAGGAGGAGAGGAAAAGAATGTGTGACAGAATATTATCAGGGCTGTAACTTAAAATTTTTTAATGAAATTATGTTAAGTTACCTATTTTCAAGGCAGCAGCCATTTTGTTGTCATTCTGATTATTAGTTACACTGTTTTTACAAGTGTTTTCCTCTCTCCCTGTCCTTTAAGTTCCCCCTTGCTATTCTCCCATGCTTTTGGCATAGTTTCTGTAATTATTATTACTAAAATTTCTTGGGAGTTTTAGCTGAATAACAGAATGAATTCTGTTCTTTCCCCATGTTTACGTCTTCACCTACGGGTGGTTAGGCGTTGTGTTCTGCATCTACCATCTGATGTTCTGCAGTTTCTTCCCTGGAAGTCTCTGTTTTGCATCAGATAGTGTATTTTTGGTAACTGATTTCGGGCCTGGGTGCCTGGAGTCTTATTTTAGTGTTTTTACACTCATTGTTTACATTTACAACAGCCCTCTGTGTGAGGGGGGGATTTCTAATAAATAATATCTTTATGTTATTTTAATCATAACTAGATACATTATTATTGTTCGTAAGTGTTGAATAAATTGTTTAAAATATTTTTAAAATTTTTGTCCACACTTAGGCTTGGGATCCATTGGGGCTCAACGTTACTTTTCAGAAACTTGGGCTGTTCTGAAAAAATATTTTTTCAAAATATTTTGATTTCAATTATTTTTTCTATATTAATGGATCATATTATTATTATGTATTTTGATTGCCAGGGGTTAGTGCGAGT
This sequence comes from Pictodentalium vernedei, assembly GCA_031216915.1. Classification (NCBI taxonomy): domain Eukaryota; kingdom Metazoa; phylum Mollusca; class Scaphopoda; order Dentaliida; family Dentaliidae; genus Pictodentalium; species Pictodentalium vernedei. Next base: position 154,658,297 of record CM062293.1, read on the forward strand.
ACCAGGACTTGTTTTCTTTTCTCATTGAAAGGATATTGATCAATTGTTTTAAGAGGAAGTCTTCCTCTGACTTTATTATCATTCTATATGTGGTCAGTGTACTCGCATTAACTCCTGTTCTGTATCGTATGATTTCGATGACAATATGGGAAGCGTATGTCACGGTATGTTGTTGGGGATTTGGACACTCCGGTCCTTTCCCCGCAGGGTCACTCTACTTTATCAATTTCTATTTCAGACGATCAAGATTAGGGTGATGTATCTGTGATGTCTTCCAACAGTGTGCCTCCGTCGTCACTATTAATGAAGGGCTAGCGGAAAAGTGCTCATGTAAATACGCCAATTGCCTAAGAGGACCCTAGTAGGTTCGACGGCCTTTGACGTCCGCTAGCTCGCCCGGTGTAGCGTCCATTCACCGAATGGTTCGGCAGCCGGGTTCGTCCGTTGCGGTCTAGAAGGAATTTTGGGGTGATGCGAGCACTATAAAATTAACTTAATGCACACCCAGTGACGGCGGATCGGAGGGAGAACAGAGGAAGCCTTTTAGTCCGGTTCATAGCTCGTTCCGGTCCATCCGGACGGCAAGCGAGAGAGGCCCCTCTCTCGTTCAACAACATCTGGCCCCAGATGTTGTGGTACAAAATGTGTCGCTTGCGGAGCATACGTCCGTCGCTCGGGACGCTCCGTTGTATAGGCAGTCCGCTGAGACTGCTAAGGCTTCCTCTTCTCGTCAGCGCACACGACCGCACCTTGGCTGCGTGACCGCCGATATATTACCAGCTTCGCCGATCAAGGATTCTTCGGCGACCAGGTCACACCATCCGGCAGCCAGGGATTCGAGACCGATGGACTCCGGACGTTCGCATAGGAAAAGTATGCGGGAGCCATCTGATGCGGAGCTGCCCTCGGCGAAGCAGCGATAGACTGCGCCTCCGCAGGTCTCGACGCCGGACATTCTTGTGCACATAGCATAGCTTATCGCAGCATCCCAGCAGCCGACAGAAACGGTGTCGGATCGAGAATTTTCCGACAGCGCTGGGTCGGTAGCCGGGGACTCGAGGCCTGCAGACTCCGGACGTTCGCATAGGAAGTGTGCGGGAGTCAACGTATACGGAGCTTCCGGCGGCAATGCATCGTAAGTCCGCTACTGCACAGGCCTCGGGAACGGACGTGCTTTCCTTAATAGCACAGTTTATCGCAGCATCCCAGCATCAACTGAATCTGTCGCATATATTTTATCCGACGATGCTGGGTCGGGACGCTCCGCGGAAGCAGGTACGGACGTCCGAAAGTTTCATCCGGTCCGACGGGATACCGAAAGGGATTCGGAGGATTTCAAGCTTTCCCTTTCGGAACAACATATGCTGCGATGCCGGATAAGAAACTGATAGCGTCGGTGGACTTAGAAATTTTTGGTTCGGTTCAGGGACATCGTCCCTCAGTTCCGACATAGTCCAATAATGTCACACAAACTTTCGAATTATTGAACAACGCTATATATATTATTATTTTATGCTTGCTATCCAAGCATTTCTGGTTTCTTGTTCGAAGAGTTATGGAGATGTCTTTCAAAAGTGTGCCTCTGTCGTCATAGTTAATGAAGAGTTAGCGGCAATAAGTGCTCATGGAATATGTCTATCGCTTACGGAGTGACATTCGCTAGCTCACCCGGTGTAGCGTACATTCATCGAATGGTTCGGCTGCCGGGTTCGTCCGTTGCGGTCTAGGAAGGAGATTTGGGTGATGCGAGCACTTTAATTACTTTAGTACTCACCCAGTGACGGCAGATTGAGGACAGATCGGAGGAAGCCAGCAACATAGGGGACCGCATGTTGTGGTTCAGATATTTTACATTCGGAGCATATGTCCGTTGCTCGGGACGCTCCGTTATATTGACAGTCCGAGAGACTGTCTTTAATGCTTCCTCATCCTCACAGCAGGGCACACGACCGCACATTGGCTACGTGACCTCGAGTATCCGATCAGTTTCGGCATTCAGTGATTCCACGGCGAATAGGTCGCGCCATCCGGTAGCCAAGGGACACGAGGCCTATACACTCCGTTCGCTCGCATAATGGAAGTATGCACGGGGTAACGATCACGGAGCTTCCAGCGGCAATGCATCGTAAGACCGCTTCTCCTCAGGCCTCAGTGACGGACGTGCTATCCGAGTTAGCACAGTTGTTTCGCAGCATCCCAGCAATTGACAGTTTCTCGGTCGAATCAGGAATTATCCGACGGCGCCGGGTCGGTGCGGTCCGCGGTTGCATCAGCTACGGACGACCGAACGCTTTATAGGGTCCGACAGGATGGCGAAAGGGATTCGAAAGATTTCGAGTTTTCCCTTTAGTAGTATCGGAAGATGCCTTTCATATCTTCTGGCATTTCTTCCAGTGATTATTTTTCGGACTTCATTGCTGCGATCTTGGATAAGAGACTTATAGCGTCATTGGACTCGGATTTTTCGTTCGGTACAGGGACATTGTCCCTGACTTACCGACGCAGTCCAATATTGTCATTTCAACATGTGTTTTATTTTTCGACGCTATATATTTATATATATACAAGCCTGCTACTAAGCATGATAGTTTAGTTTCTTGTCCGCGTGGCTCATTTCTGCCATTTTATCATTTTTACAAATAGTTTATTTTGGCAGAGCAGGGCATACCGACAGTTCATATGCGTCTAGACGGTGTGATTAAAGACTGCATATATTCTTTTTCGCCGTTTATGTCTTTTCCAATTTCAATGTTGGGAACGACATTATGTATAGTAGACTTAACTTAGACGCCTTATTATACGTAATCCGCCTTACTGAGGCGTTATCATTACGTCTTCAAGAAAAGATTTACGGGATATTATTCTCAATGTAATTTCTTTTGAGGGCAGTAGTTTGTTCACGTATAACTCCACCCTTCAGTGGCTGATTGGAGTTGGTTAGACGTGACGCAGCCCTAGCTACATCCACACGCGTGGATAGTAAGGTTAAGAACTCTCTCAGAGTCGCTTCGTTCTCGGAGGAGCTTCTCTTCGACGGCAACTTTCCGGCAATCCATGAATTGCTCGATTTATACATTCTCTTGTCTATCTAGTGTTACAAGAGATTCAGACTGGGGCAAACATTCGGTGGTTGACTCAGAGAGTGCCGCCGCAGTTGCCGGACCCGAGTGTGGCTGTTATGACGGTTGCCAGTCAAACAGATTGGGATATATACTGATCCCTACGGATTCGAAGTGCCAGGGTCTTTGGGTTCCGCAGTCTTTTAGCTATCAGTTTAACTTCCGCGGAATAATGTTTTTTAGGCTTGCTTTATGTCATTGCATGAACATTATTCAGAAACGCATGCCCAAATTCCTGTCCTTTAATTCGACAGTAGTGGCGTATCTCCGGAACCAGGGAGGCACTCTTTCGTTTCCGTTATTCAATTTAATGGAAAGAATCCGTCTGTTGGTTATAGTACACCAAGTTCAGTTTTGGTCCGTCATATTCTGGGTCGTCTGATTGTTTTATCGGACTCCCGTTCTCTTACGGGTCGCTTGTTGCTGTCAGAATGGACTCTCAACAAACAAGTATTCAATCAGATTTGCTATCTATGGGAGCGCCCAATGATGTTTTATTTATGACACAGCTTGCTAATCAATTGCAGACGTATGTGTTGGCTTGTCCAGATCTCTGAGCTAATAGTGTTAACGCTCAATTGATCTATAGGACGGAATGATAGGATACGCGTATCCTCCGGCGCTGTTGTTTTAGCAGGTATTGCTAAGATAAACAACCACAATACATTTCTGTTGATAGCATCTCTATCTTCACAGAGATCATGAGTAATTTACTCTCTTGTCTACTGTGGATCTTAACGTGAAATCTTCCTCTATGTGAGGATCTTTTTTCACTGGGTAAATCGTGTCATCTTTATCACAACCAGCAAGGTCGCAACCTTCATGTATTCCGTTGTGTGGTCCGTATTGCATTGTAAGCACTGTACTGGACGAGCTTTGGACGCGATTTCTTACTATAGGAGATCCTCTTCTTCGCTATTCTATGCGACTAAGGTGGAGGCTCTTCCGTCGTGGTGTAGGGATCATTATGTTCATACTGTTGATCCCTCCATACTACTCATTGCTATTTTTTAGTATACTTGTTTCACAAGATCTACTGCAGCCTGTTATTATCTAGGTTATAGGTTTATGTTACCTCATACCTATGCACTCTACGATAGTTTACAATTGAGTCTTTTGTCTCTTTATCTAAGTCAGTTAGTAACTTTTTGATAAATAGACTTAGAATCTTTAGATTAAATTCCTTTACGGATTTTAACTTCGGTTCTTATTTAGCTGAGTAATCATTTGAGCCTCTGGAAACAGTAGTTTTCAAATTCTGACCTTTTAGACAGTAATTCTGTTGGTTTCTCTTTTACTGTAGAGTCAGTGAGTTTCATGCACTATCGATGGATGATTTTCACTTTCATAGTTTCGGAATCAATACTTCCGTTACTATTTAGGTTGGATTGTTGCATAAGAGTTAGGCTCCTATTATCCGGAACCTATTATTTTAAGGTCCTTCCGTCTTCGTATGGGCATAGGCCTTTACTCTTTCCGGGTACAGTTTATGTATTTATAAACAGATATCTGTTTATTACAAGGGCGTAAGCTTCTTCTGTCTTTGATGTCTAGTAGAAGGACGTTACGCTCCATTTTATTGTTAATGGATTCTATTAACTAGCGTACTGCTTATGGTATATCATTGACTTAGCAGTTGTGCTTAAGATTTCGGCTCATGAAGTAAGAGTTCTTCTACTTCTTGGGCTTACTTTAATAGTGTCGCTATTATAGATTTTTGAAGGCCGCTCATTGCGCTCAGCCATCCACATTCATGAATTTTATCTTAGAAATATCGAGTCAATTTCTTGAGGCCTCTTTTGTTAGGTCTATTATCTACTGCTCAGAATGTCATTCTCTTAACCGTTGCTACTATAGCTAGGTAGGCTGTCTGTTTCGGCAGTGTCTCCGTTCGGCTGCCCTCTTCGCTCTGGGCTATTTGACCCAGGGCAAGAAAAAGGGGGGGGGGGGGGGGGGGGGGGGGAGGGTGTTCCCTTGGGTCACCTGTTTTACTATGAAAACAAGGGGATACCTCCTCCGGAGTTAGTAATTCTGAGCTGTTATTGGGATGGTTGTTTAGTGAGAAGTTTAAGTTTATAAAATTCATTCAAGTCTTAGTTTTTAAAGTATAGCTTTTGAATATTGCATATGTCAACGGACATGATTATGCAATTCTCAGACACTTTTAGGAGTATAAGAGTCTCTATTCTCTAGACTTACTTTATTATTGGCTTACTTTAAAAATTATTAGTATAAGGATTATATTGGATATTAATAGAGTACATGGATGTATGAAGCTCAATTTTGGAAGGTGTTGTATCTTTCTAATTTATCATAAATAAGAAAGATACATGTAAGGCCTATTACTTCTTTTCCCTACAGGGGATGACTCTATTTTATTTTATTGAGCGTATTCCATTTTGCTCTATGTCCTTGGCCCTCCAGCCTTTTTACTATTCAGCTATGTCTGGGTCATTGGTACAGTATAAAAATGTTAAAAAATTTATAGTAATTTATATATTTTTTATACTTACCAATGACCCAGACGGGGATGGCCCTCCCAGGAGTTGGGAACTCTTGCCTCCCCGCTGAGTACATAGCGCTTACCAGGCACTGGTTATTAGAATGATAAATGGCGCCAATTTCGGAACGTCCTTGACACTGCGCATGCGCAGTGGGGGCGAAGTGTGGAGGGCCTTTCAGGACATGTTTTCTTTAGTTTTAGATGCAAATTTTGGGGATTGGGGGGCAAAATTTGTGTTTGGCCCTATATTTTAAGAGTTAGCACCAGCTATGTCTGGGTCATTGGTAAGTATAAAAAATATATAAATTACTATAAATTTTTTAACTTTTAGTTGATAACCTTGAAAAACTTTGAATTTTTCTTCTATGAAGCCTTGAAAACCTTAAATATGGCATGGAAATGGCCTTGAAAAGCCTGGAATCTACTTACTAATTAGCAACAGGAACCCTGATTAAACTCCTACTCCAAAGGCAAATATTCAGACTCATAAGCCGACCTGATTACCATTAACTCTTTGCATGAAGCTGGCAGATATTCCTGCCCAGCACAGGGCTTCTCTTGTCACTGATATAAGTATAATTTCGGTATATTAAAACATATTTTCCCCTGTAAATTGAATGGATTTTTTCATGAATGATTTCTTGTTATATTTAGATTAATTTTTCATCAACTCTGGTCCCATGACTAGAATAGATGAGAAAATATCTTAAAAATACTCAGCGTTTTAAGAGTTAAAAAATCATCCTTCAGACTGGATATCATGAACAGTATTCCTACATTGTGTTTGACTCGCATCGTCTTCATTAACTGGTAGAGTGCCACATCTTGAAAGGTGATTTGTAACGTGAGTATTTTTCTACAATGTTACCATGCTGCCAGTGAGGGGAGAGTAAGTTTTGTAAGATTTTCTTCATTTTACCCCTCCCCGCAATGAGGAGGGGGCTTGGGAGTATACTGGAATCATCTTGTCCATCTGTCCATAGACATAATTTTGTCCAGAGATTTTCTCAGACGTTTATGGACTATCTGCTCGAAACTTTGTATGAATGAATGGGAACCTGTGCACCTGCGATTATAGTTCCGATCAGATTATTTTTGCCAGAATTATGTCCCCTCTTGGACTTGAAATAGCAGTCACATAGGCCTAAATTTTTCGTCAGGAGATTTTCTTTGATGTTTATTGGTTGATTTCTTTGAGACTTGGTATGGATGTTCACTACCAAGTTTCGATCAGACTTTTTGGCTTGAGTTATGTACCTTTTCATCTTGGAATGGCTGGAGAGCAGGAGGGGTGGGAATGGAAGGCTCATCTGGGACAGTCACACCTCTAGTTAATAATTGTTTTGTTACAATTTATTGGAGAGTGCCAGTTGGCACTCTTCAATAAATTGTAGCAAAATAATTTTACCTAAACATTTCTTTTCTACTGGTGAGCAAACAACAGTCAAATGTATACAGTGTAAAGCCACTAAAATGGCTTTCAGCACTTCAATAGAGCCATGACAGTGGCTTCTAGCACTCAAGCAGTTCATGATTATTTTATGGGAATTTCCCAGTAAAACGAAATGAAACAAACCTATCTTGAACTATTGGGGACATGTTCAGTCCTATAATTTGTTGTATTTCCTTTTTATTCATACTCATTTAGCACTTTACAATATAATCAGAAGTAAGTTTGTGGGTGATGGGGATCCACTTGATAGGGCTGGGCGGTTTTGAAATTTGCATTTCAGGTTCGGTTTTGGTTTTGTACAAAAACTCAGATTTTTATACTGTACCAATGACCCAGACTTAGCTGGTGCTAACTCTAACAAAACCAGGGCCAAACACAAATTGTGCCCCCCAATCCCCAAAATTTGCATCCAAAACAAAAAGAAATCATGTCCTAAAGGACCTTCATACTACGCCTCTACTGCGCATGCGCAGTGATGCAGACGTCCCGAAATTGGCGCCAATTATCATTCTCTGTTTGGCCCTTCATCAGTCAACATCTCACTGATCTTTGTGCTTGTAAATCTCAGTTTAAAGGATGCCAGACACGTAATTTTTGGAGAAAATGTGATTCTAAGGAGGATAGAAGGAGGAGAGGAAAAAGAAGTGACAAAAAATAATCAGGGCTGTACTTAAAAAATTTTTATGAAATTATGTTAAGTTGCCTATTTTCGAGGCATGGGCCTCTTGTTGTCATTCTTGCTAAATGTTGCACTGCTTTTTCAGTGTTTCCTCTCCCCTAGCCTTCTAAAGTCCCCCCTTGCAATTCTCCCATGCTTTTGGCATATTTTTGAGAAAGTTCATTTCTAAAATTTCCTGGGAGAGTTGCTTGGTTACAGAATGTTTTCTGTTATTTTCCCCATAGTTACGTTTTCACCCATGGGTGTATAACGTTGTGTTCTGCATCTTCCATCTGATGTTCTGCAGATTCTCCCCTGGGAGTCTCTGTTTTGCATCAGATAGAGTGTAATTTTGATGACTGATTCCGGGCCAGTTTTTTCAGTGCCTGGAGTCATGTTTTCTGGTGTTTTACACTGTATGTTTACATTGGCAACAGCCTTTTTTGAGGGGGGCTGTTTGCCTTTGCTGTAGTTTATCTCACTATAAGATACATTTATATTATCCGTAAGTGTCTCATTAATTATTTAATATAAATTTAAAATTTTTGACCACACTTTGCCATCGGATCCATCGGGGCTCAATGTTACTTTTCAGCAACTTGGGCTTCGCTGAAAAAATATTTTTTCAAAATTATTTTGATTTGCAATTGTTTTTTCATTTATTAATGGATCATGTTATTATGTATCTTTGTGTCAGGGGTTTTTGCAAGTAACTAGGACTTGTTGTTGTTCTTTCACAATGAAGGGACATTGTTCAAATTGTAATAGGAAGAAATCTTCCTCTGACTTTCATGATCATTGTATTAATTGTAGTCAGTGTTCTCGCATTAATCCCTGTCCTATATGTGAATATATGGATGAGAAACATTGGAAACGTGTGTCACGATATGTTGTTTCTGGAGAAAGGGCTATGCCGGCTCTTTCTCCGCAAGGTCACTCTACTCTCTCAGTTTCTATTTCAGAGGAACAAGAACAGGGTGATGTTTCCATGTTATTAGCTCACCTGAGCGAAGCTCAAGGGGAGCTTTACTAATCACTTTCTGTCCGGCGTCCGTCGTCCGGCGTCTGTCGTCCGTCGTCGTCCGTCCGGCGTTAACTTTACATTATCGACTTCTCCTCCTAAACCACTAGCCCAATTTTATTCAAATGTTGGCTAAATGTTTATTACCTAATGCCAATTCAGATTTGTTCAAATGAAGTTGCCCCTCCTCCTGGGTGGTGCCACGCCCCCAAGGGGCACCAAAATCTTTGTAAATCTTCTTCTCATGAACCAGCAGTAGCAGAGACTTGATATTTGGTGTGCAGCTTCCTTTTGAGGTGTAGACTCAGATTTGTTCAAGAGAAGTTTGTGGGGCTATACTTGGCGTTGTTATGAGAGGGGCAAAATTTTTTGCCCCGCCCAAAATTTCTATTTTCCAAACCGAGAGGCTGATTTGAACCAAATTTTATGTGAGGGCTTATTGGGTCATGAGTACTTGATTTATGCAAAAAAAAATTTCCCACAGCCCTGTGGGAACCGCAGGAGCTAAAAATAGAAAAAATTTAAAACGCCCCTATCTCCAAAACTGCACGGCACTGAGAATTTTTATTTGGTGTGCAGCTTCCTTAGGACCAACAGAAAGGATTGGTAAAAAAAAATTGCCATCGGTTTTATCATAGGGTACAGTTTCGGGACTTTGAAAAAGTGCTGAGTCAGCACTTTTTAACACTGTAGGCAATGGGAAAAACATTAAAAAATCTTCTTCTCCAGATCCAGCAGGCAGAATCTTTTGATATTTGGTATGCAACATTGTAGGGTGGATCTGATTCAAGTTTGTTCAAATCGGCCCCCTGGGTTCATATTTGGGCTCAGTATAGGAGCCCGATTTCGAACTTAGTGCATTTCAGGCAAATTTCTTAAAAAATCTTCTTCTCCAGATCCAGCAGGCAGAATCTTTTGATATTTGGTATGCAACATTGTGGGGTGGATCTGATTCAAGTTTGTTCAAATCGGCCCCCTGGGTTTATATTTGGGCTCAGTATAGGAGCCCAAATTTGAACTTACTGCATTTCAGGCAAATTTCTTTGAAAATCTTCTTCTCCAGATCCAGCAGGCAGAATCTTTTGATATTTGGTATGCAACATTGTGGGGTGGATCTGATTCAAGTTTGTTCAAATCGGCTCCCTAGATTCATATTTGGGCTCACTATAGGAGCTCGAATTCGAATTTAGTGCATTTCAGGCAAATTTCTTCAAAAATCTTCTTCTCCAGATCCAGCAGGCAGAATCTTTTGATATTTGGTATGCAATGTTGCGGGGTAGATCTGATTCAAGTTTGTTCAAATCGGCTTCCTAGATTCATATTTGGGCTCACTATAGAAGCTCGAATTTGAACTTAGTGCATTTCATGCAAATTTCTTAAAAAATCTTCTTCTCCAGATCCAGCAGGCAGAATCTTTTCATATTTGGTAAGCAACATTGTGGGGTGGATCTGATTCAAATTTGTTCAAATCGGCCCCCTGGGTTTATATTTGGGCTCAGTATAGGAGCCCAAATTTGAACTTAGTGCATTTCAAGCAAATTTATTAAAAAATCTTCTTCTCCAGATCCAGCAGGCAGAATCTTTTGATATTTGGTATGCAACATTGTGGGGTGGATCTGATTTTAGTTTGTTCAAATCGGCTTCCTAGATTCATATTTGGGCTCACTATAGAAGCTCGAATTCGAACTTAGTGCATTTCAGGCAAATTTCTTAAAAAATTTTCTTCTCCAGATCCAGCAGGCAGAATCTTTTGATATTTGGTATGCAACATTGTGGGGTGGATCTGATTCAAGTTTGTTCAAATCGGCCCCCTGGGTTTATATTTGGGCTCAGTATAGGAGCCCAAATTTGAACTTACTGCATTTCAGGCAAATTTCTTTGAAAATCTTCTTCTCCAGATCCAGCAGGCAGAATCTTTTGATATTTGGTATGCAACATTGTGGGGTGGCTCTGATTCAAGTTTGTTCAAATCGGCTCCCTAGATTCATATTTGGGCTCACTATAGGAGCTCGAATTTGAATTTAGTGCATTTCAGGCAAATTTCTTCAAAAATCTTCTTCTCCAGATCCAGCAGGCAGAATCTTTTGATATTTGGTATGCAATGTTGCGGGGTAGATCTGATTCAAGTTTGTTCAAATCAGCCCCCTGGATTCATATTTGGGCTCACTATAGAAGCTCGAATTTGAATTTAGTGCATTTCATACAAATTTCTTAAAAAATCTTCTTCTCCAGATCCAGCAGGCAGAATCTTTTCATATTTGGTAAGCAACATTGTGGGGTGGATCTGATTCAAATTTGTTCAAATCGGCCCCCTGGGTTTATATTTGGGCTCAGTATAGGAGCCCAAATTTGAACTTAGTGCATTTCAAGCAAATTTATTAAAAAATCTTCTTCTCCAGATCCAGCAGGCAGAATCTTTTGATATTTGGTATGCAACATTGTGGGGTGGATCTGATTCAAGTTTGTTCAAATCGGCTTCCTAGATTCATATTTGGGCTCACTATAGAAGCTCGAATTCGAACTTAGTGCATTTCAGGCAAATTTCTTAAAAAATTTTCTTCTCCAGATCCAGCAGGCAGAATCTTTTGATAATTGGTATGCAACATTGTGGGATGGATCTGATGCAAATTTGTTTAAATCGGCTCCCTAGATTCATATTTGAGCTTACTATAGAAGCTCGAATTCGAACTTAGTGCATTTCAGGCAAATTTCTTAAAAAATCATCTTCTCCAGATCCAGCAGGCAGAATCTTTTGATATTTGGTATGCAACATTGCGGGGTGGATCTGATTCAAGTTTGTTCAAATCGACCCCCTGGATTCATATTTGGGCTCACTATAGAAGCTCGAATTCAAACTTAGTGCATTTCGGGCAAATTTCTTCAAAAATCTTCTTTTCCAGATCCAGCAGGCAGAATCTTTTGATATTTGGTATGCAACATTGCGGGGTGGATCTGATTCAAGTTTGTTCAAATCGGCCCCCTGGATTCATATTTGGGCTTAATATAGAAGCCTGAATTCGGACTTAGTGCATTTCGGGCAAATTTATTAAAAAATCTTCTTCTCCAGATCCAGCAGGCAGAATCTTTTGATATTTGGTATGCAACATTGTGGGGTGGATCTGATTCAAGTTTGTTCAAATCGGCTTCCTAGATTCATATTTGGGCTCACTATAGAAGCTCAAATTCGAACTTAGTGCATTTCAGGCAAATTTCTTAAAAAATCATCTTCTCCAGATCCAGCAGGCAGAATCTTTTGATATTTGGTATGCAACATTGCGGGGTGGATCTGATTCAAGTTTGTTCAAATCGGCCTTCTGGATTCATATTTGGGCTCACTATAGAAGCTCGAATTCAAACTTAGTGCATTTTGGGCAAATTTCTTCAAAAATCTTCTTCTCCAGATCCAGCAGGCAGAATCTTTTGATATTTGGTATGCAACATTGCGGGGTGGATCTGATTCAAGTTTGTTCAAATCGGCCCCCTGGATTCATATTTGGGCTTAATATAGAAGCCCGAATTCGCACTTAGTGCATTTCAGGCAAATTTCTTCAAAAATCTTCTTCTCCAGATCCAGCAGGCAGAATCTTTTGATATTTGGTATGCAACATTGCGGGGTGGATCTGATTCAAGTTTGTTCAAATCGGCCCCCTGGATTCATATTTGGGCTTAATATAGAAGCCCGAATTCGCACTTAGTGCATTTCGGGCAAATTTATTAAAAAATCTTCTTCTCCAGATTCAGCAGGCAGAATCTTTTGATATTTGGTATGCAACATTGTGGGGTGGATCTGATTCAAGTTTGTTCAAATCGGCTTCCTAGTTTCATATTTGGGCTCACTATAGAAGCTCGAATTCGAACTTAGTGCATTTCAGGCAAATTTCTTAAAAAATCTTCTTCTCCAGATCCAGCTTCAGAATCTTTTCATATTTGGTAAGCAACATTGTGGGGTGGATCTGATTCAAGTTTGTTCAAATCGGCCCCCTGGGTTTATATTTGGGCTCCGTATAGGAGCCCAAATTTTAACTTAGTGCATTTCAGGCATATTTCTTAAAAAATCTTCTTCTCCAGATCCAGCAGGCAGAATCTTTTGATATTTGGTATGCAACATTGTAGGGTGGATCTGATTGTGATTCATGAACGTATTTATTTGTAAAGTTGATAGAATCTTAGACAAAATTTGCAGAAAAGATCTACTATAGAAGGGGTGGTATCCAGGGTGAACCGTTTACCCAAATCTAGCAGTACTAATGCATTATTCACACAAATCTTCGTTCAGATTTTATGACCCCTCATTGGAACACACGCATTCAGCTCATTCCAACAAAGGTCATATGCCATGTTTTCGAGACAAAGGAATAAAAATTTTAGTTATTCATGAAATTTTTAGGCAACTGTTGTCTGTTATTCACATTGCTTCATGAAATTTCAGTACTTTTAGAAGTTACCTCAGTAATCAAGGGTTAATTCCCCTTAATTAAATGTCGCCTCTAAAAAACAACCACTTTGCATATCTTACCTTTTTACCAGCATAACTGCCAAAACTTGTCAGCATTCTTCGCAAAAATCGCTATTCAAATTTTAATTTTTGTCTCTTAAACATACATGTACTTATCGCTTGTAAATACCCCATTGGAATGAGCTTTTTGAGCTCATTCCAATGAGAGGTCGCACACCATGCTTTTTGAGTCAAAAAAGCAATTTTTTTAGTTATTCCAGAATTTCGTACGTCAAACACAGCTTTATGACTTCACATTAAAATGAGCTCTCTAAGCTTGTTCCAATCAACATTCACGCACTATGTCTTTCACACAAAAAATAAAATTTTCCATTTATTCAGGAATTTTGTTTGCAAGAACACTCTTACCCCCCCCCCCCCCCCCCACACACACACACACACACAAACACACACACACACACACACAAACACAGACACACACATCTAAAAGTTCGTCAGCAAAAAAACAGTTACTTCAATTTTTAAATGCATTATAGGAACAACTTGCTTAATCAAATTTAAATACTTTTGCGTCATTCTGTATCTAGAACAAACCATTTACCATATCTTTACGCAAAATTCTCCAGCATCATTCACAAAAAAACACCATTATTTATATATTCACATTTCTGTCTCAAAAATATACCTGATCTTCCCATACCCCTATTGGAATAAGCTGTTTGAGCTTGTTCCAATGATGATAAAAAAAAATAAAATTTGTGAAAATTTTTGTTTTCTTGCATGCAAATATATACATGTAGCACATGGAAGATATCCACAGTTGGGGAGAGATGTCCAAGGCTATCTCTTCACATTCCTTGTTTGTGCTTCATGCTAAACCAGTTTGTCTGCAGAGATAAATTTGCTTTATTAAAAATCATTGGAGATTGGCCACACACCAATGATTTTAAATAAAACTAATTTTAGGTAACAAATGTTGAACTTCAAACAAAATCTATCACTCAACCAGTTAATGTTGATGAGGCATGACATGGTGAAGGTGACCTAAAATACTTCTTAGAGTCACTTTGTCAGGTGAGCGATTAAGGCCACATGGGGCCTCTTGTCTTCTACAAGTGTGCGTCCGTCGTCACAAATGAATTCAGAGCTAGCGGCAAAAGTGCTCATGGAGATTAGACAAATGTCGTCCGCTAGCTTGCCCGGTGTAGCGTCCATTCACCGAATGGTTCGGCAGCCGGGTTCGTCCGATGCGGTCCAGGAGGAAATTTTGGGTGATGCGAGCACTATAAACATAATAGATGCACACCCAGTGACGGCGGATAGTAAGCGAGAACGGAGGAAGCCTTTGAGTCCGGTTCCTAGCTCGTCCAGGTCCAGCCGGGCCGCGAGCGAGAGAGGCCCCTCTCTCGTACAACAACATCTGGGACCAGATGTTGTGGTACAAAATGTGTCTTTAGCGGAGCATACGTCCGTCGCTCGGGACGCTCCGTTGTATAAGCAGTCCGCGGAGACTGTTAAGGCTTCCTCTTCTCGTCAGCGCACACGACCGCACCTTGCTTCGCCGATCAAGGATTCTTCGGCGACCAGGTCACACCATCCGGCAGCCAGGGATTCGAGACCAATGGACTCCGGACGTTCGCATAGGAAAAGTATGTGGGAGCCATCTGATGCGGAGCTGCCCTCGGCGAAGCAGCGAAAGACTGCGCCTCCGCAGATCTCGACACCGGACATTCTTGTGCAGATAGCACAGCTCATCGCAGCATCCCAGCAGCCGACAGAAACGGTGTCGGATCGAGAATTATCCGACGGCGCTGGGTCGGTAAGCTCTGCCGAAGCATCGGGGGCGGACGACCGGGAACATCATGAGGTCCGACCGGATGGTGAAAGGGATACGGATGACTTGGAGCTATCCCTTTCGGAACAACATAAAGCTGCCGTGGACTTCATCCGGCACTTTCTCCCTCAAGTTGTTCCGTCGGGCCAGACTGCTGCGGTTCCGGACAAGAGGATTATAGCGTCATTGGACTCTGAATTTTTTGAGCGGTTCAGGGACATCGCTCCCGAGTTTCCGTCGCAGTCCAATAATGTTGCAAGAACATTTGAATTATTGAACGACGCTATATTTAAACTTGCTTCCAAGACGGGGAAAGCAGGTTTCTTGTCCGCTAATACTCTCAACCTGCCTTTCATTAATGCAAGGAAAAAATTCGATACGGCAGGACAGGGTATCCCGAGAGTTCCTCTGCGTATGGACGACGAGGCGGAAGACTTAGAGCTATCATTACCGTCATCGGCTTCTATTCCAACCGCGGTGTTGGAAACAGCTATTGCGTCTAACAGAGCCAATTTAGATGCCTTATCTTACGCGGATCACCTTACTAAGGCGTTATCACTGCGCCTTCAAGGGAAAGAGTTTCAGGATATACAATCCTCTCTAAGACTTCTTTCAAGGGCAGTAGCTTATTCCACGTGTAACTCCGCCCTTTCAGTGGCAAATCTGGAGTTGGTTAGACGTGACGCAGCCCTAGCTACATCCACACTAGTGGATACTAAGGTGAAGAACTCTCTTCGAGTCGCTTCGGTCTCAGGAGAACTTCTCTTTGACGGCAAGCTTTCTGCTATTTATGATAAAATTACAAAGAAAGCTTCGGATTCTCTGTTGTTCAAATCTGCTTCTAAGAAGTCGGATACAGCAGACAAGAATAAGACAGGCACTTCTGGGTCTAATGCGCCCAAGAGAGGTTCCTATAGAGGTTCCGGTGCGTCCTCTTGGTCTTATTCGAGAGACCGTCAGGGTAGCGACTCTCGTTCGGGACGTCCTTCAAGCCGGGACAATCGGTCGGACGCCCTGAGGTCGACGGGGCGAGGTGCGGGTCGTGGAGGACGTGGTTTCTCCTACGGCAGGCCTCGCAGGTCCAGGAGGTGATGGCTTAAACCTCTATCGCGTACCGGTTGGCGGAAGGTTGTCGAGCTTTTCACAAGAATGGGCGTCGATTACGGACGACCCTTGGGTGAGAGGAGTGACTTCGGAAGGTCTAAAGATATCCTTCAAACGAAAGCCTCCATTAACTCGAAGTCCAAAGTGGACTCATCTTCCGTCAAATCCGCAGAAAAGAGACGCTCTGTTATCAGAGGTGCAGTCTCTTTTAATGAAGAACGCGGTAGAGGTCGTAGAAAACCAGGAATCTCCGGGATTCTACAGCCATCTGTTTCTGGTTCCGAAACCAGACGGCTCGTTCCGTCCAGTCATAGATTTGAGCTGGATAAACAAGCTGATCATCGCTCCGAAGTTTTATATGGAGACGATTCGGTCAGTCAGAGCGAGTATTCGGGTGAACGATTATGCAACAAGCATAGATCTCAAAGATGCGTACTTTCACGTCATGGTACATCCGACATTCCGAAAGTACCTACGCTTCGCAGTCCTAGGAGTGGTGTATCAATTCCGGGCGATGTGCTTTGGATTGAATCTAGCACCCTGGGCTTTCACTCGGGTAATGAACTCGGTAATGATCTATTTCCGAGCTCATTCGTCTGCGGTAACGTCGGCCTACCTGGACGACATTCTTCAGAGGTACGGCAACGAGTTAACGCTTCAGAACGATGTTCAGAATCTTCTTCTATTGCTCCGACGTCTCGGTTTTATAGTAAACGAGGAGAAGTCGGATCTGGTGCCGTCCAAGTCATTCACTCATCTGGGAATGAGCTTCGAGACGCACAACAATCTCGTTCGTCTGCCGTTAACCAGAGCGAAATTAGTCAGTTGTTACGCTTGCTATTGTCTGCACGCAGACAAAGTCACAGCGAGAGAACTTATGAGACTGATAGGTCTGTGCGGAGCCGCCGCGGATCTCATTCCGATGGGGCGGTTACGCACACGTCCTCTTCAAATTTTCTTGACTCAGAATTGGAGTGTGAAAATTCATTCGCTCGATGTAGACGTTCTCTTGTCAGATCAAGTGAAACAAGAGATTCAGACTTGGGCAAACATTCAGTGGTTAACTCGGGGAGTTCCGCTGCAGTTGCCGGATCCGAGTTTTACCATTATGAAGGATGCCAGTCAAACAGGTTGGGGTGCATCATTAATCCCAACGGATTCGAGATGCCAGGGTCTTTGGGATCCACAATTCCTGTGCAAGCACATAAACATCAAGGAAATGATGTCAATTTGGCTTGCGTTACGTCACTGGATGGACATTATTCACAATGCTCATGTCCAAATTCTATCCGACAATACGACAGTAGTGGCGTATATACGGAATCAGGGAGGCACTCATTCAGTTCCGTTGTTCAATCTAACGGAAAGAATCCTTCTGTTTGCGCTAGAACATCACGTTCTTCTTTCGGTCCATCACATACCGGGTCGTCTGAATGTGCTAGCTGACTCCCTTTCACGAAAGGGTCGCTTGTTGCCGTCGGAGTGGACTCTCAACAAACAAGTATTCAATCAGATTTGCTACCAATGGGAACGGCCAATGATAGACTTATTTGCGACACATCTCAACAATCAGTTGCAGACGTATGTGTCTCCGTGTCCGGATCCAAGAGCATTTGCAGTAGACGCTCTGTCGATCCCTTGGGACGGAATGATAGGATATGCGTATCCCCCAGCGCCGTTAATTCAACAAGTATTGCTAAAGATAAAACAATCTCAATGCAAGATTCTGTTGGTAGCATCTCTGTCTCCACAGAGACCGTGGATAAATCTACTCAGGTGTCTGTTGTGGGACCTACCGCGAAAGCTTCCTCCACGGGAGGATCTTCTTTCGCAGGGGAAATCGCGCCAACTCCATCACAACCCGCAAGGTCTCAACCTTCACGTTTTTCCGTTGTGCGGTCCTTCTTGCATGGCAAACACTTTACAGGACGAGCAGTGGACGCGATTTCTAACTGTAGGAGGACCTCCTCTTCGCTAAACTATGCGGCTAAGTGGAAGGTTTTTCGTCGTTGGTGTAGGGATCATTCTGTAGATATATTCGATCCCTCTATACCAGACATTGCAAACTTTCTAGTATACTTGTTTGACGAAATCAAACTGCAGCCTGTTACTATAAAGGGTTATAGATCTATGTTATCTGATACCTATGCACATCATGATAGTTTACAAATTGGATCTAATGTCTCTTTATCTAAGTTGGTTAGAAACTTTTCGATAAATAGACCCAGAACTCTTAGATTAATTCCTAAGTGGAATTTAGCTTGGGTTCTTCTTAAATTGAAGGAAAAGCCATTTGAACCTCTTGGGACAGTAGATTTCAAATTCTTATCTTATAAGACAGCTTTTTTCTTAGCTTTCTCTTCTGCTAGAAGAGTCAGTGAGCTTCATGCACTGTCGTTGGATGATTCTCACTATCGTAGTGTCGGGAACACTATCACCTTCACTACTAATGTGGGTTTTTTAGCTAAGAATCAGGCTCCTAATAAATATCCGGAACCTATTGTTATTAAGGCTCTTCCGTCTTCAGACGGGCGTAGGCCTTTACTCTGTCCTGTTAGAGCGTTACGTATCTATAAACAGAGATCTCAGTTTATCAGAAAGGGACGGAAACATTTCTTTCTGTCTTTGATGCCTAATAGAAAGGACATTTCGGTCCATTCTATTGCTAGATGGATTCAATTAACTATCCGTACTGCTTATGAAAATTTATCTTCTTCTCAGCAGTCTGTGCTTAAGATTTCTGCTCATGAAGTAAGAGCTCTTTCTACTTCCTGGGCTTATGCTAATAGTGTTGCTATTACAGATTTAATGAAGGCTGCTTATTGGTCTCAGCCATCCACATTTACGAATTTTTATCTCAGAAATATTGAGTCCATTTCTGGAGACCTGCATTATTTAGGTCCGTTATCTGTTGCTCAGAATGTCGTCCACTAAACAGTTGCAACTATAGTTATGTAGGCTTTCTGTTCCGGCAGTGACTCCGTCCGGCTGCCCTCTTCGCTCTGGGCTATTTGACCCAGGGCAAGGGGAAGGGGGGGGGGGGGGGGGGGGGGGCGGTGGTGTTCCCATAGGTCACCTGCTTTATAGTCAAAAGCAAGGGAATGCCTCCTCCAAGTCAGTATTTCTGAGTCGCTTCCGGGATGGTTTTAAAGTGTAATATTAATGTTAAAATTCATTCATGTCTTATTTTTAAAGTGTAGCTCGGTGTGAAGCATTTGTATATGTCAAGTGTCAAACGGGCTTTAATATACAATACTCGGACACTTTTAAATGACTATAAAGAGTCTCAATTCTCTGGACTACTTTATTTATTGGCTTACTTTAAAAATAATTAGTATAAGGGATATACTGGATGTTAATAGAGAACATAAATGTTATTGTGCTCAATTATTAAGGGTAGTGTATCTTTCTAATTTAATATTAAATAAGAAAGATACATGTAAAGCCTAATACTCCTTTTCTCCTTAAGGGGTTACCTCTTTACTATATAGTTGAGCTTATTGGATTTTCCTCCATGTCCTAGGCCCTCCAGCCTGTTTACTATTCAGCTAAGTCTGGGTCATTGGTACAGTATAAAAATGTTAAAAAATTTATAGTAATTTATATATTTTTTATACTTACCAATGACCCAGACGGGGATGACCCTCCCTGGAGTTGGGAACTCTTACCTCCCCGCTGAGTACATAGCGCTGACCAGGCACTGCCAGTAAGAATGATAATTGGTGCCAATTTCGGGACGTCTGCGTCACTGCGCAGTAGAGGCGTAGTATGGAGGTCCTTTAGGACATGATTTCTTTTTGTTTTGGATGCAAATTTTGGGGATTGGGGGGCAAAATTTGTGTTTGGCCCTGGTTTTGTTAGAGTTAGCACCAGCTAAGTCTGGGTCATTGGTAAGTATAAAAAATATATAAATTACTATAAATTTTTTAACTTTTTGGTTTTTCAAAATATATTGTAGAAATCCACATTTTAGAGGGTACTGTATACATAAAATGTGTCTGTATTTGTCATCCATGTCATGAGGATCATACAGCATGTTGAGTCACTAGGGTTACTCAGTGTTCACCACTCTTCTCAACTAATGACATATTGTGGTGGACTACTGTAGTGGGTTAAAGCAGTGGAGCCATGGGGTAGCTAGGGAGACCAGTCCCCCCCAAATCCCACTTGCTCCTCCCATCCCCAAATTTGAAGAGATTCTTTTTGATTTCCTGCCCTCAGCACAAGTACAGTACCCTCAGTCGTGAGATTCCCCCCCCCCCCCCCCCCCCCCCACCCCAATTCTTCACTAGCAAGGTGCCCCAGGATTTCAAACCATAGCTCCACCACTGGTGGGATAGGCCTTTTTCTGTCGGTGAAATTGGGGCCTTGTCAAGATGCAAACATTTACAAGAAAAGCTGCATTTTAGCAAAAATCAACATTTCCTTAGTTTTTAAGGAGTCGCTAAATTCTCGCCATGGTTTTGGTGGATAATATGCAATTGTTGTGTTTATTCCGGTAATTATCACATCGCTTCAAAATAGACTGCCCCTTTTCTTAATGGTTCCTGCTTCAAATGACAGTGAAATAAAAGGAACACAAGTCATATTTCTTGTGACTTTGATAACTATTATTGAAGTAAGTTGTGATATACGAATCACTTTTATTGATAACTCACTCACTCCAATGTTTTCACAATAACTCTCCTAATTTCGACTATAGAGGTTCGTTTTTGTCTTTGATTTTGCCCAAACATAGAAATTGTGCGAAGTGAGCGGTGCCAAGGAAGATAATGCCAACTTCACTTTGCCCTCTTGGCTGATCCCTGCATCTCAGTCAAGACAGGCAATTGATGTTTTTGAAGGGAGATGGCTGCATAATGGGATTTGAAAGTCTGCAATATTGGGATTCTTTGTGTATACAAAATACATGTGGGAAAACACGTGTTTATTATAACAACTGTGTATTGGGAATGCTGCGTTAACTTGACACTTGACAGTTTATACATGACAGACCTGCAGTACTGCGCGATTCCTTAGAGTAAGTTCAAATAGTATACAAACAATTCGCAAAAAGTTTTTAAAATCTTTCAATAATTACCTGCCATCCATTAAACAGGATATGTTCTATTTTAATTTGACCATTTTATTGACAGAAAACAGAACTGCCAGTGCGCAGCGTTATCTCTAAGCTTGTGACTTCAGAGAACATGCCAGAAGTCGGTTAATTAACGTAATTTACCTGTTATTTTTCCCATGTGAACTTTGAGGTTTTAAAACTCAATAAATTTTATGTTTACCTCCAATCTAATTTACTACCCACTGTAGGCAGATGATTTTGGGTCAGAGATAATTTATATTACTTTTACACCATTTATTGTCAGGTAACTTTCAATACCTATTTGGTCAAATATGAGTGAACCTGAGGCTTTGCCCGGTTCATTAAATTTACTTAACGATTCTTGAATCGCATGTGTAGATTCTTATGTAAGACTTTTTAATTTTTCATATTCCCTCTGGTGGTGATTCTGTAGATATCATTTAAGAAAAATTAAATTTGCTGTCACTGTTTTGGGGGGATTTGTTGTCAATCATCTCGAAGTAAGCATAAATGGCACAGCGTTTATCTTTGCCCGATATTTTAGCCTTTGACGTATGGAATGCAGGTGATGGAGAGGTCATAAACTTACCAATTCTGGAAAATTTGTTGAAACCTCAAGTCTCGGTTTTTTTTTAAGGCGGCGGTTCGGTTTCAGTTTTGAAAAAAAAAAAACGAACCGAACTGAAAAACCGATAAACTGCCCAGCCCTACCACTTGAGCATTTTCTGTGTTTTCTTTCCAACATTTTTTTGACCCATTTTCTTTTAATGTGTGTAACCCTTGTTGGATTATGACAATCATACTTTAGTTCATATGCTTTGATCGTT
Organism: Pictodentalium vernedei; assembly: GCA_031216915.1. Lineage (NCBI taxonomy): Eukaryota > Metazoa > Mollusca > Scaphopoda > Dentaliida > Dentaliidae > Pictodentalium > Pictodentalium vernedei. The sequence continues at coordinate 154,680,352 of CM062293.1, forward strand.
TGAGATGGGAGCGTGGTGGCTCAGTGGGAGACTGTTGGACTTCTATGCTAGAGATCCTGAGTTCGATCCCCGTACGGGACAACCCATGTTGTGCCCTTAGGCAAGGCATTTTATCCCGGTTGCCTACATGGGGGTATGATGACGCTGTGTACTAAGGCATACTGTACGTCGATGGTGCACATGTCTTCAACCACTGTAACCCTGCTTGAGCAGAGCTTGAACAGAGAATGTTGAGCTGACAGTTGCTCGGTTGTTCTCTCCAGGTGCTCTGGCTTCCTCCACCCATAAATCTGTCACGGTCACGATTAGCCATTGTGCATAAGTATGTGACCTTAAAAACCAATAAATAATTAAAATAATTTGTTTGAGATGGGAAGGTGGGTGAGAATTGCAGAGCAGTACTACTATTTCTGTTCTATTTCTTCAAATCTTACTAAAGTAAGAAAAAGTGCGTATTCTCTTCCTTTCTCACCAATGAAAAAGAGGGCAAATTTTGGGGATTTTTTTAAATTCTGTTACAAAATGTATACATTTCACAAATCTTTTTCAGATACTTCACATATTTAACAAAATGTAAAGATCCCAAAGCTTGTACGATCTTACTGAGAGGAGCTAGTAAAGATATATTGATGGAAGTTGAACGTAACCTTCAAGATGCTATGAATGTTGCTAGAAATATAATGGTAGATCCATTATTAGTACCTGGTGGTGGAGCCTCTGAAATGGCATTAGCACAGGTTAGTTACTTAGTGAATCTTTAGTATGTTCTTTCATGCCTGTTCAAATGAGAAATTTAATCAACCTAAACTTTTACAGGTAACCCTTTTTTCATAGCATTTTCTTGTGAGGATAAGGGAATTTTGGAAGATTTTCTGGTCTTTTTAGCTCACCGAAGGGAGCTTAACTTATCACTTGCCATCTGTCGTGAACTTTACATTATCGACTTCTCACAAACTACTGGACCAAATTGAACTAAATTTGGTGTGCATGTTCCTTGTCATATGTCAATTCAAGTCAATCATATATCAATTCAAGTTTGTTCAAATAAACTTGCCGCGCCCACAAGGGCATAACTCTGATAGCACCCATAAATTTCAAAACAATTCAAATTTGTTCAAATCGTTAAATCGAGTCCCTGAGTTAGTTTTGGGGCTCTCTGTTGGAGCATAATTTTAACTTGGTGCAATTTTTTGGAAATTTCTACAAAAACCTTCTTCATATTCATATTTGGTATTCAGCATCTATAGAGGGGTCAGATTCAAGTTTGTTCAAATCGAGTCGCTGGGTTAATATTTGGGCTCCTTGTGTGATTTGAATAATTTCATGATTTCATTCCTCTATAGTGTTTATGAACCATGGCTAACTGAATGTGATCCAAAATAGTTCTTTGAACCACTTTGTCAGGTGAGAGATTAAGGCCCCTTGAGGTCTCTTGTTTATTATAAAGAGATTGTGTGATTTTCTTGAGTTTTTTATGCCCCTGATAAAAAATTATAGTGTTTTGTCATTTCCATCCATCTATCTGTCTGTCCATCAGCCTGTTCGGCCATCAGGAAGATTTTCGTGTTCGCTCCATAACTGAGATGTTTCATTGGATTTTGTTGAAACTTGGCAAACATGTTGCTTATGGGGAGAAGATGTGTTGCACACACAGATCAAGGTCATAGTTCCTGGGCATCCATGGCCAGGTGGTCATTGTTAGTCTTGTTTATCAGTTTTCAGGTTTTTCTTACCAAACTATAAATTTTTTATTTCTTGAAATTTACGTGAAAATGGTTTTTCGGACAATTTTCACATCAATTCAAAGTACTAAAATGCCTCTAAAAGCATTATTTCTTCCAGTTAAATGGGAACTTAAAGCTTGATTTTGAAATCTTTCCCTCTGTGCAAATTATTTCAGTTTATTTTATTATATTACACCCCTGTCACAAACAGTTCTGAAAGTTTCAGCTGTTTTATTGCCAAAGATGAAATAAGAAACAGTGCAGTGGAGCCTATTTAATTGGATATCTCTTAATTGAATAACCTGGGAGCATGATGGCTCAGTGGTTATCGCATTCAAGTTCAAACTAAGAAGTCCACGATTCAACCCCACCGGGGTAACTGTGTTGTGTCCTTGGGCAAGGCACTTAATCCTGATTGCCCTTGTGGGGGCACGGTGGCACTGTGTCCTAAGGCATACTGCACGTTGATGGTACACCTGTCTTCATCCAATGCTAACCCTGTTTGTGTGGAGTTAGTATATTGGGGGAGTCTGGCATTTGCTTGCTGTTGCTCAGTGGTTCTCTTCGGGTACTTGGAATTTCTCCACCCATAAAACTGTCCGACCCAAGGTGAACCTGGCTGTCGAAAGTGTTGTTCAGTGATAAATAATAATAAAAAAATTTAAATATCCCTATTAACTGAAATCAAACAAAGCTGCTTTTTCTTCAATACAAATTTGACCTGTTAATTGCAAAAAGGTTAACCTGCGATTATAGTTTTGATCAGACTTTTTTTTGCCAGAGTCATGGCCCTTTTCATCTTAGAATAATTAATTTTGTCCAGAGATTTTCTCGGTTGTTTATGGGTCAATTCCTTTGAAACTTGGTATGGATGTTCACTATCATGGGAACCTGTGAACCAGCGATTATATATAATTTTGATCGGACTTTTTTGCCAGAGATATGCCCCTTTTCATTTTAGAATGCCTGAATTTTGTCCAGAGATTTTCTCAGATGTTAATGGGTCGATTCTTTTGAAACTTGGTGTGGATGTTCACTACCATGGGAACCTGTGCACCTGCGATTATAGTTTTGATCAGACTTTTTTTTTACCAGAGTTGGGCCCCCTCTTAGTCTTAGAATAATCATAGCAGTGGGGCCGGTGGGGGGTATGGATAGGCATCTGGGGCTAGTTTTTTTTCAATTTGAATCCCAATTGATACATATGTCATGAAAACTGTATTTAGTTGATTCAGTAGGTGAAAATTTGAGGGACTGGACATTTTTTAACAAATTGCCCCAAACCAATATCTGCAGGTCTAATCCCTTGCCAGGGGTTTTTTGGTCCAGTCATGGCTGCTTAAATAGGCTGCCAAGACTCTCCCGGAAACTGTGTCAGGGCTGTTGGACTATTACCTGGATGACTTTCTCATGTTGTGGCTCATCTTCTGTGGCCACAAAGTTTGTCAAAGTTGAAATTTGTTTCAAGTGGAATAGACTTCATTTGCACAACCAGGTGACTTAAACGCATTGTTACTTTACCTTTTACCTAACACGAAAAGCAGACACTTGTAAATAAAATTCTTGAAGCACTAATTTTTAGCCTTATTTGACAAAGTCAAGAGAAGCTATTGCCATCACTCATGCGGAAGTTTGTTAGTCTGTGAATCTGTTAGTCTGTGAGTCTGTTCACATTTTCCTTTAGCACAGGCTACACCCCATAGTTCTTGTCTGATCATCATGAAATTTCATATGCAGGTTTGGGGTCATGTCTAGATGAGAACGTCCCCTTTTGGTCGTGATCGGTCAACCGGTATGGCTGCCCATGCACAAAACCCAAAAACCTTTAGCACAGTCTACAGGTCGTATTTATGAAGGGATTCCATTATAACTTGGTAGGATGCCTCTGTACAATGTCTAGATGAGAACGTCCCCTTTTGGTCATGATCTGGCAACCGTGATGGCTGCCCAAGCCCAAAACCCAAAAACTTTAGCACAGTCTGCAGGTCATGTTTAATATGGAGGGATTTCATTGTAACTTGGTAGGATGACTCAGTATGATGTCTAGAGGAGAATTTACCCATTTGGGCACGATCTGTCAACCGTAACGACTGCACAAGCCCAAAACTTAAAAACTTTAGCACAGTCTGCAGGTCATATTTATGGAGAGATTTCATTGTAACTTGGTAGGTTGACTTCATATAATGTCTAGATGAGAAAGTCCTCTTTTGGACGTGATTGGGCAACTGTGACGGCTACAGGGGCCCAAAGCCCGAAAACATTTATCACAGTCTACAGGTCATATTTATGAAGGGATTTCATTGTAACTTGGTTGGATGACTCCAAATAATGTCTAGATGAGAACATCCCCTTTTCATCGCGATCGTTCAGCCTTGATGGCTGCCCGAGCCCAAAGAGCTTTAGCATAGTCTATAGGTCATATTTATGGAAGGATTTCATTATAACTTGTTAGATTGACTCCATATAATGCCTAGATGATGACATGATGTCAACTGTGACTGCTATAGGTGCCCGAAGCTTGGTAGGTTGACTCCATATAATGTCTAGATGAGAAAGTCCTCTTTTGGTTGCGATTGGTCAACTGTGACGGCTACAGGGGCCCGAAGCCCGAAAACCTTGAGCACAGTCTACACAGGTCATATTTATGAACGGATATCATTGTAACTTCATAGGATCACTCGAGATGATGCCCAAATAAGAATGTCCCCTTTTGGTTGCAATCATTCAACCATGATGGCTGCCCGAGCCTGAAGCCCGAAAACCTTTAGCACAGTCTACAGGTCATATTTATGAAGGGAATTCATTGTAACCTGATAGTTTGACTTCATATAATGTCTAGATGAGAATGTCCCCTTTTGGACATGATTGGGCATCTGTGACGGCTACTGGCCCCCTAAGCCCGAAAACCTTTAGCACAGTCTACAGGTCATATTTATGAAGGAATTTCATTGTACCTTGGTAGGATGACTCCAAATGATGTCTAGATGAGAACCTCCCCCTTAGGTTGCGGTCATTCAGCCTTGATAGCCTCCCGAGCCCAAAAACCTTTAGCACAGTCTATAAGTCGTATTTATGGAAGGATTTCATTGTAACTTGTTAGGTTGACTCCATATAATGCCTAGATGATGACATCCCTTTTTATGTGTACCCATACTATGTATGGTACACATAATGCCGGCATCCGGGGTGACAATCCGTCGTTCGTCCATCCTTTGTCTGTCTGTCTGTCCGTCCGTCTGTTCCTCCATCCGTCCGTCCGTCCGTCCAGCGTCCGTATCCATTTCTTTGGCATTCGATAACTTGAAAAATATTGCTTGGATTGTCAAGTTACTTTATATTTGTGTTCAGGTTACTGATGTGCCGAGCTGTGTAGTTTTTGGTGTAAATCGGATAATTTGATCCTGAGATATTAACCCTTTATCCTTCAAATTGAAAATTCCTCCAATCCCTTTGGCATTAGATAACTTGAAAAATATTACTTGGATTGTCAAGTTACTTTATATTTGTGTTCAGGTTACTGATGTGCTGAGCTGTATAGTTTTTGGTGTAAATCTGATAATTTGATCCAGAGATATTAACCCCCCCTCCCCCCCCCCTTTATCCTTAAAATTGAAAATTCCTCTAATCCCTTTGGCATGAGATAACTCAAAAAATATCAATCTGGTTGTCATGTTACTTTATATATTTATTCAGGTTACTGATGTGCTGTGCTGTATAGTTTTTTATGTAAATCTGATAATTTACTCCGGAGATATTAACCCTTTATCCATCAAATTACACACTCCTCCAATCCATTTCTATATGTACCCATACCTTGTATGGTGTACATAATGTCGGCATCCGTGGTGGCCCTCCGTCATACAGCTTTCTACTAGTTGCACGTATAGGTACACATCTGACAATTTCATCGGCCTATTTTTGGTCATAATTGTTCAACTGTGGTCGCTACAGGGGCCCGAAAACCTTGAGCACAGTCTACAGGTCATATTTATGAAGGGATTTCATTGTAACTTCGTAGTATCACTCCAGATAATTCCCAGAGGAGAATGTCCCCTTTTGGTTTGGATGCGATCATTCAACCATGATGGCTGCCCGAAGCCCGAAAACCTTTAGCACAGTCTACAGGTCATATTTATGAAGGGATTTCATTGTAACCTGGTAATTTGACCTCATATAATGTCTAGATGAGAACATCCCCTTTTGGATGCAATTGGGCAACTGTGACAGTTACAGGGGTCCGAAGCCCGAAAACCTCTAGCACAGTCTAGAGGTCATATTTATGAAGGGATTTCATTGTAACTTGGTAGGATGTCTCCAAATAATGTCTAGATGAGAACATCTCCTTTTGGTCGCGATCATTCAGCCATGATGGCTGCCCGAGCCCAAAACCAAAAAACCTTTAGCATAGTCTATAGGTCGTATTTATGGAAGGATTTCATTGTAACTTGTTAAGTTGACTCCATATAATGCCTAGATGATGACATCCCCTTTTGGTCATGTTTGGTCAACTGTGATGGCTTCAGGGGCCTGAAGCCCGAAAACCTTGAGCACAGTCTACAGGTCATATTTCTGAAGGGATTTCATTGTAACTTTGTAGGATCACTCCAGATTATGCCCAGATGACAACGCCCCCTTTTGGTCGCAATCATTCAACCATGATGGCTTCCCGAGCCCAAAACCCAAAAAACTTTAGTACAGACTACAGGTCGTATTTGTGAAGGGATTTCATTGTAACTTAGTACAATGACTCGGTATAATGTCGAGATGAGGACGTCCCCTTTTAGTTGCAATCGGTCTACCGTCGTGGCTTCACAGGCCAAACCTTCAGCGCAGTCTACAGGCCGTAATTATGAAGGGATTTCAATGAAACATGACAGGATGACTGATTTTGGAATAATTTCACTGTAACTTGGTAACTTTCATTGACATACGTTAACTGGAGGGCCACATACATTAACTGTGAGGTCATATTAACCCACCCCTCAGCCGTTTAGTACAGTGTACACCTCATATTATTTTTATTAAAAACATAGCATACAGGGAACAGAAATTAACATATTCCCAATTATCATAATCCTTTCATAAACATTGAACATTATCCTTTTCATCAAACCCAACACACAGACCAGTTAAGCTACAGTGTGATCGGCACTTTCATTTTATACGGCCGCTCATAGGAGTGGGCTGTATTATGGAATGGCAATGTCTGTCTGTCCATATATCTGTCTGTTCATCTGTCCGTTAGCTTTTATTTGTCCATGCGTTAACTTGAAAACAATACATCCAACAGATACTGTTTTTAGCTCCCCTGACTGAAAGTCAGGGTGAGTTTTTCTGATCACTCTTCGTCCGTCTTCCATCGTCCTGCATGAAGGTGGTGTTTGAGCCTTTCTCCTAAACCACTGGCCACATTTTAATTAAATTTCATGTAAGTAGTGGTTATATAGGGGCATTTTGATATTTTTATACTGTACCATTGACCCTGACTTAGCTGGTGCTAACTCTAAAATATTTAGGGCCAAACACAAATTTGACCCCCCCAATCCCCCAAATTTGCATCTAAAACCGAAAATTACATGTCCTATATGGTCCTCCATACTTTTACTCCACAGCACATGCGCAGTGTCAAGGAGGTCTCGAAATTGGCGCAATTATCTATCATTTCTTTGTTTGGCCCTCAATTCTGTTACATCTGACTGATATTTGTGCTTGTAAATCTCAGTTTAAATGATGCCAGACACATAATTATGAGAGAAATGGTGGATATAAGGTGGAAATAGAAGGAGAAGAGGAAGAAACATTGGAAGGAAATGTTCAGGGCTATAACTTATAATTTTTTTATGAAATTATTTCATGTTACCTATTTTCAAGGCATGACCTTGTTGTGGTCATTCTTGCTATGAATGTTCCATTGTTTGATCAGTGTTTCCTCTCTCCCTTTCCTTTATTCCCCCTAGCTATTCTCCCATGCTTTTGGCTTATTTTTTGTAATGTTTATTACTCAAATTTCTTGGGAGTTTTGCTTGGAAACAGAATAATTTTCTGTTTTTTCCCCATGTTTACGTCCTCACCCTTCGGTGTTTAGGCGTTTTGGTCTGCATCTACCATCTGATGTTCTGCAGTTTCTTCTCTGGAAGTCTCTGTTTTGCATCAGATAGTGTTTAAATTGGTAACTGATTTCGGGCCATGTTTACCAGTGCCTGGAGACATGTTTCTGGTTTGTGTACACTTTTTGTTTATGTTGACAATGGTTAATTCTTATAGTGATTACTTGTCCTTTGCTTAGTTCAGTTCATAGCAAGATTCATTAATATTGTCCGTAAGTGTTACATTAATTTTTTGAAATGGTTTTAAAAATTTTGTCCACACTTAGGCTATTTTGGGATCCATTTGGGCTCATTGTTCCCATTGGGAACTTGGGCTCTTCTGAAAATTTTTTCAAAAATTTTTTTTTTGAAATTATTTTCTTTTGAAATATTATAATGGATTATATTATATTATGTATATTTGTTTCAAGGGTTAATGCGAGTAATATGACTGTGTATATTTTTTCTTGAAAAAATATTGTTCAAATTGTAATGCGAGGATATCTTCCTCTAATTCTCAGGTTCATTGTGTTTCTTATAGTCAGTGTATTCGCACTAATTCTTGCTCTGTGTGTGTTGATTGGTATGACAACATTGGAGACGTGTGTCACAGTATTTTGTTAGCGGTGAGGGGTCCATTACAGTCCTCTCTCCGCAGGGTTACTCTATTTTGTCAGTTTCTTTTTCAGAATTCACAGTGATGTTTCCGTGATGTCTTCAACAAGTGTGTCTCCGTCGTTGCAATATTAGGGCTAGCGCAAAGTGCTCGAGGTATTACGACAATTGCCGGGAGTTCCCTAGTAGGATCGAAAGCATTGATCGCCTGCTAGTCTGTCCGGTGTCGTGACCATTCACTGAATGGCTCAGCACCCGGGTTTGCACTGCGATGTTGTTGTATGTTTGTTCGTTAGTCGGAGCTTACATCCACTCCTCCTGCTCGGGATGCTCCGTCGCCTGACAGTCCGACGCGGCTGTTATATTGGCTTCCTCATCCTTGTCAACACATACGACCACACCTTGGCTATGTGACCACAGATTTCCAGGGGACGTTCGCATATTATATAAATGCAGGATTGAACGTCCCTGGTGCTCCTGCTTTGCCGACCAAAGAATACACGTCGACCAGGTCACTCCATCTGCTAGCCAAGGACACGAGGCCTTTCCAGTTGGGACGTTCGCATATTATATAAATGCAGGAATGAACATCCCTAGAGCTTCCAGTGGATAATTACGTAGGACCACGGCTCCACAGGTCTCATTGAGTAACATGAACAAGGTGTTGTTACCGTGATGTCTTCGTAAAGTGTCCTTCCGTCGTCACAGTCAAATGAGTTAGCGGCAAAAGTGCTCATGTAGATATGTCAATTGCCTGGAGTTCCCTAGTAGGTTCGATGGCTTTGGCGTCCGCTAGCTTGCCCGGTGTCACGACCATTCACCGAATGGCTCAGCACCCGGGTTTGTCCGTTGCGGTCCAGGAAGGAGATTTGGGTGATGCGAGCACTATAAAATACAATGTGCACACCCAGTGATGACGGATACGAGGATGGTACGGAGGAAGCCTATTAGTCCGGTTCCTAGCTTGTCCAGGTCCATCTGGGCTGCGAGTGAGAGAAGTCCTTCTCTCGTACTACAACATCTGGGCCCACATGTTGTGGTACAAAACGTTCCTCAGTCGGAGCATACGTCCACCGCTCGGGACACTCCATTATATAGACAGTCCAGAGAGACTGCTCTTTCGGCTTCCTCATCCTCACGGCAGCACACTCGACCGCACCTTGGCTACGTGACCAGTCATATTCAACCAACATCGCCGACCAGGGATTCTACGGTGACCACGCCATCCGGTAACCAAGGATACGAGGCCTTCATACTCTGGACGTTCTCATATAAGAAATATGCAGGAGTCAAAGTCCAAGGAGTTTCCAACGGCTAAATCCTGTAAGACCGCAGCTCAACAGGCCTCCGTTACGGATGTGCTATTGCAGATAGCACAAATTATCGCAGCATCCCAGCTACCGACAGTAACTCTGTCGGATCAAGAATTATCCGAGGAAGCTGGGTTGGTACGTTCTGCTGCAGGTTCAGGCACGGGCGACCAAGAATTACAAGTGGTCCGACAGGATGGCGTAAGGGATACAGAGGAGTTGTATTTTTCCCTTTCGGAACAACATAATTGCCATAGAGTGCATCCGGCATTATCTTCTGACGTTGTTCCTCCTGTCCAAAATGCTGCGTTGCCAGATAAGAGACTGATAGCGCCACTGGACTCAGAATTCTTATCAGTTTTGGGACATCATCCCTTAGTTTGCGACATCATCCAGAAATGTTTGATCTATTGAATGATGCTATATATAACTTGCTACCTAAACGGGCAGGTCAGGTTTCTTATTGGCAAATGCTCTACATCTGCCTTTCATCAATTCAAGGAATAATTTCAAAACGGCAGGATAGAGCATTCCGAGAGTTTCTCTGCATCTAGACGACCAGGCCGAAGACCTAGTATTGTCTATACCGTCATCTATGTCAATTCCAGCCACGATGTTGGAAACGACAATATCGTCTAGCAAGGTTAGCTTAGACGTATTATCGTACGCAGATCACCTTGCCAGAGCATTATCATTATGTCTCAAAGGAAAAGAATTCCAGGATGTACATCCTCCTTAAGAGTTCTTTCAAGGGCCTTAGCATTCTCCACGTATATCTCCACCCTTTTAGTGGCGATATGGAGTTGGTTAAACGTGACGTGGCCCTGGCTACATTCACGCGTGTGGATAGTAAGGAAAAAAACTCTCTCAGAGTCGCTCCGGAGAGTTTCTCTTCGACGGCAAGCTTTCCGCATTCTATGATCAGATAATTAAGAAAGCTTCAGACTCTCTGCTATTCAAATCCACTTCCATACAGTCGGATTCAGCAGATAAAATTAGGACAGGCATTTCTGGGGTGAATACGTCCAAGGGAAGTTCCTATAGAGGTTCCTATGTGCCCTCTACGTCTTACTCTAGAGACCGTCAGCGTAGCAACTCAGGTAGGGGCCGTAATACTGGCCGAGACATCCGGTCAGACGCCCGTAGGTCGACTGGGCGAGGTGCGGGCTGTGGAGGACATGGTTTCTCCTTCCGCAATCCTTGCAGGACCAGGAGGTAATGGTATTATCCTCGATCGTGTTCCAGTGAGCGGTAGACTGTCGAGTTTCTCAGTCAATTGGGGGTAGATTACGGACGTCCTTTGGATTCAAGGGGTGATTTCTGAAGGACTAAATTGGCCTTCAAACGAAAACCTCCGTTAACTCGAAGTCTAAGATGGACTCAGCTTCCGTCAAGTCCGCAAGAAGAGGCTCACTTCCATCAAAAGTCCAGTCTCTTCTGGAATGATCGCGATTGAGATTGCAGAAATCCAGGAATTTCCAGGTTTTTACAACCATCCTTTCCGTCCACTCATAGATCAGAGCTGGATAAACAAGCTGATCGTGGCTCCAAGTTTCTATAGGGAGACCATCCGATCAGTCAGTGTGAGTATTCGGGTGTACAACTATTCTACATGCATAGATCTCAAGATGCGTACTTTCATGTCATAGTACATCAGGCGTTCAGAAAGTATCTTCGCTTCCTCATCATAGGAGTCATGTATCAGCTCCAAGCAGTGTGCTTCGGTCTGAATCTAGCCTCCTGGGCTTTCACTCGAATAATGAACTTTGTAATGACTCATTTCCAAGCTCATTCGTCTATGATAACGTCGACCTACCTGGACGACATTCTTCAGAGGTACGGCAATGAGTTAACGCTTCAGAACGATGTGCAGAATCTGCTTCTATTGATCCGACGTCTCGGTTTCATAAGTAAACGAGGAGAAGTCGGATCTGGTATCGTCCAAGTCATTCACCCACTGAAGGATGAGCTTCGAGACGCACAGCATTCTCGTTCATCTGCCGTTAACCAGAACGAAATTAATCAGTTGTTATGCTCGCTATTGTCTTCACTCAGACAAGGGCTCAGCGAGAGATCTCATGAGACTGATATGTTTGTGTGAAGCTGCCGCGATTTTATTCCGATGGGGCGGTTACGCACTTGTCCTCTCCAAATTTCTTCTGACCCAGAATTGGAGGGTGAAGATTCTTTCGCTCAATACGGACATCTTGTCAAATCAAGTGAATAAGAGATTCAGACTTGGGCAGGTTTTCAGTGGTTAACTTAGGGAGTTCCACTGCAATTGCCGGATCCGAGTTTTACAGTTTTGACGGGTGCCAGTCAAACAGGTTGGGACGTATCATTGAGCCCAACGGATTTGAAGTGCCAGGGTGTTTGGGATCTGTAGTTCCTAATCAAGCACATAAACATCAAGAATGATGTCATTTTGGCTTGCGCTACGTTATTGGATGAACGTTATTCAGAATGCTCACGTGCTAATTCGGACTGACAATTCGACAGTATTAGCGTATTTTCGGAACCAGGGAGGCACTCATTCCATTCTGTTATTCATGTTAATGGAATGAATCCTTCTGTTTGTACTAGAACATCAAGTTCTCCTTTTGGTCCGTCATATTCCAGGTCGTCTGAACGTATTAGCGGACTCCCTTTCACGGAGGGGCTGATTGTTACTGTCAGAATGGACTTTCAACAAACGAGTATTCAATCAGATTTGCTACCAAGGAGAGCGGCCATTGATGGACTCATTTGCGACACATCTCAACAATCAGTTGCAGACGTATGTGTCACCATGTTCGGATCTTCGAGCATTTGCAGTAGATGCTCTATCGATCTCGTGAGACGGAATAATAAGATATGCGTATCTTCCATCGCCGTTGATTCAGCAGATATTGCTCAAGTTAAATAATCTCAGTGCAAAATTCTGTTGGTAGCATCTCTATCTCCACAAAGACCGTGGATTAATCTACTCAGGCGTCTGTTGTGGGACATGCCGTGGAAGCTTCCTCCACATTTTGGTCCATTCTATGGTCAGATGTATTCAATTAACTATCCGTACTGCTTATGATAAATATCTTCAACTCAGCAGTCTGTGCTTAAGATTTAAGCTCATGAAGTAAGAGTTCTTTCTACATTATGGGCTTACGCTAATAGTGTTGCTATTACAGATCTATTGAGGGCTGCATATTGGTTTCAGCCTTCCATGTTCACGAATTTGTGCCTCAGAATATTGAGTCCATTTCTGGAGATCTGCTTTGTTTAGGTCCGTTATCTGTTGCTCAGAATGTCGTCCACCAAACAGTTGCAACTATAGTTATGTACGCTTTCGGTTCTGGCAGTGACTCTGTCCTGCTGCTCTCTTCGCTCTGGAGTATTTGATCCAGGGGAAGGGGGGGGGGGGTGTTCCCTTAGGTCACCTGCTTTATAGTGTAATGCAAGGGAATACCTCCCTTGGAGTCAGTAATTCCAGTCGGTACCGGGATGATTTTAAAGTGTAAAGCTAATGTTTACTCATCCATGTAATATTTTTAAGTGTAGCTCGGTGTGAAGCATTTGTATATGTCACGTGTCATACCAGACATGTTAACGACCAGAATAATTTTTCAGGGAACCTGAGGGTGATTTTCAGGGAAATGGGATGGATTTCAGGGAAAAGTTCACGCGGGGACAAAATAAAAGAAAAAACTTGTGAATTTTCAGCTCATGGACCACTATTAAACACCAGGTTATATCCAGAACTAGTTGTCAACTATGCTGATGCATTTATGCTATGTTAAAAAATCATAAAATCACTGTTGATTTGATCCCCCCCCCCCCCCCCAGGATCCTCTTCTTCATGACCCCCACCACCCACCCACCCACTCACACAGTCCCACAGAGCACCGCCACCTGTGGTTTGCTCTTATCAAAGTCTACTTAGCTAATAATTTCCCAAGTCTGGAAATGTTAACAGGAATTTAAAATGTCCTAATGTTCAGTTACTTCAAGAACATTAGAAAGTATCTTTATCAAACTTCATGCATGTGGGACGTTTTTGCCTACACAAAACTTTTCTTTTCATCACTGAAGCATTTTTTTTTAATTCCATTCGAAATTTTCTGGATACAGATGGCCAACAGTTAACAGTTCTGTAGTCAGCACAACAGAATAAATGTAGTGTTAGAAAATAAGTCCACTGTGTTTAAATACGCAGTCATAATTTTTCGGCATCCTAAGCAACTTTAACCTACTTTTAAACTGTAACTGTGCTAAATAGTTGTTGTTTACGTTTTGATTTTGGAAAAGGGATGAGAATTAAAGCTATTCTATGAAGGAATAAATAAATATATACTATTTAATTCCTTTTCATATATTTTAATTTCATAAATTGCATTTAAATGAAGGTGGAGTTTTCAATTTTTTGAAAGTAAGTCACCTATTTTCACTTCGACACTCGCACATTGATCATGAATCTCCGAAGAAAAAAAAACAGAAATACACATGAACACAGTTGAAATATATATCATAAAATACCCTTTTCTTAAATAAATTTAACTTAAATCCATATTTTACTGCTTCGTGAGTTTTTACCAGAGTTTGAAATGCATGTGATTTGACTCCAAACGTTTTTCATAAGTTACAACAGGAACGAAATATTTGACTGTTGTTTTCCGGAATTTTTGGTCCAAAACTGATTCCTGTCCGGGAGGCCGAGAACTATACTGAAATTCCGGGATTTTCCCGGGTATTCCGGGAGAGTTAACATGTCTGTGTCATACGGGCGTTAATATACAATCCTCGGACACTTTTAATGAGTATAAAGAGTCTCATTTCTCTGGACATTCTGATGCAAATAGAAAGATACATGTAAAGCCTATTTCTCCTTCTCCTCGAGGGGATAATTCTGTTATATGTAGTTGAGTCTATTGGATTTTCTTTATGTCCTAGGCCCTCCAACCTTTTTACTATTCAGCTAAGTCTGGGTCATTGGTACAGTATAAAAATGTTAAAAAATGTATAGTAATTTATATATTTTTTTATACTTACCAATGACCCAGACGGGGATGGCCCTCCCATGAGTTGGGAACTCATACCTCCCTGCTGAGTACATAACGTTTACCAGGCACTGGTTGTAAGAATGATAATTGCGCCAATTTCGAGACCTCCTTGACACTGCGCATACGCAGTGGAGTAAACTTATGGAGGACCATATAGGACATGTAATTTTCGATTTTAGATGCAAATTTTGGGGATTGGGGGGTAAAATTTGTGTTTGACTCTAAATATTTTAGAGTTAGCACCAGCTAAGTCTGGGTCATTGGTAAGTATAAAAAATATATAAATTACTATAAATTTTTTAACTTTCATGCAAATTAGGTTTTGGCTCATACTTCTCGATTAATCATGTCAGCCCTAGCCACTCTGCCTTATCACCTTCCTGTTCATCCTGATCTCCTCTGCCAGGGTTGTCCTCTGAAGTGACAAGCCTTTCTTTTATCAGAGCCTTCCTCTGGCATCAACCTTTTTCCCTTCAAATTGTGGAATGCATTTCTGCATCACGATGACACTCAGCTGGCTTAGCCTATGCTTCTACATGCAAGTGGAAGGTTTTTTATCACTGATATTCTGATCATTCAGTTGACTTTCACAAACCTTCTATTGCACAGGTAGCTGACTTTTTAGCTCACCTGACTTAAAGTCAGGGTGAGCTTTTCTTATCACTCTTCGTCCATCGTCTGTCATTCGTCGTCTGTCGTCCGTCGTCCTGCGTGAAGGTGGTGTTTGAGCCTCTTTCTCCTAAACCACTGGCCACATTTTAATTAAATTTCATGTAAATAGTGGTTATATAGGGGCATTTTGATTTTTATCAAAATTAGGTTTCGGCTCATATTGAGCAGAGGTGTGGGGAAAAAATGGCCAAATTTTTTGAAAATCTTCTTCTAATGAACCACCAGTAGCAGAGACTTGATATGTGGTATATAGAGTCCTTTTGAGGTTTAGAATCAAGTTTGTTCAAGAGAAGTTTGTCGGGAATTATTTGCCTTCGTTATGGAAGGGGCAAAAATTTTGGCCACGCCTAAAATTTCTGTTTTCAGAACCGTGAGGTCGATTTGAACCAAATTTGATATGAGATGATCCTTGGGAGCTAAAAATAGGAAAAACCTTAAAACTGTTATATCTCCAAAACTACACGGCACAGAGAATTCTTATTTTGTTTAAAGCTTACTTTTATCCAGTAGAATTGATTGGTTAAAAAAAATTCCCTATCTGTTTGATCACAAGGTACTTTTTCAAGACTTTTGAAAAAGTGCTGAGTCAGCACTTTTTAACACTGTAGGCAATGGGAAAAACATTAAAAAATCTTTTTCATCAGATCCAGCAGACCGAATCTTTTGATATTTGGTATGCAACATTGTTGGGTGGATCTGATTCAAGTTTGTTCAAATTGGCTCCTTAGATTCATATTTGGGCTCACTATAGAAGCTCGAATTTGAACTTAGTGAATTTCAGGCAAATATCTTCAAAAATCTTCTTTTCCAGATCCAGCAGGCAGAATTTTTTGATATTTGGTATGCAACATTGTGGGGTGGATCTGATTCAAGTTTGTTCAAATCGGCCCCCTGGATTCATATTTGGACTCACTATAGAAGCCCGAATTCGAACTTAGTGCATTTCAGGAAAATTTCTTAAAAAATCTTCTTCTCCAGATCCAGCAGGCAGAATCTTTTGATATTTGTTATGCTACATTGTGGGGTGGATCTCATTCAAATTTGTTCAAATTGGCTCCTTAGATTCATATTTGGGCTCACTATAGGAGCCCGATTTCAAACTTAGTGCATTTCAGGAAAATTTCTTAAAAAATCTTCTTCTCCAGATCCAGCAGGCAGAATCTTTTGATATTTGTTATGCTACATTGTGGGGTGGATCTCATTCAAATTTGTTCAAATTGGCTCCTTAGATTCATATTTGGGCTCACTATAGAAGCTCGAATTTGGACTTAGTGAATTTCAGGCAAATATCTTCAAAAATCTTCTTTTCCAGATCCAGCAGGCAGAATTTTTTGATATTTGGTATGCAACATTGTGGGGTGGATCTGATTCAAGTTTGTTCAAATCGGCCCCCTGGATTCATATTTGGACTCACTATAGAAGCCCGAATTCGAACTTAGTGCATTTCAGGCAAATTTCTTTGAAAATCGTCTTCTCCAGATCCAGCAGGCAGAATCTTTTGATATTTGGTATGCAACATTGTGGGGTGGATCTGATTCAGTTTTGTTCAAATCGGTCCCCTGGATTCATATTTGGGCTCACTATAGAAGCCCGAATTCGAACTTAGTGCATTTCAGGCAAATTTCTTAAAAAAGTTTCTTCTCCAGATCCAGCAGGCAGAATCTTTTGATATTTGGTATGCAACATTGTGGGGTGGATCTGATTCAAGTTTGTTCAAATCGGCCCCCTGGATTCATATTTGGGCTCACTATAGAAGCCCGAATTCGAACTTAGTGCATTTCAGGCAAATTTCTTTGAAAATCTTCTTCTCCAGATCCAGCAAGCAGAATCTTTTGATATTTGGTATGCAACATTGTGGGGTGGATCTGATTCAGTTTTGTTCAAATCGGCCCCCTGGATTCATATTTGGGCTCACTATAGAAGCCCGAATTCGAACTTAGTGCATTTCAGGCAAATTTCTTAAAAAATCTTCTTCTCCAAATCCAGCAGGCAGAATCTTTTGATATTTGGTATGCAACATTGTGGGGTGAATCTGATTCAGGTTTGTTCAAATCGCCCCCCTAGGTTTATGTTTGGGCTCAGTATAGGAGCCCAAATTTGAACTTAGTGCATTTCAGGCAAATGTCTTTGAAAATCTTCTCAGGATCCAGCAGGCAGAATCTTTTGATATTGGGTATGCACCATGCTTAGGGGGGGTGAGATTCAAGTTTGTTCAAGCCAAGTCCCTGGGTTCATATTTGGGCTCACTGTGGTAGCCCGAATTATAACTTAGTTCAAAATGAGGAATTTTCTTTAAAAATCTTCTTCAGATCCAGCAGTCGGAATGTTTTGATATTTGGTATGCAGCATCCTTAGGAGGGTGAGATTCAAGTTTGTTCAAGCCATGTCCCTAGGTCCAGTGAGCTTAGGGAGGCCCTCTCCTTACTCACTCAGGTTCTATCAAAGAGCCTTCCTGTTGCTTCCAGCGAGGCAACGAGTGGTTTCCAGGCGCCTCCTATGGCGCCGCCTCCCGGGATTGGAAACAGGCCGGTTTCTGATTCCCCTGGTGTCCCGACACCATGGGAGGCGTCGGCTGGTTTTCCGACGATGGGCTATGTGTCTTCCGACTCTGGGGAGGAGTCCGACATGCTTGATGTCGAGGGCCAGCAGTCTTCGGACTTGGGGGCAGCTCTTGACTTTGTGTTTGGGTTTCTGCCTGATCTCAAACCTACTAACCAGCTGACAGTGTCAGCCAGGCCGCGATCATCGGTCACGCGCCTACACCCTATGGAGCAACCTGCTTCTGGGCGCCTTCGACCGTGCCAGTCGGTACAGGTGGTTGAAGCTTTTTCAGCATTGGACTCCAAGCTGAATTCCAAGGCTCTGAAGACTTCGATCTTCACCAGGGTTGACACCTTTTTGCCTCCTGTGCGTTATCGTTCCTACGATTCCGCCAATCCGTCGGTCTGCCAGACTTTGACGGTTATGGATCAGGACTCCACTTCCCTCGGGCTTTCCAAGCCCAAGTCTGCCGTCATTCCAATGACGACTCTGGAGTCCACGTTGGGCTTATCTAGAGAGATGCTTGGCATGCTTTCTCTCTCAGATCACGTCGTCTCAGCTTTGGCTGCTTATCTGCCTCCAGATAAGTTTGACGAGGTACAGGCTCCTTTGCGTGTGCTGTCCAAGGTGCTTATGCATCTTACTCACACGCATGCCTGTAACACGGCTAATCTGGAATTAGTTCGAAGGGACGCTGTGCTGGACACAGGACGAACCCTTCCCGAGGAACCGCGTGCTGCTTTTCGATCTGCTTCTTTGGCAGGTCCGCAACTTTTCCATGGTTCCGTGTCGACGGTCCGGCAGGACGTCCTACGTCATCCCAAAGATCAGCTGCTGTTTCGGCAGCTTGGTCAGCCTTCTAGGGGAGGCAAGGGCCATTCCAAGCCTAACAAGTACCCTTCTGCTTCCTCTGTGAAGCAAAAGGCTGGTCCTTCTGCTGCGGCCTCTACTTCTACTCAAGGGATAAGGGTAAAAGTCGGCAGAATCGAGGGAAGTCTCAGGATTCTTCATTTAGTAGAGGAGATGGTTTCTCCTCTCGCGGGCCTCGTCGGGGCTCGAAATGAAGGTCCTCACCTCGACTTGTCCCAGGTTGGAGGAAAGATAGCAGAGTTTGCAGACCTTTGGGCCACCATCACATCCGATCCGTGCGTGTTAGATGTTGTTCGGTCCGAGCTGCGAATATCCTTCCGACGGCACCCCAGTCTGTCAAGGGTGCCTCTTCCAACCACAGTTCCTTCAGACGTTTTACGTCGGGAACTTTTGTCCATGGAGATTGGCAATCTTCTGGCAAAGGGGGCGATCAAGGTCGTCAAGAACATTCAGTCAGTGGGTTTCTATTCCCGCCTGTTCTTGGTGCCAAAGAAGGACGGCCGACTCCGACCGGTTATCGATCTGAGTATCCTGAACCAGTCTATCATTGCTCCCAAGTTCAGCATGGAGACTTTCAGGTCGGTCCGCCAATCAGTTCACCAGGGAGATTTCGCTGCCAGCATCGACCTGCGAGACGCTTACTTCCACGTTCCGATGCATCGGGCGTCACGGAAGTATCTCAGGTTCGCTTTTCTGGGGTGAGTTTACCAGTTCAAGGCCATGTCTTTCGGCCTCAACCTGGCTCCTTGGGCCTTCACCAGACTGATGTCGCATGTGATAGCGTTCCATCGCACACAGTCCAGGGTGACTACTTCGGCATATCTGAACGATATCCTCCAGAGGCATTCCAATGCTGCCTTACTGGAGTCGGATGTCGCCACTCTGTTGAGCTTGCTCACGTCGCTAGGATTCAGAGTCGACGAGGAGAAGTCGGACCTGGTCCCTTCTCAGTCGTTTTGTCATCTGGGGATGGCTTTCCAAACCCAATTCAATTTGGTAGCGGTTCCCCAGGCGAAGGCTGTGATTCTCTCAGCTTTTGCTGTGACTCTGTCCCAGTCCACGTCCGCGACCACTCGGAGTTTTCTCCGGCTGATCGGTCTCTGCGGTTCGGTGACGGATCTCATTCCTCTAGGTCGGCTGCGTGTCAGACCTCTCCAACACTTTCTGCTCAGTCGTTGGATGCCGAATGTAGATTCTCTGGATCAGGTGCTTCCGTTTCCGGAATCTCTTTATCCTCACCTTCTTCCCTGGACAGATGTTCAGTGGATTATGCAGGGTGTTCCATTGGACTTACCCACGTCCGATCGCGTTCTGACTGCAGATGCCGGCGATCTCGGATGGGGTGCGACGTTGGATCCTCTCGGTCTTTCCCTACACGGGATGTGGGACCAGGATCAAGCAGCTCTACACATCAACCAGAAGGAGCTTCTTGTCTATTCAGCCTGCAGTAAACAATTGTGAGTAGGTTGATAATAAATCTAAATTTTATAGTAAATTTCCTTTCTTATTATACCTACCACAATTGTTTACATGGAGGCCCTCCCGTCTTCTTTACGGGTAAAGAATCTTTCCTCCCCGCTGATCACATAACTCTAACGTTGACGGATTCAAAAAGAATGAGTCTTTAGCGACGGTATATGCGCACTGGCAACGGAAGTCGTGGAGTTGTTCTTGGTACTGGGTCTGCGCCGGTTGCACTCGACCCAGTTTTGGCTTATTTTTTCTTGGTGCTTTTGCACCACTTTTTTTTCCCAAATTGCTTGGGAAAGACAAAAATAGAGAGTATTTTATCCCAGTTAGGGACTCCCACTGTAGTGCAAGCCTGTAGTAAACAATTGTGGTAGGTATAATAAGAAAGGAAATTTACTATAAAATTTAGATTTTCAGGGACTTATGATTGTCCATGCGATAACTTGAAAACTATAAATCCAACAGATGATACTTTTTTATGGTTGATTAATCATGACTAGAGGATGGTTCCTTTCGATATCCAGCATTCTGTCATGTCCAATATGGCCGCCATGGCAGCCATCCTGGATTTTCAGGGACTTTTGATTGTCCATTTGATAATCCAACAGATACTGTTTTTTTTATGGTTGATTAGTCATGACTAGAGGATGGTTCCTTTCAATAACTAGCATCAATGTCCGTCCTTCCGTCTGTGTCCATCCATCCATGTCCGACTGTCCGTCCATTAACTTTTATTTGTCCATGCTATAACTTGAAAACAATACATCCAACAGATACTGTTTTTTTATGGTGGATAAGTCATGACTAGAGGATGGTTCCTTTCGATAACCAGCATTCTGGAATGTCCAATATAGCCGCCATGGCAACCATCTGGGAGTTTTAGTGACTTTTGATTCTCCACCCAATAACTTGAAAATAATATATTCAAGTTTAATAGGTCATAAACCAGGAATGTACAA
Source organism: Pictodentalium vernedei (assembly GCA_031216915.1). NCBI lineage: Eukaryota > Metazoa > Mollusca > Scaphopoda > Dentaliida > Dentaliidae > Pictodentalium > Pictodentalium vernedei. Next base: position 154,701,632 of record CM062293.1, read on the forward strand.
TTATTTTTGAAGGAATTATTGACCTTTTGTTCAACTAAAAATTTCTTCACAAGCGCAATTTCTTCATAGGCGGCCATATATTGATCCACCGCTGACGGTGCACTTGTTGATTTTTTTTCGTCAAAAACATAGCTTATGACTACGCATTGAAACAAGCTCATTGAGCTCGTTCCAATGAAGGGTCATAAGCTATGCTTTGTGACAAAAAATGAAAAGGTAATAAAAATTGAATGGAGAATTTTGTGAATAGTGCTGTCCGTTTTTGGCCGTTACATTGGGTAAAGGGTTAATTAAAATTGATAACGATAGAGCACGATTTGTAATTAGCTTAATAGGACATCTCTAAAAAGGAATTTCTTAGAATATTCTTTCATTGTTACTTGACTTATTTCAGTGTAAGATCCAACTCATAAAACAGCTTATAAAAGGATGAATGGCAGAAAACCTTTAAAAATTTAAATATGACATGTATGACACTTGGAGAGGTTTTTACTTTTACATGAGGGCTGGTGATCATTATCATCTGATTTCTAATACTTTTCTAGGCATTGAACGAGAAAGCAAAGAGTATTACTGGTGTGAATCAGTGGCCATACCGAGCAGTTGCTAGAGCACTTGAAATCATCCCAAGAACACTTATACAGAATTGTGGTGCCAATACTATAAGAACAATTACTGCTTTAAGGGTAAGTTACATTAAATCGTTCTTATTTCCTTGCAAGATATTATTTCTGCTTCGTATGTCCAAATGCTTTGAGATAAGATAAATAATACAGGTATCTTTCAAAAAAGTTATAAAATTGGTACTTTCTCATCATTTTGCCTAATTTTTGAACTCATACACAGGCCTGCATAGTAAATTGGTAAACTTGTAAATACCAATATTTAAAACGATACGGGATGGATGTTGGAAATTTTTTGAAATTACCAATATATCATAAATAATGGTACCGTATCAAATTATCAACATCAAAGTCAATATATTGTAAGGGAATGTTGAACTCAACCTGTCATTCTGTTGTCATTCCAAAACTATTTCAATTTTGCTGCTTTCAAATTCTGTTCAAGTCCTACTTGAACTCAACCCGTCATTCTATTGTCATTCCAAAACTATTTCAGTTTTGCTGCTTTCAAATTCTGTTCAAGTACTACTTTGATAAATTCACTGATCTGAGAACATGTTCCTGATTTATACATTTATATATTTATTAAAAACATGAAGCACACATGTAGACTGACTAATTGACTCAGATTCAAGTTTGTTCAAATCATCATTCTCATTGTCTTGATATTTGGTGTACAGCATCCCAGGGGGAGGGGAAGGGGGGCAGCTTCAAGTTTGTTCAAGTTAAGACCCTAAGTTGATATGTGGGCTCCTCAGTTTTGCATTACTGGAGATTTGGGCATTATTTAGGTGGTAGCATCTCAGTACTACAAAAAGTCTTTTGACATAGACAACAGAGCACTTCAAGTTCATTTCATTTAGTAATTTTGTGTAAGATCTTTAAATACTGTACTCATATGAGTACTGTATTCAGAGATCTCTCTCAAAATCATATTAACCCTTTACCCAACGCAGACGATATCAAAATTTATTATTTTAAATATCATTTTTTGAAACTTGTCAACAAAACATCATGTGACCCCTCGTTGGAACGAGCTCGTTCCGAGTGGTCACATGATATGGTTTTGTTGAAATTTTTTTAAAAATAATATTTTTTCAACTGCTGAATTTGCATATTACGCAGGTGGATGCGGGCGATTTGTTGGGTAAAGGGTTAAAAATTCCTCATACCCGTTTTCCAAATGAATTGGCCTGATTAAAGAACTTATTATCCCCCATCAAAACGAAGTTTGTGGATGATATATAAATGGGGTCCATCTGTCCATCCATTCGTTCGTCCATCCATCCGTCCATCCATCCATCCATCCATCCATCCATCCATCCATCCGTAACAATTTTGAACCTTCATATCTCAGTCAGTGAATGTTGGATTTAAATGATCTTTGGTATGCTGATAGACAACCATGGGGGGAAAGAATATTGAATGAAGTTCTTCCAGGGAGGGGTTATGAGCTGCATTTTTAAGACAAAAAATTAAATTAACACTTTTGTCCAAGCCTGGAAATAAGCAGACTGTCATCTCCAAAATGAGGTTCCCAGAGGCTGAATTTGGTTATGCTACCCTGCACAGCAGAGTAGCATTACTAAATTTACCCTGTGTTAACCTCAATCTGAATCAAGGTCTCAGGCCTAAACAGAAAGTGGTACCCAGAGTATAAATTGGGGAATTCTAGCCCACTGTACGAGATAAAATCAGCGAATTCACCCTCTGGGAACCTCATTCCGTAAAAGTCAGATTGCTTATTTCCAGGCTTGCTTTTGTCATTCATATATTAAATTATATAGTCCCTAATAAAAGCCCTGTCTGCTGTAATTAATGTGTGTGGATCATTCTGTACATGTTCAGATTCCTTCATGTTGGTCAACCCAAAAATGTTGCAGTGATATTGTGCTATTCATCTTGGTAATGACTGGCATTTATTTCAGCCATCACCAGTTAGATGTATTGGCCATGTAAAGGCAAAAATCAGGACTATCTGAGCCCTGTTTAATAATGATAAACTGTGTATTTATTCTGTTATATCTTGTTTGCCAGTTTTTATTGGGATACTTCATTTTACTGACGATACGCTGAAATGCAATACACTGTTGAAAAGGACTATCTGAGCCCTTCCCAATAGTGTATTGCGTGACCTCATATGTCACCTCAATGTATGACATTCCAAAAGTTACCTGGGATATAAGATGAGACTTACTGGGAGTGACCTTGCATACTCCAATACTTGGATGTGGATAGGCTAAGGCACTAAAACATGTTGGAAGTGATGTGGAATTGTGTGTGAGAGAGTACATGACTTCAGATGAATGGTTGCAGACTGTAGGTTTGAGAGCGATTTCTAGCTAAGTCTTGGCTTCCTATTTTTTAAACCAAGTGTCGACTAGAAACCTTTGTTAGAAAAGTTGAATTATAATCATGATTTCCAGCATGATATGTCCCTGGCTGTTGAAAGTGTCATTAAAACCCAATGGATGAATAAATTGTCATGATTACTTTCTGATGATTGCATGTTGGGACATCTGTTCTGAAAACACAAAGGTTTTCAAAGTCGGAATTAAATATCTTGATCAAGATCACATAGATATTTTAAAGATGAAGATTGAAATTGACACTATATTCTCTGTTACAGGCTAAACATGCTCAGCCGAATAATATTTCATGGGGTGTAAATGGAGAAACTGGCGCATTAGTGGACATGAAAGAGTATGGAGTATGGGAACCATACTCTGTAAAAGTACAAACACTGAAAACTTCTCTAGAGGTGAGTTGATAATAAAAAAAAATTTCCTCGGAAGAAGGACTGAATTTTCAATTTATACCCAGCCTCTTAACTGGTAGAGTGCTAAATTATTTTTGGCCATCAAATCTTGTACACATGTGTTTGCCTTGTTACAATTATGGGAGACTGCCCCATAATAGAGAGCCACCTGCTGCCAAAAAAAAAAAATAGATAAAACCTGAGAGACATTGTTAGGGTCTGTACAGTAAGGATAAGGGTTAGCAACAACTGCTAACCCTTACTGTACTGACCCTAAACCATAACAAATGTCCCCCATTTTAGTCCACTAAATTGGGGGACATTTGTTATGGTTTAGGGTCAGTATAGCGCAAGAACCATGACGTCCTGATTTTCATTCTTAAAAAATCAACTCTAAGATGATGACCAATTGTCAAAATATATGCGAACAAGTCCAGAAGGGGAGGAATATTGTAAGATAAATTGGTTATTACCAACAGGTGGGTTGCCGTGATGATGTATTGAAGTCATGACCCCCCACCTCTGGGTATTATATTGACTCGTCCTGACTAGATTTTATGGAAAATATTTTTGAAATTCTCAGTGGGGTAAAGTGTTAAAGACACACTGTTTGAAAAGCTTTGCTACCTTTTCAACTTTGGTTCAAATAATAGTCATACTTCCTTAGTATTACTTCAGCATTCTGAGCTGTGTTAAGAGAAATGTATTTGTGCAATCCCAACCTTCTTTAACCCTTTACCTAACATGAAAAGCAGATGACAGTTGTAAACAAAATTCTTGAATAACTAATTTTTTTTCATTTTTTGTCTCAGAAGCATAGGTTATGACTCCTCATTGGAACGAGCCCGACGAGCTTGTTCCAAAGAGGGGTCATAACCTATGTTTTTGATACAAAAAATGAAAAAAATAATGTAAATTAATTGGCAATTTTTGTGAAGAGCACTGGCCGGTTTGGGCCGTTACTTTGGTTGAAGGGTTAAATGAGCTCTGCTTACAGAAAAATTACACCGGTTATATAATCCAGTTGCATGTGTTTAATTGTGTGGATTTTATCTTCCATTTCACTTATTGCTGTTGATGCAATATTTACCTCCAGACCGAAATAAAGTATTATTTGAACTTGGACAGTAAACTACTGACCTTACAATTTAACCAACAATGAAGGGAAAAAGCATATATTTTTCATCTATAATGATTTGGTCATGGTCTATTTACTCTGTATTCCCTGAGACCGTGGGAACCATGGGAAGTAACGTGTGCTTGTTTAGAGTGGTAGACAAGTTCTCCTTTACTGGCGCAGAATTACCCAGTATCAAATGACTGGTGAGCATCCTGTAGAGTGGGCAACTTAATAATCAGTGATTATCATAATTATCGGTGATCAGCTAATTTGACTATATACGTGTGTTGTCGTGACATTGCCATAAAGGGACATTGAACACCAATAACATAAACCTCTAAAGTGGTGAAGTCATTCATTTAAGTTACCTTTTGATTAATTCACATTTCTTATTTCAGACTGCAATATTATTGCTTCGAATAGATGATATAGTTTCTGGAACCAAGAAGCAGGGAGGTGAAGGCGGTGGACCACAGCCAGATGCTGCACCTCGTAATCCTGAACCAGAATAGTGCTCTATATTACTTATTAGACCAGACTAATTAATTTAAATTTATGCTGTCATCCTTGTCATTGTTTTCATGCCAGGTCCATGAATGTTCCTGTCTCCGGTTTTTCACCTTTAACCCTTGAGGTCCTGGAAAGTTTATCACAACTACAATATCTAAGTCTCCTGGAAGAGCAGTGATTTTTAGTCTGCCTGTATAGGCAACCTAGACTTCACTACCCCTTCCAAGGTAAGTCTACTCTATTTTGGAAGACTTGCCCACAACTTCATTTCGGGACACCTGTTCTGATGCCATAGAGTATGCCAGTCAGATATACGCACTTGACTCATACAGCCCTAAAGTGCCACTTTTATATTGCTTTGATAACGGTTCGATCCTGACCAGTGTGTAACTGCGTTGTGTCCTTGGACAAGACACTTCATCCTAGTGGTGCTGTATACTAAGATGTACTGCATGTTAATGGTACACTTTCCTTCAACTGCTGCTAGCCCTGCTTGTGCAGAATTAGTACTTTGGGGAATCTGACCATTGCTTGGTGGTTCTCTCCGGATTCTCTAGCTTCCTCCACCAGCTAAAAATGTCTGACATGATATGACCCTGGCTGTTGAAAGTGTCATTAAATGCCAATAAAACAAAACTAATCACCGTGAGAATTAATCTGAGGTTTTAATTGTTAACAGCCTAATTCAAATTTTAACAAGTTTCAAAAGCCTTAGAATTGTTTCTCCAACACACAGTCATATAAATCCTAAATAAAATATCAGAGGATCTCTTTGGTAAATGTTGATTTACTTTTATGGTGGTTTCTAGTCAAGCTTGGCTTTAGCAGAAGGCCACTGCTAATCCACAGTTTCAACATATTATTGTGCTGTGAAAATTTCCAAAAATTGTCCAAGCCCTTTAAGGGTTGACACAGAAAGCTCACTTGGCAATACAGCTGATCCATTCCATTTAGTTTGAAGGAATTTATGAGTTCTTTCAACCAAAATGTAAGTACCGGTAATTATTTCTTAATCCCTTGCACACTGATGTCAAAATACCAAGCTTTCAGGCAGCAAATTTTCCCCATAATGCAACTAAGAATTTAACCAGTTCAATCTTGTTTAACCCTTTACCTAACACGAAAAGCAGACGAAACTTGCAAATAAAATTCTTGAAGCACTAATTTTTTTGATTTTTTGTGTCAAAAACATAGCTTATGACCCCTCATTGGAATGAGCTTACTGAGATCATTCCAATGAGGGTCATAAGCTATGTTTTTGTGACAAAAAATGAAAAAGTAATAAAAATTGAATGGTGAATTTTGTGAATAGCGCTGGCCAATTTTGGTCGTTACATTGGGTAAAGGGTTAATAGTGCTAATTGAGCTTTGTCAAACAAGATTGAATTGGTTAAATTCCTAGTTGTATTATTGAAAACTTAAAAAAAAACTGAAGCTTGAATTTTAATATTTTGATATTAGTGTTCAGAGGGTTAATTGTGTTCAAAGTAAACAATATTGCAGTTTATTTAATTTTTTTGAAATGTTGATTTCAGAAGACTGGGAAGACCAAATGTCCCAAAAGTGCTTTGAAAAAAATCAACCAGTGCCCAATTTCTATTCATCATTTTTTCAGCGTCTTTGAAAAGAAAAGAACAGAACCATTCCTTATAACCTTTGTTTAAAAAATGTAGCAGTTTATGAAAATAAGATGAAGGTATGAAAAATGTTAGCAATACATTCTCAGTGCTAAAATATTTAATGTATGAATCAAATCATGTTGGATATACATGTACAGAAGTGCAGCTAATATGTAGAGAAATTATTATATGTGTCTAAATAAAATATTTGGAAATTAATGAATCAAATCCTGTGAAATACTGAACACAGCTCATCATCAAGAACAGAATTCTTCCATTGGAAAATTCTAAACCCTTTATGTAACATTGAAGCCTTTTCAACCAGTTTCATTTACAAAATCACTTCTAATTTTATTTTTTCCTTCAAAACATAGCTTTTGAAACCTAAGAATGAGCTTGTCCCAATGAGGACTCATGAGTGATGTGTTTTGGTGGCAAAAATTGAAAAAATGAAATTTGAATTCAGTGACAAAAAATTTTTCTTCTTTGCTAAAGGGTTAGACATTAAGGGTATGGAAATTTTTATACATTTCCGCTATACTTTGAAAGTCTACCTCCAGTGCCTTTCCAGTTGTTTCTAGCCAAGTCTTGGCTGCGTACAGAAGCAGCCAAGACTTTCCTAGAAACAACAGGCAAGATACTTAGAAAACAAGTTTTGAGTTGACCCAAACAATGTAAGTTAGGACACCCATTCCTTTGCATTAAAAAGTTGTCAAAGTCGGAATTAGCCCCTTAAGGATTAAAGGAGAAATTCTTGGTACAATGGTCCTGGCATTGTAAGACTGGAGAACATCATCATTAACTTTTCCAAAATGGCTGATAACTGTGTTATGTACTTTTGTATGACATATGAATAAAAGTGCTGCTTTTTTTCCATTTTGTGCTTTGAGATTGTTTATGATCCCTCAGGCCATCATCATTATTTCACAGCATCAACAGTATGTTCAGGGGGAGGAGGATTACCACTAATACATCTGCAGAAAGAAGCTTAAAATTGCAAGAGTGTGAAAGTAGCAGGAGCAAGTTTTAACCAATGCAAACCCGCACAAATCGGAAATAAAGCTGACCCCCCAAAAAGTTGCCTTAACTTTAGGCAGTGCAGGTTTTCAGGTAACCTTTCTTTTTAAGATTTTGTAATCACGAGAGATATATATATATACCAGTATAAGGGAGAAGTCTGACACGAACATTCTAGACATATATATACTAGTGTAAGGGAATGTCTGGCATGAACATTCTTAGGACATTCTAGAACACTGCAGTTCATTTCCGGAGTTTCTCTCAGTAATCCAACAATATGTCTTGATGTAACACACTGTTGGAAAGGACTCATTTTAAGAGAGCCCTTTTCAACAGTGTATTACATACAGTGCTCAAAATAACTTTTTTTCTTTGCGTAGCAAAATGCTATACATTTCAAAAAAATGAATAGCGTTTTGTAAAAATTACATAGCTATTTTTGTATACCAGAGTTATGTTATGCTGTTTTATATTGAATTCTTCTAAGTAGATAGAATAGTTTCCCTCCATTTCTGGGCATTTCCAAATGATCTGCAACACATGAAACATTTACAATGTTTTTTTAACTGAACTGCCTTTAAGGGTTGCATGGACTTGTATACTGTTATAAATGGCGTCTTGGTTGTTTAATAGAGTTCTCAAAATGGAAGTTGGGATTTTTAATTTGATGGGCTTGTAGTTATTTTTAATGGACATTTTATGCAAAATGTAAAAACAGGAAGTATTTAAACCAACAGAACTCATCTTACATATGAAGTTGCTAATGATGCTTGATGGAGAGTTAATATGAGTTATGCCTGGAATGTTCCACAATCAGAAGTAAAGCATCAGTGAACTAGTTTTCAAATTTGTTTGCAAATTTTCATTTACATTTTGCGATACAAGATAATCAACTGCAGCCTAATAGGCTGCAGTTGATTATTTTGTATCACAAAATGCTATACATAATTTAACACTGTGTAGCTTTTTGCAAGTTTTGCATAGCAAAAAGCGACGCGACACCGCTTATTTTGAGCCCTGATTACATAACGGCATTCATCATCATAGTCTAACACTAGGCAGGCTTGTCATTTTGAAAATTGCAGGAGGGCCATTATGGTTTGCCTCAAATCACCCCAGGAGGGCCATTTTGGGTTCGCCTGAAATTACCCCAGGAGGGCCATTCATGGTTTGCGGGAGCCATTTTGTTTCAGCCTGCTGGGTAGACAACGAATATCATTTTAAAGTACATGGTTTGTGTAATTATGATGTAAGTCATCACGTAATGTATAGATGCAGGTTTGAATGTTTGGATGAAAGATACCAGGTTACCCATGACACTAACAGTGATTGTTATAGTTATCTTGCATCCAAATAACCAAGCCCATATCTGTACATTACATGATGACTGTACAAGCCAGTACATTGTGCTCACTGCCAGTGCCAGATGCCAATAACTTTGGGCGATTCAATCAGATTTGTGGGATGGATCGTCCTGGCCGGCTTTGATTTTGGGGCGAATCATCAGGGGTCGAACTGGCTTTGGGATGACATGTCCTGTGATTGTGTGTGACACGAGAGTTGTCACAGTCTGATGTACAATGTAATAACTAAATACAACGTTGGAATTGGAAGACCTTTCACTCGTATTTGAAAAGTTACTTACTGTCTCTGGGTGACAGCGTCGATGACACGTTACGAACTTGATAAATTGCGCTTTGTTACCTCCTTCAATACGCAAAAATTGCCATTTGAGGCGGCCGATTCTGAGGTGCCTTCGACTGAATTAATGGGCCGCAGAAATCGGAATTTTGAACTGCAGTCCGGGGCGATCGCCCGCCTCAAAATGACAAGCCTGACTAGGCTTTATCATCATCAAAAAGTTCATCAGGTCAAGAAATGTAGGCAAACAAAAAAGCGGTTGCCTAATTTGATTTCAAGCAACTGGCAGGCAAACGATACGATCATTAACCCAAATTGGACAATGGACAAAAAGAGTTATAAATAACAAGTGGTCCCACACATTCAAGGACGGAAAAATAGCTGCTCCACCCTCCCATTTAAAGACAGAAAAGGGGGTGCTGTGGCTCAGTAGGTAGAGGTGCAGGCTGCAAGCCAAGAGGTCCTTGGTTCGAATCCCGCCTACAGCAACTGTGTTGTGTCCTTGGGCAAGACACTTAACCCCCATTGCCCACGTGGGGGCATGGTGACATTGTGTACTAAGGCGTACTGCACGTCGTTGGTGCACCTGTCTTCAACCAATGCTAACCCTGCTTGTGTGGAGTTGATATGTTGGGGAGCTGACAGTTGCTCGGTGGTTCTCTCCAGGTACTCCGGCTTCCTCCATCCGTAAAACTGTCGAGGTCATGATTAGCCATTGTGCAGAAATATGTGACCTTAAACACCAATAAATAAAGACAGAAAAGTAGCCCATTGCATATCAAGGGAGATAATCAAAGCTGGAATGTCTAGCAATATGAAATCACACACTACCCATTTATATAACAGATTACATGACTTCATTCCCCTGTAGTGACCTTCGATCTCTCTTTGAAGAATTTTTTCAGGTGAGCAGCTGAGCATCTTGTCCAAAATAACACCAGTCAACACATCTTTTAATCTGTCCTTCAGTAATTGACATCAATATTGTCATTGGCCATTTATATCAGCTTACTTTAACTTTTTACCCAACATAAATAGGGACAATACTTTCAGAAACAAGAGGCCCCAGGGGGCTTTAGGCACTCACCGAATGTTCCATACTGTTAAGACACAAATTTTATCAAAAGCTATTCTTAAGGTTCTACAGAGGTAATCTATACTCTATGTGGAGCTAAACATCAACAGGACTGAATGGGACAATGCTGCTGATCAAATATCAAAAGATTCTGCATGATGGTTCTGAAGAAGATTTTTAAAGAATTTTCATTGAATTGCACAAAAGTAAACATTCACGCCCCCATAGTGAGCCCCAACATTGATCAAGAGACTCAATTTGAACAAACGTGAATCCAACCCATACCAAGATGCTGCATACCAAATATCTAAAGATTCTGCCCACTTGTTCTGGTGAAGATGATTGTTAAAGATTTTTTCTTAAATTGCACTAAGTAAAAATTCACACCCCCATTGTGATCCCCAATATTGAACGGGGGATTCAATTTGAACAAACTTGAATCAGACCCTTATCAAGATGCTGTATACCAAATATCAAAAGATTCTGCCCATCAGTTCCAGAAAAGAAGATTTTTAAAGAAATTTTCTTAAATTGCACTAAGTAAAAATTCACACCCCTTTAGTGAGCCCCAATACTGATCGAGGGATTCAATTTGAACAAACTTGAATCAGACCCATACCAAGATGCTGTACACCAAATATTAAAAGATCCTGCCCATTGGTTCTGGAGAAGAAGATTTTTTAACTGGTAGAGTGCTAAGTTTTCCTGACTACAAAATTTTGTTCATCATAAATTGCTCTGTTGCACTTGAATGGATAGTGCCTGAAGGCAGTATCGATTCAAATGTAACAGACCAATTTGTTGTGCACAATATCTAAATTATACCAGGTCGGAAAGGAAACTATCTTCAGTGAAGAATAATAGATAGGGCCATTACCAGTGCTTTTTAGTAAAGTCCATTTTGGGGCTTCCAGCACTCTACCAGTTAATTTTTTTTCTTAAATTGCACTAAGTAAAAATTCAGGTCCCCATAGTGAGCCCCAAAATTGATCAATGGACTCCATTTGAACATACTTGAATCAGACCCATACCAAGATACTGTATACCAAATTTCAAAAGATTCTGCCCACTGGTTCTGGAGAAGAAGATTTTTCCTTAAGTTGCACTAAGGAAAAATTCATGCCCCAAAAGGGAGCCCCAATATTGATCAAGGGACTCGATTTGAACAAACTTGAATCAGACTCATACCAAGATGCTGCATACCAATATCAAAAGATTCTACAAATGGTTCTGGAGAAGAAGATTTTTAAAGAATTTTTCTTAAATTGCACTAAGTAAAAATTCACGCCCCCCCATAGTGAGCCCCAATGTTGGTTGAGGGACTCGGTTTGAACAAACTTGAATAGACCCATACCAAGATGCTGCATACCAAGTATCAAAAGATTCTGCCCACTGGTTCTGGAGAAGAAGATTTTTTAATAATTTTTCTATAATTCATACGGTGCTATCAGAGTTATGCCCCATACAGAGCCCCCATTTGAACAAACATGAATTGCCATATAGTAATGAACATCCACATGAAGTTTCGTGAAAATAGGACCAGTGGTTTCAGAGGAGAAGTCGTTTGAAAAATGTTCACGACGACGGACGATGACTGACAGCAAGTGATAAGTTGAGCTCCCTTCGGTGAGCTAACAATTCCTCATATTGACTAAGTTATAATTCGGGCTCCCACAGGGAGCCCAAATATGGACCCAGGGACTTGGCTTTAACAAACTTGAATCTCACCCCCCTAAGGATGCTACACACCACATATCAAAACATTTCGACTGCTGGATCTGAAGAAGATTTTTTAAGAAAATTCCTCATTCGAACTAATTTACAATTCAAGCTTCCACAGTGAGCCCAAATATGGGCCTAGGGACATGGCTTGAACAAACTTGAATCTCACCCCTCCCCTAAGGATGCTGCATACTAAATATCAAAACATTCCGACTGCTGGATCTGAAGAAGAAGATTTTTAAAGAAAATTCCTCATTTTGAACTAAGTTATCATTCAGGCTCCCACAGTGAGCCCAAATATGGACCTACAGACATGGCTTGAACAAATTTGAATCTCCCCCCGCAACCCCCCCCCCCCCCCCCTCCCCCCAAAGGATGCTGCATACCAAATATCAAAACATTCCGACTGCTAGATCTGAAGAAGAAGATTTTTAAAGAAAATTCCTCATTTTGAACTAAGTTATAATTCAGGCTACCACAGTGAGCCCAAATATGAACCCAGGAACTTGGCTTGAACAAACTTGAATCTCACCCCGCAAGGCATGCTGCATACCCAATATCAATAGATTCTGCCTGCTGGATCTTGAGAAGAAGATTTTTAAAGAAATTTGCCGGAAATGCACTAAGTTCAAAATGGGCTCCCATACTGAGCCCAAATATGAACCCAGGGGGCCGATTTGAACAAACTTGAATCAGATCCACCCCACAATGTTGCATACCAAATATCAAAAGATTCTGCCTGCTGGATCTGGAGAAGATTTTTCAAGAAATTTGCCTGAAATGAACTAAGTTTGAATTCAAGCTTTTATAGTGAGCCCAAATATGAATCCAGGGGGGGGGGGGGGGGGGGGGGGGGGGGCGATTTGAACAAACTTCAATCAGATCCACCCCACAATGTTACATACTAAATATCAGAAGATTCTGCCTGCTGGATCTTGAGAAGAAGATTTTTTAAGAAATTTGCCTGAAATGCACTAAGTTCGAATTCGGGCTTCTATACTGCGCCCAAATATGAATCCAGGGGTCCGATTTGAACAAACTTGAATCAGATCCATCCCACAATGTCGCATATCAAAAGATTCTGCCTGCTGGATCTGGAGAAGAAGATTTTTTAAGAAATTTGCCTGAAATGCACTAAGTTCGAATTTGGGCTTCTATAGTGAGCCTAAATATGAATGCAGGGGGCTGATTTGAACAAACTTGAATCAGACCCATACCAAGATGCTACATACCAAGTATCAAAAGATTGTGCCCACTGGTTCTGGAGAAGAAGATTTTTTAATATTTTTTCTATAATTCATACGGTGTTATCAGAGTTATGCCCCTTACAAAGCCCCCAAGGGACGTGGCCATTTCATTTGAACAAACCTGAATTGCCATATAGAAACGAACATCCACATGAAGTTTCGTGAAAATCGGAACAGTGGTTTCAGAGGAGAAGTCGTTTGAAAAATGTTCACGACGACAACAGGCGGCAAGTGATAAGTTAAGCTCCCTTCGGTGAGCTAAAAAGATTCTTGAATACAGTTGAGTCCATTTAATTGGATATCTCTTTAGGGGTCCTCCAACAAAACTTTTGACATTTTTTAAAATTTAAAACAAAGCACTAAATACGAATTAAAGTGGTGAATAGCGACATATTATATACAGTGGAGCCCACTTAATTTGATATCTCTTATCTGAATAACCCTGTTAATTGAATATAACTTCCTAACACAAAACCATTTACCATACTTCCAGCACAAATTTGATCTGTTAATTGAATATAGGTTAAAGAGTAAACTCCTGTTAATTGAATAAAAAAAATCTTGCAACCTGTCAACAAATTACCCTGCCTCTCCCCAGTTTTCCTTTGTTTATATACCCATTTGGCCTCTGTACATCCAATACAGGCATTTTATCTATTATATCTTGTTTGACAGAGCTCATGGAGCTCTGTCAAACAAGATATAATAGAATAAATCCTATGTTTATCTCTAGAATACAGGACAGTGACACAATCCCTGTTAATACTCCTGTTAACTGAATAATTTTCATTGGCAAAGTGGCTATTCAATTAACAGGGTCCCTCTGTACCAAAATAATGATAAAAGTACACAAAACTTGAATTTATCCACTTTTTCAAAAAAAATGTTTATTTTTTTGCTCTTGATAACAAAGAAATTGCCAGTCACATAAGTAGCCGACAAGAATAACAAGGAACAGGTCAGTTATTCTAATGTCTGAGTTGTAAATACAAGACTCCACACTCGGCGAAAGCATATTCATCATTTCATCACTGACGTGTGGAAAACTCTCTTGAGGAAAATGAACGACCACATAATATAGAGGGATGACATGCTTGTTTTGATCACATGATTCATGTGAAGCAATGTAATATACAACACACGATACATTCATATTTATTTATTTATTGGTGTTTAAGGTCACATACTTCTGCACAATGGCTAATCGTGACCACAACATGGAGATAAAGTCAAGGTCAGTCAATCGTTTATACCCCATGTTGCCTATTTTAGAGGACTTGCACCCCAAGCATTAGTGACTGGGTCCTATTTTACCAGTAAAATGGAGCTTGTTTACCACAGTAAACAAGCACTGCCTCACTTCCCGGAGTTCCCACGGGGGGGATACATTCATAGGAAAATATTCAACTGACAATGTAATAATTGCAAGATACAGTCCTTAGTAGCAATGTTGAATCCCAAAACTATAGAAAGTTAAGCAAGTTTCAGCAAGGAATTAATACACCACCGATTCGAACTATTATTATTTGGTTGTTGTCGATGAGCAAAACATAAAACTGGAGAATTATGTTTGAAAAAAAAAATATATTCACATCAACATAAATTTCAGGCCTCACAATTGTATATTCAGGAAAAAAATAATTTGATTGATAGTACATTCAGTGTAAATCCACTAAAGTGGCTTTCAGCTCTTTTTTTCAGTAGAGCCATGATAGTGGCTGGTTTCTAGTACTGAACTAGTTAACTAATTCTTCACCTAACATGAAAAGCAGACGACACTTGTAAACAAAATTACTGATTAACTATTTTTTTTTTATTTTTTGCTTCAAGAAAATAGCTTATGATCCCTCATTGGAATGAGCTCATACCAATGAGGGTTCATAAGCTATGTTTAAGACAAAACATAATGAAAAATTTCAATTTTATAGTAAATTTCCTTTCTTATTATACTTACCACAATTGTTTACAACAGGCTTGCACTACAGTGGAAGTCCCAAACTAGGAAGTATGCTCTCTATTTTGTTCTTTCCCAAGCGATTTGGGAAAGAATGTGGTGCAAAAGTACCAAGAAAAAATAAGCCGAAACTGGGTTGAGTGTGACTGTCACACACCCAGTAGGGGACACTCTTCACCTACATTACAATTGTTTACAACAGGCTGAATAGGCAAGAGGAGGAGGGAATCACAAAACCAACCCCGACATAACCTGACTGCGCTGGAACTGTGGACAGAAGAATTCCCAAGGCCTATAAAAACCATAGCATCACAACCATTAGTAAATGACAATGAGATGAGGTGTATGGCCCTGTGTGACACACAGACAGAAAGGACAGTACCCAAGCACAGGGCTGGAACTGACCTTGTAAGAACCCTAATGGCTAGGGTTGGTAACAGCCAGAGCAGAAGAGAGATGGCCCGAAGAAAAAAGGTCCTCAGACTGCTCCTGCAACTGATGCAGGTAGAAGGTGGAGAAAATAGAAGCATTTCTCCAGAAGGCTGCCTGCATAACATCTGACAACTTGACATTGTTATCATAAGCCCAGGAGGTAGACAATGCACGCACCTCTTCGGCAGAATGAACCGGACAGAGCAGAGGGTGATTACCCTCAACAGAAGGAAGAGCCCTAATACAGATAGGAGGCAGAGTAGAGTCTGGTATCAGATTCTTGGCCAGAAAGGAGCCATCAGTGGTAAAGGTAACATTGTTGGCGGATCTCCTGAAAAAGGCCAGAGCAACCGAGTTCAACCGAGAGGGAGTGAAGCTCACTAACGTTTCTGGCTGAGGCAAATGCCATCAGAAAAGCTGTCTTGTATGTGAGACAAATGCATATCCACTTGGGATAATGGTTCGAACCTATTATCTACCACCTGGATCTTTACCAAACGTTATATGTGGGTTAGGTATGATGAGTGGAAGAAGCCTATTTATTTTGACCATGATGTGCCAAAGGTTAAGGTCACAGTAACCTCCAATGTTAAATACACTTGAAATTGGTTTCTGCTCTATAACTAAAGTTCTACCAACCAGATCTTTACCAAACTTCATATGTGGGTTAGTTATGATGAGTGGAAGAAGCCTATTTATTTTGACCATGATGCACCAAAGGTCAAGGTCACACTGACCTCCAGCGTTAAATACACTTGAAATTGGTTTCTGCTCTATAACTAAAGTTTTGCAAGACTGATCTTGGTTTTTTGTACTTCTATCCATGATATTACAGGAGGGGGCATATGCCACGCTTCGCGTTGCTCTTATTTCTTGGTGCTTTTGCACCACTTTTCTTTCTCAAATCGCTTGGGAAAGAATAAAATAGAGAGTATACTTCCCACTTAAGGATTTCAACTGTAGTGCAAGCCTGTTGTAAACAATTGTAAGGTAGGTTGATAAGAAATTGAATGGCAATTTTGTGAATAGCACTGGCCAGTTTGGGCTGTTACGTTGGGTGAAGGGTTAAATGCATAAAAAAGTTAAGCCATTTGCTTGTTTTGAGTTTCCCTTTTGATCCTCCATAGATCAGGATCTTGATTAAATGTGCTGTGACACAATATGTTGTGACATGACATGTCTGAAACAAATATAACCTCCTGCCGAAGGTAAAATAAACTTCCAAGCCCATAAAAAGAAGATATCCACTGCATTTACTTTGGTTTTTCAATGTACAGAGGGGGGGGGGGGGGTATTTTTTCTGTTTTTATACTCCCCGCCTACCTGGCAGGGTATAAGGTATTCCTTGTGTACCTCAGTTTGTCTGTCCTGAAGTTGTATCATACACTACACTCACACCTTTCAAGACAGCCATCAGAAATATTGCACAATGCAAAACTACATTCCATCATGGTGGAAGGTCAGAGGACTCTTTATGTTTTTATCAGAGTTATTGCCCTTTATCAACTTATTTCCTATGTTTTTTTAATTGAGGGTACCTTCATGGTGTAATCAGCTCCTCCCACAGTTACTAATGTAGAGAGTTGTAGAGAGATGTGAAATCTTCGGATGTGGTTACACACACAGTGAAGATGTGCAACATCTATAAAGTTTGCCGAAAAAAATAATTTTTCACAAAATTATTGCCTGTTATCGATTAAAAAATTTCCTGTTTTTTATTGAGGGTACCTTCATGGTGGAATCAACTCCTCCCTCAGTTTCTAAACTGAGCTGAAACTTTAGGATATGGTTACACATGCCTTGAAGATATGCAACATCTATAAAGTTTGCAGAAAAAATGTTTTTTAACAAAATTACTGCCCTTTATCGACTTAGACAATGTCCAGTGCTTTTTAATTGAGGGTACCTTCTTAGTGTAATCAACTCCTTCCACAGTTTGTAATGCAGAGATTTTAAAGTTTAGGATATGACTACACACACAATGAAGTTGTGCAACTATGAAGTTTGTGGGAAAAATATATTACACATGTCTTGCAGATGTGTAACATATATAAAGTTTTCAGAAAAATATATTTTTATACTGTACCAATGACCCAGACTTAGCTGGTGCTAACTCTAACAAAACCAGGGCCAAACACAAATTTTGCCCCCCAATCCCCAAAATTTGCATCCAAAACAAAAAGAAATCATGTCCTAAAGGACCTCCATACTACGCCTCTACTGCGCATGCGCAGTGACGCAGACGTCCCGAAATTGGCGCCAATTATCATTCTCTGTTTGGCCCTTCATCAGTCAACATCTCACTGATCTTTGTGCTTGTAAATCTCAGTTTAAAGGATGCCAGACACGTAATTTTTGGAGAAAATGTGATTCTAAGGAGGATAGAAGGAGGAGAGGAAAAAGAAGTGACAAAAAATAATCAGGGCTGTACTTAAAATTTTTTGATGAAATTATGTTAAGTTGCCTATTTTCGAGGCATGGGCCTCTTGTTGTCATTCTTGCTAAATGTTGCACTTCTTATTCAGTGTTTCCTCTCCCCTAGCCTTCTAAAGTCCCCCCTTGCAATTCTCCCATGCTTTTGGCATATTTTTGAGAAATTTCATTTCTAAAATTTCCTGGGAGAGTTGCTTGGTTACAGAATGTTTTCTGTTATTTTCCCCATAGTTACGTTTTCACCCATGGGTGTATAACGTTTGTGTTCTGCATCTTCCATCTGATGTTCTGCAGATTCTCCCCTGGGAGTCTCTGTTTTGCATCAGATAGAGTGTAATTTGATGACTGATTCCGGGCCAGTTTTTTCAGTGCCTGGAGTCATGTTTTCTGGTGTTTTTACACTGTTTGTTTACATTGGCAACAGCCTTTTTTGAGGGGGGCTGTTTGCCTTTGCTGTAGTTTATCTCACTATAAGATACATTTATATTATCCGTAAGTGTCTCATTAATTATTTAATATAAATTTAAAATTTTTGACCACACTTTGCCATCGGATCCATCGGGGCTCAACGTTACTTTTCAGCAACTTGGGCTTCGCTGAAAAAATATTTTTTCAAAATTATTTTGATTTGCAATTGTTTTTTCATTTATTAATGGATCATGTTATTATGTATCTTTGTGTCAGGGGTTTTTGCGAGTAACTAGGACTTATTGTTGTTCTTTCACAATGAAGGGACGTTGTTCAAATTGTAATAGGAAGAAATCTTCCTCTGACTTTCATGATCATTGTATTAATTGTAGTCAGTGTTCTCGCATTAATCCCTGTCCTATATGTGAATATTGGGATGAGAAACATTGGAAACGTGTGTCACGATATGTTGTTTCTGGAGAAAGGGCGATGCCGGCTCTTTCTCCGCAAGGTCACTCTACTCTCTCAGTTTCTATTTCAGAGGAACCAGAACAGGGTGATGTTTCCATGTTATCTTCTACAAGTGTGCGTCCGTCGTCACAAATGAATTCAGAGCTAGCGGCAAAAGTGCTCATGGAGATTAGACAAATGTCGTCCGCTAGCTCGCCCGGTGTAGCGTCCATTCACCGAATGGTTCGGCAGCCGGGTTCGTCTGATGCGGTCCAAGAGGAAGTTTTGGGTGATGCGAGCACTATAAACATAATAGATGCACACCCAGTGACGGCGGATAGTAAGCGAGAACGGAGGAAGCCTTTGAGTCCGGTTCCTAGCTCGTCCAGGTCCAGCCGGGCCACGAGCGAGAGAGGCCCCTCTCTCGTACAACAACATCTGGGACCAGATGTTGTGGTACAAAATGTGTCTTTAGCGGAGCATACGTCCGTCACTCGGGACGCTCCGTTGTATAAGCAGTCCGCAGAGACTGTTAAGGCTTCCTCATCTCGTCAGTGCACACGACCGCACCTTGGCTGCGTGACTGCCGATATATTACCAGCTTCGCCGATCAAGGATTCTTCGGCGACCAGGTCACACCATCCGGCAGCCAGGGATTCGAGACCGATGGACTCCGGACGTTCGCATAGGAAAAGTATGCGGGAGCCATCTGATGCGGAGCTGCCCTCGGCGAAGCAGCGAAAGACTGCGCCTCCGCAGGTCTCGACGCCGGACATTCTTGTGCAGATAGCACAGCTTATCGCAGCATCCCAGCAGCCGACAGAAACGGTGTCGGATCGAGAATTATCCGACGGCGCTGGGTCGGTACGCTCCGCCGAAGCATCGGGGGCGGACGACCGGGAACATCATGAGGTCCGACCGGATGGTGAAAGGGATACGGATGACTTGGAGCTATCCCTTTCGGAACAACATAAAGCTGCCGTAGACTTCATTCGGCACTTTCTCCCTCAAGTTGTTCCGTCGGGCCAGACTGCTGCGGTTCCGGACAAGAGAATTATAGCGTCATTGGACTCTGAATTTTTTGAGCGGTTCAGGGACATCGCTCCCGAGTTTCCGTCGCAGTCCAATAATGTTGCAAGAACATTTGAATTATTGAACGACGCTATATTTAAACTTGCTTCCAGGACGGGGAAAGCAGGTTTCTTGTCCGCTAATACTCTCAACCTGCCTTTCATTAATGCAAGGAATAAATTTGATACGGCAGGACAGGGTATACCGAGAGTTCCTCTGCATATGGACGACGAGGCGGAAGACTTAGAGCTATCATTACCGTCGTCAGCTTCTATTCCAACCGCGGTGTTGGAAACAGCTATTGCGTCTAACAGAGCCAATTTAGATGCCTTATCTTACGCAGATCACCTTACTAAGGCGTTATCACTGCGCCTTCAGGGGAAAGAGTTTCAGGATATACAATCCTCTTTAAGACTTCTTTCAAGGGCAGTAGCTTATTCCACGTGTAACTCCGCCCTTTCAGTGGCAAATCTGGAGTTGGTTAGACGTGACGCAGCCCTAGCTACATCCACACTAGTGGATTCTAAGGTGAAGAACTCTCTTAGAGTCGCTTCGGTCTCAGGAGAACTTCTCTTTGACGGCAAGCTTTCCGCTATTTATGATAAAATTACAAAGAAAGCTAAGGATTCTCTGTTGTTCAAATCTGCTCCTAAGAAGTCGGATACAGCAGACACGAATAAGACAGGCACTTCTGGGTCTAATGCGCCCAAGAGAGGTTCCTATAGAGGTTCCGGTGCGTCCTCTTGGTCTTATTCGAGAGACCGTCAAGATAGCGACTCTCGTTCGGGACGTCCTTCAGGCCAGGACAATCGGTCGGACGCCCCGAGGTCGACGGGGCGAGGTGCGGGCCGTGGAAGACGTGGTTTCTCCTACCGCAGGCCTCGCAGGTCCAGGAGGTGATGGCTTAAACCTCTATCGCGTTCCGGTTGGCGGAAGGTTGTCGAGCTTTTCACAAGAATGGGCGTCGATTACGGACGACCCTTGGGTGAGAGGAGTGACTTCGGAAGGTCTAAAGATATCCTTCAAACGAAAGCCTCCATTAACTCGAAGTCCAAAGTGGACTCATCTTCCGTCAAATCCACAGAAAAGAGACGCTCTGTTATCAGAGGTGCAGTCTCTTTTAATGAAGAACGTGGTAGAGGTCGTAGAAAATCAGGAATCTCCGGGATTCTACAGCCATCTGTTTCTGGTTCCGAAACCAGATGGCTCGTTCTGTCCAGTCATAGATTTGAGCTGGATAAACAAGCTGATCGTCGCTCCGAAGTTTTATATGGAGACAATTCGATCGGTCAGAGCGAGTATTCGGGTGAACGATTATGCAACGAGCATAGATCTCAAAGATGCGTACTTTCACGTCATGGTACATCCGACATTCCGAAAGTATCTACGCTTCGCAGTCCTAGGAGTGGTGTATCAATTCCGGGCGATGTGCTTCAGATTGAATCTAGCACCCTGGGCTTTCACTCGGGTAATGAACTCGGTAATGATCTACTTCCGAGCTCATTCGTCTGCGGTAACGTCGGCCTACCTGGACGACATTCTTCAGAGGTACGGCAACGAGTTAACGCTTCAGAACGATGTTCAGAATCTTCTTCTATTGCTCCGACGTCTCGGTTTTATAGTAAACGAGGAGAAGTCGGATCTGGTGCCGTCCAAGTCATTCACTCATCTGGGAATGAGCTTCGAGACGCACAACAATCTCGTTCGTCTGCCGTTAACCAGAGCGAAATTAGTCAGTTGTTACGCTCGCTATTGTCTGCACGCAGACAAAGTCACGGCGAGAGAATTTATGAGACTGATAGGTCTGTGCGGAGCCGCCGCGGATCTCATTCCGATGGGGCGGTTACGCACACGTCCTCTTCAAATTTTCTTGACTCAGAATTGGAGTGTGAAAATTCATTCGCTCGATGTAGACGTTCTCTTGTCAGATCAAGTGAAACAAGAGATTCAGACTTGGGCAAACATTCAGTGGTTAACTCAGGGAGTTCCGCTGCAGTTGCCGGATCCGAGTTTTACCGTTATGACGGATGCCAGTCAAACAGGTTGGGGTGCATCATTAATCCCAACGGATTCGAGATGCCAGGGTCTTTGGGATCCGCAATTCCTGTGCAAGCACATAAACATCAAGGAAATGATGTCAATTTGGCTTGCGTTATGTCACTGGATGGACATTATTCACGATGCTCATGTCCAAATCCTATCCGACAATACGACAGTAGTGGCATATATACGGAATCAGGGAGGCACTCATTCAGTTCCGTTGTTCAATCTAACGGAAAGAATCCTTCTGTTTGCGCTAGAACATCACGTTCTTCTTTCGGTCCATCACATACCGGGTCGTCTGAATGTGCTAGCAGACTCCCTTTCACGAAAGGGTCGCTTGTTGCCGTCGGAGTGGACTCTCAACAAACAAGTATTCAATCAGATTTGCTACCAATGGGAACGGCCAATGATAGACTTGTTTGCGACACATCTCAACAATCAGTTGCAGACGTATGTGTCTCCGTGTCCGGATCCAAGAGCATTTGCAGTAGACGCTCTGTCGATCCCTTGGGACGGAATGATAGGATATGCGTATCCTCCAGCGCCGTTAATTCAACAAGTATTGATAAAGATAAAACAATCTCAATGCAAGATTCTGTTTGTAGCATCTCTGTCGCCACAGAGACCGTGGATAAATCTACTCAGGTGTCTGTTGTGGGACCTACCGCGGAAGCTTCCTCCACGGGAGGATCTTCTTTCGCAGGGGAAATCGCGCCAACTCCATCACAACCCGCAAGGTCTCAACCTTCACGTTTTTCCATTGTGCGGTCCTTCTTGCATGGCAAGCACTTTACAGGACGAGCAGTGGACACGATTTCTAACTGTAGGAGGACCTCCTCTTCGCTAAACTATGCGGCTAAGTGGAAGGTTTTTCGTCGTTGGTGTAGGGATCATTCTGTAGATATATTCGATCCCTCTATACCAGACATTGCAAACTTTCTAGTATACTTATTTGACGAAATCAAACTGCAGCCTGTTACTATAAAGGGTTATAGATCTATGTTATCTGATACCTATGCACATCATGATAGTTTACAAATTGGATCTAATGTCTCTTTATCGAAGTTGGTTAGAAACTTTTCGATAAATAGACCCAGAACTCTTAGATTAATTCCTAAGTGGAATTTAGCTTGGGTTCTTCTTAAATTGAAGGAAAAGCCATTTGAACCTCTTGGGACAGTAGATTTCAAATTCTTATCTTATAAGACAGCTTTTCTCTTAGCTTTCTCTTCTGCTAGAAGAGTCAGTGAGCTTCATGCACTATCGGTGGATGATTCTCATTATCGTAGTGTTGGGAACACTATCACCTTCACTACTAATGTGGGTTTTTTAGCTAAGAATCAGGCTCCTAATAAATATCCGGAACCTATTGTTATTAAGGCTCTTCCGTCTTCAGACGGGCGTAGGCCTTTACTCTGTCCTGTTAGAGCGTTACGTATCTATAAACAGAGATCTCAGTTTATCAGAAAGGGACGGAAACGTTTCTTTCTGTCTTTGATGCCTAATAGAAAGGACATTTCAGTCCATTCTATTGCTAGATGGATTCAATTAACTATCCGTACTGCTTATGAAGATTTATCTTCTTCTCAGCAGTCTGTGCTTAAGATTTCTGCTCATGAAGTAAGAGCTCTTTCTACTTCCTGGGCTTATGCTAATAGTGTTGCTATTACAGATTTAATGAAGGCTGCTTATTGGTCTCAGCCATCCACATTCACAAATTTTTATCTCAGAAATATTGAGTCCATTTCTGGAGACCTGCATTGTTTAGGTCCGTTATCTGTTGCTCAGAATGTCGTCCACTAAACAGTTGCAACTATAGTTATGCAGGCTTTCTGTTCCGGCAGTGACTCTGTCCGGCTGCCCTCTTCGCTCTGGGCTATTTGACCAAGGGGAAGGGAGGGGGGGCGGATGTTCCCTTAGGTCACCTGCTTTATAGTAAAAAGCAAGGGAATGCCTCCTCCAAGTCAGTATTTCTGAGTCGCTTCCGGGATGGTTTTAAAGTGTAATATTAATGTTAAAATTCATTCATGTCTTATTTTTAAAGTGTAGCTCGGTGTGAAGCATTTGTATATGTCAAGTGTCAAACGAGCTTTAATATACAATACTCGGACACTTTTAAATGACTATAAAGAGTCTCAATTCTCTGGACTACTTTATTTATTGGCTTGCTTTAAAAATAATTAGTATAAGGGTTATACTGGATGTTAATAGAGAACATGAATGTTATTGTGCTCAATTATTAAGGGTAGTGTATCTTTCTAATTTAATATTAAATAAGAAAGATACATGTAAAGCCTAATACTCCTTTTCTCCTTAAGGGGTTACCTCTTTACTATTTAGTTGAGCTTATTGGATTTTCCTCTATGTCCTAGGCCCTCCAGCCTGTTTACTATTCAGCTAAGTCTGGGTCATTGGTACAGTATAAAAATGTTAAAAAATTTATAGTAATTTATATATTTTTTATACTTACCAATGACCCAGACGGGGATGGCCCTCCCTGGAGTTGAGAACTCTTGCCTCCCCGCTGAGTACATAGCGCTGACCATGCACTGCCAGTAAGAATGATAATTGGCGCCAATTTCGGGACGTCTGCGTCACTGCGCATGCGCAGTAGAGGCGTAGTATGGAGGTCCTTTAGGACATGATTTCTTTTTGTTTTGGATGCAAATTTTGGGGATTGGGGGGCAAAATTTGTGTTTGGCCCTGGTTTTGTTAGAGTTAGCACCAGCTAAGTCTGGGTCATTGGTAAGTATAAAAAATATATAAATTACTATAAATTTTTTAACTTTTTCACAAAATTATCAAATCTAATCAAGTCGCTCTTACATTTGGTAAAGAGGCGGAGGTACCTTTTTTGGCCACCCTATGGTGACACTTGAAAGTTTTTATGATAATGTCCCAGTGGTCTGTAATCTGTCGCAGGTCCGTCATCTGTCATCTTTCATCCATCACCCAGAAATAAGTGTTTCATATCTGTAATGCTATCGTTGGTACTGTAGACGGGGGCATATGCCACCCTCGGCATTGCTCTACTTTTTTGAGGGAAGGGACAGGAGTCACTAACAACATATTTCATTACTTTGTAAATATTTATTATATTTTGTAAACTATTTTACAAGGTTCTTTCCTTGAGATTGGTTTGAAGCATAAAAAAGAGGAGGTTGAGATAATATATGTAAATATAAGAATACTGCTAAAGAATAAATACAACAAAATTTTTAGTGATCTATACTAAACTTGCAAAATCATACAAAGATTAAACACAAAGATTGCACTCTCAATAAGTTTAAAAGGTCAATACTGTCACTCACTGGTCATGTAAAGATTGTTGTGTGTGATGTGATCAAATGATAATGAACAATTTTTCGACTCACTTTTTATTTTTTACTTTTTATTTTTCGGTACAGTGTGATACTTCAAATTTAAATTTATTTATTTATTGGGGTTTAACAAAACTTTCAACAGCCAGGGTCATCTCATGTCGGACAGTTTTATGAGAGGAGGAAGCCAAAGTTCCAGGAGAGAACTGGCGAGTAACTGCCAGACTCCCCAACGTATTAACTCCACACAAGCATGGTTAGCATTGTTCGAAGACAAGTGCACCTTTGACGTGTACTATGCCTTAGTACACAGCGCAACCATACCCCCACTTGGGCAATCAGGATGAAGTGCCTTGCCCAAGAACACAATGCCACAACTGGCAGGGATCGAACCATGGCCCTTTCAGTTTGAAGTCCAAGCTGTTACAACTGAGCCACCATGCTCCCTTCAAATTTGAAAAATTACTGCAAAAGAAACAAAAATATTAAAGGTACTGAGACAAAGGGAAACATAAAATCACTTATTATAAATTATAATTTTGATGCAATGAATCATTTGTCAAACTGTAGTGATTTTATGTTTCACTATGAAAATTCAACGCAGTTTAATTTCTGGTTATTGTTTGTTAGCAACATGCAACTAAGATGCATTACGCCATGTTGAATTCCAAAATTAGAAGAAAAATCAATAATCCTCGCATACTGATGAATCCATTGTCAAAATTTATTCACAAGCATTTGCCTTGTTACAATTTATGGGAGAGTGCCTAGGCACTCTCCCATGAATTGTATCAAGGCAAATCCATACAGACTGAAATTATTTCATTATTTCACTTCAAAGATAATATGAAGCACATCCACAGAATATGAAGCCCTTAAATTGTGGTGCCTGCACTTCAGAATAAAGCCCAAATATGGGCTTCCAGCACTCTACCAGTTAAGCAGCAAATGTTTCCCATAATGCAACTAGAAAATTTAAACAATTTAACCTTGTCTGACAGTTTGGTGAGCTCTTCCAAACAAGAATGAATTGCTTAAATTCCCATTTGCATTACGAGAAAAATCTGCAGGATCAAATTTTGGTACTTGGGCACCTGTGTGCAGGAGGTAATTATTACATCCCATCCAGAGTGTAACAGCCTTTGTTGCTAATACACACTTATGCACGCAATATGATGAAGTTGACCAATTACCTAATATTATTCATCCTGAGCTATTCACAAAAATCACTCCTCAAAACAACTTATGACCCTTCATTGGAATGAGTTCATCAAGCTATGTTTTGGAGGCAATGAATGAAAATGGAAAATACTCAAGAACCATTGAGCAAGTGCTGTCTTCTATTCATGCCAAGCCCGTTACACACTAGATGCTGTGCGAGCATTGTGTGCACTGTGATGAAGAAATGATTTCTCTTCTCATTTTCCATTTTTGAGACAATGTTTCGGTTCTGATTTTCAGTTTCAATGAAAATTTTTTTTTGATGTGGCCATTATGTGAAGTAAAGCTTTAACAATCATTTACATTTATATCACTCATTTAGAGGACTTGTATTCCAGACAAATATCATCTTACAGCACTTTTAACCCTCTAAACACACTTAAGTCAGAATATCAAAATTTCAATCTATAATTTTTTTCCCACATTGTAACTTGGAATTTAACCAATTTAATATTGATTGACAGGGCTTTACGCGCAACCTGTCCAAACGTAAGACTAAATGAATAAAATATATATTAGAGACAGTAAGTTTGAAGACACACAAGTATTTGACACTAAAACAGTAAGTTGGTTACAGAATGGACGTGATGTGAGCGATACAGGCTAGTGATGTTTAACCCTTAGGCCCCAGATCAATTTTATAATTGTTACCTTACATACATGTGCACTGTTGTAGATGATCTTATAGTGTTTCTACAGCATTGTTGGCTGCCTGTTGCACACTGTTGGAAAGGACTGAGGTCATATTATCTGCATAATGAAGACTTCCATGAAATAAGCTGTAGCATTCTAAGCTGTTGACCTCAGCTTTATGTTGCTTTTTTTATTCCTCAAAGTTTCAAAAAAGGGTTAACTTGAAAAGAATTGCCTGAAAAAGTCAGATAACCCTTTTTCAAGTTGCCTTAATTTCTAATTTGTGCAGATCGGCATTGCACATATAGTTGGAGATTTTTAGTTATCCTTGTGTTTTCCAGGGTGTATGGGAATTTACACCAGTTTGAGAACTCATACACCCTTTGGCTTCGCCTCAGGGTGTTTGACTTCCCAGACGGGTGTAAACTTCCATACACCCTGGAAAACACAAGGATAACTGATTTATTTCAAAGAATTTTGGTGTACTCAATATTTTAACTTATATTGTGGGAAAAAACTGACAGAAAATTTGTACTTTGTAAGTTTCTTAATAAAACCAGACGAATATGGATGGCAATGGAACTGGCTCAATGAGCATACCAAAGGAGATCCGAAACTGACCAATGGCTTCGAAATTATAATGCAAAATGTTTGTATGGATGGATGGATGGACGAGGGCTTCTCCAGATACCCCCCAATCCTCCTCTGGAGGTCGGGGGCATAACAACAGGCAGAGTGTCAAATTTAAAAGTGAGAAAATATTTGTTAATAATAACTTCATTGCATCACATCCAATATGCAACAGCCAGTAATGTTGTCGAGACCCACAGAATTTGGATTCACCTATAATGATAGTTGAAAGACATAATATAGAACACCAAAGGGTGAAATGAGCATAAGTATCTTATAACTAAACTTAATTAATCAAAAATTTTTACACCTTCCTTGACACTAAACTTTGAAAACATAAATATAATACACAATAAAATAATTTAAATAATAAAATGAATACTCAAAATGGTTAACCCTTTCACCAATACAAACCTGTTTTTGAGGACAGCAGATGACAATAAATTGAGAAAAGATATTTTTATCTGCCAATTAATTTATTACACAGTTTGGATAAACCAATTTGACATAATATTAACCCTCTGCACACGAGAATTGTAATATCAAAATTTTCTGCTGCACACTTTTCGAATGAGGCTACACAAAATAACTTAATTAATTCTCAGACAATTTTGTTTTCAAATCAGTGAGGGAGGGAGAGTTTTATTTTTAATTTTTGTTTTTCTTTTGCAAAAAGTGAGCAAACATGGAGAGGATTTCGGCTGTCTATTTACAGACAGAAATATAGAAAGTGCATATTTATACAAATAAAACATTCCTCTAAAAACAAATTGTAGGTACTGCAATTCAAAGGCGTCATATTCTTCTGATGCTCTTCATATTATCTTTGAAGCAAAAGTATTTAAATTATGGAGATTTGCCTCATTGGGTGCCTATAGGCACTTTCCCATAAATTGTAACAAGGCAAACATACTGGAGATGCAATGAAATAAATATGCATCAATCAAAAAAGGTAAAAGGTTTTGGGTCTTCCTGAGTTTGTACTAATGTTGGAAGACACTGAAAGGCAATAAAAATGTCCAACGAGGGGGTTCAAATTCAATGAGGGATTACCTGAGAATTAAAACACTTTTTTTTTAGTCTATTGCAACAAAAGATTTAAGTAATTCAATCTTGTTCGACACAGCTCTTTGAGCTCTGTCGAACAAGAGTGAATTGGTTAAATTTCCAGCAAATTTGTCCTATAATTCACTTAAGAATGTAATGAATTCAATCTTATTTGACATGGCTCATTGAGCTCTGTGAATGACAGGATTCATTAATTAAATTCCTTGTTGCATCATGGAAAAAACTTGCTACTTATTTTGACAACAGAGTGCAGAGTTGGCATTACACATGGCTGATTGTTTGGGTTTTTATTTTTGCATTTAATGTCAAAGCTGTCTCTAACAAATTTGAGTCTATATTTGGTGAACAGGAAATCATTTCTAATACGGGTCAATGATACATACTGGAATGCTAATAAATACTATGAATAATTAAATTAGCTAAAGTGATGAGCAATTTAACAATTCAGGTTGCCTCCACTCCTAACTTATGTAAGTGCATCAAAATCTGAAGAAATTCATCTGTTTTACGTTTGACTAGATCATTAAACTCCTCATATTAAACAGTAACTCCATACAATAGAAAATTGTGAACTGAATATCCACTTTGCAAGTGAAGAATATTCAATTAACAGGAATATTCAAATATCCAGAATTATTTATTGGGGTTTAATGACACTTTAGACAGCCAAGATCACCCCAATTCAGATGGTTTCCTGGGTGCAGGAAGCTGGAGTAGCCAGAGAGAACCTCCGAGCAATGACGAGCCACCATCAGACTCCCCACCGTACTTATTCCACACAAGCAGGTTTAGTATTGGTTGAAGACAGGTGCACTACCGATGTGCAGTACACCTTAGTACACAGTGCCACTGTGCCCACACATGGTCAATCAGGATTAAGTGCCTTGCCCAAGGACACAACACAATTACCCCTGGCAGGGATCGAACCGCGGACCTCTCAGTTTGAAGTTCAATGCCATAACCAATGAGTCACCGTGCACCCACAAATATCTAGAAACTGCCTTTTTCCAACATTCTGCTGATATACTGAACATCTATTTTATTATATATTGTTTAACAGCTCTCATAGAGATCTGTCAAACAAGATGTAACAGAATAAATGCTTATGTTGAAAATGCTCAGGCTACAGAAGTCTATGAAGCTGGGGAATTTAGAGAAGTTCAGAATAATTTTTGACAAATCACAATATTTTTATTAATTTAACAGGGATTTAATCTATAAGCCATATACAATAACAGGACAAATTGTAATTTTAATGGAAAATGGTTTCATTTGAAATTCTGTGCATTTAACAGGGTTATTCTGTTAAGAGATATTCGATTAAGTGGGCTCCTCAAGTGCTGAACAGGGGAACCTTATGAATTGAATAGTTACTTTGCCAGTGAAAAAAAAATCAGTAAACAGGAATACCCAGTTAACTAGAATAGGGTAATTTTTCAACATTCTGTTCATGGAGCTCTCTCAAAAAATATACAATAGATTAGATGCTTACATTGGATTACTGAGGCCAAATAGGCCCACAAATGGTATTCTAGTGATTGTCTGAGTAATTCTTTGATGGATCGCAAGATTTTTTTTACTCAATTAATAGTTTTTTCCTCACTTAAATGCAATTAACATGTCAAATTATGGTAAATCATTTGTTCAATTAAGAATCCAATAAAGTTGTATTCACATCAAATTGTATCACTGTGCTAACAGCAGTGCTGTACAGAGGATAGTGACTGATATGAAATTATTTTTTCACTTCAACTGAGTTCATCAAATTTTTCATTGGATTGTGTCATAGAACTGCTTTCCATCAACAAGAAGATACACAAAGATGTTGTCTTGACTTTAGAATAGATCAGGCCACTGAAATTTGTAAATGTTGATTTATCCTATACCATCTAGAATGGCCATATCAAGCCAGGGCTATGTACATAATTGTCAATAGAATTTTTTTTTTATTTTTACCCTCACAAGATAGCTTATATGCCCTCACAGCAGCTCGTTCCAATGACAGGTCATAACTATGTTTTTGAGACAAAATATTTTGGTTACTCAATGAATTTTTGCAAGTATCATATACCACTCATGTTAAGTAAAGGGTTACCTTGGGTTTAAAGTCACTTTCAGCAAACAAGGTTACATCATGACACAAAATGAGTACAAAGGCAAATTTAGTCACTCATGTATATTTGTGTTATACATCAAGAGAATTTGAATCTTGGGCATAAACTATCACTTTTGATTCAACTGGTTGAGTGCTAGAAGCCACTATCAGGGCTTTCAAAAAAATAAGGGTGCCAGAGCAAAAGCCAATATTTTCCATGCTCACATTTTATATTCAATCAAACACAAATAACATTTTGGTCATATACTTTTGTTTTATTACAACTTAATGGAGAGTGCCAGTGGGCACTCTCCAATAATTTGTAATAAAACAAATGTTGAATAAATTCAGAACACCCTCAACCAGTTAATAAGAAACAAAAAGATCTCATCCATGGTGGAGAACAAGCAAAACTTTCCTTTGCCTATGCTACCTCATGCCTTTCTGTATATGCACCTGTAGTCTCTGAGCAGAGACTCCACAAAGACATATATTTTCCTGAAAATAATTGCCACCGATGACAAATCGACTGAAAACATTATTTTCCTTCTTAGCAGTATCAAATTCTTTTCATTTCTGTGATGCCTGAAGCATTATTCATTCACATGGTTTCAAATCATTTTTCCAATGTGGACATTGTACTCACATGGACACTCTGTCTGTTAGAAAGCTATCTCCTTAATCCTTTACCCAATGCAGATGATATCAAAATTTATTATTTTAATTTTTGTTTTTTTAAATTAAAAAAAAAATCAACAAAACCATCATGTGACCACTCATTGGAACGAGCCAAATGAGCTCATTCCAATGAGGGGTCATATGATATGGTTTTGTTGAAATGTTTTGAAAAATACAATCTTTTCAACTGCTTAATTTTTTAATTACGCGGGCGGTTGCAGTCGATTTGTTAGGTAGAGGGTTAATGAACTCTCAGACAATGTCAATACTTTTTCCACGATGACTTTAAGACGATTTACAGACAATGCTAGTAAATAGACTCAAAAATTGAGACTGTTAGAGCTCATGGAATGCAGTGTCAATGATAAAGTGTCATTAATGGGCTCATTTTCAAGAAATTGTCCTTGCTCTGGGATATAGTGACTGGGTGCCAGTACCATAAAACTTTCACAATAGTATTTTCCAGACTTGTAAATTCTATCTACGACTCAAAATGACTGAAATGAATCATCAACATTTTAAAAGACATGACAATGCCGCTTCCACCTCTTTTAACTGATGCCCCCGCAGGAACCCCGTGAAGTGAAGCAGTGCTTGTTTACTGTGGTAAACAAGCTCTTTTACACTGGTAAAATAGGACCCAGTCACTAATGCTTGGGGTGCAAGTCCTCTAAAATAGGCAGCATGGGGTATAAACGATTGACCGACCTTGATTTTATCTCAGTGTTGTGGTCATGATTCGCCATTGTGTAAAACACCAATAAATAAATAAATACATAAACTGGTGAGGGGCTAGATTATTTTTGGTGGTCTGGATTTGTTAATCAACATTCATTTTTACAAATTACTGGAGAGTGCCAATAATTTGTAATAGAACAAATTTATATAATCAAAATATTATTTGTGTTTGACTGAATATGAAACATGAGCAAGGAAAACATTGTCTTTTGCTTGGGTTCCCCCATTTTTTTGAAAGCCCTGATAGCGGCTTCTAGCACTCAACCAGTTAACTGGCAGAGTGCTGGAAGCCCATAATTAAGCTGTACTCTGAAGTCCAAGTACAACTTAATGGCTTCATATTCGGTGGATGTGTTTCATATTATCTTTTAAGTGAAATTATTTAAACTGTATGTATTTACCTTGGTACAATTTATGGGAGAGAGCCTATCCCATAAATTGTAACAAGACAAGGACACATGAACAAGTTTTGATGACCCTCCAAAAAATTCAGCACTATGACAGTTAAATAACAGCGATTCATTTCAGTTATTTATATAAAAAGGTAGAAAATACAGTTGTGAAAGATTTATAGTACTACACCCAGGTAGGGAAAGGTTTCACAATGATTAAACTTTCCTGCACGTCTATAGATAATAACTAATTCTAAATATAGTAAATCGGTATGTGATAGAGTGGACTAAAATCAGTTTTACATGTCTTATTGCCTTTTCAGGGAATTTGCTACCCACCCTTGGCAAGAGGATCCTACTACATAAGTAAAACAAAACTAGTCTTTGTATACACATAAAAGCATTTTACCAGTCAAGTCTAACATAAACCAAAATTCTGTTATCATTGAGCATCAATTCCAGTTGATTAACTATTTACTTACACAACTAAAGGACAATTTTTTTCTCAAAGCGCCTAGCTTACATGCATGACCCTTCATTGGAACAAGCTCAACAGGGGACCCCAACCTATATTTTGGAAACAAAAACTGAAAATACTAGCCTACAATCAGTTGACAAATAATCACCATTTTATAAACATTTTACCAAAGCCTCCAACTGCATCTTGTAAGAGTACAAAAATACAAGTTGACAATCACTCATTCATCATACATTTACTCATGACATTCCCAATAACCCTTTAACCAATGCAGACAATATCAAAATTTATTATTTTAAATATTTTTTCAAATTTAAAAAAAAATTTCAACAAAATCATATCATGAGACCCCTCATCGGAATGAGCTGAATGAGCTAATAATTTCAATGAGGGGTCACATGATATGGTTTTGTTGAAATTCTTTGAAAAATAATATTTTTTCAACTGTTCAATTTGTATATTATGCAGACGAGTGTGGCAGATTCGTTAGGTAAAGGGATAAAACTAGTTACAGCTTTTTTGACAAATAAGCTGATGAGTTGAACATAAGTATAACATTTCACTTGCAAATGAACAAACTTGACAGTTTATTGTGGTTGGAGATCACTTTTGGAATCTATGAGCGTATCATGACCACAACGGTGTGTTCTCAAAACGTCGAAAAACTAAAATTCACACCTCGGTAAGTTTGTTTTGATAGTAATTATAGTTTATATCTAATTAGTGGTCACTCGTGAGATGTTTCTGCGATCAGAGATACAGACAGTGGGTTTTATGTATTCAGTGAACAGAGTTTACTGAGTTGTGTAAGATATATACAGTACGTGGAGAGTGGATTGTAATTAACCCTTTACCCAATGCAGACGATATCAAAATTTATTATTTTAAATATCATTTTTTTAAACTTTTCAAAAAATTGCAACAAAATCATATCATGTGGCCCCTCATTGGAACGAGGTCGATGAGCTCGTTCCAATGAGGGGTCACATGATATGGTTTTGTTGAAATTTTTTGAAAAATAATTTTTTCAACTGCTGAATTTGCATATTACGCGGGCGGATGTGGGCAATTCATTGGGTAAAGGGTTAAATCACCCGGGGAGTAGAGTTCTCACTCAAAGTATCACTTTCAAATTCTGTACATGTGGACAAAAATACAAGCAATGTTTCAGCCAATGGACCTACGGGTATAACCCGAAGGTCATTGCCTGGAACATTGCTTATGCTTGTTATGCTTTGCAACAAATTTGCAATTATTGCTTGAGTGGAATTGCCGCTCTGCATGTGATTTAGTGATAATACACTCCCCACCTACTGAATATAGGTACAAGTCATTGGTATCCATATCAATTTTCTGAAGATAACCGGAGGTAAAAATTGGGGAGGAAACAAAGACGCTTCTCAATCTTTAGAAATCATTCAAACGTCAGTGAGAATTACACAACAGACACCAATGGTTATTCCCCAAGGTTATAGACCCTTCCCACAAAATACCCGATGCTAATTAGACATAGACTATAGCCTTAAGCCTATTGTTCTCTTGTGTAAACACACTGATACAGATTTTAATCTTTCGACATTTTGAGATACAGCCACCACAACACCATCTTCAAGGCACGTTTAGTCAATTGTTCATATTTATGTGGCCGACTTTAGGTGACCCAGGCATTGGTTATTGGGTCCCATTATACCAGTAACACAAAGCTTGTTTGTCATAGTAAACAAACACAGGGCACACCACTTCCCTGGGTTACTATGGGAACAGACTGACAGTATAAAATCACATTTTCGAACATCAAAGATGGATTTTAGAAGTGCATTGTATTTTTCTACAGGTTAACCCTTTACCCAACGCAGACGATATTAAAATTTATTATTTTAAATATCATTTTTTTTTAAAATTTCAAAAACACCATATCATGTGACCCCTCGTGGAACGAGCTCGACGAGCTCGTTCCGAGGGACCACATGATATGGTTTTGTTGAATTTTTTTTGAAAAATATTTTTTCGACTGCTGAATTTGCATATTACACAGGCAGATGAGGCCGGTTCGTTGGGTAAAGGGTTAATGACAACCACAAGTTTTAAAAATTATTGTGCGTATGTGCCAATGAAACACATTTTTGTTTTCTTTTCAATACAGTAATCATAATAAAATATGTAGGATAATTGCACAGTCTTTCAATTTTGAAAATGGGTGGTATACAATATACTGCTCACAACCATTTAAGTGAAGTGCTCTACTGTTGAGTCCTGACATCAGGAGGATGTTGTCGAGGAAAACATTAACAATCATTTTCACACTATTCACTCCACTGGTGTACAGTAAGTAGGGATTCCAAAAATATTACCTGATTCTTTTTAATAAGCTTTGCGCAGCATAATCAAATTTATTTGAGTTTGGATAATACATGTATGATTCTACATGGAATGCACGAGCAAAAAGGCAGTGAGTAGCATTACTTTGGACTTTGAAGTTTGTCGAATTATGATGTTTACATGCCAATTCTCAGAAGTGAAGTTTGATTAATTTGAAGTCTTGGAATGCTACAGCTTATAATTCATGGTGTATAGTTCCCATTTTCGAGAATGCAGTGTATTATTTATTCTATTCCCACAAACAGATTTTAACCCTTTACAGAAAATACATGATATCAAAATTTATTTCAAATTTTTTCCCTCAATTCTTGAAAAAATTTCTACAAAAGCATATCATGTGACTGCTCATTCAAGCAATCTCGATGAGCTCATTCCAATGAGGGGGGTCACATGATACGGTTTCATTGAGTCTTTTTTCTACTGCATAATTTGTATTTTATGTCGATTCATTAGGTAAGGTTAATTGCTCACTAGGTGGAACCGAGGAGAGGTGTTGTCTACTCGCAGAAAGTGAAAAATGCAGGGGTGATGGTATGTAAGAGCAACAGCTCACCTCAAAATCGAAAGACTGTAGTTGCTCATATATTTTTACAGTTCAGTTTTTCCTGTACTCTCAATTATAACATCATACACTATACAATTATTATGCATCATATTGGTATCTATTTACAAGCAGTAATACACTGGGGTTATTATACTGAATTAATACAAGTTACAATAAAATTCATGAAGGAAACAGATTAGTGAATCAGAGCTCAACACCACTTTCACGACAAGTGCTATAGTATGAAATAGACACTTGGGAAAAACTTGTTAAACCACTTTCACGTGACTCTCATTGTTTCTACTTTGCTCAATGTATCATCCACATGACATATGACTGGATTCTGCCAGCAACACAGAATGTTATGCTGTTAGGTCCGACACTGGATGCATCTAAATTTTAAACTAGTCAGCCATCTATTACCGAGCATAATTCTTAAAGAAAGCTGCCCTTATTATACCCTCTCAAATATATCAATTTAATTTCAAATTAATCTTAACCCCAAAAATATGTGACTACTAATAGAATGAGTTCACTGAAGTTATCTTGGTTTATGGTGTAAAAATATGGCATTTCCTGTCCATCTGAGAAAGTGGTTAACGCTTTGCACACTAATATCAAAATACCGCAATTTCAAGCAACAGACTTTCCCCTGTTAAACAACACTGGATTGGTAAAATTCCGAGTTGCATAGTGGGGAAAAGTTTTGCAGTTTTGAAATTTTAGTGTGCACAGAATTAATATACCTAGACCAAGTTGCACCCAGAATCTCATCCCTGAAGTTTCTTTCACTAACTCTCATAGGTCTAGACACTTTTCAAGAAATTTTACAACTCCAAAACTTGTAGGTCTACTAACTTGGCAGTGATTCTCAGTCAAGTGACAAGAATCCACTGCCAAGACAATTACGACTTCCATTTATTTATTTACTGATATCCAAGAGTTAGAAAAAACAATAAGTTTCAATTATGTTTCTTGGTGTTTAAGGTCACTTTCAGCATCTATGGCTATATCATGACTGCAACACATGTACATGTATTTATACCATGGCTACCTATTCTACAATATATGAAAAGCTTATGACATGACCCGAAATAGTATGTTATTGTGTTATGAAAATGAAAAAGGCCCAATTTCTTTTTCTATTTCGTTTCAGTGATAAAATTGACAGTGGTAGTACTGCCCACCGATGCTCATGTAAACAAAAACAAATGCACACACATGTATGGCAGCTGCACAGTAAAAGCAAGAAAAATAATAGCGACTCTTAATCTGATGATTATGGTATAAATAAAATATACCCAGAGTAGCTTGGTGTACCAAATGTTCACCACTCATGGTGAAGTGGTGTTAACTGCTCACCGAAGGCTTGCGGTTAACACCACTTCATCACTTGTGGTGAACATTTGGTACACCAAGCTACTATGGGTAAATTCCATATATACTCAAGTTCAGCTGATCATGTAAACCCACACTGTCCTCTTTAGAGAACTTCCACCCCAAGCATAGGGTCACCAGGGTTACCACAGTAAACAAGCACTGCTTGTCCCCCTGTGGTCTGCACAGGGAAAATAGGCCATTGAGATTTAAGGTGATCATGTGTTGTTAACACTTTACCCAATGCAGACAATATCAAAATTTATCATAAAAAAATTATTAAAAAAAATTCAACAAAACCATATCATGTGACCCCTTATTTTAATGAGCTCAATGGACTTGTTCCAATGAGGGGGTCACATGATATAGTTTTGTAGAAATTTTTTGAAAAATAATATTTTTTCAACTGCTCAATTTGTTTTTTAGGTGGATGGATGCGACTGATTCGTTAAGTAAAGGGTTATATGAAAAATTATTGGAAGGGGCCAAATTTCAACAAAATCATATCATGTGACTTCCTCATTGGAGCAAGCTTGTTGAAGGGGTCATATGATATGGTTTGGTTGAAAAAGTTTCAAGAATTTAAAAAATATAATTAAAATAACAAATTTTGATATCGTGTGCGTTGAGTAAAGGATTAATTACTGCGTACCATCAAAAATAATCCATAACTTTCTGAATTGGGTGAATATCTGATCTCATTTTACAAAACAACTTCTGATCACAACTAAATTTTATAAGAATGAATCAAATAATTAATCAGGGTTAAATACTTCTTCACAATAAAAATACCAGCATGGAATAGGAAAAAAGTTCTTTAAAAATACCCAAAACACTCCAAAGGCTATGTTCTGTGAAAACAAGTCAATGAAAAACTGGATTGAGCAACAAAACTGGAAGACTAACTACATCTAATATCCATATGATACTTCAGTTGATTCATTTTATCCTCTCCTTGTCACAATTTATTGGAGAGTGCCTTGATGCACTCACCTTTAAACTGTTACAAGCCAAACCAATATGAACAAATTTTAACAATACAGTACTGTCGCCATGGACTGGTTGTAATCCATGTGTGGGCCGTCATGTCCATACATGCGATTACCAGGTAATAAAAATTATCAGAGGCAAAATTTTAATTAATGAAGCACTGGGTTGTACCCGGTGCCTCAATAATTAATTTTTTTTTATGATTATTTCTATAATTACTGTTTGGAATCTTATATTATTACCATCTGTAGAAATATTGCCCACCAGTGGAAAGTGACTAGTCTACGGCAGCCGTACTGTATATCACTCTACCAGTTTAATATGGTTCTAAAAATTGTACAGTTAAATTCAGATTGAAGTACAAATAAATGCTTCAAAACATCCATGAAGACTAGCAACTTCATTATTCATTTATTAATTGGGGTTTAATGACACTTTCAACAGCCAAGGTCAGTTTTATGGGTGGAAGAAGCCAGGGTGCCCAGTGAGAACCACTGATTGGTGGTGAGAAACTGTCTGACTCTCCAACTTACTAACCCTACACAAGCAGGGTTAGCATAGTTTGACGGCATAGCTATCATCAACATGCAGTCCACTTTACCACGCTGCACCTCTGTGCGCTCCTGCTTGGGCATCTGGGATTGGATTAGGCATCTTGCCCAAGTACACAATGCAGAAGAAGCATCCTAAAGGCATCAAGGGTGTTAATTATTACTTTATTGCAGTTTTATGGGTGGAAGAAGCCAGGATGCCCAGAGAGAACCACTGATTGGTGGTGAGAAACTGTCTGACTCTCCAACTTACTAATCCTACACAAGCAGGGTCAGCAATGTTTGACGGCATAGGTATCATCAACATGCAGTCCACTTTACCATGCTGCACCTCTGTGTGTTCCTGTTTGGGCATCTGGGATTGGATTAGGCATCTTGCCCAAGTACACAATGCAGAAGAAGCATCCTAAAGGCATCAAGAGTGTTAATTATTACTTTATTGCATCAACTGCAATGCGTTCATTGTGCCCTGTATTTGAATCCAAAGTTTTTGTTACCTGTGGAATAGTATTATATTCTTTCTCATACTTAATAAATGAATGATTCATTAAAGTAATTTTTGTAGATATTTCATTGCTTGCAACACCATTTAACCCTTCACTCAATGCACACAATATCAAATTTTGTTATTTTAATTAGTATTTTTGTCAAATTTTTCAAAGAATTTCAACAATGCCAAATCATGTGATCCCCCTCCCCATTGGAATGAGCTCAACAAGCTCATTCCAAAAAGGTGTCACATGATATGATTTTGTAGAATTTCTTTTGAAAATTTGTTTTTTTCAACTGCTCAATTGTAAATTATGCAAGCAGATGCAGTCAATTTGTTTGGTAAAGGGTTAATAGCCCATAGTGTCATCTACAAGAAATAATAATAAAATTCAACAACTTTCATACACTACCACAACATTCAAAGGGGTTCACAGGCCCAAGAATTTATTTCTTTGAACTAAAGGAGTTATCAGGAAGTGTGGTAATCCTGGGTTATCAGGAAGCGTGGTAATCCTGAAATTGCTTGTTCCAGTGAAGGGTCATAAGCTTTGTGTGCACAACACTGGTTAGATTTGGTAATTTCACGCGGTCAAAGATTAAATATTTCCAAAGGATCTTTATGGTTATATATTACAAATAATATATAAAAACAATACATTTTGTAATTATGAGTATAACAGACTTGCTTGGGCAAATAAATTAATGTTACTTTCCATGATTAGTGAGATAATATAACAAACATTCAACTATTAGCATAAATCACATACACAAAATTTCCTGGTAATCTCTTCATTTCATGATTCAAAATTCTTTCTTTTCTATAAAATAAAGCAATAAACTGCGCCACAGAAGACAAATCTACTAGTGTGATGAAAATGTTGAAGGTTACTACTGTAAGAAAAACTCCAGGATGTTATGGTTAATAAGTTTGTGTTGGCTAGTTTTATGCAACATACTTAAAGTGTAGAAACTTCCATAGATCCGAAAATGATGCCAAACCTTATGCAGATCGCGCTGGAGAAAGCCTCCTCATAGTTCAATGGACAATATGCTAAAAATTAATTTTCTGCACACTTGTCCAGATATTAAAATTTCAACCAGCAAATTTTTCCCACAATGCAACTACAAATATGAGCTCTGTCAAGCAGGATTGAATTGGCTAAATTCCTGGATGCATTATGGGAAAAATTTGCACGTTGAAATTTTGGAATTTTGACATCAGTGTGTAGAGGGTTAATCCTGTGTATATTACCAGTATATAAGGCCTAAAAAAATAAAAAATCTGTTTCTCAGGCCCTCCCACATGGTCCTTTTGGCTGCCGCATGCTCTCTTTTTATAACCAATTTAAACTTTAAAAAAATAAACATTAAATGGTTTATGTCTGATATTTTACTCAAGTTAAAAAGCATTGCAAAGCCTTCTTGCACTCAAGGGATGAAATACACCACCACCCATGCTATTCTGTAGATTATGAGGCCTAAAACTTGAACCACGAACATGAACTTTTGATGGCAAAGAAGAAATTACTGAAATAAAAAATAAAATAAAAAACCGCTCGCCCGCATGCAATTTCACAAATAATGGCCCGAGAAACAGAAGATCTACTTTGTGCGGCCTAAAATACAAATATTTCTGTTATTTCCTCTGCTTGGTGATCTGTGTGCTTTCAGCTATGGTACATATTGTTTCATCTGCAGTGTAAAGAAAGTAGAATATCAATGAAACACTTGTGGAGTTGGACTCCTACAGACTTCTGGCACGTCTTTGAATCATTTGAACTATTTTTAGGCAGACATATAATGAGTTCACCGAAATACAATTTTAAAACCTCTACACCTTTATCTAACAAATCGGTCACATCTGCCCTATGTACTTTACACAATGAGCAGTTGATAACAAACTATCTTTCAAAAATTCCAACAAAACCATATCATGTGACCCCTCAATGAAATGAGCTCATCAAGCTTAATCCAAATCCAATGAGGGGGTCACATGATATGGTTTGGTTGAAAATTCTTGAAAAAAAATAATTAAAATAACAATTTCTGAAATTATGTGTGTTGGGTAAAGGGTTAAAGTATTGGCCTAAGGAAACTCCTCTCTATGAGTGTTTTAGTGATAAGCCACTCTCCATGTTCTGTACTCAATGTTTGCTCTTCTTTTGTACAGGAATTATGTTGTTTGTATTCTGCCATCAAACTATGAGCACAAAATAACTATGAATCTCAGAACTACTTAACTTATCCCTCCTTCAATCATGACAAATCATTACCACTGAAAAAGATGCACAAATATGTTGTCCCCATTCCAGAATGGGTAAAGGCACTAAAACAACTGAAGAGCAGCTCCAAAACTGATAAATGAAGAACATCAATCACAGATATCAGTTAGCTTTACTGGTAGAGTGCTAGAAGTACTTATTTGGACTTTATTCTGAAATGCAGGCACCAAAACTTAAAGGCTTCAGTTTCTGTGCCTTCACTTCATATTATCTGTGAATTGAGATTATTTAGTCTTTAACCCACTACCTGAAGAATTGGTCACATCTGCCTGCGTAATTTATAAATTAAGTAAGCAGTTGAAAAAAAAATCATTTTTCAAAAAAATTCAACAAAACCATTTCGTGTAACCCCTCAATGGAACGAGCTCATCACACTCGATCCAATCAGGGGGTCACATGATAGGGTTTTATTGAAACTTTAAAGAAATATACAATTAAAATAACAAATTTTGATATTGCGTGCATTGGGTAGAGGGTTAAGGGTTTGCATTGTTACAATTTATGGGAGAGTGCCTATGGTTTGCATTGTTACAATTTATGGGAGAGTGCCTATAGGCACTCTCCCACAAAATGTAACAAGGCAAAGACTTGTGGATAAATTCTGATGATTAAATTAATTTAGCACTGTACCAGTTAAAAAAAACACATTCCATATTTTCATACTAACAAACAAACAGTGCCAATTGTAAATGCTTTCTAAAATCCTTGAAAACTGCACTCATCAACTGTTATACAGCAGGTTCCTTTTGCATCAACTTCTGTGATTTTGTTGTGCTTCTCTGAGTATTATAATCTCAACAATGAACACATATTAAAATTACACAAAGGAACAAAATTTTTGTTTTAGAATAATGTAATGATGATACAGAGCAATGAAACAATTAATGAGAACTGGAAATAAAGTGATTAGCAGAGGAGCATAGCTACAAAAAAGTGCAGATCCCGAGAAATGGTCAAATAAACCAAATGAATGCAAATCCCAATTGATCTTAACTCTTAGAAGCCAGGAGTCAAGTTTTCTTGCCTGTGATGTAATATGGAAGGTAATCTGGCTGTGGCGGTTCGGCTATCTTTGGGCTGGGGGAGAATTAAACACTGAGCAGGTGCTTCTAGTCAAGTGTTGTCTGCCTGAATAGGCAGATGACACTTGACTAGAAGCACCTGCTTTACTGTAAGTTTTTCGTGGTATGTCATGTTCAATAAATTCATTCTGATACCCCGGCTTCTAAGAGTTAACCAGTAAATCCACAAGTTTCTACAAGACCACGGCCAGGAAGTTTGGTGGCTCAGCAGTGATTTTTGGTCAAGCCCTGGCTGCCTGAAGAGGCAGCAAAGTCTTACCTGGACCACAGTCATAATAATATGGCCATTGTTTGTAGGATGCCCTGCAAAGAGCATGCTGGCATTCCAAAACTGTGGCAATAAACTTTGTAAGTCAGAATTAGGATTTTGAGGGTTAATAGTTGGAAATAGCAGCTGGGTTCTGGTTCTTGCTGTGTTTTCTGCTCTTCCAAGATTGACAGGTGTATCCAGTCATAACCATGGCTAGATCAGGTTGAGCAGGAGCAAAGCACATCATTCAGCCTACAGAAAAATTTCTGAACTGATTATACTGGGTAAAGTAAATCTCTGACTCTATCAAGGCAAGGTCCAAAGTCTGCTGTCCTTCTCAAAGTATTTGTGCCCTGTCACACAAATTTGGATGCGGCTGGAGAAGTTCATTCAATTGACTGTGTAGCTGATATATTTTTGGTTCAGGTATGATCTAAAATGGGGAGGTGGATAATCTGAGAAACAAAAATATTACATGTTACAGCAGAATTTCAACATGACTAGTTTATCTGGTTCAATGCTAGAAACTGAAATTTGAGCTTTCTTAAATATTCTAGATTCTTCAATAAATTTCACATATTCTTAGCAAGTACTTGTTATTCAACTAGAAGTATCTAATATTTTTTTATTACAATTAATTAGAGGGTGCCAGTAGAAACTCTCTAATAATTTGTAAAAGAACAATTATCAGGGAACTAAAATTGACAACCAAAAATAATCCAGAGCCCTACCAGTTATAAATAAAAAAAAATTGGGAGGAGGTCACACCAATGCTGTGACACATGGTAAAAATGAAACAAATTCCTAGTCCACAAAGGGCAATAACTCTTACAAAAATACTCCAAATAACACAAGCAGTGAACAAGGGTGTAGACATCAATAAGATACACCTCCATACCAAATATGATGTCATTTTACCAAGTATTTTAAAAGTTATTGAGTTTAAAAGCTTGTTGGTCAAAGACCGACTGACTGACAGTGCTACATATTGAGCTGAATGTTGCAGCTAAAAAATAATTAGACATACATCAGGACCAAAGGAGGGTATAAGAAGCAACAGAAACCAGAACCCAACAGCAGCTGATAAGTCACTATTGACAAAAACCAAAATGAGATTTGTCCACTCAATTAGTAAATTCTTCACATTCACATTAGAAAATAGCTCCTACAACAATCATTTTATTGCTCATCAACCTGAAGCTGAGCACTGACAAGACTGTAA
The DNA here is from genome assembly GCA_031216915.1 of Pictodentalium vernedei. NCBI lineage: Eukaryota > Metazoa > Mollusca > Scaphopoda > Dentaliida > Dentaliidae > Pictodentalium > Pictodentalium vernedei. The sequence goes on from CM062293.1 coordinate 154,746,180, forward strand.
AGCAATTTAAATAACAGGGATAGAATATAGCTACTATTATTGAATTCTACAAGTAGTATTTACATCACAACACTGACATCGTTCATTCATTGGTCTTGGGGGAATCAGATCTAAATCTTCATCATCAGGTTCCAGATCTAAGTTATACCCATCTTTTATTAACTGTTGTGTTATTTCTCTATTGGCTGATCTTGACATAGAAATTTCAAAATCGGAATCATCACTGGAAGAGAAAAGGTTAACATGAAATATTAATTACACCCATTTCCGTTCATGAAGTATGCAAAGAGTGGACTGTCAGGTGGTGGAGTGTCTACCCTGATAAAAATTCTTTGATCTTTTAAGTTAGTTTAAGAAGCACACTGTTTCAGCTGGGTTCAAATTGGCAGACGACTGGATGAAACTTTGGTCGTGTTTCTTATATTATTCTTTAAAAGTTTGTTTTTGTTTTGGTTTGTGCACCTGCAGAGTTAGGCATGATTGTTCCAACCCCTACAGGCAGTTCTCTAATTACTGAGCAGACAATTCAGCATATGGATTTAGAATATTGCAATGTCTTTAGGTCCCCAAAGTAGATCTTCTGTTTCTCAGGCCATTTTTTTTAAAACTGCATGTGGGCGAGTGGTTTTTCATTTTATTTTTTATTTTTTTAATTATTTCTTTGCCATTAGAAGTTCATAGTCTTGCGTTGTTTTATGTTTTAGGCCTAAGAATTTACAGAATAGCATGAGTGGTTGTGTGTTTCATTCCTGGAGTGAAAGAAGGCTATGCAATGCACTCAAGGGACAAATGTATCAATTTTATTAACTTGGGTAAGATATCTGACACAAACCATTTAATTTTTATTTTTTTTTGTTTGTACTGGTTACAATAAGAGTGCATGCAGCAGCCAAAAGGACCATGTGGGAGGGCCTGAGAAATAGATTTTTAACTTCTTTTTTTAAGCCTAAGTCTATTATATTGCCCCCAAAATATGCTACTATTGATTTAACCATTTTAGACCAAAGGTTACTCTCAACTGTCCAGAATATACCAGATGGTTTCTGGACTTTCCTTCTTTAACCCATTATTTACCCAATGCACATGATTATCAAAATTCATTATTTTTTTTCAAATATTTCAAAATATTTCAACAAAAACATATCAACAAAAACCTACTCATGAGGTCAATGAGCTTGTTCCATTGGTGGGTCACCTGTTATCGTTTTTTTTTAAAAATGTTTTGAACTGCTCAGTCTAATAATCTTGCCTGTGGGTGCAGGTGATTTATTAGGTAAAGGGTTATTTATTTTTTTATTGGGGTTTAACAACACTTTTGACAGCCAGGGTCACCTCATGTCAGACAGTTTCACGGGTGAAGGAAGCCAGAGTACCTGGAGAGAACCACCGAGAAACTGTCAGGCTCCCCAAAATACTAACTTCACACAAGCAGGGTTAGCATTGGTTGAAGACAAGTGCACCATCAACGTGCATAATGCCTTAGTACACAATACCACCATGCCCCCAGGAGGGGGTTCTTTGAGACCTTTCCAACAGTGTGTTGTATTGTATAGTAAATACAAGAGGTTGTTTAAAGAAGGATTTAATTGGCATCCATAGCTTGTTAACACAGAAGAGGAATGAAGTTATTTAATTATTTATAACTCTGTAGTCCATGCCAGATGATTTTTTTCTAGTACTGGGATGCTACCACAGAAATAATTCCCCGATTACCAGTAATGCAAAACTTAACTTGAACAAACTTGAGTCTGAGCCCTTCCCTTCCACCACCAGGATGCTGTATACCAAATGTGAAAGCATTCTGACTGGGGGATCTGAAGGAGAAGATTTTTTAAAGAAATTTCCTCATATTGCACTAAGCTGAAATTTGGGCTACCACAGGGGGCCCAAATATTAACCCAGGGACCCAATTTGAACAAACATGAATCTCACCCCCTCGAGATGTTGTATCCAAAATACGAAATACATTCTGACTGGTAGATCTGGAGAAGATGATTTTTAAAGAAATTCCCTCATATTGCACTAAGTTAAAATTCAGGCTCCCATAAAAACCCCAAATATTAACTCAGGGACTCAATTTGAACAAACTTGAATCTGACTCCCTGGAGATGTGTATACCAAATATCAAAACATTCTAAGAGATGGTTCTGGAGAAGAAGACTTTTGAAATTTGAATCTGACCCACCTAGAGATGTTGTATACCAAATATGAAAGGATTCTAACAGGTGACTCTGAAGAATCTAAAGAAATTCACTCATATTGCACTAAGTTAAAATTTGGGCTCACACAGGAAGCCCAAATATGAACCCAGGGACTCGAATTTAACAAATTAGAATGCCCCCTCCCCGAGATGCTGTATACCAAATATGAAAGCATTCTGACTGGTGGATCTGAAGAAGATTTTTAAAGAAATTTCCTCATATTGTACTAAGTTAGAATATGGGCTACAATAGGGAGCCCAAATATTAACCTAGGGACCCGATTTGAACAAACTTGAATCTCACTCCTCTAGATACGTTGTATACCAAATATCAAAAGATTTAAACTAGTGGATCTGAAGAAAAAGATTTTAAAATAATATTCCTCAATGCCCCCCCCCCCCCCCCCCCTCCCCCGTGGATGCAGTGTACCAAATATCAAAAGATTGTGGAGAAAATTTTATCAAATATGCTGACTCAGCATTTTTTTCGATGCAACATCCCCCCCCCTCCCCCAATAGAACACCCGGACAAAACTTATGGCTATTTTTTTCTATCAATCAATTCCACTGGTCCTAGAGATTGCTTCATAAGAGCTCTCTGTTCTGTGTGATTTGGGAAATATTTCTATTTTTAGTTCCTGGGGTTCCCACAGGGACACGGAAAAAATATTTTTGCATGAGTCAAGTACTTATGACTCAATAATACCACAAATCAAATTTGGTTCAAATCGGATCATCAGTACAGTAAAAATAAATTTTGGGCAGGGCCAAAAATCTTGCCCCTCCCATTACAAAGGCAAATATTGATCCATGGACTTCGTTTTAACAAACTCGATTCTACACCTCAAAAGGAAGCTTCATACCAAATAAAGTAATTGTATCCAATAGTTTATGAGAAGATTTTTTTTAAATTTTGGTTGATTTTTCCCCACCCCCTCCCTACGAGGCTGGGCAAGCTGATTTGAAAAAAAACCCAAAATGCAATGTCAGAACAAGCAATCACCTAAAATACAACTAAAATTGATTCAGCGGTTTAGGAGGGGCAGGTGCAAACACCATGTACAAGGACAATGGACGACGAATGGTGAGTGATCAATATAGCTCATTCTGACTTTCAGTCAGGTGAAGTAATAAGTGACACCTAAACAAATGGAACTCAATGCTGTTCCCATCTTAATCTAGATAACAGCACCAAACAGTGCACATCGCTGTGAAGGCAAAAAGCAAATCATTCATTTCTGCAGAAAACAAGTTCTGTTTTACTAGCATGAATTTTTCTGAATACTTTGGGAAATGGTGTTCAGGAACCTCAAACCACAGGTACTTGGCACAAGCTGAGAAAATGAAAGAAAAATTATATCTGATAGCATTTTTGGATTGATGCTGACATGCCCCCATAATGGTAAAAAATATTAACAAGGAACACAAATTGCTTTTCGAAAATGATAGCACTCATCTTCATTGTAACCCCCTCCAATTTGATTCACCCAACGTATCCAGCAGTACCTGGTGTCGGTGGAAAGGGGAAAGAATAGGCTTTACAATGGTGTATTACACGACCGTTGGATGTTCTTGGGTTATTCATAATAACTGGGAGAAGTCGCAGAAAAGGCAGAAAAACACTTAGTTGCACAAGTTGCTGTTCAGCGGAAAGTGGGTTACAAGTGACAATTCTCCAATTTATTATAAAAATTTGATGATCCCATTGTCTATGGAGGGCAGATTCAAATATTAGCCATATACCTTTATCAATTACTAATCTTGTATTCACATTCATTCATTCTGGTGTTCACATTTATCTTTTATACATTTTTTACCCTTATTTTGAAAACTCAACAAGCTGTTGGCGACCACTGATATGGCGAGACTGACACAAAACATCCCCATTCCTCCATTGGCTTCTTTTCACATATGATTTTCTTGGCATAAATAGTAGCCAATGGGAGAATGGGGATGTTTTGGTGATTATCTTGTCGCATCTATGGATTCCGACAACTTGATGTAATTTCAAAATAAGGGTAAAAAACTTGATGTAATTTCAAAATAAGGGTAAATTATTATTATTATCTTTGAACTGAACTTATTTAGTGTGAATGGTGTTGCTATGTTGCAATTGATGAGAGAATGCTTACAAGCATTCTCCCATCAATTGTAACATGGAAAATATGGGTATTGATGAAAAAATAATAATTCAGCACTCTACCAGTTAACCCTTAGAGGACAATTCCAACTTGAGATGGATTTTTGACAACACAAAAAAAAGTGCTTCTGCAAGAAATGCTGCAGAAAATCTTCTTGATAATGATAAAACTACCCTGGCAGTGGTTTTCAGTTAAGTCTTGGCTGTCAAAACAGGCAGCAAACAGACTTGACTAGAAATCACTGACAGACCACACTGACACAACTATGGTATAGTACAATTTCTAGAAGACATTAATTTAAGAGTGAATGTTACTGCATGTTGGGGAATTAGAAAAGTAGACAAATTCCATTGGAAAAGGACCCATAATTGGACCCTGTAGAGTACTTGGAAAATTGCTGACTGATAACATAGGTCCAGTAACTAACACCTGGAGTATGAGTCCTCTAAACTGGGCAGTATAGGTATGAGCAACTGGCTAAACTTGACTCCATACTTGTGTTACAATCATGGTTTAGCAACAGTTGCTGAAAGTGACAATAAATATCAATAAATTTAAATGTAGGTATGTATATGTAAGACAATACTACAACTAACCCTTCAGACATGGCATTTAGTTTTTACAGAGCAAAACAAACATTTGATTAATGTCAATACCCACGCATTATAAAATTTTAAACTATTACAAGTACATACCTATCATCAGATACAATGGCTACCAAGGGTCGTTCATCTTGACTAATTGGTACAAAATCTCCTTTTGATGGCACATTCAACCTGTAATAAACATTGAAATGGTGTGTTTTTGGAACTCACAAATCTGGTTCTTTTACACAAAAAATGAATAAACCTCAAATGCACTTATATTTGAAAGCACTATCAAAGAAATTGTAACAAAACAAATTTATGTGAATTAATTTTTGTTTGCATTCACACGAACATGACATATGTCCAAGGAGAATAAAGCCTTCCATGCATTTCATGAAACCTTGTTAATTAAATAGATGCTTTGCCAATGAATATCAATCATCCTGAATATTCAATTAACCAGAGAGGGTCATTCTTCCACATTCTGCTGATAAACTGAGCATTTATTCTATTATATTTTGTTTGGCAGAGCTACATGCTCTGTCAAACAAGATATAATAGACCAAATTCTTATATTAGAAGAACTAAGAAAAAAAATGGTGACTGTCAAAATATGTTTTTAACTAGTAGAGTGCTGGAAGCCCATATTTGGGCTATACACTGAAGGGCAGGTACCACAAGTTAAATGCTTAATATCTGCGGATATGCTTTACATTATGCTTCAAGAGAAATTATTTGGTCTGTATGGAATCGCATTGTCACATTTTATAGGAGAGTGCCAATAGGCACTCTTTCATAAATTGTAACAGGGCAAAAACACATAAACAAATTTTGACAACCTAACCAAACATAATTCAGCACTCTACGAGTTAATCAATCACAATATTTTTATTTAGTTAACAGGGATTTACTCTATAACCTATGTGCAATTAACAAGGCCAAACTGGACATGTTTCACAAGTATCTTCAATGGTTCAGAATTAAGTAATTAATCAATTTCACTCAATAGTGGCTTTCAGCACTGACACAACTCACAGAAACAGAACTGCAGTCTTCTCAATTACAAGAATCAGCCATTAACATTAAAACAAACAAGCTACTTCATATTTTATCAATACTGAACCGGCTTCAACCAGTTAAATGTCAGAGATTTTTCTGGGTGATGAGAGAGGCAGAATATGGGGCTCATTCCCAGTGAGAATTGGGCATGATTTTTTCCAATTCCAAGAGGTTCCAAACCTTAAAATTCCCAATCCTTTTAACTTATCAATGACAACTGTAATATTGGGTACAATAACAGTTGGTGGATTTATTTTGGAAAATGATAAATTTGAAGTAATTTTTATATTTTTTATATTTACCAATGGCCCAGACTAGCTGGTGCAAACTCAATATAATTCAGGGCCGAACACAAATTTTGAACCTCCCCAATCCCCAAAATTTGCATACAAAACCGAAAAATTCAAGTCCTATCTGGTCCTCCATACTTTTGTTATCAGCGCATGTGCAGTATCCAGGAAGGTACCGAAATTGGCGCCAACCATCATTCTTTCTATAGTGCCTGCTAAATGTTATAATCAGCGGGGAGGTATGAGTGCCCACTCATGGGAGGGCCATCCCCGCCTGGGTCATTGGTAAGTAAAACAAATATACAAATTACTTTAAATTTATCATATTTTCATACTACAACCAATGGCCCAGACTAGCTGAATCGTAAAAAGGCTGGAGGGCCTAGAACTTAAAGAAAATCCAATCTCTCAATTACTTCAATAAAGAATAGCTTCTACAGGAGAATAGGAGAAGACATAACTAGATGGTGTCACTTGTGTGCAAAGCACACTATAGTGTATCCCCGCATTTGCATCCTTGACTTTGAGTGGCACAGGTGACACAGCTTCGTGCGCACCTACAGACTCCACTGCAACATTTGGGCATGGTTTTAGCGTTTCGAATTACATACATGTACCATGGGAGCCTTTCGCCGGAAACGGTCTAAGAAAACATGAAAGTGGCAACGGTGGCACCCCAAAAATCCGAAACCTTCGTGCACATCTACAGACCCTACTGCAACTTTGAGCATAGTTTTAGCATTTCAAATTACATACTCTGGGAGCTTTTCGCCGGAAATGATCTAAGAAAACACCAAAGAAAAACGGTGGCACTGCCACATGGCATCTGAAAAATCTGAAACCTTTGTACGCATCTACAGACCTTACTGCAACATTTAAGCATGCGTTTAGCATTTCGAATTACATACCCTAGGAGCCTTTCGCCGGAAACGGTCTAAGAAAACACAAAAGTGGCAATGGTGACACAGCCACTTAGCACCCAAAACCTTCCTACGCATTTACAGACTCTACTGCAACATCTCAGCATGGTTTTAGCGTTTTGAATTACATACTCTAGGAGCCTTTCGCCGGAAAAGGTTTAAGAAAACACGAAAGTGGCAATGGTGGCACAGCCACGTGGCACCTGAAAAATCCGAAATCTTTGTGCACATCTACAGACCCTACTGCAACATTTGAGCATGGTTTTACCATTTCGAAATACATACTGTAGGAGCCTTTTGCCGGAAATGGTCTAAGAGAACATGAAAGTGGCAACGGTAGCACAGCCACGTGGCACCCCAGAAATCCTAAACCTTCGTGCGCATCTACAGACCCTACTGCAACATTTGAGCATGGTTTTAGGATTTCGAATTACATACCCTAGGAGCCTTTTGCCGGAAACGGTCTAAGAAAACATGAAAGTGGCAACAGCACAGCCACTAGGCAGCTGAAAAATCTGAAACCTTCGTGCACATCTACAGACCCCACTGAAACATTTGAGCATGGTTTTAGCATTTCGAATTACATACCCTAGGAGCCTTTCGTCGGAAATGGTCTAAGAAAACACAAAAGTGGCAACGGGGGCACAGCCACGTGGCACCTGAAAAATCCGAAACCTTCGTGCGCATCGACAGACCCCACTGCAACATTTGAGCATGGTTTTAGCGTTTCGAATTACATACCATAGGAGCCTTTCGCCGGAAACGGTCTAAGAAAACACAAAAGTGGCAACGGTGGCACAGCCACGTGGCACCTGAAAAATCAGAAACCTTTGTGCACATCTACAGACCCTACTGGAACATTTGAGCATGGTTTTAGCATTTCGAATTACATACCCTTGCAGCCTTTCGCTGGAAATGGTCTAAGAAAACACGAAAGTGGCAATGGTGTCGCAGCCAGGTGGCACCTAAAAAATCCGAAACCTCCGTGCGCATCTACAGACCCCACTGCAACATTTGAGCATGGTTTTAGCATTTCGAATTACATACCCAAGGAGCCTTTCGCCGGAAACGGTCTAAGAAAACACAAAAGTGGCAACGGTAGCACAGCCACGTGGCACCTGAAAAATCCGAAACCTTCGTGCACATCTACAGACCCCACTGCAACATTTGAGCATGGTTTTAGCGTTTCGAATTACATACCCTAGGAGCCTTTCACCTGGAAACGGTCTAAGAAAACACAAAAGTGGCAATGGTGGCACAGCCACGTGGCACCTGAAAAATCCGAAACCTTCGTGCGCATCTACAGACCCCACTGCAACATTTGAGCATGGTTTTAGTGTTTCGAATTACATACCCTAGGAGCCTTTCAACGGAAACGGTCAAAAAAACACGAAAGTGGCAATGGTGGTGCAGCCACATGGCAGCTGAAAAATCCGAAACCTTCGTGCGCATCTACAGACCCCACTGCAACATTTGAGCATGGTTTTAGCATTTTGAATTACATACCCTAGGAGCCTTTCATCGGAAACGGTCTAAGAAAACACAAAAGTGGCAACGGTGGCACAGCCACGTGGCACCTGAAAAATCCAAAACCTTTGGGCGCATCTACAGACCCCACAGCAACATTTGAGCATGGTTTTAGCATTTCGAATTACATACCCTAGGAGCCTTTCGCCGGAAACGGTCTAAGAAAACACAAAAGTGGCAACGGTGGCACAGCCACGTGGCACCTGAAAAATCCGAAACCTTCGTACACATCTACAGACCCCACTGCAACATTTGAGCATGGTTTTAGTGTTTCAAATTACATTCCCTAGGAGCCTTTCGCCGGAAACGGTCTAAGAAAACACAAAAGTGGCAACGGTGGCACAGCCACGTGGCACCCGAAAAATCGGAAACCTTCGTGCGCATCTACAGACCCCACTGCAACATTTGAGCATGGTTTTAGCGTTTCGAATTACATACCCTAGGAGCCTTTCACAGGAAACTGTCTAAGAAAACACAAAAGTGGCAATGGTGGCACAGCCACGTGGCGCCTGGAAAATCCGAAACCTTCATGCGCATCTACAGCCCCCACTGCAACATGTGAGCATGGTTTTAGCATTTCGAATTACATACCCTAGGAGCCTTTCGCCGGAAACGGTCTAAGAAAACACAAAAGTGGCTACGGTGGCACAGCCACGTGGCACCCAAAAAATCCGAAACCTTTGTGCGCATCTATAGTCCCTACTGCAAGATATGAGCAAGGTTTTAGCATTTCGAATTACATTCCCTACAAGCCTTTCGCCGGAAACGATCTAAGAAAACACGAAAGTGGCTACGGTGGCACAGCCACGTGGCACCCGAAAAATCTGAAACCTTCGTGTGCATCTATAGACCCTACTGCAACATATGAGCATGGTTTTAGCATTTTGAATTACATACCCTACGAGCCTTTCGCCGGAAACGGTTCAAGAAAACACAAAAGTGGCTACCGTGGCACAGCCACGTGGCACCCGAAAAATCCGAAACCTTCCTGCGCATCTATAGCCCCTACTGCAACTTCTGAGCATGGATTTAGCGTTTCGAATTACATATCCTACGAGCCTTTTGCCGGAAACGGTCTAAGAAAACACAAAAGTGGCTATGGTGGCACAGCCACGTGGCACCCGAAAAATCCGAAACCTTCGTGCGCATCTATAGACCCTACTGCAACATCTGAGCATGGATTTAGCATTTCGAATTACATATCCTACGAGCCTTTTGCCGGAAACGGTCTAAGAAAACACAAAAGTGGCTACGGTGGCACAGCCACGTGGCACCCGAAAAATCCGAAACCTTCCTACATATCTACAGATCATTTAGCAACACCCTAGTGTAATTTTAGAACTCCGAATTACATAGGTTGGGACTATTCAGCAAAAAAGTGAAAAAATAACGCATTTTTTAAGTGGCTCCACAGAAGCCACCTGGTGGCACAAAAATTTAAAAGTTGTATTTTTGGGTTGCACAGACCCTATCGAACAACTGTAGAAAGTTACAGCGTTTCGAATTACAAAACTGGACGTACGGAAGTACGGACGTACGGTCGTACGGACGTACGGTCGTACGGACGGAGATCATGACAATATCCCCACATTTTTTAAAATGCGGGGATAAAAATTACATATGTCCTTCTATTCATAAGAAAAGAGAATGACATAACACCATCAATGTAATTGAGAATTACATAATTTCTCCATTTAATGCCAGCATAACCCATTATGCTAATTTGGTGAAGGAAACCAATTATAAAGCTAGTCCAGAGAATGAGATGCTTTAAAAGTGTTCAAGGATTGTATAGAGATGCTCGTTTGACACTTAACATATACAAATGCTTCACAGAGAGCTACACTTTAAAAACAGAACATAAATGAGACCTAGTTATTGCTTCACACTGAGCTACACATTAAAACCACCCAGCACTGACGCTGGACTACTGTCTCTGGAGGAGACATTCCCTTGCTTTTCACTATAAAGCCAGATAACATAAGGAAAAAAACATTCCCCACCCCCCTGCCCTTGTTCTAAAGGAAAATTCCTCAGAACAAAGAGGGCAGCGGAAAGGTGTCAGTGCTCGAGCAGACTGCCTAAACATCTTCTAGATGTAATATTAATGGACGACATTCTGAGCAACAGAAAGAAGACCCAAAGATCTAAGGTCAACAGAGATCGACTCTAAATTTCCAAGGTAAAACTTGGTAAATGAAGAGGGCTGTATCCAGTATGCAGCCTTCATAAGATCAGTAATGGCTATAGTGTTAGAATAAGCCCAAGAAGTGGAAAGTGCTCTAACTTCATGTGCTGAAATCTTGTTGACAGAATGCTGATCCGAAGATAGACTTTCATAGGCAATACATATTGCCAACAGAATCCATCTAGTGATAGAATGAACAGATATATCTTTTCTATTAGGAATCAATGAAAGAAAGAATCCTTTTCTTCCCTTTCTAATATAACCTGATCGATGTTATAAATGCGCATTGCTCTAACTGGACACAGCAAAGTTCTACAGTTGTCCGAGGACGGTAAAGCCTTAATGATAATAGGCTCTGGCCGCTTATCCGGAATCTGATTCTTAGCCAAAAATGTCATTTCCGTAGTGAGGGTAACAGTTTTACCCACACTACGGTAATGGGAATCACTGACAGATAATGCATGAAGTTCACTAACTCTTCTGGCAGATGCAAAGGCTAAGAGAAAAGCCATTTTGTAGGTCAAGAATTTGAACTCTACATTGTCTAATGGCTCAAATGGAGCTTCTTGAAGCTTCAACAGAACCCAAGCCAAATTCCATTTAGGAATTAATCTGAGGGTCCTAGGTCTATTAATAGAGAAACTTCTAACTAGCTTGGATAAAGAAGAATCTGATCCAATCGCCAGGTTATCATGATGAGTATAAGTGTCTGATAACATAGACCTATAGCCCTTAATAGTGACGGGCTGCAAGTTTAATACGTCAAACAAGTAGACCAGAAAATTGGCAATCTGTGGAATGGACAGATCATAGATGTCTACAGACTGGCCCATACACCAATGGAAGAAAACCCTTTACTTCGCTGCATAATTCAACGAAGAGGAGGCCCTCCTACAGTTAGGAATTGCGTCCACTGCTCGTCCTGTAAAATGTTTTCCGTGCATGAAGGACAGCACAACGGAAATACGTGAAGGTTGAGATAGAGGTCCTTTTGAGGAGGAAGCTTCCAGGAAATGTCCCATAACAGGCATCTGAGAAGATTGATCCAGGGTTTCTGTGACGACAGAGGTGCTACTAGCAGGATTTTGCAGTGAGACTTTTTGATTTTTAACAGAATCTGCTGAATCAACAGAGAACGAGGATATGCATATCGTATCATTCCATCCCACGAGATCAACAGAGCGTCTACTGTGTACGCTCGATGATCTGGGCATGGCGACACAAACGTTAATAACTGATTGTTCAGGTGTGTCACAAAAAGATCTATCAAGGGACGATCCCACTGGTAGCAGATCTGACTGAATACTCGTTTGTTGCGAGTCCATTCCAATGTTAACAGGCGACCTTTCCGTGAGAGTGAGTCTGCTAGTACGTTCAGATGACCTGGTATATGACGGACTGAGAGATGCACGTGATGACTCAGAACAAATAGGAGAATCTTCTCCGTTAATTTGCATAACGGAATCGAATGAGTGCCACCTTGGTTCCTGAGGTAAGCTACTACCGTCGAGTTGTCCGACAGAATCTGAACATGGGCGTTCACTATTTGAACAATTCATGTTGTAGTGCTAGCCAGATAGACATCAACTCCTTGATGTTTATGTGCTTCTCCAGGAACTGCGGGTCCCAAAGACCCTGACACTTCAACTTTGCGGGACTTAGGGTCGCGCCCCAACCCGTCTGACTCGCATCCGTCATAATCGTGAAAGCCGGATCCGGTAGTTGAAGCAGAACTTCCTGAGTCAACCACTGGAGATCTGGGATGCGTGTGCAGGTGCTCATTGGAATAAGATCCGCAACCGCAACGCACAGCCTCATCAGTCGCATAAACTCCCTCACAGTCACTGCGGGAGAGTTTAGACAAAAGCGAGCATAACAACTGACTAATTTCGCTATGGGTAATGGCAGATGAACCAGATTGTCTCGAAGCTCATTCCCAAGTGAATGAAGGACTTGGATGGAGCTAGATCCGACTTTTTCTCATTTACTATGAAACCGAGACTTCGGAACAAGTAAAGCAGACTCTGAACATCGTTCTGAAGAATAATTCTGTTGCCGTATCTCTGAAGAATGTTGTCCAAGTAAGCCGACTTTACCACAGACAAATGAGCTCTGAAGATGGACATTATTTGAGTGAAAGCCCAAGGAGCTAGGTTCAGACCGAAGCACATTGCTCTGAGCTGATAAACCTCTCCTTGCACGGCAAACAGCAGGTACTTTCTGAATGCCAGATGTACCAGGACATGAAAGTAGGCATCCTTTAGATCTATGCTTGCCGCATAGTTGTCCACTTGACTGCTCGCTATTACCGACAGAATGGTTTCCATGTAGAACTTTGGAGCTTTGATCAACTTGTTTATCCAGCGCAAGTCTATTACAGTTTGGAGCGAGCTGTCTGGCTTCGGTTAGAGGAACAGGTGACTGTAAAAACCTGGAGAATTTTGATTCTCGACGACCTCTATTGCTTTCTTTAATGAGAGAGCCTGTACCTCCACAAGGAGAGACTCTCTTTTGGGAGGATCCGCCGGAAGATTTGTCCAATGCGGACATCTTGTAAGTGGGGGCTTTGCTCAGGCCTGCTGAGACTATATTTCTCACCCACTGATCTTCCGTGACTTCCATCCAGTTTTTCGCGAAGTTTGAAAACCTTCCGCCAACTGGAATGCAACCGAGGTCTAGACCATCACCTGTATGACTTACGAGGAGAAACTACATCCTCCCCATGAAGAACCTCATCCTGTCAGCCTAGGGGCGTCTGACCTATAGTCTCGATCAGACCTGCGCCCCTTTCCGAGTCGCTATATTGATGACCTCCAGAGTAACTATAAGAGGGTTTCTTGTACCCTCGCAAGGAGTTCCCTTTAGTTGATTGTGAAGTGGAATGACCTTGCCTACTCCGGTCTGCTGAAGCGTGTTAGTGAGACGCAGATTTCTTTGTAGCCTGCTGTTAAACTAACGAACGCTTGTCGTCAAATAGAGTGTGTCCGGACAGCTTTTCACCCGGTCATCGATAAGTCATGACGACGCAACCAACTCCAAATTTGCCACTGTCAGGGCGGAGTTGTATGTGGAATGCATGACTGCCCTGGAAAGAACTCTAAGCGAAGAACAAACGTCCTCAAATTCCTTCCCATTTAGACGTTGCGCCATAGCCCTGATGATATGGTCTGCATAGGAAATCACGTCCAGACTTGATCTATTGGATGAAATAGTGCATTCCATCACTTCTGAGCGTAAATTGAATGATGTAGGTAGGGACATATCTAAATCCACAGCCTGCTCATCCAAATGCAGAGGAGCTCTCTGGGCATCTTCTCCAACCAAGAATGTGGTCCAAGGAACGGTATATTGATTGAAGATGCAGATAAGAAACCATCTTTCTTCTTGAAATATGGTGTCATTAACATGGCCGAAGGCTTCTGACACCTGCCAAGATTGTTTCGGGAAGGAAAGAACATCATCTTTCCATCACACCAAATCTTTGTCCCGAGACGACAGTGGTTTCTGCCTAGCAGTCGCAGCTTGCTGATCAGGTGGAACAATGTCAGGATAGTATTGATGAATGAATGAAATTCATCGCTACCATATGCTGTTCCGAAAGGGAAGGGTAATCCTCTTCCTAGTCCCGTTCACCATCTGACTGATTCAGCTGTGAATTTCGGTCAACTGCATCTGTATGTACAGAAGGCCGGACCGACCCAGCACCGTCCGACAGCTCATCATTGGAGTCTGCGGAAGGCTGCTCTTGCACTTGCTGGGAAGTTATGATGAGCTGCGCAATCTGCGACAGCTAGTCCATTACAGAGGCTTTAGGAGCATCGGTTTTCTGTTTTTTTGCCGCTTGCTGCTCCTGGGACGGAGATCCAGACGTAGATCTCTTCTCCGCACGTCCCAATGAACGAAGCCTCGGATTGCTAGCTACCGGATGGTCCGACTTCACGGGTGAAAACTGGATCCATCGTGTGTGCTTTTCTGAAGTTGGGGAAGAAGCCGTGATTGTAGCCGACCCCAGCTGCAGTCTAGATGGAGCATCCCGAGCAGCGGGTGTGGACGTTAGCTCTGGCTCAGACTCAGGCAAGTTTCTCAAAACAACACTGGTCCCAAATGTTGCTGGGTTAGAGAAGGCTCTCCCGCTCGCGGTCTATCAGACCTCACCGAGCTTCCCGAAGAGAAACTTGCAGACTTCCTCCCTTTCGCCGTCATCGCTGGGTGAGCTTTAGTTTTTGAGGTGCTCGCTCCACCTAATTCTACACTTCCTTTGACCGCAACTGACTTACCCAGTGTTGTGGCTTGAACTGGCTGCTGGAATAAGAGGCCTTATTCCTTGTTTAATATTCAGGAGCACCTTAGCAGCCAGTTCTGTTTGCTCATAAGAGCGTGACAATGGCAGCACACTTTGGAGGGGTGTCACAATACCATCACCATGTTCTTGTTCCTCTGAAAAAGAAACTGAAAAACTAAAATTATTCTGCGGTGAGAGCTCCGGCATAGGAACCTCACTGCCAATGACGTACCATGACTCCCATCTCCAACATCTGTCATCCCAATGAACACAAGTAGGACAAGAATCCATAGGAGTGCATCAACTACAGACAAGACAACAAGCATGTAAATCTGAGGAAGACTTCCTCGCCTTGCATTTATAGCAGAAAGCTTTCGTAATTACAATCAAGAAACAGAGTCGATAGCACTCCTACAAATTCCACAACAAAAATACATGATAAGGATACATGAATAATAGAAATCAAATTAAATTCGAAACAATTATTAAACAAAAAATTTCGAAATTTTTTTTCAAAATGCCTAAGTTCCCAAAGGGAACATCATGAGCCCAAGGGCATCCCGATAGAGCCTAAGTCTGGACAAAATCCAAATTTTTTGAGCTACACTACCAGAATCATAATCAATGTATCCTACAGTAATTCTAAAGTATTATAATACTAAATACTACATAACAAGGGCATTGCCAAATGTAAACAACTTCAAAAGAAAAAACAGGAAACAAGACAACAGGCACACAAAAAGGCCCAAAGTCAGTAACTGATTTAAATGCTACCAGATCCTCATATGAAGATAAGACGATACATTGGATAGAAGATCCAAGACCAAAATGACCCAACACCCCTAGGGTGAGGACTTAACCATGGGGATAAACAGAATAAACATTCTGTAATACACGCTAAACTCCCAAGAAATTTAATTAAATTTTTTTTAAAAAAAAAACAGTCAAAAAGCTTCGGAGTTTAACAGGAGGGGTTCGTGGAAGGATAGGGAAGGAACACTTAACAAACTATTATGGATTAATCATTAGCAAGAATGATGACATCAGGCGTATGTTCCAAAAATGGGAAACATGAAATAATTTTTATAATTATTATAAAGTTACAGCCCTGAACATTTGAAACCACTGTTGTTCACTTCCATTTACAGCCTTGAATCCACCAATTCTTTCATTGATTTGTGTCTGGCATCCTCAAAATGAAAGTGTCAATGGCACTGTAGCTCAACTTGTGTAAGACATGTACATGTATAGTATTTGACACAGCAATGACACACATTTAGGTAATGACCTGATAACAAAGGTACATATAAAGTATTTTAACGGTCTGTATATAAATACTGACCTTAGCCTGTAACAAATGTATAGGTAAAGTATTGTAAAGGTGGGCGACAGTTAGATTCTAAACTAGAAAAGAAATCTTCATGGGGTTAATGTTATAATGAGGATCCTTGTATGGCGCACCATAAGCCAAATGTTAGCAATTGTTTTGGCCTGTTTGGTTCAAACCCTTCTGAGGTTGACTCATACTAATTAATAAATATTTGTCCAGTCCTTCTTAAAATATAGGTATTTGAATCTTTTATCTTTAGCTCATAGGGTGAAGAGGTTTTATTTTCTCACTGTAAATAGAAAATCGGGTTGTGCTAATAATGTTTACCCTCCCCAAACAACAACAAATATTAATACAGAAACTTGGCTTCAACACATTTGAATATGCACATCCTAGGGATGCTGAATTCAAGAAACATTATTTTGTCTGGTGTTTTTGGAAAAGATTTTTAATTATCTCCCTTTTTGAGTCTCAGAGTGGGTCTGACTGAACCCAAAAAGATTTGTTCTCATAGCACAGTGATAACAAAGGCACCCAATAAATTTATAGCAAACATTACTGACATAAAAAATCTTCTTTATAGGTTTTGTACAAAAAATGTAACACACAGAATTCCCATAAATATGACTGCCAACAGGCATTTTGAATTTTTGGCTGAGTCCCAAAGCACTCATTACCATCCCATGATGATAACAAACATAGTCCTAGAAGTTCTGTACAAAAAACTGACTGTACATAATTTCTGTATAAAATGGCTGTCGGCAGCCATCTTGAATTTTGAACCGCACCCAAAAATACTCGTTCCTGTCCCAAGGTGATAACAAAGGTACCCAAGAAGTTTTGTGAAGATCAGTTCATAAATACAGCCTCTAGCCTGAGCCATATTGACATATGCACTGTGCATAAGTAGTACTGAATAAATCAAAGTTCATCTAATTTGCATAATTTCTGCACGAGAAAAATACCCAAATTATATGTGATGTATTTCATGTTGCTAAA
Source organism: Pictodentalium vernedei (assembly GCA_031216915.1). Lineage (NCBI taxonomy): Eukaryota > Metazoa > Mollusca > Scaphopoda > Dentaliida > Dentaliidae > Pictodentalium > Pictodentalium vernedei. Next base: position 154,763,703 of record CM062293.1, read on the forward strand.
CATTTATTCAAAAATTTATTCAAATCAGAACCTTCATATAGAAGTTCTGTACAAAAAACTGATTGTACCTAATGTTGGTACAAAATGGCCACTGGCAGCCATCTTGAATTTTGGACCGCACCCAAAAACACTCGTTCTCGTCCCAAGGTGATAACAAAGGTACTCAAGAAGTTTTGTGAAGATCGGTTCATAAATACAGCCTCTAGCCTGAGCCGAATTGACATGTGCACTGTGTATAAGTAGCACTAAATAAATCAAAGTTCATCTAATTTGCATAATTTCAGCACGAGAAAAATACCAAAATTATATGTGATGTATTTCATGTTGCTAAACATTTATTCAAAAATTTATTCAAATCAGAACCTTCTAATAGAAGTTCTGTACAAAAACTGATTGTACGTAATTTCAGGACAAAATGGCCACCTGCAGCCATCTTGAATTTCGGACTGCACCCAAAAACACTCCTTCTCGAGGTGATGACAAAGGTACCCAAGAAGTTTTGTAAAGATCAGTTCATAAATATGGCCTCTAGCCTGAGCCGTGTAGAAGTTGTGTACAAAAAAAATGATTGGACCTAATTTGGGTACAAAATGGCCTCTAGCAGCAATCTTGAATTTTGGACCGCACCCAGAAACACTCGTTCTCGTCCCAAGTTCATAATAAAGGTACCCAAGAAGTTTTGTGAAGATCGGTTCATAAATACAGCCCCTAGCCCGAGCCGTATTGACAAGTGTACTTACTGTGTATAAGTAGCACTGAATAAATCAATGTCCATCTAATTTGCATAATGTCTGCACAAAAAAAAACCCTGTATTATATATGATGTATTAGATGTTACTAAACATTCATACAAAAATTTATTCAAATCAGAACTTTCAAACAGAAGTTCTGTACAAAAAACTGATTGCATTAACTCAGGTATAAAATGGCTGCTGGTGGCCATCTTGAATTTCGGACCGCACTCAAAAACACTCGTTCTCGTCCCACGGAGATAACAAAGGTACTCAAGAAGTTTCATAAAGATCGGTTAATAAATACGGCCTCTAGCCTGAGCCGAATTGAATTGCTGACGGACAGACGGGCCATGGCATAACCTCAAATTTGACTTACATCAAAGTTGAGCTAAGAAGGAGATTTAAAGCACAGATGTCAATCATTGTTCCTCACAAAGAATGATGGTTTGCACCAATTTCGGTGCCTTCCTGGATACTGCACATGCGCAGATAACAAAAGTATGGAGGACCAGATAGGACTTGAATTTTTGGTTTTGTATGCAAATTTTGGGGATTGGGGGGGGGGGTTCAAAATTTGTGTTTGGCCCTAAATTATATTGAGTTTGCACCAGCTAGTCTGAGTCATTGGTTGTAGTATAAAAATATCAATGGTAGCAAACAACAGCAAGTAACGCATTTAAAACTGTAATAGTATCGCAAATTTCTCATTTACATGCCAAGAAAGATTTAATAATTTATTTTCTAGAGCGTAAAACCACAAATAGTGCTCTAAAATGCTTGACAGAATATAAATACACTTTTCTGAAATAAAGAGTCACATCAGTTTTGGTTGCCTCTTACAGAGGTTCAGAAGAATGCTTCAGTGAATAGGAAAGTTTTAAGATTTCTTTTGAAGACATCGAGAGTTTCTGAAATTCTGACACTAATTGGCAGGGAATTCCACAACTTTAAAGTTTAAATTATCAATAGTCACATGCATACATGTTGTTGTATGTTTTAATGAATATGAAGTTGCAGGTGCTTGTTTCAGTGCATTCTATGACTGACAAAAATTCCCAATTCTGGTCCACACTGACAAGATTTTCCCAATGGCAAGGGTTCCAGACCCTTTCCTAGTGGCAGTAAAAAAACTCTGACAATTTACACATATATGTTTTCCAACAACAAAATGCAGTCTTGAAAAAAGTTCCACAAAGAAACACAGTGCAGACCTGTGATTACAAAAGTGGACAAATAATTTCAATCAGATGATAATCTGGGTGACAATCTGGTAGAAATTCTCTGTCATCTTCCCTCCCACAACACTGCAGAATCTCATCTGTCATAAAAGAAGTGTGCAAATATAGAATTCTGGATGCTAGTTTTGTTTGTTTTTCTTGATTTCATAAGACCCCACTAAGTAGATCTTCTGTTTCTCAGGCCATTTTTGGTAAAATTACATGCGGACGGGCATTTTTTTTATTTTATATTTTTGTAATTATTTCTTTTCCATCAAAAGTTCACTTTCTTGGTTTGTATTAGGCCTCATAATCTACACAATAGCATGGGTGGTGGTGTATTTTGTCCCTTGAGTGCAAGAAGGTTTTGCAATGCTAAAGCATTGCAAAGCTTTGTTGCACTCAAGGGACGAATATTTAAATTTATTAACTTGCTTAAAATATCAGACATAAACCATTTAAATTTTATTTTTCTAAGTTTGCGTTGGTTATAAAAAGAGAGCATGTGGCAGCTAAAAGGACCATGTGGGAGAGCCTGCAAAACAGATTTTAAATTTTTTTAGGCCTAAGCTATGTTTCTTATGCAAATGAAAGTGTCAATGACACTGTAGCTCAACTTGTTAAGACATGTACATGTATAGTATATGACACAGCAATGACAAACATCTAGGTAATGACCTGATAACAAAGGTACATATAAAGTATTGTAACGGTCTGTACATAAATACTGACCGTAGCCTGTAACAAATGTATAGGTAAAGTATTGTAAAGGTGGGTGACAGTCAGATGCTAAACTAGAAAAGAAATCTTTGAGTCCCAGAGTGGGTCTGACTGAACCCCAAAATATTTGTTCTCATAGCACAGTGATAACAATGGCACCCCAAAACACTCGTTCCTGTCCCAAGGTGAAAACAAAGGTACCCAAGAAGTTTCGTGAAGATCGGTTGATAAATACAGCCTCCAGCCCGAGCCGTATTGACATGTGCACTAACAGTGTATAGGTAGCACTGAATAAATCAAAGTTCATCTAATTTGCATAATTTCTGCACGAGAAAAAAACCTGTACTATATGTGATGTATACCATGTTACTAAACATTCATACAAAAATTTATTCAAATCAGAACTTTCATACAGAAGTTCTGTACAAAAGACTGATTGCACTAATTTTGGTACAAAATGGCTGCTGGTGGCCATCTTGCATTTCAGACCACACCCAAAAACACTCGTTCTCATCCCACTGTGATAACATAAGTACCCAAGAAGTTTCATAAAGATCGGTTCATAAATATGCCCTCTAGCCTGAGCCGTAAAGAAGTTGTGTACAAAAAACCGATTAGACCTAATTTCGGTACAAAGTGGCCACTGGCAGCAGCCATCTTGAATTCTGGACCGCACCCAGAAACACTCGTTCTCATCCCAAGGTGATAACAAAGGTACCCAAGACGTTTCGTGAAGATCGATTCATAAATACAGACTCTAGCCCGAGCTGTATTGACATGTGTACTTACTGTGTGTAAGTAGCACTGAAAAAATCAAAGTTCATCTAATTTGCATAATTTTTGCACGAGAAAAAAACCCATATTATATGTGATGTATCCCATGGTACTAAACTAAACATTCACACAAAAAATTATTCAAATCAGCGCTTTCATATGGAAGTTCTGTGCAAAAATCTGATTGCACCTAATTTTGTACAAAATAGCTGCCATCGGCCATCTTGAATTTTTGGACCAGACCCCAAAACACTCGTTCTCATCCCACTGTGATACCAAAGGTACCCAAGAAGTTTCGTAAAGATCGGTTAATAAATACGGCCTCTACCCCAAGCCGTATTGGCATTTGCACTTATAGTGCTGAAAGTAACACTAAATACATCAAAGTTAGTCTAATTTGCATAATTTACACACGTGAAAAAAACCTGTATTATATGTGATGTATCCCATGGTACTAAACATTCATACAAAAAATTATTCAAACCAGTGCTTTCATATGGAAGTTCTGCGCAAAAATCTGATTGCACCTAATTTTGTACAAAATGGCTGCCAGCGGCCAACTTGAATTTCGGATCGGACCCAAAAACACTCGTTCTCGTCCCACGGTCATAACAAAGGTACCCAAGAAGTTTCATAAAGATCGGTTCATAAATAGGGCCTCTAGCCCGAGCCGTATTGAATTGTTGATGGACAGACGGACAACTGGCCATGGCATAAGCTCAAATTTGGCTTCGCCAAAGTTGAGGTAAAAATGAAACATTATATTTATTCAAGAAATTTGTTTTCTTTTATCAGTGTTGGTTAAGGGGTGTTGGTTAAGAGGATAACCCTTCACCCAACACACGATATCAAAACTTATTATTTTAATTACTGTTTTATAAAAATTTTCAAATATGTCAACAAAACCATATCATGTAACCCCTCATTGGAATGAGCTTATGGAGCTCGTTCCAATGAGGGGTCACATGATATGGTTTTGTGGCAATTGTTTAAAAAATGTCTTTTTTCTCAACTGCTAAATTTGCAAATTATGCGGCCAGATGCGGCCGATTTGTTAGGTAAAGGGTTAAAAAGATATACAATCAAGTCTGACAATAAGCAGACTGTCATCTGCAGAATGGGGTCCCCCAGAGGGTGGATTTGGTGATGCTACCCTGCACAGCAGGGTAGCATTATCAAATTTACCCTCTGTGAACCTCAGTCTGAATCAAGATCTTAGGCCTAAGCAGAAAGAGGTACCCAGAGGATAAATAGGGGGACTCTAGCCCACTGTATGGGTTAGTATCAACAAATTCACCCTCTGGGGATCTCATTCTGTAAATGACAGATTGCTTATTTTCAGGCTTGTATACAATTTCAAAATACACCTACAACATTTGTGGACACTTCTGGAATATTGAACTGAAAGGTATAGGTTTGAAAAACTGATGTAAAAATGTTAAGGAGTGCACACCTTTGACCTCAATAGGAACTACTATATGTGGAAATGATCTATATGTACAGAGTGGAGGTTTCATCCAAACAATAAAATACAATTTCTGTGAAAGTTCATAAGGAACATAAGCAAAGTTTATAGAGTGTAAATCCCTGTTAACTGAAGTGAGCTTCCAGATTCGAATAGCTGGGAGGGCCAATTGCTAAAACCTTCACTTGTGCATTTTAATTATTAGTTGCAGGGTGAAATAGTACTGTGATCACAAATGCGGTCAGAAAATTTCAAAATTCTCTTTCTGCTTAACTTCCCATAACACTGCAAAATCTCTCCGGTGAAAAACGAAATGCAAGATTGATCTGACGAGGCTATTTTCAATTGTTATTCTTCATGAGGCCTTGATCTCGCAGTAAATTATTTAGGAAATCTCAACCAATGGGTGAAAGTGTGTCATGATCTAACCACAAAAGACACTGCTTTGGTGATCACAGTACTGTGGTAATTGGATGGAAGTTCAACTCTGGGAGTGTTTATTACAATCCACTCTCCACATATTTAAAGTGAAATACAAATAATCTAAGAAAAACTTTGGATCAATTTAACTATTTTATTATATGCTCCCTAAATAATAAAAAAAATATTTCTTGATATCTGTATATTTCCTATTCGCTCGCATGAGGTCACATTCTATATTTACTCCTGTTTCTACTCTGAAAGTTTGAATTTAAAGGAAATAAATGTGAGAAGCATAAAACAAATAAATCTTAGGTGTTTGAAAGGATACCATGAACAATGTATCTGAAGGTATCTGAAGATATGAGGAAACACTTTGGAGTTCTGTGAACAAGAGACAATACATTAACCTCCTTCAAACTGATGTCCAAATTCCAAAATATCAAATAGCAATTTTTTTCTAATATTGCAACTAGGATTTTAACTATTCAATCTGTTTGAAAGAGTTCATTTCTGCAATGTTAAAGCCCCCACCCCCCAAAAAGAGTGTATTTTCACTTTTATGCTTAACCTAGTAATGGCTGATTAAAACCATACATGACTTGGTTTGAGGAAAAATTCAATCGAGTCCGACATAAGGAAATAATTGATAAGAGGACTAATCCTATTTCTGGGGAATATTTTATCAACTTGAGCCAGGATTATACATCTAACTGGTAAAAGAGTATTTTTGTATCAGGCAGAAAAAGGGTTAAAACCAAGCCTGAAAATAAGCAACCTGTCATTTGCAGAATGAGGTCCACAGAGGGTGAAATTTCTGATGCAATCCTATACAGTGGGATAGAATCCCCCAATTTAACCTCTGGGTACCTCTTCCTGTTCAGGCCAGAGACCTTGATTCAGATTGAGGTTTACAGAGGAAAAATTTGGTGATGATACCGTGCTGTGCAGGGTAGCATCACCAAATTCACCCTCTGGGGACCTCATTCTGCAGATGACAGTCTGCTATTTTCAGGCTTGGTTAAAACTTCCATTCTTCAAGTCCATTGTTTCTCAAACCCTTTTTTGACTGAACTTTGACTTTGTTGCATCTAGAATGCAGCACTGGTTATGTCTTCTCAATAAGACTTCTGAACTTTATACCTCATCCTCAGATGAAAAAAAAAGACACAGTTTTTTTAAAATGTCACATTTGGTAATATATGTATATTTTATACCATAGAAACTCATGAACGAGAAATCGAATATCCCAGGTAACCTGGATAACTCGATGTCGGCCATCTGCCACGATCGGTCCCAACCAAATGCCTGTATAATTAGTATTAAAAAACTCATCAAGTCAAATCGGTTATTTCAACTGATATAACTTGAATTACCTGGTCCTAATAAGTAAAGCAGTAGAAATTATCTGTGATAACTCAAAGTTGATCACAGAAATTATAATGCATGCAGATCCTCCTTATTATTTTTAGTATTCCATGTTTATCTGTACATTCCATTGTTTATCCATCAAAATACACCACAAATAAGATAAACAAACTGCTGGTTAAAGTGTCATTTATTTCATCAACTTAGACAAGAGATAGTATATATCTAATCACTGTTTTGTGTATAATCTATGCAGTAAGACTAAATGCTGGAATACATATACAGAGCGTGTGTGTACATAATAACTATCTCTTTCCCTTTGATGGTCAAATCACCCAATTACTCAAAACTGGATAACTCGAGCACCCAGAAAACTCAAAGTTCAATGCCGGTCCCAATTACTATTTGTTAACAAGTTTCATCTGTATTATGAAATATGCTTGTAAAATGGAGAGCTATATATATATAAAAAAAATGTCTTTTTTCTCAACTGCTTAATTATGCAGCCAGAATGACCACAAAAAATATCTAATTTTCCGTTCATTGATGAAATATTTCCTTGACAATGATTCTTATACATATGTATATGTATATATCTGACCGAAGAAGAAGACCAAAGACAGCGATTCATCTCTATTCATCATATTTCAGTACATGTAACATAATAAACATCTTTAATACATGTGGACATCTCCATTCATATTCCCAGGTCAGATGCTATAAGGACATGTTGACAGGTGTAATGAAAGCAACAGCCACAAAAGAAAATGACAATGAACACAGTAACCCTTTACATAATGTAATGCCAAATCTAGCCTATGCTATTCATAAAAATCTTTGTTTGAAATTATTTTTTTAAATTTTGCATGCAAAATATTGGTTATGGCCCATCACTGAAACAAACTCATTAAGCTCATTCTGGCATCTCAAACTTTCTATTTAGAAATTTTCCGACTCAAATTATGTGCTCCTCAATACAATAAACTAATTAGGCTCATCTCATACATGTTTCTGTCCAAAAATTGTTATCTAAAAGTTTTTGGCACAGTAACATTGGTATTCAGCCTAACAGCATTTAGATGAATTGTTATGAAATGGGTCAAATATTATCACAAACACAAAATTCATATCAGTTCTTTGAATGTTACATCAAATAGATTTATAAAGTACAGTACAGCCATCGTGGACTGGTCATAATCTAGGTGTGGGCAGTGATGTCCATGCATGCATTTACCAGGTAATAAAAATCATCATCAGCAAAATTTTAATTAATTAAGCACCTGGTTGTATCCGGTGCTTCTTAATTAAATTTTTGATGATTATTCCTATAATTAGTATTTGGAATCTAATATTATTGCTTCCGTGGAAATATTGCCCACCCATGGAAAGTGACCAATCCATGGCGTCCATACTGTATAAAAGAGCATTCACACATTAATCTCCAGTGCTTTATTTCTGAGGTCTTGTCCACCTACAGCATGTCATTTCTATGCATTTTTCTGCACACCTTAAATATCAACAGAATGATTTATCAGTCAATTACAGGGTAAGATAGATCACCTTTTTCACAATGTGGCCTAAAGATCTACATTACTCAACACACAGGGCTTATATTTCATCTAAATTTGGGAGAATCCATTTAGATTCTTGCAGAAATGGCTGTGAGAATCCATATCTGCTATGAGTGTCCCAGGATCCCATGAAGCTACTATGGTTGAACCTGTGTTGTGCATTGATAACACATATTAACCCTTTACCCAAAACAGCTTTTTTAATTTTTAAAGCATAAACTGAATTTGATTTTTTTTTTTAAATGAACAATATTTATCAATAAAGCTTTACAAATATGGATGTCATTGGAACTGGCTCATTGAGCCGGTTCAATTGACAGCCATATCAGTACAATTTTATTGACAAAGTGTCAGGATATTTCAGGTCTTGGTAGCCTTGTATTTGTTAATTTGCTGCCACTATGTAAGGTAAAGGGTTAAATTGACTCAATTCTTTTCACTCGAATCCTAGCAGAGGTGCAGCAAGAATCTACATTGATTCTCATGTGGATCTTTGCATGAATCGATTCTCGGTTTCTTGTCGAAAGTCGTGACAAAAATTGAGTTTTGTTTGCATTTAGCAGTTTGTCTTCAAATAAATGACTTGGAAATTAGTTTATGCATAACTTGGGTCACACTAGCAAGATGCAAGTGTTGTGTGGGGCAGAATTCCCAAGTAAATCATACATATTCATATCAAGGATTTTCTTGAAACAATATTAAACACATTCTAAAAGAAGCATGCGACAGGCTCTTTAAACTGATGGGTGCAGATAGTCAATAATACATAAATTAAACTGTTTGTTTTTTTTTAATATTTTTTAAGAGCGATTTGAAAAATAGAATAACACAAGCATAATTGGGTTACAGATTGCCCACCCAGGAGTATAAAAGCACTTGCCTTAAAAACTTGATGTACATTATCTTTTGCTCCTCTAAGAGTGTACTTTAACAACTCTAAATGTATTTTTTATGACTCGCCTTGTTCTCACATAAATGAAGCACTGGATCCCATTTAGTCTGACATCACAGTCACCAATAAAATGTATATGTAAGTCAAATCTTTTAGCAACACCAAGAAATAATTTACAGTACTTGCTGAAATAAGTTGTAGAATGACCACAAAAAATATCTAATTTTCCGTTCATTGATGAAATATTTCCTTGACAATGATTCTTAACTAGAGGCTCTACAGAGCCTGTAAGCACTCACCTGGAAATACATATAAAAATGTAATTTCCCATAGGCTTTCCATGGTAACTATAAGCTGCAATTGTGGCCATGTTTGCAACATTACATCAAAATTACATGAGGATCATTGGTAGAAGGTGTCCCAGTCTTCAATTACGTGAAGTTTCAAAACATTTGAATCCATCAAACAGAATCATGGAATGTCTCTGGTGGCCATATTTTCCAGCCAATGGGAACAAAAAGAGGATCGTTTGTAGAGGGCCTCCTATAGACCATTCTTGCCAAGTGTTGGTTCACGTCAGCTCAATAGTTCCAAAGAGAAGATGAAAATGTGATTTCCTATAGGTTTTTTCTATAGTAACTATAAACTGCAATTGTGGCCATGTTTGCAAAACGATCAACATTAAAATGAGGAACGTTGGTGGAGGGTGTCCCAGTTATCAACCATGCAAAGTTTCAAAACATTTGGCCCTGTGGTTTCAGAGGAGAAGAGTTTTCAAAATTGACCAATCAGAATCAAGAATGCTTCTGGCGGCCACGTTTTTTCACCCAACAGGAATAAAATGAGTAACAGTTGTAGAGAACCTCTCATAGACAATGCCTGCCAAGTCTGGTTCACATTGGCTCAGTACTTTCTGTGAAGATGATGAAAATGTGATTTCCTATATATTTCCACAATTGCAACCCGATGAAGATTAAAATAAAGATCATTGGTAGAGGGGGTTACAGTCATCAGTCACATCAAGTTTTTTCAAACCATTTGGCCTTGTAGTTTCAAAGAAGATTTTCTTGAAAATGCACACATTTTTGAATTCTGTTTCAACAAAAAAAATCAGTAAAAAAGGGTTAAAATTTCTTGAAAATTACAATTTTTTCAGACAGTATTATCTTTCAAAATAGCTTTTGGATAGGGAAAGGGTTACAGGAATCTTAAAAGATATACAATAATTACTGTCATCTGAGCTGACAAGATTGCAAGAGAAACAAAACTAACCTACTACATTTTCCAAACAATCTGTCAACATGTATCAAACATACTTAGATTACAGCTGAAGATATCAACCTACAGTTGCACTTGTTTTACAGTATAAGTCAAAATAAGTTGTGTAGGATAATCCTATAAACTATGCATCTTTTCTCTTTCTACACTGATAAGACCAGAAGCTAGCACCATTTTCTGGAAAGCTCTCACTGATAGCTTTTCAAGAAAATGTCAGATTCCGATCTTGTCAGGGCAGAAGCTGCAGTCTACTTAGTTTATTGCAGTTATGCTACAGCTTATTTTGACTTGTACTGTATACACAATATTTTGGGTTTTTTTCCCCCAGTTCTCAGTGGAGAAAAAACTGGAACCAACCCTTACCAGATTCTCAAAAAACAAGTATTTTGCTGACAGTACTGATCTTCATGCAGACGGGAGAGGCATTGGTTTAAGCATTAGAATATAGCCTCTGGTGGCCACATATTACCATCCTCTCATAGACCATTCCTACGAAGTTTGGCACACGTCGGCTCATTAGTTCCAGAGAAGAAGATGAAAATGTGATTTCCCAGAGGGTTTCTATAGTAACTATAAGCCGCATTTGTGGCAATGTTTGCAACCCGATCAACATTAAATGAGGATCGTTGGTAGAGGGGTCCCAGTCATCATTTATGTGAAGTATCAAAACATTTGGCCTGGCAGTTTCAGAGGAGATTTTTGAAAATCCACCAATCAGAATCAAAGAATGCCTTTGGTGGCCATGTTTTTCAACCCACGGGAACAAAATGAGGATCGTTTGTAGAGGACCTCCCATAGACTATCCCTGCCAGGTTTGTTTTCACATCGCCTTGGTTTTTCCAGAGCGGAAGAGGAAAATGTGATTTCCCATAGGGTTTATATAGTAAATATAAGCCGCAATTGTGGCCATGTTTACAACCCGATCAACATTAAATGAGGATATTTGGTAGAGGGGGTCCCACTCATCATTTATATGAAGTTTCAAAACACTTGGAGTGGCAGTTTCAGAGAAGATTTTTGAAAATCCACCAACCAGAATCAAAGAATCCCTCTGGAAGCCATGTTTTTCATCCGACGGGAACAAAATGAGGATCGTTTGTAGAGGACCTCCCATAGACCATTCCTGCCAAGTTTGGTTCACACCAGCTCAGTGGTTACAGAGAAGAAGATGAAAATGTGAAAAGTTTACGGATGCCAGACAACGGACAACGGATGACGACGGACGCCAAGTGATGAGAAAAGCTCACATGGCCTTTTAGGCCAGGTGAGCTAAAAAGCACTCTCTGTGAACTGTCTGAGAACCAATGTCAAGGTTTCATTCCACCAATGAATGAAAAATAAGACCCAAATTTTCTCAGAAACATATATCATGAAACCCTGTTAGCTGCCCAGTTATTTCACCATTTCAAAATATTGAATTAAATGTAATATTTAATCAACAGGAATGCTCAATCAACCAGAATTTTATCATTTTTCTTCATTCTAGTGATAAAATGAACACTTATTCTACCAGTATTATATTTTGTTTGACAGAGCTCATGGAGCTCTGTTAGCCAAAAAAGGTTTGGAGATTTCTGTACATTTTTGCAAAACTTTGACAGTCTGCATCCTGTGGCTTTGCAGTTGTTTCTGAGCAAGTCCTGGCTGCCTATATAGGTAGCATTTTTTTATACAAGTACTGGTGTGTAAAGTTTGGGAATTTGGAGCACATCAGTAGAGTTTTCCAATATGTCACAAATTTTTTTATTCAATTAACAAGGATTTATTCTATAAGCTATAAGCAAATAACAGGTCAAATATGTTCTACAGGTGTGTTAACGAGTTTGGTGTTTGAACGATATATGCAATTAACAGGGTTATTCTATTAAGGAATATCAAATTGAGTCAGACCCAATGTATCACATGGTACTGTAATATAACACATTTATTTCATGCATAAAAATACTAACAATTTACTACACAAAAAATATACTGGAAATAATAATAAAAAAAAGAGAAAACATTTTCACCTACCTTTTGAATTTCCTATAAAAATTAAATAAGATTTTTAAAGTTAAATCAGTCAAGTTTGAACTATAACTTGCATATTTCTCTTAAATCTGATTCAAGACTCACAATATTTTTAAAATTGTATTTTCAATATTACAAGCAGGACTTTAAGTCTTTTATCCTTGAGCAGCAGTTTTCCCCAAGTTTTGGATGTTTTACTTCCAAAACCCAACAGACTGGTGCAAAAAAAATGAAAGTGTCAATGACACTGCAGCTCAACTTGACAAACTTGAACTTGGTAAGTTGTAAGTGAAATGGCAAAATTGAAGATCATTGGTTCCAATGTTTTTTGGTGAAAATTAAACATAACAGCATTGTATGTGCACAACATCAGAGCAATCCATGCATTTTTAAATGTAAACTGTAAAGCTGGCCAAAGGAAGAATGTTGATACACAAATGCAGTAAGTTCAGAGGTTATTGCAAATGGCAACTTTTTTCACAGAAATGAATGCTTATCAATAGCTCTTATGTAGAGGTCTCACCTAATAAGCACACCAAGTTCAAAAACAATCCTATGATATTTTTTATGGAAATTCATAAATGTTCCCTGCAGAGAGTGGAAAAGGGATGAGTTGCTGCACATATTGACTAAGTTCAAAGGCTGGAGCTAACGACAATAATTTTTTATGGAAATGAATAGCTCACATCTAGAGCTCACCCCGAACACACATTCCAAGTTCCAAAGTGATCCGATCATAAATGTACCCTGAAGGGTGTGCCAAAGGGAAATGTTGAGGCCTGACTAAACTAAGTTCAAAGGTTGTTAGCGGCAACTTTTTTCGACACAAATGGAAGAAAGCTCCCATATAGATAACACCCCAAACAAGCACACCAAGGTTCCAAGTGATCCAATCATACATGTGCCCTGCAGGGTTAGTGATGAGCCGATATGGGTGTTATCGGTATTGCCGATATCCGATATTTCAATTCAATATCGGACCGATACCGATACCGATATTAGTTTTTGTGGCAACACAAGCTTGTGTATAAATATGATGACATTCAGAGAGGACTAACGAGACATGGGGTTGTTCAGCAGTCAGCGTGACTCGACACGCGTCCCGGGTGGATCTCAACGTAACATACATCTGTGATGTATCAAATTCAATATCATTTCTGAACCGACCCACCAGTGAGCCCAGACATGTGAAAAAAATTACATTTCAGCAGAAAAACATCAACAAAATCAGCACGAAATATCAACAAAACATCAATGTTAACAAATGAGGTCAAAAACGCACGTGGTCAATATGTTTTAACCTAAAACATGTTCGTTCAGTCATTACATTTCCATTTTGAAGTGTGTTTAATACTGTTTATTAAAAAGTATTTGAACTGTGTTTTGTATTACTCATGCAAGAGAAGGTGCCCCAGTATTCAAAACTCCCATCCATTGTGAAAAAAACAAACGAAATAATCCATTCACGTGTGAGCATTTACATGTACATGCATTGGTGGAACGCTTCTCGGTGAATTCTGTTGCGTTCACTTTCTGTGCAAGATTAACAGGGGGCAGTTCGCAGCCAACATTGTTGGCACCAGATAACTATCTGCACTATCCATTTCCCAGTTATTGACGTATCGACACTGAATATAGCTGTTATTACTAGAGAAGAAGAACATTGGCAGGGTGTGTAGGGGGGAGGGGGGGGGGTTGGACAGGCAGGCAGGCCTATCTGTACAGGCCAATACGTTGCAAGATAATCACAAAGAATTTCCTCACATTTTTCATCATTGATTCTTTCAAAAAGCATCAGTGATGGAAAATCCGGAGCAAATTTCCTTGTGGTATCATGCAACGTATTTGTATTTTCACTGGTAGTGAATTGACCAATTGTTGGGGATGTTTTGACCAACTCTTGGGGACGTGTTGGTTCGGGGACGTTTTGACCAGCACCCGTAGTGGTAATGCCATAGTGGTACTGCATTTACCAAAAAAAAAAATCATGAATCATTGTCACTTGTCCGTGATCTGCTGTCTGTAGAGTGTAGAAGTGGGGGGGAGGGGGTTACTGAATTCTGCAATGCATTGATAAAAACACGTGGGGACGTTTCATAAATAAAAAAATCTATATTTAAACTGACTGCCCTGATGTACATAATGTGTCCCCATTGTTGTAAACAATATGGCTTTGGCTTTCCCTTGTTTTGTTTTCAAAACATCCTTTCATGTAGCATGGATCAAACTGGATATTACAACTCAGGGTATTAATTCATATTTATTTTGGAGTAGCTATTTTTGCAGAGATCACATCAGGTAATTTCTCAACTCATTTTCTAAAGTAATAACATGAACAATTTGGGTCACTGAACACGCTGTCATTAATAATTTAAGAACTGGGAATTTCCCATTTGTCTTCAACATAAAGTTGATAAACACGAGGGCTGACAATAATAAATAATACGAAAGTATAATTGGTAATTTTATTTTTTTAGCTGAAAATGTGAAAAGATTGACAAAAAAACAACTCCAAAACACATTCACATAATTTTATTTTGATTGAACAATTAAAATTTTCGTGCACATTTTCGTGATGCCCTGTGTGTTGAAGAATGCTTCACCAGTACCGATAGTCGAAACTTTAATTCAAGAGAAATATGGGGTGAGCTTATTTTGGGTGATACCCCAAAAATACGTTTTCTAAAAAGCCCTAATCTGAGTAATTAGTGCTACTTAGTTGAGATTATCAGCGATTTGCCTGAGAACTTGATTTGGAAAAAAAAAGACATATCAGCTGCCAATATCGGCAGAATTGGTATTTTTTGCCAATACCGATACCCGACCGATGAGCCATTTATCGGCCGATACCAATAACCCGTACCCATAATCGGCTCATCACTATGCAGGGTGTGTCAAAGGGAAATATTGATGCATAACTACACTAAGTTCATCAAAAGTCATTGCAAACGGCAAATATTTTTGACGGACAAGGAAGAAAATCAATAGCTCCCATCTAGAGGTCACCCCAAACAAGCATACCAAGATTCAAAGTGATCCGATCATAAATGGGCCCTGTAGGGCATGCCAAAGGAATATATTTATGCCTGACTAAACAAAGTTCTTAGAACGTTGCCAGCAGCAACATTTTTTTACGGAAATGAAAGAAATCGACAGCTTCCATCTAGAGGTCACCCCAAACAAGAATACCAAGTTTCAAATAGATCTGGACATAAATGCGCCCTGTAGGGTGTGCCAAAGGGAAATATTGAGGTCTGACTAAACTAAGTTCAAAGAACAATGTCAGCGGCAACAATTTTCAACGCAAATGGAAGAAAATCGATAGTTCCCATCTAGAGGTCACCCCAAACAAGCATACAAAGTTTCAAAGTGATCTGATCATAAATGCGACCTGTGCAGTGTTCCAAAGGAAATTGTGGACGTACATACGTACAGTACGCCAACGAGAAGTGACGGCAATAGCTCAGCTTGATTTTGTCAAGTTGAGCTAAAAATGCAAGGTCAGCTCCATAAATGGTCAGCTGGTAAGAAATATTGAATGTAAGATAAATAAATTAGTGTTGGAACAAGTATGCAATTAACGGGACATTCTGTTAACCCCTTATCTAACAAATCGGCCACATTTGCCCACATAATAAACAAACTGAGCAGTTGAAAAAATATTGTTTTTTCCAAAAATTTCAACAAAACCATACCATGTGACCAGGGGTCAGCCTGTCAGCTGATTTTAGGGAAAAGTGACTTCTCCCTCCAGAGACTTTAGGGAGAAGTCAAGGGCCAGGAGGGAGAAGTCAGTGGACATGAGTGAGAAGTCAAAAAAAAAACATAAAACGTATATGACATCGTGGCAATATAAATGTACATGGAGTACACAATTGTGGAGAAAAAAATAAATAAAAGTTGTACAAACATACATACACACACAAAACTAAGTCATGTAGGTTAAAATCCTCCCCCCCTCCCCTCCAAAAAATTGTGTCGTTCATGGTTTCTAAATATCCTAACTCTTTCCCTAACAGTGATGACTAGGGTTACCATGCAGTTGATTTTGTATTTTCCTTAATGCAGTGGATTTGAAATTTAGCATTACCCATGGAGAGAGTGTTCTTCTCTGTAATAGAAGGTATATTCTTTTAAAAAAAATATTTAAAGTATTTAAAATAAATTTCAAGTTCACATAAGAAGCTGGGTCATTCATGGTTTCTGAATGTCCTAATTGAATTGAAAAGCGTAGTTTTTAAAAAAGTATTTGATATCCTTCATAAATTAAGCGTCATTAACAATTTAAGTTAATTTATTTCTGAGGTAAATGACAAAATATTTCTGTTGTCTCCCTTTCTTGCTCCGCTGGGTAATAATACACTGTTCAGAAAAATGACAATTTCTACCAACCATCTTAAATTGACACAAAGAAAACCTTTCAATTCAAATTGCGGGGCGAATTTCAATGCAACCAATTTTTTTGTGGAACAGAGCGTAACCATAAGCAATTTCGACGTTTGTATCGATGAACTGTCTCCTACACATTTTTGGGGTTTTAAAACGGTGGTTAACTTTAATAAATTCTAATTAACTCAATGCGTGTCTTGTGTGATTCGTTGTTTTTGCTGGCACTTTTGTTTTTAAATAGCATTTTGTGCTAGTTGCTATCAGTTGGGGTGTATTGTTCGAACGACTACGCCATTACAACTCTTTTCAGAAAAATGAAATTGGGCTAGTTTAGGCTATTTTCAGAACCGTATGACGGATTTTAACAGCAGCCGTGTTTATTTTTTTGTGAATGCGGAAGTGGTTTTTTTTGGAAATAAAACATGCTATGTCTCCCAAGAAGTTTTGGAGGGCGACTTGAATTTCGCCCCCAATGTAAGCCTAGGCGACATGAGGAATGACAAGGCGACTTCTTCGCCCTAGTCACCCACTCGGCTGACCCCTGCATGTGACCCCTCATTGGGGGTCATACGATATGGTTTTGTTGAAATTGTTTGAAAAATTTGAACACATAACATTTAAAATAATAAATTTTGATATCGTCTGAATTGGGTAAAGGGTTAATCATTACCTAATGTAGACTACAATCAGTGGTGTAAGTTCCTGCAAGTCAAAAAACCAGAATATTCATAACAGGGGTAATTAAGTCAAAACAGGTCAAAAAGCCAAAATAATCACACTTGATGTGATCATAACTAGTTGCTGTAAGACTCAGCCTCAACCTAGGCCAATCTAGGCTCGTTTGAGCCCAGATCAGCCTGAGGTGTGGTCAAGTCTTGCAAAGACTGGCACACATGACGGCTTCATCTGGCAAAACAGCTGATTTAGCAGACAGTTCACCACTAAATTCAATAGCAAAGAATGAAAAACCTCGGACATACCGTAAAAATCACAGTAAAAATCAGAGTACAAATAACTCTATAACAAGAATATTCATGTTCCTGAGCATAGACTAGGAAAGGCTGAAAACAGTAACGAAAACCCGGAATTCTGGAAAAGACCAGAAAACTTATATCCTTGTACAATACAGTACATACAAATTATTTATTTATTTATTGGTGTTTAAGGTCACATATTTCTGCACAATGGCTAATCATGACCTTGACAGTTTTACGGGTGGAGGAAGCCGGAGTACCCATAGAGAACCACCGAGCAACTGTCAGCTCCCCAACATACTAACTCTGCACAAGCAGGGTTAGCAATAGTTGAAGACAGGTGCATCATCGACTTGCAATGCGCCTTAGTACACAATGCCACCATGCCCCCACATGGGCAATGGGGGTGATGTGTCTTGCCCAAGGACACAATGCAGTTGCAGCAGGTGGGATTCAAACAAAGGACTTCTCGGCTTGCAGCCTGCACCTCTACCTACTGAGCCACAGTGCCCCCACATACAGATTATTACAACAGTCAATTCATTTGGGTCAATGTATTCTGTCAAGTTGATGAAACCACATCAGCCAGATCATATTAGATGCCATAGCCTCATGAATGAGATGGCATATGATAACCCACACTGACTGACTGTTGTAATAAATTGTTTATCATATGCCAGTGGATATTTAAAAATTTAATACAACATCTAACGTGTGCACAAAAAAGAAATTTTGTAATATTTGTCCAGAATGTGCAGTGGAAAGGTGCATCAAAATGTTTAGGTGCCACAAAGTAGGCCATTTTTTTGTAAATTGCATGTGGGCGGGTGGTTTTTTATTTTATTTTTTATTCCTGTAATTATTTTTTTGCCATCAAAAGTTCATGTTTTTGGATTGTTTTATGTTTTATACCTCATAATCTACAGAATAGCATGGGTGGTGGTGTATTTCGTCCCTTGAATGCAAGAAGGCTTTGCAAAGCTAAAGCATTGCAAAGCCTTGTTGCACTCATGAGACAAATTTATAAATTTTATTAACTTGGATAAAATATCAGACATAAACCATTTAATTTCTATTTATTTAAGTTTCCAATAGTTATAAAACGAGAACATGCAGCAGCCAAAAGAACCATGCAGGAGGGACTGAGAAACAAATTTTTAACTTTCTTTAGGCCTTATTTAGTGTTTTTAATATTGTCCCCTTGAAAAAGATCATACATCAACGACGTCAGTTGACTGCCATTTGAGACAGGCATGATGTGGATATGGAACAGCCAACACTCATTTTCTGGTGAACCAGATTGGAAGAGCAAACTACACTGATACTGATGAGGCCAGTAGTTTTGAAAATCAGGAGGAGAGCAACTAATGAGGTTCAGAAGGGTGAATACCCCTATAGTTCATCAGTCATTTTGCTATGATTTGAAAATCCCAATTCAACACCATGAATTGGGAAGTGTTACCGTTAAATGCCTATTTCCGTTTGGAGGTTTTGGAACAAGTTAGATTTTGGCAATACACCGAAAAAACAAACCAATTCTTTGGGGAAACCCCCAATGAAAGTGTCAATGACACTGTAGCTTAACTTGTGTGTTGTGTTTGATGAAAAGGATAATGTTCAATGTTTATGAAAGGATTATGAAATAAGACAAGAATTGTGATAATTGGGAATATCTTCATTTCTGTTCCCTGTATGCCATGTTTTTGATAAAAATAATATGAGGTGTACACTGTACTAAAGAGCTGAGGGGAGGGTTAATGTGACCTCACAGTTAATGTATGTGACATTCACAGTTAACGTATATCAACAAAAGTTACAGTGAAATTATTCCAAAACGAGTCATCCTATCAAGTTACATTGAAATCCCTTCATAAATATGGCCTGTAGACTGTGCTAAAGGTTTTCAGGCTTCGGGCCCCTGTAGCCGTCAGTTTCCCAATTGCATCCAAAGGGGACGTTCTCATCTAGACATTATATGAAGTCAACCTACCAAGTTACAATGAAATCCCTTCATAAATATGACCTGTAGATTGTGCTAAAGATTTTTGGGCTTTGGGCTCGGGCAGCCATCATGGTTGAATGATCGCAACCAAAAGGGGACATGTTCATCTGGGCATCATCTGGTGTGATCCTACGAAGTTACAATGAAATCCCTTCATAAATATGACCTGTAGACTGTACTCAAGGTTTTCGGGCTTCAGGCCCCTGAAGCCGTCACAGTTGACCAATCATGACCAAAAGGGGATGTCATCATCTAGGCATTATATGGAGTCAAACTTACAGGTTACAATGAAATCCTTCCATAAATATGACCTATAGACTATGCTAAAGGTTTTGGGGTTTTGGGTTCGGGCAGCCATCAAGGCTGAATGATCGCGACCAAAAGGGGGACGTTCTCATCTAGACATTATTTGGAGTCATCCTACCAAGGTACAATGAAATCTAATATATAAATGCGAATGTCTATATCTATATCTCTATCTCTCTGTATCTCTACCTATCTTTGATCCGAGTGAACTCCGTTTATCGACCGATCGATCTCAAATTTTGTACACGGGGGTAATTCGTCCCTGCGAGTAACACGGGGTGGGTGACGTGCCCGTGCAGGGTGACCTTGACCTTGAAATTGATGACCTTGACCTTGAAATTGATGACCTTGACCTTTTATTTCGAAAACGGCTGTGCCGATCGGGCTAAAATTTCATATGTGCGGGTATATTGACCCATCGATCATTTTGACTTTATCGGGCTGTCCGTGCGGGGTGACCTTGACCATGAAATTGGTGACCTTGACCTTTTATTTCGAAAACGGCTGGGCTGATCGGGCAAAAATTTCATATGTGCAGGTATATTGACCCATCGATCATTTTGACTTTATCGGGGTGCCCGTGCGGGGTAACACTGACCTTGACCTTTTATTTCGAAAACGGCTGGGCCCATCGCGCTTATATTTCATATGTGCGGGTATATTGACTCATCGATCATTCTGACTTTATTGGAGAGCCTGTGTGGGGTGACCTTGACCTTGCAATTGGTGACCTTGACCTTCTATTTCGAAAACGCCTGATATAACCATTTTCTCCCATGCAACACCGGGTATCACCCGCTAGTCCATTCATAAATATCACCTGTAGACTGTGCTAAAAGTTTTCGGGCTTCAGGCTCTTGTAGCCGTCACAGTTACCTAATGGTGTCCAAAAGGGGCTGTTCTCATCTAGACATTATATGAAGTCAACCTACCAAGTTACAATGAAATCCCATCATATATATGACCTGAAGACTGTGCTAAGGTTTTTGGGCTTTGGGTTTGGGCAGCCATCATGGCTGAATGATCGCAACCAAAAGGAGACATTCTCATCTGGAGTGATCCTACAAAGTTACAATGAAATCCCTTCATAAATATGACCTGTAGACTGTGCTCAAGATTTTCGGGCCTTGGGCACCTGTAGCCATCACAGTTGACCAATTATGACCAAAAGGGGATGTCATCATCTAGGCATTATATGGAGTCAACCTAACAAGTTACAATGAAATCCTTCCATAAATACGACCTTTTGACTATGCTAAAGGTTTTTGGGCTCAGGCAGCCATCAAGGCTGAATGATCATGACCAAAAGGGGACGATCTCATCTAGACATTATTTGGAGTCATCCTACCAAGTTACAATGAAATCCCTTCATAAATATGACCCATAGACTGTGCTAAAGGTTTTCGGGCTTCAGGCCCCTGTAGCTGTCACAGTTGCACAATCACGTCCAAAAGGGGACTTTCTCATCTAGACATTATATGAAGTCAACCCATCAAGTTACAATGAAATTCCTCAATAAATATGACCTGTAGACTGTGCTAAAGGTTTTCGGGTTTTGGGCCGCACAGTCGTCACAGTTGGCAGATCATGCCCAAATGGGGAAATTCTCATCTAGACATCATAAGGAGTCATCCTACCAAGTTACAATGAAATCCCTCCATATTAAACATGACCTGCAGACTGTGCTAAAAGTTTTTGGGTTTTGGGCTTGGGCAGCCTTCACGGTTGACAGATCATGCCCAAAAGGGGACGTTCTCATCTAGGCATTATACAGAGGCATCCTACCAAGTTACAATGAAATCCCTTCATAAATATGACCTGTAGACTGTGCTAATGGTTTTCGGGTTTTGGGCTCGGGCAGCCATACCGGTTGACCGATCGCGAAAAAGGGGACGTTCTCATCTAGACATGACTTTGTCAAGTTAAGCTAAAAATGAACAGAACCAAACCAATTACTGAATATCGAAAATGTCTGTATTTTAAAATTTTCATACATACATTATTTATAATGGCTTTCTCAGGTTTGATAGCAGCTGAAGTGTTCAATTTCATGAAAGAAAATATGGATTTTCTTTTCAATTTTGTTTACCTTTAACCATACATATGTTCAAAATTATGAGTCTCTTGGAGAAAAAATAGTCATTCAAAAATATATCATGTTGTATTATCATTACCATCTTTCGAAAAGTGCGTTGCTAGTTTTTTTGCTGATGTTATAGTAATTAGCACCAGCATTCCCGAATGCTAATGTGAATTAGCAGGGCTGGAGATCACAAAAGTCTGAAAGAGGCCTTCAAAGGTTAAGGTGTGTTTGGGACAAGTCACAAGATTATTGTAGATATGATTTAGGTTTGCAAAAGGATGCAAATTTTGGCAGGGGCTGCACGTTGAAAATATTGATTGATTTACCCCACACATTTACTGAACAGCCATCCTATTTAATGACGTTATGACGTATCACGTTCCTGGCCAAAAAAAAAGCTGCTCGGGTTCAAGGGGTTAAATGTATGAGGAAATGCTGAATTATGACAGTAACTTGCCACTGGCCACAGAGTGCTGCTTTCTCAAAACAACACATTTATATGCCCTCCCAGTATATTAGTGCTCCACAACATTTTTCAACAAGTGCCTTTTTCAGCACCCAAAAAATAGAAAACACGGGTGCTGACAGGATCAAATGCACTTGCACCCATCTCATTTCCAGGACTGAGAAAGTATGGAAAATTGGCCAGGCCCTTGAGGATTAAAATAAAAAAGACAAGGGGAGTGTGTATTAGATTTACTCTGAGAACTATCAATTGGATACTTGTGTATTTTAGAATGCAGTACAAACCTATGACAATGGTTTACATAATTTCCAATGGTACATTGTTCATGACAATGATTATATCATAATCTAGTTGAGGTGCCTGAAGGGAATTCTGTCATGTACATTTTATTTTAAAAAAAACCCTAGGTTATGGAAAAATTAAATAAAGAGGTGTAATGGGAAATGCAGTTTTCAACATTCCAATATAAAATATGAACAGTTTACCTGTGTAGGGGCAATAAAGACCGTTTTGGCTGTTTATCTACTGGTTGTAATTTTCTTGCTTTGTCTCTGTGTTTTTCTGAAAACAAAAAAGAACATGTATATCAAACTACCTTGCGCTGCATGTAATAAGCACAATATTTTCTTCAAGTTATTAGTGTTTGTGTTGGGGTAGTGGTGGTTGGATGGATGGGTTGTAAAGAGAACAATATATTCCCATAAATTAGTTCACCTCATTAACCATTGAACCCTGGTGGTATATTTCATATTTAGTCCAATGGCAGCAGTAGAGCTACACGTTGAAAACATTTATTGGTCTATCCCACACATTCACTTAACAGCCATCCTACTCAATGAAATTATGACATTATCATGTTCCTGAGCCAGAAAAATGGCCTCTTGGTTTCAAAGTGTTAATTTCTTTATAAGCAAATGAACAACAAATGAAAATCTCCCACATGCACAAAACCCAAGCACGAAAATAAGCAGACTGTCATCTGTAAAATAAGGTCCCCAGAGGATGAATTTGTGATGCTACCCGGCACAGCAGGGTAGCATCACTAAATTTACCTTCTGTGGACCTCAATCTGAATCAGAGTCTCAAAACTAAACAGAAAGAGGTACCCAGAGGATCAATTGGCCCACTGTATGGGATAGCATCATCAAATTCACCCTCTGGGGACCTCATTCGGCAAATGTCAGGCTACTTATTTTCAGGCCTGACTAAACCCCATAAGGAATGATTGGAGACAACAGAAACCCAACACATGTTGCTCTTTGGACAAAAATATTCAAGAGGTCAGATTTGAGCTCTTACATCTTGACAATTGTTGGAATGCAGATTCAGCAAAGACAGAGAGATACAGTTGCATTTATATATTAGATTTCCCCAACAAGTACCTCTCTATATTTTTTTATGAATATTAAGAGTTATTCTGGTGAAGTCTGAACCAAAGTTCCAAGCTCTTGGGCCACCAGTCTAATTCTGCCAGGAACCAGTCTAGCCTATAAATAGTCTATCATCTATGTTTAAATTCACTCGTCTGGAATGTTTCAGTTGGTCAGAAAAGCAAACCCCAACTGAAAAATTTCAGATGATTGAATCTAAAAAATACAAGACATTTGTTTTCTTTGAATCAATGTAAGAAATGTTCCTCATTCAAAACTTGATTTGACCAAATGTTCTGACATTACCATTAGGAATTAAGATCACCCCAGCCATAGACTATGCCACATAGTTTCATCTATTGTGTTAATATCTTGATGCTTCCGAGGCAAATTCAATATTTACTAAAAACTGCTACTATAATCAAGAAATTCACCTAAAAACAAATAATCGGTGTTATCTGTGACAGCTTTGATGATGAGAAACAAGTGGAACAATGTCTCAAGAACAAATGATGTGCATACAATGACATCTTTAATATTACGTGAGAATAACTTTGTGTAGCAAAACATACATATAATGACATAATAGTATTACAGTGGAGCCCACTTAATTGGATATCTCTTTACTAAATAATCCTGTTGGTTGAATATAATTCATCAACACCAAACCATTTACCATATCTCCAGTACAAATTTGACCTGTTAATTAAATATAGGTAAAAGAGTAAACTCCTGTTAATTGAATAAAAAAAACTTGTAACCTGTTAAGAAATTACCCTGACTCTCCCCAGTTTTCCTTTGTTTATAGACCTATTTGGCCTCAGTACATCCAATACATGCATTTAATCTATTATACCTTGTTTGACAGAGCTGATAGAGCTCTGTCAAACAAGATATAATAGAATAAATAGTAAATTTATCTCTAAAATACAGGAAAGTGACACAATCCCTGTTAATTGAATACTCCTGTTAATTGAATAATTTCCATTGGCAAAGTGGCTATTCAATTAACAGGATTCCACTGTACTATTAATGCAATGAGTTCATTAATTTCTGGATGAATGGCCGGCAAACTTGACCTTAGAGTTATAACCTTGGGTGAAGATCATGACACATCCTTGGGTAATGAGCAAGCATTGGGTGAAGTATGAACAAGATCCATTGAATCGTTTTTGATTTACTGAACAAAGTTAAAACAGACAAAAGGTCAGTGATCTTGAGCCTGGGATTATGACCTTGGATCAAAGTCATCACACACCTTTGGGTGATGAGCAAGAGCACTGTGTGAAGTATGAACAAGATCTGTCTATTTCATACATTATTATGGACCAGACAAAGTTACATGGAGAACACATAAAGGGTCTGTGACCTTGACCTTGGAGTTATGATCTTGAATCAAGGTAATGACACACACCTAAGACACGAGTAAGCATTACATGTGTGTGAAGTATAAACAAGATCTCTAAATTGAATTGTTCTTTATGGACTGGACAAACTTACAATACACGAACAGTCTGTGACCTTGACATTGAAGTTGTAACCATGGGTGGGTGGATGGATGGACAAGGCTCCTAATAAAATCTAGTACAATGTAGTTTATGATACTGAAAACAACATGTATCAATTAATCACTTCATTTTCATTTTTATGAACAAAATAGTATTGTGAGATAAGAATATAAATATGCTACATATGTGTAAATAATTATTGATGTTTTACCAATTTTTTTCTGTAAGTCTGATGCTTTTCTTAAAGCTTTGGAATGATCTGTTGTGGATTTTCTTTTTCCTGCTGTCTGTAATACAAAGAAAATGAAAACAATAACAAAACATGCTACATTTCTGTGACATACATACAAACATGTACACTGAGGTAAAAATATCCAATTTTCAACAAGCATAATGCAACCAGAAATTTATCCAATTTATCGACTTCTGTACAACAAGAATGAATTGATTAAGTTTGCTCAGTAGAAAAAGTTAGCTTTTTTATATTTTGAAATCAGTGTGCAATAAATATTCAATGTGATTTATGAATTGCGCTATGTGCTGCACAATTTCATAGTTATCAGCATGATACTTTCTCATTAACTGGTAGAATGCCGAAATATTTTGGGTTGTCAAAATTTGTTCACCTGATTTTGCAATGAACATTGATGGGAGAGTGCCCATAGGCACTCTCCCATCAATTGTACGCAACCAAACTCTACAGGCTAGACAATTACACTAGATAATATGAAGCACATCCACAGAATATGAAGATATCTGTACTTCAGAGTATAGCCCAAATATGGGCTTCCAGCACTCTACCATTTAAAAATAAAAAGAACAAGGAGGGTGAAAACTTCTGTGTAATTTTGTTGTTTGGTACACGCTAGAATAGATTTTCTTCTCATCAAATCATCTGGGATGTAGGGAGTAATGTACAATATAGAATACATATCTGTCAAGTCCTACAGGTTGAGAAAGCAACTGAGTGGTTGATAGACACATCACAGCAGAAAACTTTTCTTACATTAAGATAGTTAGACCTGTCTAGGGCTGCATGGTATACTGATAAACTGGCAATTATTTAAAATTATACCATATTGATACCAGCATTGTTTTAAAATACTCATATATCATACATGTAACTAACAGAACTGTTATAAACTATTAACATTGAATTTCATATTATTATTGTAGGGTGGTTAATTAGCGTAAGCTTTTGGCTCAGCCGAGGCAAAAAAAATTATCGTCGACTAAAATAAAGCCGAGACCAATTTTCAAACTGCCGAATAGTTTTGAACGTGAGTGTACTGAACCTGTGCAATTATCAATGCGGCAAAATGTTTTTATCATTTGGAACTCATTCTTGGTAATAGATCAAATCTCTATTTGAGTCACAACTGCTACTAGCATATATACTGCATCTGCAAAACGATTCGCAAGTTTGACAGGACATTCAACTCAACGAAAGCAGCAAGCGTGCTTTGGACTGGTGTTGTAAATACGAAGGTGTACAGTATACTGTCACATGATTTTTGGATTGCTTTAAAAAATATCTGGGCAATGGAACGCACTGAGGATAAAGCTTTCCACATCATGGCCTAGGCTTTTAGACGAGGCCACTGATTTGGCCTAAGCAAAAATTTTAGCTGAGGCAAATTCTCCTAATTAGGCTTTCCCAAACCCAGTTTGGGAAAGACTATTGTTATTCTTCTTTTTCAGAATTTTCTTTTTTTTTTCTTTTTTTATTAGGCTTTCCCAAACCCAGTTTGGGAAAGACTATTGTTATTCTTTTTCAAAATTTTTCTTCTCTATTTTTTTTTTTTTTTTTTTTTTTCCTCCCTGAATTTTGTCTGTTCAACTGCTCGAAAACAAGTTGTACGATTTTGACCAAATTCGGCACACTTATGTAATGTCATAAAATCTAGTGAAATGCGGTATCGTCATATCTGTGAAAATGCATATTTTCAAAATATTCTGCCAAAACCTTCAAAATTTCACCATTTTTCGAATGTCTCAAAATTGTTTACAGTTATTTAGCTCAAATTTTCCACACATTTACAGCATAATATGATACACCACAATCACCACTCAAATCTTTCAACATTAACCCCCCACTGGCCAAAAATGACATGAATGTAGATTTTTTCTTCAAAATTGTCTAACTTCAAGGGCAAATTTCTCTAATAACAAGGTTGCTGTAACAATTATTTTGGTTTGGATAGATGCAACAATGATTGCAGAATAAAGTTACTGTTTACTTTTTAATCTCAGATTTAACCCCCAAGCACAATGAGGGCGAGGATAAGAGTACCGTTTGAAAATGCCAAAATTAGCCAACTTTGGTTGCTTTTTCTATCATTTTGGATATAGTTAATTTCAAACACTTTTCATGTACGTATTCACAGTTGACTACCGAGCATATTTGCTGTTGTAAGTTTGGTTGTAAAGTTTAACCCTATCCCATTCTGGTTGCATAAAAGTAGGTACCTTCCAAAAAAACTCAAATTTTTTAAGAATTTGATAAGTTTAGGTGACGATTTACTCCATTTTTAATTGCTTGAGCTCTGAATGTTTTCTGTAGCTGCTTGCATCAGTCAAAGTATGACAAATTTTGTTCTATATGTTATTATTAAAAGTTTAACCCTTGGCAGATTTGAGACTTCCCATAAGGGTACTGTCGGAATAATTGTTATTTTCGCCAACTTCAAGGGCAAATTTCTCTAATTACAAAGTAGTTGTAACAATGAGTTTTGATATGGCTAAATGCAACAATGATTGTGGAAGAAAGTTACTGTTTACTTCTTAATCTCAGATTTAACCCTCAAGCACAATGAGGGCGAGAATAAGAGTACCGTTTGAAAATGCCAAAATTAGCCATCTTTGGTTGCTTTTTTCTATCAATTTGGAAAGGGTTAATTTCAAAAACTTTTCATGTACGTACTCACAATTGACTACCGAGCATATTTGCTGTTGTAAGTTTGGTTGTAAAGTTTAACCCTATCCCATTCTGGTTGCATAAAAGTAGGTACCATCCAAAAAAACTCCAATTTTTCAGAATTTGGTAACTTTAGGTGGCGATTTACTTCATTCCTAATAGCTTGAGCTCTGAATTTTTTCTATAGCTGCTTGCAGCAGTCAAAGTATGACAAATTTTGTTCTATATATTATTATTAAAAGTTTAACCCTTGGCAGATTTGAGACTTCCCATAAGAGTACTGTCGGAATAATTGTTATTTTCGCCAACGTTTACATGCACTTTCTCAGCATGGGAGCCATATTGTCTCAAAACCTTTTCCATGAGAGGATTGGGCCTTCATCCAAGAACAATTTTACTGTTGTATATTTTATTCAAAGATTTAACCTTCACCCAGTTTTCGGGCCTTGAATTTGAGTGCCCTAAAATTCTTCATAAAATTGGCTAATTTGGAGCTCACTTTTCTTCCATTTTCGAAAGGAATAACGAAAAATGATTTACATGTTTGTATTTATAATTGCCTACCGAGCATATTTGCTGTTGTAAGTCTAGTTGTAAAGTTTAACCCTATGCTCGTTCTGTTTGCATAAAGATAGGTGCAGTCCAAAAAAACTATTGTTTTTCAGAATTGGTAAGTTCAAGTGACGATTTACTCCATTCCTAATTGATTGAGCGCTGAACGTTTTCTATGGCTGTATGCAGCAGTCATAGTATGACAACTTTTGTTTTTTATGTCATTATTAAAAGTTTAACCGTTGGCAGATTTGAGACTGCCCATATGGGTACGGTCAGAATAATTTTAATTTTCATAAAATCACTGAATATTGATAAGCATGCAGTGGTAGTTTGGAATAGAATATCCGAAAATGCTTTCGAAATTCGGATTCACAGTTCAATGCCAAGAATATTTTCTGTTATAAGGTTGCTGTAAAGTTTAACTCCATCCCTGTCTCAAATGCATAAAAATTGGTGCCGTCGAAAAAAACCTCTCATTTTTTTCAGAATTCCGTAGGTTTAAGTGACAATTGTCTCCATTCTAATTCATTGAGCGCTGAATGTTTTCTATTCCTGCATGCAGCAAGCATAGCATGACAACTTCTGTTTTATACATTATTATCAATAGTTTAACCTTTGGCATATTTAGGAGTTCCCATGTGGATATAGTCGGAATAATTGTTATTTTCGTAAAATCAATCCCTGAATATATTGGTAAGTGTGCAGTGGCCTTTTGGTGGTGCTACATGAAGCCGCAAATAGTTAAGGTTGAAAAGTTCATCAAATAGACAGATATAATGCCTAACTCAGCCGGTGACAGGTAAATAATGAATGGAAAAGTCATTGAATTGAGAATAAAGTAGGGATGAATCGCGCCCTCGGTTTCCACCTGATCCACGGTATTTCCACGCGCGGCACTTGACAAATATACTAAACTGTCGGGCAGGGACAGCAGAAAACATTCTGAGAATTTCAAGTTGCTGCCTTGCATGGTCGGGACATAATTGGAGTATATCCGACATTGTAACTGTTCAATTTGAATGTTAAATTACCCAGATGACGGCTTTTTCTCCACCAGATAATCCCACCTGCGGCAACCACGTTGTGTCCTTGGGCAAGACACTTCATCTCCACTGCCTGCGTGGGGCACGGTGACGTTGTGTACTAAGGCGTACTGCACGTCGATCGTGCACTTGTCTTCAACCAATTCTAACCCTGCTTGTGTGGAGTTTGTATGTTGGGGAGCTGACAGTTGCTCGCCGTTGCTCGTTGGTTCTCTCCGGGTACTCCGGCTTCCTCCACCCGTAAAACTGTTGCGGTCATGATTAGCCAGTGTGCATAAATATGTGACCTTAACCACCAATAAATAAATAAATAAATTCTCCACCGGATCGAGTTGTTAGTTTCTGCCGGGAGGGTCTAAAATAAGCAGTTTACCTCAAAACTTTTTGTCCCATATGAATGTGTAAATATTTAAAGTAGGGCTGTCGCGATTATTCGATTAGTCGACTAACCGTCGACTATTGAAGTAGTCGACGTTTTTTTTATTTTTAGTCGATCATCATTCATTTTCAAGGTGGTACACGTCTACTACACGTTGGGGCTAAATTGCATTGCTTTGTGAGGTGAATGATCAATGAAGGTGAATAACTTTAAATATCTAACCATAGTTAACATTCATATCCGGAAGACTGTACGACTGTCACTGACTGTGTAAGAAAGAACACTCACAGTTACTCGAGAAGAATAGATTCTTCTGAATTTCTCCAGTCTTGTACACACGAATGCACCCATTGGAAAACCCAAAGCGCGGAAGTGACAAAAGTATGACGAAAGTCAGAACGTCAGATCACTTCTCAAAGTTCGGAACTTCAGACTAAGATCCAATTTTAACAACTGACGAGAGAATGCATAGATCTCAATGTTCAAAATTTCGAGAAACTTATTGCAGAAAGGAAACATATGCAGGAACGTTCTTTGGTAAATTCATTTTAATTCATCGGCTTCAATCTAGATCAAACTTGGACCCGCAGTCAGTAATATTATTTTGGGGGTTGGTACGTCCTACAGGACGTACCAACCCCAAAAATTATATTACGGACTGTGGGTCCAAGATTGGACTACATGTAGCTTCAGTCGGGACCGATTTGTTGTTCCCACAGCTCCACTTCGTCTGAACACACTGGTACCATTGTCATTTTCAGAGTTTTACGAACAGAAGAATGATTTGCTAAAAAATCATGGGAAGCGACTATTAATCGACTAACCATCGATTACTGGTCACGATTAGTTGATTACAAAAAATGATAGTCGCGACAGCCCTAATTTAAAGCTGGACAGTTCATCAAATAGACAGAAATAATGCCAAACTCGACTGGTGATAGGTAAATAGTGAATGGAAACGGCATTTCATTGGGAATAGAGTAGGGACGAATCGTCCCCACAGTTTCCATGCGATCCACATTGTTCCCACGCGGTCACGCCACTTGACAAAGATACTGTTCTGTCGAGCAGGGATAGTAGAACAACTTTTGAAGATTTCGTGCATCTGCCTTCACTGGTCTAGACGCTGTGTACTAAGGCATACTGCACGTCGATGGTGCGCATGTCTTCAACCAATCTAACCCTGCCCGTGCTACAGTGCGGAGGCACGATGTTGGGGAGCTGGCAGCTGCTCGTCATTGCTTGTTTATTTTATTTTTTTTTTTTCCTCCCTGAATTTTGTCTGTTGAACTGCTCGAAATCAAGCTGTACGATTTTGACCAAATTAGGCACACTTATGTAATGTCATAAAATCTAGTGAAATGTGGTATCGTAATATCTGTGAAAATGCGTGTTTTCAAAATTTTTCTGCCAAAACCTTCAAAATTTCACCATTTTTCTAATGTCTCAAAATTGTTTACAGTTATTTAGCTCAAATTTTCCACACATTTAGAGCATAATATGATACACCACAATCACCACTCAGATCTTTCAACTTTAACCCCCACTGGCCAAAAATGACATGAATATAGAATTTTTCTTCAAAATTGACCAACTTCAAGGGCAAATTTCTCTAATAACAAGGTTGTTGTAACAATTATTTGGGTTTGGATAGATGCAACAATGATTGCGGAAGAAAGTTACTGTTTACTTTTTAATCTCAGATTTAACCCTCAAGCACAATGAGGGTGAGAATAAGAGTACCGTTTGAAAATGCCAAAATTAACCAACTTTGGTTGCTTTTTCCATCATTTTGGGTCAATTTCAAACACTTTTTGTGTACGTATTCACAATTGACTACAGAGCATATTTGCTGTTGTAAGTTTGGTTGTAAAGTTTAACCCTATCCCATTCTGGTTGCATAAAAGTAGGAACCGTCCAAAAAAATTCCAATTTTTCAGAATTTGGTAAATTTAGGTGACGATTTACTCCATTTTTAATTGCTTGAGCTCTGAATGTTTTCTATAGCTGCTTGCATCAGTCAAAGTATGACAAATTTTGTTCTGTATGTTATTATTAAAAGTTTAACCCTTGGCAGATTTGAGACTTCCCATAACGGTACTGTCGGAATATTTGTTATTTTCGCCAACTTCAAGAGCAAATTTTTCTAATTACAAGGTAGTTGTAATAATTATTTTGGTATGGCTAGATGCAATAATGATTGTGGAAGAAAGTTACTGTTTACTTCTTAATCTCAGATTTAACCCTCTAGCACAATGAGGGCGAGAATAAGAGTACCGATTGTAAATGCCAACATTAGCCATTTTTGGTTGCCTTTTCTATCATTTTGGAAAGGGTTAATTTCAAAAACTTTTCATGTACGTATTCACAATTGACTATTGAGCATATTTCCTGTTGTTAGTTTGGTTGTAAAGTTTAACCCTATCCCATTCTGGCTGCATAAAAGTAGGTACCGTCCATAAAAATTCCAATTTTTTCAGAATTTGGTAAATTTAGGTGGCGATTTACTCCATTTTTAATTGCTTGAGCTCTGAATGTTTTCTATAGCTGCTTGCAGCAGTCAAAGTATGACAAATTTTGTTCTATATGTTATTATTAAAAGTTTAACCCTTAGCAGATCTGAGACTTCCCATAAGGGTACTGTCAGAATAATTGTTATTTTCGCCAATGTTTACATGCACTTTCTCAGCACTGGAGCCATATTGGCTCAAAACCTTTTCCATGAGAGGATTGGGGCTTCATCCAAGAACAATTTTGCTGTTATATATTTTATTCAAAGTTTTAACCTTCACCCATTTTTCGGCCTTGAATTTGAGTGCCCTAAAATTCTTCATAAAATTGCCTAATTTGGAGCTCACTTTTCTTCCATTTTCGAGAGGAATATCGAACATTGGTCATATCTTAAACATAGATTATGATCCCTCATTCGAACAAGTGCATTGCATTTGTTCAAAAAATGAGGGGTCATAAACAATGTTCTGGAAGCAAATAAAACCATTAAAATTTCTAGTAATACAAGGACATTTTTACGAGTGTCATCTTCTATTTAGGTGATGTAAAGTATTTTGTTGCATAAAAGATATACATGTATGAAACAATTTTTTGAGGGCTTCTGTCCACCCATGTCATTTTTCTCATGAAATCCAGGTGCCTTATAATTCAGGCGTACATTTTTGTGTTATGTCTGTAATGGATTGGTGAATTATCCCCAATGTCTATACTGGTTTCATCTTGTGACAGTGAATGCCCTCTCCCTACCCAAGCAATGGGTGATGATTTTTGATCTGATAATTTGTGCTTTGTGAGTTTATTTCTCAAAAGTGAAAACGTCGAAACGACAAAAGCAGGGTTTTATTATTTATTATGGGGATGGTGCACTGATATCTGCGTTGAGCTATCTCTACCCAACCCACCACCATTCCCGCTGTTGACGTCCAGATATGTCTTGGTTGAATCTGCAGTGCAAGTATTTTCTTAGTAACTTGAAAACTATATTTTCACAAATGAGGCCTTGCAGACTCTTTAATGCTGCATTCATGGCTCATTAACAGTGTCAAAGCCAGTGGGGGGGGGGGGGGGGGGGGGGGGGGGGGGGGTCTCAGTCCTGGAAATGAGAAGGGTGCGAGTGCAATTGCTCCCATCAGCACCCTATTTTCTATTTTACGGAAGCTAAAAAATGCACTTGTTGAAAAATATTGTGGAGCACTAATATACTGTGAGGATAAAGGTGTGCCATTTTGAGAAAGCAGCACTCTGTGGCCAGTGGCAAGTTACTGTCATAATTCAGCAATTCCTGATACATTTAACCCTTTGAACACTAGTGGTATCTGCCATGCCAGTTCAGTGGCAGCAATTAGAAGAGTCCATATTCATTATTTGGGGTACACCAATTAATATTTTCAACGTGCAGCCTTGAGACTGCAGGTTGAAAATACTGATTGGTCTACCCCATCACATTCACTGAACAGCCACCCTACTTAATGAAATTATGATATATCATGTTCCTGGCTGGAAAAGCAGTCGCTTGGGTTCAAAGGGTTAAGATTTCTGGTGTTTGGTGACACTATTCCCTCGAAAATTCATATACTAACATTTTACAGGTGCAATTTACCCTCATCTTTGATTTTGTGGGAGGTTAAAACTGCACCCGTCAATTTTGTTCATTTCCAGCACTGGGGGTCTGTGGAAGCCTCTCTAAGTTAGCCCCCATCAAATGGTGATGTCGAAGAGTGACGCCTCAACCAACGTTATACACTAAACTTGCTATTCAATTTTTATTATTCTTCCACATTTTGCATCCAGAACATAGCTAGTGCTTGGAAGCAACAAAAAAAAAACTTAGTTGTTGGAGAATTTTGTTTAGTGAGCGTTGTCTCTTCCTCTGGTTGGGTTAATATAGTTGACTTGGTTAGGAGGAGATCATGAATAATTAGGTTCCTTTGTAATAATATAAAATCTTCATCGTGCCAATACCTGTATACAGTATATGAAAATATTGCTTGCTATTTAATATTACTATTTTAGTCAGAGCCCCCACCTGGTCGGAGTAGCCCTCCCCCTCCCCCAAAGGTCAGTCCCCATAACCCCCACCCCATCCCCGCTCACTGAAAAGAGTGACCTGTGTATTAGGCCTAAATTGACTTACTTATTCTTCTTCCCGTAATCCCTTGTCTGTTAAAATCGGTTGGGCTTTTTTTCCCTTTCTTTTAAAAGGTGCCAGATAAAATCTTTCAAACTGTTGGTTAACTCTTTTG
The DNA here is from genome assembly GCA_031216915.1 of Pictodentalium vernedei. NCBI lineage: Eukaryota > Metazoa > Mollusca > Scaphopoda > Dentaliida > Dentaliidae > Pictodentalium > Pictodentalium vernedei. The sequence goes on from CM062293.1 coordinate 154,798,898, forward strand.
CCTTGCATCAGAATTTTTAAAAAAAATGCGACCGAAAGAGAAAACTTCACATGTTCACAGTAGGGTTGTGATGATACACCAAATTCACAGTACGATACATATCTAGGTACACAAGTCACGATATGAAATGTATCTAGATACGTACCTTGATGTTCATCCCGGTATTGAAGCTACAGTTAAGATCACAGGGACAATGGTGGAGCCAGCAATTCATAGCTGGGGAGCACAGATACATTAGGGAGGAGGGGATAAACTTCAGCACCACCACCAATTTCCCATATTCGATCACGTTGTGCACTGACTGGTCACACGTGTCTGAGATCATACTCTGGCATATACCCATCCTTAACTTTACAAATGTGAGTTACCAAGTGGCCCCTCTGAGTCTCAGCACATCCTTCTACTTTTCAGTTTTAGAATAAAGACGATTTTAGTCACAGGCGCTGGTAATTATGATGAAAATAGGTAAGTAGTCATCTGATGATCACAACAACTAACCTTACCAAATACATGAAAAAATGCTGGAGTTCCCTGGTCCTGTAGGTTGCTCTCACACTTCATGGTTCGACTTGCACTTTGCAATTTTCAAATCGATTCACCAGAACGAAAAAAGTTGTAGAAGATGATTGTGGAGAATAACAGGTGCACATCAAAGGGCTAATTAATAGGCACCAACATCATAGAAAACATGTATGCTGTATTTGTCAAATGCTTTGAAAACACTTGTAAAATGGTGGCTAAAAATTTATCATTTCGCATAACCAACAGACGTTCATAATAAATTGGTGTATTGTTGCACTGTTTATATGAAGTTTTACTATTTTGGAATCGGAATGTTGGATGAGCGCATAAAATATTGAATCGCACCATGCAAGCCTCTTAGCAAAATTTTGGTGATTAGATCGCACCTCAGAGATCTTGCTTCGCAAACAGCGATGCGAACCCAAACAAAAAATACCCTGATTTAATAATCGGTATTCTGGTGTACCCCGGTGTTATATTCTGAATTGCAGGTATTTTAGTTTGCTAAATTACCCCAAGACTAAAATATGATGTGTTGAATGTACTGAGAGTGACTGAGTTGAATTTCAAGATTGGTGACCGGCCTATATAGTGGTATCATGATACGACGAAATTTGGATGTCCGCATTGGTACCTGTATCATGGCCATGGGTTGCCATATTGGTACAGTACGTGGAGAGTGTATTATCACTAAACCACCTGCAGAGTGGAGATCCCACCCGAGCAATAAATGCAAATTTGTTGCAAAGCATACTCAGCAGCAGCAAAGTTTCAGCCAATGGACCTCCGGGTTAAACCCGGAGGTCCATTGGCTGAAACATTGTGTTTTTTGTCGATATGTACAAAATTTGAAAGTCATAGCTTGGGTGATAACTCCACTCTGGGTGATTTAGTTGCAATCCACTCTCCACATACTGTATGTATTCTAGTACCGGGATATCGTCCCAAGCCTAGTTTGCAGTCTTGCACACTGTTCTTTTCCGCTGATGCATTTCGTCAACCCCTTCTGCGAAACAAATTCTCTCCAATAATATTCGAATTGAAAATAGAAAATGGCTGACTGCATTACAAAACTGTAACACACTCTTTTAGAAAATGAGCATTTGAGACGGTTTATCCGATACTGACCTGAATTTGCCGGAATATATGCCAATGAAAAGGTAATTTTACCTCCTTCTCAGAAATGCTTAGACTTTTATCACAAAACAAAATCGTTTTTCTTCTAAAACTGATGATTTTTATTGGCCATTTAGCTTCACCACAGGTGAAATTGGAAGAATGTTAGACTGAAAGGACGTATCAAAGTTCAAACCCAAAAATTATATTATTTTTACGAACTTTCAAGCCATGTTTGGAGAACATCGATGCAACTATAAATAGGATTTAATTACTTGTCTATATTTATACTTTTACACGAGTTCGAGTTTTGCTATGCAACTGTGGTCATCAATGAAAAAAGTAGTTCAGGCAGGCTGAGGACAGAAATCCCAATAACTGTAATTGAAACAGGCATTTTGTGGTGATTAGACAATCAATATGTTCATTTTTATGGAGTGTTTAAAGTATCTAACCGATGTCTCATCGCTTCCAAATAAGCTAGACTTTTGGTCGCTGTCAATACCACTATCCTCCATATTCTCCATCAGCCGAGTTGTCATCAAGTCGGAAATAAAATCACCATATTTCAGACACACAACATTTTTTTCATTTTCACGGAAGTGCAGCAGTCGACATCAACAAAAAATGAATTGTGGGTGAAAAATTTTACTTCACATGCGCGTTGTTGCTAGCAACGGACACCACCATCGTTTGTAAACTGTGAATTTTGAGCAACACATTGTCATTTTATAACATTCTTCAGTCGCTGTCGTTCAATTAAATTAAAAAATGCCTCCTAAGCAAGCACCGAAGGCTAAACAGGTATTGTATTTTTTATTGTCTCAACTGCCATCATCCTAAAAAAAAAACTTTTCTCTTCAAAAATTATATTTCCTTATTTCGTGAATTGGATTTGGCCCGGGGGAATTGAAGGCTGCAAGTTTATAACATGCTCATGCGAACCCGGAAATTTCAGAAATTTGCATAAACCTCTTTTGGGTTCCCCTGGTTTGGGGTCAGGTAATCCGGTAAACATGAAGAATAGCGGACCCAAAAAATTATAAAAAAATTACCAACTTTTCATGGTTTCCCTACATTCTTTAGTGGTTTTTCTTTATTAAATTTTGGGGAATAAAAATCACTTTTAGCCTGTTTCTACTAGTTTTTAACTTCCGTGATGAAGCAATTCAACTTGATCTTTTCTATCCGAAAGTGTGTGTTCGGGGTACGGGTCAAAACGTACCCAGACCGAAACATACCCAAGGAGTCAAAACGTACCCAGACTGAAACATACCCAGACCGAAACGTACCCAAACCAGGAGTCAAAACGTACCCACTGCAAATGGGCTTGGCGAAACTTCTGGCAGACAATTTGGGGCTCGTCTTTATACCCATTGATAAAAAATAAGATTTATTATGCAACAACATTTATTTGTTCAATCTATATAAAAACGTACATAGCACATCTACAAATAGCACGATAGTAGCAATAAACATAGCAACAGGTAAAAATAAAAAAAAGTGCATCTGTGAGGAGAGTACGAATGGTAATTTGGGGAAAGTAGATGCATAAATGTAGCAGACAATAAAAAACTATCATCGTAACAATACAATCAAAGCCTTTAAAATTCAGAACAAAACTGACAATTAATTATTACTTTTTTTTAGAGTTTAAGTAATTATTACTTAAACTCTACACCATAATTGGACACGAAAAAATCAATTATTTGTATATTAAGCAGATGTGTTAAAATGGCAGTATTGAATTGTATTCAAAATCAAGAACAATGCCGTCTGCTGTTTATTAATGACCTAGCTTGTCGGTGATAGCTGTCAAAACAGCTTAACAGTCAATCTTTTATCACACCTCCCCGATTGGACTCCCAAAATTTCTTCTTTCTGGCTAATTTTCTTTTTCTTTTTTTAACTGGTGTGGTCTTTGTTATATATATGATCTCAAATGAGTTCCCCTTTAATATTGAAATTTAGGAAACAAGTCAAGTAGATTTCATTTGCAACGAGCTTTAGCGAGCTGCAAATGACATTTACTTGACGAGTTTCCTAAATTTCAATATTAAACGAGAATGGGTTAGAGATTTTGTTTATCACATAATCCGATATTGTCATTTCTGCTGGTGTCAACTATTAACCCTTTACCATACCGCAATTACATGTAGTACAGACGACACTCGTAAAACAAATTCTGGTATAACCAAAAATTTTGATTTTTTTGCTTGCAAACATAGCTTATGACCCCTCATTGTAACAAGCGTTGCGCTCGTTACAATGAGGATCATAAGCTATGTTTGCAAGCAAAAAATTAATTAATCCTTTACCAAACTATACATGTACATGTACTGCAGACGACGCTCGTAAAACAAATTCTCGCATAACTAAAAAATTAGATTTTTTGCGCTCGTTCCAATGAGGGTCATAAGCTATGTTTGGAAGCAGAAAAATTTTTTAAAATTTAGTTATACGAGAATTTGTTTTACGAGTGTCGTCTGTACTACATGTGTCGTTAGGTAAAGGGTTAATTTATTTTTGGCTCCAAAACATAGCTTACAATGAGGGGTCATAAGCTATGTTTTGGAGCAAAAAATAAATTAATCCTTTACCAAACTATACATGTAGTGCAGACGACACAAGTAAAACAAATTCTCGCATAACTAAAAAATTGATTTTTTGCGCTCGTTCCAATGAGGGTCATAAGTTATGTTTTGCAAGCAAAAAATCTAAATTTTTAGTTATACGAGAATTTGTTTTACGAGTGTCGTCTGCACTACATGTGTCATTAGGTAAAGGTTTAATTTATTTTTGGCTCCAAAACATAGCTTATGACACCTCATTGTCACGAGCGCGTTGCGATCGTTACAATGAGGGATCATAAGCTATGTTTTGGAAGCGATATATGTAGTGCAAATGACACAAGTAAAACAAATTCTCTTATAACTAAAAATTTAGATTTTTTGCTTGCAAAACATAACTTATAAATATATTTTACATGAAAGTATATCTCACACGTAAGTTGGTCCATATATACAACCACACACTCTCAACAGTTTACTGGTGGAATATTCTCCTGGGTTGTATTTGTCCCAGGCGGCAAACAATTTGCCCTGAACATTTTTCTCAGCCTTTCTCTGATTTCTTATCACTTTTGATTCACGAAGAAGTCTCATTTGGACAGTTATGTAATTTGCTAACATCTGTCACCATTTTAATTTTCAAATTAAGTCCTGGATCACAAGAATGAGTGTGAGACATATGACCACTAATGAACACATTATTTTTCTCAATGACAGTAGCTGGGCAGCGGTAGCTTTTGCTTCGCTTGCTGCACCACCAGTAAGTTGTTTCACCCGTTTTGCACGTCACTGTGTATGCATATCCGTGATTCAACACCAGTTTTCTCTTCCCTTTCTGAGAACCACTGTCCACGACTTCGAATTCTAATGGTGTTTCCTCAGAGTCTAATACTCCATCAGGGTTTTCATCAGGTATAGAGTTTTCATGCACGGGATCAACTATGTCATAGTCTCTATTAGATATATTGAATGATGCGTTATTTGATGATGTAGCTGCCGACGATGATAAACGCGTGCTCTCGTGAACAGGTGTCTCTGAATTATTAGCAGGCGCCACAAAACTGTCCTGAGTACTCTCTTGAACAGGCGCGTCCGAAGAGGGGGCTGAACACCCAGCACTGCCACATTGCCACTGAAAATCTGTAATCTCGCCACGCACAATTTGTCGGTACAGAGTCCTGTCGATTCCTGTTTGACTTGTTCTATGCTGCCATCGGTTGCATATATCACAACACAAGGCCTCCTGTCTTGCCCTCACATTCCGTTGGCAATAAAGGCACGGATACTCTGGTCGTACTCGCGGATGTGTTGACCTTTCCGACATGATGAACTTAATAACATCATCGGGTGGTTACGCATATTTTATAGATGGCTAAATGTTTTCAAAATAAAGTAAACAATATGGTATCATTAGAAATAAAAGGGAAACTCATAACATTCAATACTGATTGATAATAGCTGTTTTTACATAGAACACTAACTTGTGTTTACACTGATCAGTAATAATCAGTGGTTACAATCATCACGACATAACATTGTCGGTTCCTACAAAAAAGTAATCAAAAGTTTAACAATGCTTGATAAATGTTGTTACAACAGAACAAACTAACATAGGTTCACTATAATTAATAATGATCAATAATAACCGGCTGTACCAACAGAAAATATAATTGATTCTGCAATTGTTTTTACTTATCACTCTCATTAACATTATGTTTTGAATGAATGACTTCTTCTTTCTTTATCTCTTTTTATTTGAGAAAAATGGTATTAGGTACGTTTTGACTCATGGTTTGGGTACATTTCATTCTGGGTACGTTTTGGTCTGCGTACGTTTTGACTCCTTGGGTACGTTTCGGTCTGGGTATGTTTCGGTCTGGGTACGTTTTGACCCGCATCCTGTGTTCGATTTGAAGCGCACTTGCTCTGCACTGGTACCGCAAGGAGAAGTCAGTAAGATTTTCATTTTTAAAGTAAGTTATTATTTAATAAATAGCACTGCGGTCGATGGGTTAGGGTCAGTCTAGCAAGGATTTGGGTTAGCTAACCCGAACCCTTCCTACACTGACCCTAATCAGTCGAACACGGTACAATTTCCTGAACTGTTGTGATACTGAATTCTCCACAAATGGGAGGAGATACCCACCGTGACGTCACATGTTTGACAGTTTCTGCTGAAAGAATGTCGCTGTTGATAAACACAATGTACCTCCCTTAGGGGAAGGAAAAACTTGGTAAATAATGTCAAAATGTATTAAAAACTCAGGGTTTTTGGTGCATATGTGAAGAAAAAACACTAAAGAATGTAGGGAAACCATGAAAAGTTGGTAATATTTGCATAATTTGTTGGGGCCACTATTCTTCATGTTTACCGGTAGTCCATATTTCGTTCTGAAATCATTTCAGGTAACCATTTTGGTTACCTAACGGGTTACCCATACAATATTCAATAATAGTTCAGAAATCCGAACGTAGCGACTTCTAAACACCGAGGGATACCGAGTTGAAGGAAAATAAGTAAGTAAGAGTTGTTTAAAAGGTTTAAGTATATGTGTGGGCATATAATGTAGTCCTTTGAAGCAATATATGTGTTATAACTGTTGATTTATTCTAGTAAACAGGCTTTGGATGATATCCTGGTACTCCTATACGTACAGATACGGCAGCCCACGATACGGGTACTTGTGCAGACATCCAAATTTTATTGTATCATGATACCACTATATAGGCCAGTCACCTTTGATCTTAACTGTAGCTTCAATACCAGGATGAATATCAAGATACCTATCTAGATACATATTGTATCGTGACTAATGTACCTAGATATGTATCGTATTGTGAATTAGGGGTATCGTCTAAACCCTACAAGTAAATGCAAGATATAAAGACCAATCCATCGCCGATAACTGCCCCTCGGTATTTAGTAGGTAGCTTGGTAATTAATAGACTACCTCTGTGTCTGGGTGAAGTGCATAAATGCTAATTGTGTATCACAATACAGATCAGTGTAATATTTGATAAAAATGAAACTCCAATCAACTTTTATCATGGCTTTGGACCGGCAGAACTTTTCAGTTCTGGCAGCTTTAAAATTGTTTAAAATTTTGAGTGCTGACCATGACTCGTGTTGATCACCACTTCCGAAAATATTATTCCTGATGTTACGATATTGGTCATAACATGTCTTCAAGTCCATCAGTCAAATCTGGCAATTTCAAAATTCTCCATTCATTTTCAAATTTCATAATATTTGTATTCTCGCAGTTGTTATTTGTCTATAATTTTGGGCTGTCAGTATGTGTCTGTCTTGGTTTGAATACTTTGGATTTTAGTTTAGGTAAAAGTGTTGATGCCACATATTTTCTGTCTCCGTAAATTGTTAAAAGGTCAAATGAAATTTTTTCGTATACAACAGGGTTCTCAATTGTGAGAAGCCCTGTATCTGAATTGAAGATAATGTTGATCATGTTATTAACAGTTTCTTTGTTATGTGTCTTATGAAGATTGTAGAGCACATTCTCCTTCAAATGCCTGGTACATAATATGTGCGTTGAGTTTGGGAAGCAGACTTTGATTGCAATTGCTTATAGTCACAAAGAGAACCAATTAACAAGTCACAAGGTGATTAACAATTCACACTGTCACTTACCAATGTGCAGTTGCTGTAAATACCAAGCTATCCACAAATGCCAAGAGGACGATTTTTCAGTGAACCCTATTACTTCAGTGTCCATAATTCCATAAAGTCATGCACATACTGCTTAAATCTATTTATTTACTCATAATACACCAGTGTTCATGCTTGCATATGCCAAATGCACCTTTTTTATAAATCTGGCACATAAATGTGAGCGTTTGGCACATAAATTCAAAATCACGAACCTTTGTATATTCTTGATTTTTGTCCAACCTTTGATGTTATGGCAGTCATTTCCGATGAAGCATATAATATTACATGTTCTCCTAGTAGAGCGAACAAATGATACGTTAAATATATCAATGTGGATTAATTACAAAAAAAGTAATCTCATTCAACAGTGTACACAATGACCTGTCACTCTCCAATTACCCTTACCTGTGACCTCGGATTAAGAAGTCCTGTATTGTGTAAACAATGCATACTTTGTTTCTTCACCAGTGAACAATAGACCAGATTACCAGTTGTCCTTAATTGTTAGTGGTACTTTCCCCATTAACACAGTAATAAAATGACAAAGGTTTTAATTCCACATGTCAATCAGTTACCATATAGATCGGCGAGGTGCAAATTTCTATTGATCTGCTATTTGTAGGACTCTATTTTTTCATGATATTTTATTATTTTGTTCCGTTTTATGTTATATTTGGTGTCATGTAATTTTATGCTTTGATCTTTCTTGAATGAAATATGAAAAAAAATGTTTTTATAGTTCTCCCACATAAAATACCCATGGCACAAAAAAATCTCATTTGCCCCCAAATAATCTCAGTTGGCACAAAAAATAATCAGCTTTGGCAGATTAAAATATTGAGCCAGCATGAACACTGTCCACCCCATACCCTTTTCACCCCAATCCCTCGTCTCTTTTCCTTCCTCAGTATACTTCGGTATCCCTTGGGTATTTAGTATGGCCAACCCAAAAATGGGAATATATATCAAGCAATCGATAGCACACATATTTCTTCACATATGTGCAGGGGCTATTGATCCAAACTGTGTTTTGTCCTTTACTTTTCGAGATTTGAACACAGGTGAAGTGACAACCACCACTTTGATATCGTCCATGTCTCTGTGCGCTTATAAAACAATAATCTGGAGTTGTGCTGAAACGAAAAGACCTTTCATCAATCAGAAACCTGATCGCAATTGCACAGAGGTGGTTGGTTATGATCATTACATGGAGGTATTTTTATTGCGAGTTTTCGGAAATCTCTGGAACAGCGCTAAGTGCAATGTCCTTTTCAATATTCATCTAAATTCACTCTCAGAATTTGAGAAAGTGTCCACTTGTTTCTATTTATAGCATAGGGCTGGGCGATATGGGAATCTGAATACCGGTAACGATATCAGAAAAAAATAGCGCGATATACCGGTATATCGTGCAGCAGTGTGTGAAACGCATATTAAGTGCAAGGGATATCATGAATAAAAAAGATAGAAGTATCACTTACTGCTCTGGAAAAATGAGTGATTTAAATGGAAGACCATAATAACCCATGTCTACAAAGTTATTGAACCTATTGTTTAATACAAAAATAAGCCATAAAATTATCATGGGTTTACTGGCTTTCATCTGAATCTGAGATACAAGTAAATTAGTCTTTGTCAATTTAATTCCTGTAAAAACATGGCCAGCCTCTCTTGACTGATAAGCGTTTAATTACTGAGCCAGTCAATTGTCACATTGTGTTAATTGCGTATGTGTGGCTTCATGAAAACAGTGGCAAACAAAACTTTTTATCAAAACAACGGGTATCCAGTTGATGGAATTCCGAGGGCCTGGTTTCACAAAAGAACCAGTAGTAGCTCCTCCCCTTCTCCTATCTTCCAGCAGTGAACTTCCTCAGATGACAATGCCAAATGTCATCTGTCACATGTCAGGCCATTCGGTCTGTTGATATTAAGCACTCCTCCAAGACGTGATCACCCTTCACTTTCAATAATTACTTTCATGATAGTCTGCAGGTGTCAATCACCAGCCGATAATGTTTTCTCCCAGTGATGGCATCACACCTCTGTCATATTTGACAAAAATTGTTGCACATTTCGCAATTGTGAATATGTGTGATTTGAAACATTTTTGTGTCAGATTGCTGACAACGAATTAAGCGATAAGTATGGCTTGCTGATTACAGTTCAAACAAATGCGACCAACAGCAGGTGACCGTGTTTTTACAGCCTGACAGTCGGGTGTGTTTTCCGTGTAACAACAAACTATTTGTGTGATGTGTGTTACTTTAATTATTCACTAATTAAAAATAAACAAACAAATTTAGCAAACAAGTATTAAATTTTTATTTCATAATTTCTCCATGAATGCTTGCATGTCGGTGACGATAAACGAGATAGAAAGTTACTCTCATCATCTCTCGCTGTTTATCATTTGTTCACGAAATAAGGAAAGATAAACTTCCTGTATTTTCAAAGCAATTTTCTGTGCGATTTTACGAAAAAACACATGTTGAAATTTTATTATCATGTGACCCAAACCAATATCGTTACAGACGATATACCGGTATTGCCAAAAAATAGACGATATTTAACCGGTACCGATTTCAATACCAGTATTTCCCGGTATATCGAAATATCGCCCAGCCCTATTATAGCATATACATCCGTGAAACCTATCTCGGTTTGTCATTGTCAATTCTCATTCTGTGGTATTTATTGGAAGCATAACTGCTTCATTTGAAATACTACATAGTTTTTGATGTGATAATGCATAGTTATTGCTAAAATAATGTGCAGTCTTTGTTCGTGGTGATCAAATATTCAGAATACAGATGAGGTATTATATTATCAGGAATTCTAACAAGCAGTTCTGTTGAAATCCAAGATTTAAGTAATTTTGTGTTGCTTCTGACATGCAACACTTTGCATACAATGGTTTTTGCTATTTCAAGCAGAATCTGAGAATAGTTATTTTTTCAAATTAGCAGCTTATTGTCCCTTTAACCAGACTCAATTTGTAACCACAATGGATTACCAGTAATGTATGCAGCTATTTTTTATAGTATTAATTTCTGTGGGGGTTGTATGAGGTGAATCATTGAGTTGCAAAGATATGGTGAGATGGCCTTTGATTGGATGATGGGTTTGAAGAAAGTTCTTCAAAGGAGATAATTTGGGGATTACAGAAAGAAAATAGCAGATTATAGAGGGGTCCTGAAAATATTAATTTTACTAGTAGGTTGGTTGTAGTGTGGAGAACAGGCTTTGTTTTTTAACCATTCAGAAGTACAGGAAGAGGAAATGCAAGAGAAGTAGATCGCCACCTGGAGTGAAGGGAACTGGGAATAAGGAAAAGAAGAATAGAATCTGGGGAGGAGTGGAGCTGGGAAGTGTACAATTTTTTTTGTAAAAATAGGACACTGCAGCATCCTCTACCTATAGGAAAGTCCTGATAAGAAGACTGACTTGGAAGTGTTTTTGCTCGACTTGCCCAACCATCATTCTGAGTTCAGATATTTGAAGCTACAGGTGACACTTCTTGCTCCACTCCATATTCTCCATTATAATCTACCCTCTGTCCCTCAGACAAGCAGTCAATGTCCTTGTTTGCCCATTTGAAAATAAAAAAAAAAATGCCGCTCAGGATCACAGATCCAATGTCGAGTTGTGACCTTGACCTTTGACCTGGCGAGTCCAAGGTCAATAGGGTTCTTCCTCGCACCAAGGCCAACACACCTATGAAGTTTCATGACTCTAGGTTGAACCACTATCAAGTTCTCATCCGGAAACCAATTGTTGCGATATGCTATGTTCAAGGTCACTGTGACCTTGACCTTTGACCTGGTGAGTCCAACATCAATAGGGTTCTTCCTCGCACCAAGGCCAACACGCCTGTAAAGTTTCATGGCTCTAGGTTGAACCACTATCAAGTTATCATCCGGAAACCAATTGTTGCGATATACTATGTTCAAGGTCACTGTGACCTTGACCTTTGACCTGGTGAGTCCAAGATCAATAGGGTTCTTCCTCGCACCAAGGCCAACATACCTATGAAGTTTCATGACTCTAGGTTGAACCACTATCAAGTTATCATCCGGAAACCAATTGTTGCGATATACTATGTTCAAGGTCACTGTGACCTTGACCTTTGACCTGGTGAGTCCAAGATCAATAGGGTTCTTCCTCGCACCAAGGCCAACACACCTATAAAGTTTCATGATTCTAGGTTGAACCACTATCAAGTTATCATCCGGAAACCAATTGTTGCGATATACTATGTTCAAGGTCACTGTGACCTTGACCTTTGACCTGGTGAGTCCAAGATCAATAGGGTTCTTCCTCGCACCAAGGCCAACACACCTATGAAGTTTCATGACTCTAGGTTGAACCACTATCAAGTTATCATCCGGAAACCAATTGTTGCGATATACTATGTTAAAGGTCACTGTGACCTTGACCTTTGACGTAGCGAGTCCAAAATCAATAGGGTTCTTCCCCTCACCAAGGCCAATCTACCTATGAAGTTTCATGAATGTGAGTTGAACCATTATCAAGTTATCATCCGGAAACCAATTGTTTAAGATTTACTATGTTCAAGGTCACTGTGACCTTGACCTTCGACGTAGCATGTCCAAAATCAATAGGGTTCTTCCTCCCACCAAGACCAACCTATGTATGAAGTTTAATGAATGTGAGTTGAACCACTATCAAGTTATCATCCGGAAACCAATTGTTTACGCCCGCCCGCCCGCCCGCCCGCCCGCCTGCCCGCCCGCCCGCCCGCCATTCACCAAACTATAAGTCGAGTTTGACTTCGTCACAACTCGACTAATAACTGAAACATTTTCCAATAAATCATGAGTCAGTTTGACATTGAACAGGCCAACATTTTTTTAGAAGTTTATATATTCTTCAATAGCAGTGCAGAATGCAGATAAACTTTCTTAGAATAACTTTTTGTGTATGATTATCATTATAAGGGTGATGAAGTGAAATTGTCACTTAAAAATCTCCAATGTCTTGTGTTTCTCACTTCAATCTTGTGATCTGTTTTTGCATCTTTTTAATGAGATTTGTTGCATTAGTAAAGAAGCTTGAATACCAGTGGAAATAAGTTGTACGACACCAGCCTATATTTTTCATTTACTGATAATTCCCACATTATGTGGAGAGTGGATAAACATTGAAACCTTCATGGAGTGGAGTTTCCACTCAGACAAACTCTTTGTTGGTGAAAAGGGATAAGAAGGACAAGCAAAGTTTCAGCCAATTCTCAAGAAAGTTTTTGGCTAAAACCGTACTTGCCCACCTATGTGTTATCACAGGAATTGGTGACTATTGTGTAGGTGGAACCTCCACTCTCTCAGCAAGTGTTTTAATGAAATTCCTCTTACAATATGTATGATTTTTCCTTTCCTAGACAACCAGCCAGCCTGTGACATTCTCGTTGAGCTGGCTGGTATTATCACTGAGAAGAAAATTAGAGATGAGTGGTATTGAAATTTTGAGTTTTGTATCGGTTTCGGTATTTTAAGGGTATACCTCGGTATCTGTTCGATTTTGGGTATCTGACTTGACTGAGGTTTGCTGATAGTACCAAAGGGGAATTCATGTCAAGAAAATACAGAATAAGTTATTCTTGTATCATTCTGCCATAGCGCCGCAAATGCCACTGCCAATGAGCTCAACATTGGCATTTCTTTTCAACCTACTCACAATTGTTTACAATTGGCTGTAACATAAGTGCAAGCCCTACTTCGGAACTAACTCAAGCTTTTAGAATCTTTTCCAAACGAGTTGGAAAAGTACTAGAGTGCAAAAGCACGAAAAAGATCGAAAAAAGGGTTGAGCGAGACCAGCACTCGAAATTACAGGTACTCTCTCTGCACACCTCTTGCGTTTACCGAGCGCATGCGCAACAACCGTGACGTCAATTCCTTTATTTTCCGCCATTGTACATGGTCAGAAATTTTTTGTGACTCATGCTAAATTATGCTGTTTATTCTTCGTGAACAACTTATTCTACATATTTAGTGTGCTAGTGGATTGTATCCTTTTATCAAGCTACCAAGTTATTATTAATTAATGTTAATTTGTATTTTTATTGCTTGTCTCTTCACACTTTATCTTGTCTTTCCCCCACGTGTGAACACGACCTTCGTGTTGTTTTCCGTCGGCGGGAAGCTTGATTATTTTGATATAATGCCTAAGACTATTCCTTGTACCTCTTGCTTGCAGGTGAAGCATGCGGACGACTCTCATGCCACATGTGTCACTTGCAACAATTGCACTCAGGCCCAATCATGTGGTATTTGTGGGGTTTGGTCCTCTAAATTCTGGGCTTCTGTGAACAAGGTGGTTCTTTCCAGAGCTAGAACCTCTTGTTCTCGGGGTAAGGGTAGCCGTGCCGTAGCAGACATTTCTGCTGGTGCACATGGTGACTCTGTCACACAGGATTCGGATCTGCCTTCTGTGGCGAGTTGCTCTGCAACTGTTGGCGGTGTTAGTTCAGTGATACCTGACGAGGAGACCGTGGTCTCTTTGTCTTCTGATGTCACTATTGAGGCGTCTGTTTTCATTGAGAGCTTTTCCGAGGTCAGCTCGGTTACCCTCTCCGATCTGCCTCCTACACCATCGACCATTGTTGAGGAAGTTGCTACTCCAGATCCTATTCTGTCTGATGGTGGCTCTTCCATCTCCTCTGGGGATGGTCTACAGTCTCGGGGGACCAAGGCTGTATCTGCTGGTGTGTCTGTGTGTTCTCAGCCTCCCCGAGCCTCGCGGCGGGGCTGTGCGGGTTTGCTGTCTGCTCCGTCTCATCTGGCTAGGTTTGCTCCTAGTCGGTTGAACCGGCCGGTCGCTTCGGCAGTGATTCCTCGTCCCTCTAGTGAATCGTTTATCGTTCCACCTTCCCCTGCTAGTGTGCCGCCTAGCGGGATGGTTGGCATCCAGGGCCTGCTGTTCCGCAACGGTCAGTGACAGCCCCTGTTAGCTGTCACTCTCGGAACCTTCCTCCGGTGATTCCTCACTGTGTTCCGAGTCTGGGTGTCGATCGATGCTTGCCGTCGGTCTCAGAGGATAGGCAGTTGGGGCCGTCTACTGCGCAGAGGCCAATGACAGATTCCTGTCATTCTTGGGACAGTCCTCCGGTATCTTCTCACCGTGTCCTAGGTCCAGCTACCGATTGACGCGCGCCGTCGGTCTCTTTAGAGGATTTGCAGGCAGGACCTTCTGTTTTGCAGAGGTCAGTGATGGCCCCTGGGCGTCACAATTGGGACTATCCTCCGGTGTCTTCTCACCGTGTCCCTATTCTGTCTGCTGATCGACGTTCGACGTCGGTCTCTTCTGAGGATTTGGGTTCTTCTACCAGAAGGGTCCATTGAGAGGACACTCCGTTGGGCGATTCTGCTGCGACGGATTCTCAGGGTGACCTGCGCCAGGCCGTTTTGGTGCTCACCCAGTTGCTTTCTGGCAATCCTCAAGTTGGCCTCCCTGTGCCTCCTGAGTCACAACCTCCTTTGGTCGGTCGCCGAGATGTCTCGTCTGGCCCCTTGGATACTGCATACTCTTCACAGGAGGTTTCTGCTGGTCAGCCCGAGTTGGGCTACGTCTCCTCTGCTACGGAGGATGACGAGTATCTTGAAGGTCATGGGCCCCCCTCGTCAGTCTTGGGGCAGGCTTTGGATTTCGTCTTTGGCTTATTGCCGGACGTTCAACCTTCCGACCAGCCTTCTGTGACCGTCCGGCCGCGGTCCACTGTGGAGCGCCGTAACCCTGTTGAGCCTTCTAGCTCCGGGGCTTTGCGTCCTCTGCAATCGGCTCAGGTTGTTGAGTCCTTCCAGGGCTTAGACGCCAAAATGCGTTCTAAGGCCTTCAAGGGTTCCTTCTTTTCTAGAGCTGATGCCTTTCTGCCTCCATCGCGGTTTCGTGTGTACGATTCCGTCTCTCCACCAGTCTTCCAAGGGATGACTACTGTGGATGAGGATTCTTCTTCCCTCGGGTTGACTGAGCCTAAGTCAGCAGTTCTCCCAGTGTCGGTAGTTGTGTCTATGGTGGGCCTGTCCCGAGAGATGCTGGGTATGTTATCTCTCGCGGACCATGTCGTCGCTGCTCTGGCTGAATATTTTCCACTAGGGGAGTTTGATGACGCTCAGGCGCCTTTTCGCGTTCTGTCACAGGCTCTTATGAACTTGACACACGCTCACGCCTGTAACATGGCTAATTTGGAGCTGGCACGCCGGGATGCGGTGTTGGATTCTTTACCATCCCTCATTCTGAGCAACATGCTGTTCTGAGGTCTGCCTCTTTGGTGGGACCTCATTTGTTCCATGGTTCCATGGAAGCTGTTCGTGGCGAAGTTCTTCGTCATTCGAAGGACCCGCTTTTGCTGAGACAGCTTGACCAACCTGCTGCTGTGGGTGGGGGTCATTCCAGGCCCGCCAAGCGTGCTGCTGCGTCTGCCTCTTCGGCTCCGTCTGCTCCTTCTGCTCATAAGAAGCGCCGACGTGGCCAGGCTCGTTGGCAGCCTCAGGCTGGAAAGTCTCAGGACTCTGTCACTTCCCGAGGTGGTTTCTCCTCTTGGGGGCCTCGCCGAGGCCGCAAGTGAAGGTTCTCACCTCGATTCGCCTCCAGTCGGGGGAAGGCTGTCGCTGTTTTACGACCGTTGGACAGAGATAACGTCGGACTCTTGGGTCCTCGACATCATTCAATCCAGTCTGCGACTGTCCTTCCATCAGCACCCCAGTTTATCTCGGGTGCCCCTCCCGACTCAGGTCCCTTCCAATTCTCTGCGTCGGGACCTTCTGGTGCAGGAGATCGACAATCTCCTCACCAAAGGGGCGATCGAGGTGGTCACCGGGGTTTTACTCGAGACTTTTCTTGGTGCCGAAGAAAAACGGCCAATATCATCCTGTCATCGATCTGAGTACCCTGAACGAGTACATAATAGCTCCTCGTTTCAGTATGGAGACTTTCTGGACGGTTCGACGTTCAGTTCATCAGGGCGATTTTGCGGCCAGTATCGACCTGAAGGATGCCTACTTCCATGTACCCATTCATCTGGCGTCACGGAAATACCTTCGGTTCTCGTTTCGGGATCGAGTTTTTCAATTCAGAGCTCTCCCGTTCGGTTTGAACCTGGCTCCTTGGGCCTTCACCCGACTGATGTCACATGTGCTTGCTTTCCACCGCACTCAGTCGGCAGTGACTTCGTCAGCCTACCTAGATGACATCCTCCAACGGCACCACGATGCTGCTGTTCTGGAGTTCGATGTCCGGCTGTTTCTTTGCCTGCTAGCGTTGCTGGGTTTCAGAGTCAATCGCGGAAAGTCGGATCTTCTTCCTTCTCAGCGATTCCGTCATTTGGGGATGGATTTTGACACTCTTCACAATGTAGTGTCGGTCCCCCAGGCTCGGGCGACGATTCTTTCTGCCTTGACTCGGGACCTGCTTCAATCTTCCTCGGTCTCGGTCAGGACTTTCCTTCGGATGCTGGGCCTTTGCGGTTCGATGACAGATCTCATTCCGCTCGGTCGCTTGTTTGTCCGACCTCTCCAACACTTCCTGTTGGATCATTGGCGTCAAGACGGGCTGGGGTGCGACTGTGGATCCTCTCGGTCTGTCTACTCACGGAGAGTGGGACAGCGAGCATATCAACCAGAAGGAGCTCCTTGCTCTTCTGTTGAGTTTTCGGCTTTGGATCGCTCATCTGTCGGACCATGTTGTCCTACTTCTTTCGGACAATTTGACAGTAGTGGCCTACATACGGAATCAAGGAGGCACACATTCGATTCCCATGTATCGGCTGTCTCGGGATCTTCTTCTGTTGGCGCGGGATGTGAATGCTCGGGTGTCCATTCGACACATTCCCGGGCGTCTCAGCGTCCTAGCAGACTCCCTGTCCCGACGCGACAGTATCCTTCCAACCGAATGGATGCTACATCGGTCGGTGTTTCAGGCGATTTGCGAGCAGTGGGGGCCATCCTCAGGTCGACCTTTTCGCTACTCACTGGAATCATCAGGTAGAGACCTTTGTCTCCCCTTGTCCAGATCCTCTGGCATTTGCAGTAGACCCTCTGTCTCTGGACTGGACAGGTTGGATCGGCTATGCCTTTCCTCCTGCACCAATTCTTCCTCAAGTATTAGCGAAGATTCGTGCTTGCAGTTGCAGGATCATTCTGATCACACCCCTGTCTCCACAGAGGGTGTGGATCAATCTGCTGCGGCCTCTATTGGCCGATCGACCGATTCGTCTACCTCTACGTCGCGATCTTCTTTCACAGGGTCATCCCAGGAAGTATCACAACAACCTGGCGAGCCTGTCCCTTCACGCCTGTCTTTTATCAGGTCCAGTCTCCGACGTAGAGGTTTTTCGAGACAATAAGTGGAGTGCATTTCTGCATCGCGGCGACATCCACTGGCATGACTTATGCCGCCAAGTGGAAGGTTTTCTGCCGCTGGTGTGCAGATCACAATGTGAATTACCGTGATCCGTCAATCGCTCAAATTGCAGATTTTCTGGTTTTTCTTTTTGACTCCAAGGGCCTCCAGCCTATTACGATTAAGGGCTATCGGTCTATGCTGTCTGATACTTTCTCTTATGTGGGAAAGCGGTGCATCGGTTGTAATCTTTTTCTCTCCAAACTTATTCGGCACTTTTCTTTGAAGAGGCCTCGAGTTTTGCGTCTTACACCCAAGTGGAACTTGGCATGGGTGTTGCACTGTTTGGAGGGGGCACCATTCGAGCCTTTATCTGATACCGACATGCGTTTTCTCACCTATAAGATGGCTTTTCTTCTAGCGTTTGCTTCTACTCGTCGAGTCAGTGAGCTTCATGCGCTATCTGTTGATTCTGCCTTCTTCTGAAATGAGGCTAACAGTGTCACCTTCACTACTGATTGCTCTTTTCTGGCTAAGAATCAACTTCCTGATTCGGTACCTCCTCCCATCTGCATTCGGGCTCTCCCTGCTGTAGATGGCCGGAGGCCTCTTCTTTGTCCTGTTCGTGCGATCAAGACTTACATTACTCGCACTCAGTTCATTAGGAGGGGTTGGAAGAGATTCTTTCTGTCTCTCATTCCTAAGAGGCAGTCTATCTCTTCCCATTCTATTTCCAGGTGGATCTGTCTTGCAATCAAGCTGGCTTATTCTCGCTTGTCTGCGTCGGATCTTGTTTCGAACCGGCTTAATGCTCATGAGGTTCGTGCGTTTCTACATCCTGGGCGTTCTCCAATTCTGTTTCGCTCCGGGATGTTATGAATGCGGCTTACTGGAGGAATGCTTCTACCTTCTCCTCCTTTTATCTCCACCACCTTCAGCAGCAATCTGAGGACCTTTATTCTTTAGGCCCTTTCGTTGCTGCTCAGGCTGTTGTGCACCCTCGTTAAAATTGTTTTTGTCGAGGTTGCGCTTCGCTCAGCCTTGTTCTTTTCAGGTGCCTTCTCTCTATCTTCATTACAGGTTTTCATTTTTGTTCTCTGTCATCCTTGCTTTCGTTCTGCTACTCTTGTTGGTATTGGTTATGTGATTCACCTCCTCCTATTGTTATTTCAGCCAATTGTAAACAATTGTGAGTAGGTTGAAAAGAAATTAAAATTTTTTAGTACGTTTTGTTTCTTAACATACCTACCACAATTGTTTACCAGAGGCCCACCCTCCTTGGGGATATCTTTGATATCGATGCCTCCCCGCTAAATCACAAACTTCTCGTTGGCGGAAATACGGAATTGATGTCACGGTTGTTGCGCATGCGCTCGGTAAACGCAAGAGGTGTGCAGAGAGAGTACCTGTAATTTCGAGCGCTGGTCTCGCTCGATCCTTTTTTCGATCTTTTTCGTGCTTTTGCACTCTAGTACTTTTCCAACTCGTTTGGAAAAGATTCTAAAAGCTTGAGTTAATTCCGAAGTAGGGCTTGCACTTATGTTACAGCCAATTGTAAACAATTGTGGTAGGTATGTTAAGAAACAAAATTTACTAAAAAATTTTAATTTTTTTGCCAACACAAATCATATCCACTAATTTTGTGATTTGTTCTCAACACACCTTAACCGTTAAAGGCCTATTTCAGGCTTATGCAAGTTCAAAGCATGTGCCCTAACCATTCCATCTTCAAAAGGTCCTTCTGTCTATAGACAAAGTACCATTAAGGCACCCAAGACATGGTTAGAAATCACTGTTAAGCAGCTGAACGTGTATGGGTTGTAGTCTAGTGAGAATTGAGGACAATTGCTCAGGTCCCTGAGGATTAACAAAACTGAAATGAAAATCATGAAAATGAACCCTATAAAGCCTCAACAGGACCTTATTAATAGTGAATGTAGGAAAATTTGAATATTCAGACAGTTTCGGTATTCAATAATTGGTTCGGTTTGGTTTTTCGGTATGCCCATGATATCGATATCAGTTCTGTGTTTCAGTATATTGCCCATCTCTAGAGAAAATGGAAACATTATCTTATTGCTATCCTCAACACATCTCAATTGGTCCAGGCTCGAGTTTCAAATATTGTAGGGTGTGACCCATGTTGGCTCGACCATGACATGAATTTGCCCAAATGTTCTAATATACACCCACCTTTGCATCCTGGTAAGTTATTCATGAATGGTGTCTACAAATGTATAATGACCAAAATTAGTCATGGCAATCGGCGATGTCCAGAGATGCTTCTGCCCTCTTAGGTAAAAGGGTCCAGAGTCCATCTCATTGGGAAAATTTGTGTCATGAAAGTGTCATTTAGGAATTAGTTTTGGATGAAAAGGATCACACACAAAGAATAAGAAATATTACCATCTAATCGAACTGAGAACACTCATACAGAAGCTACTACATGCATACTACTTTGTACATTAGCTAACTTTAGAACAAACAGTCTCATGAAGTTGTTATCATCCCAGTCTCTTCAGTCTCTATTAAACGGTTCTTATTTTTGCTTCACTTTGCCTACATTCTGTTTCTTTGCAGTTGTTTGCAAGTGTTGGGTTCCTATGTAGGCAATTACGACTTGTCTAGAAACAAATTACAAGGTTCTTAGAATGTAACTTTCAAGTGTATCTGAAGACTGCCTGTTTTGTAACATTAAAAAGTGATCCAAGTCAAAATTTTGCCCGAGAGGGTTAACCCTTTACCTAACATGGAAAGCAGATGACACTTGCAAACAAAATTCTTGAATAACTAATTTTTTCCTTTTTTTGTCTCAAAAACATAGGTTATGACCCATCATTGGAACGATCTTGAGGAGCTTGTTCCAAAGAGGGGTCATAACCTATGTTTTTGAGTCAAAAAATGAAAAAAAATAATGAAAATTGTGTGGTGATTTTTTGTAAATAGCACTGGCCGGTTTTGGACATTACGTTGGGTAAAGGGTTAAAGAAGAATCTCTTTGCCCTTGAATTCAAATAATTTCTACACTTTATTAGTTGATAATTGTTGGTTTTCTGAGGGCTTATTACCACCCAGTTTCTGTTTGATTTGGGATTGAGATTGGTAAATTTGGGGTTGGATTTGAGAAAAATTGTGCTCCAATGCCATTTGGAAGGGTCCCATATTCTGTCCCTCTCAACACACAAAAGAATACCGATGTCTTGGTAAGAGTTCTGAAAGATTGTCAGGAATTTTACCACAGCATTGTCAACTCCTATGGCTAATTTCAAGGGTTGTTCCAACATGCATTTCATCAAGCTAGAAACCACCTGTTTGACAGTTTTATGCTCATGCAAACGTGTTTGAACACGTCAGTTCATGAGGGATAGTACTCCACCCAATTACTGCTTAATGAGACAAAGATTGGGTGGGGGATAGAATTGTGTTTGTCTTGAGACATGCAGCTATTAATGAAATGAAATTTTTTGTAGGCTTTTCACAGTGGAAAGCTTTTTAAAATATGTACCTGACAAGTTTTTAAGACATGTGCATAGTTATGTTGGAAAAATATTGATCATTTCATGATTATAATACAGATTGCAGGAGGTGGACCTGACCTGATGCGCAGAAGGCAAACTAGAATCAGAGTAAGTTATTCACAACATCACCTGCTTTCCATTCTTTATGTTTTTAACAATTGTCTGTGTAGCACTTAATATAACATGTAGAGAGACAATCAGTTGTCAGTGCTCTTATGAATGAACCCCAAATGGATCATTACCAAGTACCAAGGATGTTCTGATGGATGCAAAAATGTTTATCTTATTCCTATATTCTTTTCCATTAAGTCAGTGATATGCTGTTACATATTGGAAAAGCCACTCAAGAGCACTTTCCCATGGTTGGTCTCATAAGAGCATTCCATCAGCAAAAACAAAAGATTTAACACTCTGCCAACTAATGTCAGGATGAAAAAGTTCAAGTACCAGATGCAGATTTTCCCTTTATGCAACTAGGAATTTAACCATTCAAACTTGCTTGACAGAGTTCACTGAGCTCTGTCAAACAATGCTGAATTGGTTTATTTCCTAATTGAGTTATGAGAAAAAAATTAGCTTGAAATTTTGATATCAGTGTGCAGAGGATGACTGGTAAATAAAAGTTTACTATTTGCTAAAGAGTTAAATTTCAAATTGAATATCTCTAACATTTCTGAGTTAAGATATTTTTCTGTTTGATTTAAGCCTTGAATTAGTTTAGTCTTTGTATGAGCATACATAGTCTGATCAAGCATGTGTGGACCACCTGTCTAACTGTTTGTCTCTGTGCATATAGTTATATATATATAGAGAGAGAGTTATATCGCTGTCTGTCAAAAAGAAGCTGTTTTTCATCAAGATTTGAAATTTATGACTTATCCTTGTTATGCAGTCAAGTAAATTAGAAAGGCCCACTGCGCAATCAATAAGTTTCTGCTTTAAATATGATGATCTTCTTGGAAAGTGACAGTCATCATAGGTATACATACCTGGTAAGTGTATATTCAGTACAAGGAAGAAGGATTGCTACTGAACGACTACAGGCAGTGTGGTGACTTAGTGGTAAGAACTTTGTACTTGAAGCCAAACGGCCCATGGTGCCACAGTTTGATCCTACTCAGCAGTAACTGTATTATATCCTTGGGCAAGACACTTAATCCTGATTGTCCACATGGGGGTGGGGCCGAGCGGTACAGTGGCACTTTGTACTAAGACATGCTGCACATCGATGCTTCAACCAATGCTAATCCTGCTTGTGTGGAGTTAGTACGTTGGGGAGTCTGACAGTTAGTCGCCACTGACCGGTAGTTTTCTCAGTTATTCCAGCTAGTGTTGAAATGATTAGTTGGCTAGTCATTGTTGATGCTGATATGGACCAACAATGGTTATGAATTTCCACATCGATTAGTCAGAACATGTAGTTTTTCCAATAACAGCATAATAATGTAACAAAATTACGATGCAAGGTCTACAGAGGACAAGTTAAATTGATTGTCAGTATGGCTTTAGTCAGACTAAGTCAGACACAACTTACGCCTACATTTTGGTGTACTAGTATGCCAACTAAATTTATAACAGTTTCAGAGGAACTTTGTATCTCAGCCAAGTGATATTAAGAACACCAATTTGTTGAGATCACTTGATTAGTAACTATGTGTGGGGCAAGTGGCTAACATGTACATTAACATGTAGTTAATCATCCATCCGGATTACTCTACACATTTGTGGTCGATTGTACCTTGAATTGAATTATTACTCTTGTATGCAAGTGTCTAATGAAATGGACGTTTCGTTCACAACTTACCACCAAAATTTAATCCAAATATAGCCCATCATGCCTATGTATGTCACCCATGAATCAGCATCAGTAAAGTGCACTAAGTGGAAAAAAATATTCAACTGCAGAGGTATTGCTATGTAAATCTTGGTGACAGAAACTGGGATGCCAGCTAGTCGACTTTGACCAACTTTTGTGTGTCGGCTAATCAACTCCAGAAACCCAGACCTGTTTAATCAATAACAACAGCTTTCTCCACCCATAATACTGTCTGACACAAGTTGACTCTTGTGATTGTAAGTGTCATTGCATCCTAATATATAAATAAACTAAATGCCTCAGGGATGCATTTTCCAACCACAAGTGTTGACAGTCTCTGAGAAGTACACAAGAGGTACAAACAGACTTCCAGCTTCGGAACCATTGAGTGCAATCTAGTGGTCTAGCAACTGAAAACCTGTGTGTGCCTTATGCTTTTTCTCAGAGAGTGTCATTATCCACTTGGTGTGAATTCCACACAGTGTTTTAGTGGTAACTGACTTTTCCAGGACAGAGGAGTCCACTTAACTGGATATCTCCTAATTGAATAGCCCTGTTAATAGAGTAGAAATTCCAAACACAAAACCATTTACCATACATCAAGTACAAATTTGACTTGTTAATTGCATATTGCATACTAGGAATTTATCCATTTCAGTCTTGTTTGCCATAGCTCATTGCACTCTGTCAAACAAAATTGAATTACAGAAATTGCTACCTTAACCCTTTACCTAACGTAACGGCCAAAACCGGCCAGCGCTATTCTTAAAAATTGCCAATTAATTTTCATTATTTTTTTCATTTTTTGTCTCAAAAACATAGGTTATGACCCCTCGTTGGAACGAGCTTGTCGAGCTCGTTCCAACGAGGGGTCATAACCTATGTTTTTGAGACAAAAAATGAAAAAAATTAGTTATTCAAGAATTATTTTGGCAAGTGTCGTCTGCTTTCCAGGTTAGGTAAAGGGTTAAAGTTTGGTATTTTCACATCTGTGCATGGAGAGTAAAACCATATTATATTTTAAGGGTATACCTATTGGCAGATTAGTTAATACTGTATGAAAAGGATACAAACAAGTGGACTTTCTTTAAAACTTACAGCCAAGTTCAACCATGGCAAGTAATTAACTCTGCATGTGATATTATCTGCACCAGTTGATTTTACATTTTATTTTTCACTGTTTCAAAACATTACTGCAAGAATTGTTTTTGTACCTGCTTCATAAACAAACTGGTGTCTTTAGCATTGTGAAAATTCTGTCTACAATTATGAGGAATCACTATTGAACTGAAGAAGTTATAAAATTTATGTGGTCTACATTTATTTATATTCAGGGTAACTAGTCATTCTATTGCTATGAAAAACAGCTTCTTTTTGTTGTTGCACTATCTTGAACTAACTGTACCTCTGTGTCACAAATCTAAAATTGCTTATATAATCCACTATTTAACAGCCTGCTGGAGGCCATGGGCAACAACAGAAGAATAAAGCATCTAACCCTTCTGGGCAGACAAAGAAAGCAGTAATAAAGGTATTACTTGTAACAATTTTTTTAGGTTTTAAGGTAGTTGCTTTATAAGCAATATCTTTGTTATTGTTATTGCAGAGATTGAGTACTAAAAACAACTTGGATTATCAACTGTTTAGTTACCACATCAATGGGAAGTCTATGAGTAGTGGTGGGAGTGTAAATAGGTACATGTAATTAAACCAGTTTTGTTGAGAAATTATAGCCAGAACCATCTAAGGTGTAGAACATGAAGATTTTGAAGGCATGTTCTTCATACATGTATAAAAAAAATTAAGCAGTAAAATGGGGCCATCTGATGGCATTTTGGGGGTTCACTTCTTTTTTGCATAATTACCTTATTTCAGATTCACTATCAGTGCAGCTATTAACCCCTTTATCTGATGAATTGGCCTCATCCGCTATCATAATTTTACAAATTAAGCAGTTGGAAAAAACATTTTCCAAAACATTTCAACAAAACCATATATGACCCCGCATTGAATCGAGCTCATTCCAATGAGGAGGTCACATGATATGGTTTCAGTGAATTTTTTTTTTTAATTTTGAAAAACATTAATTAAAATAACAAATTTTGATATTGTGTCTATTGGATAAAGGGTTAATGGGCTACACTTGAATGGTGAGGCTAACAGTTAATCTTTGGATGGTTAATCCTTAAGGACATACCACACCAAAACTTAACCTACAGCTTTTCCATCCAAGTGTAGATTTGGACTGGTGTGGATCATATGAATGCTTCTGCAACTGTTATAAAGCAAGTTAGTAATACATGTTGATTGTTAAATGAAAGTCTTGCCAGTTTCCTTTGGATGGTGTTGAATATGTTTGGGTTTTTTTTTTTTTTCAGTATTATTAGATCTACCTTTTTTGTGAAAAGGACAAACCAAAATATATTAACCCTTTACCTAACATGAATAACCCAACACGTGCAAAAAATATTCTTAAATAACTAAAAAAATTAGTTTTTGGCATAAAAAATTGGCTTATGAACCCTCATTTGAATAAGCTTTATGGGTCATAAGGGTCATAAGCTGTATTTTTTGTGTTAAAAAATAAAATTTGACTGGTCATTTTTGTGAATGGCACTGACCGATTATGTCCATTACGTTAGGTAAGGGATTAAGATTTTTAGCATTTCGGTTCAAGAAATCAAGTCGGCCAGTTGTAAAATCAGTTGGTAAATTTGATTTTCACTCGTCATGTATTATTGGTTTTCCTGGTCCCTGCACATGCATGCTCATGCATCCATGTACCCTTGTACACACACACTTATATACATTTGCACTTTGTTTTTTTGTGGTGTTGATAATTTTGTCCATGGACTGACACATTTATAAACCATTGTTTCCTTATGTAACAATAGGTTAAGGGTTTCTGCTCTTCATTTATTGAGTCTTCAGAAGATTCTGCCAGTTGGAGCAATTACAAAAAGGATATAGAATATTATATTGTTCACACACCTCATTCGGGTAAACATGTGATGAAGAGCAAAGAATGAACTAAAGTCTTCACTCTTTTGTTTTCCCTGTACTTCTTCAAAGTGTGTCCTCCAGCTATTTTTTCTTAAAACCTTCTTAACAGGTTTAATCAATTTCCCAACCCTTTACGCAACTTGCACAAGATGAAAATTTATTATTTATAAATATTGTTTTTTTTTAATTTTTTCAAATTTTATTTAACATAAACAAAATCTTATTAGTGAACCCTCATTGAAATGAGCTCATTCCATTCAGAGGTCACATGATATGGTTTTGTTGCAATGTTTTGAAAACAAAATTTTTTTAACTGTTCAATTTATTATATATTACGCAGGCAGATGTGACTGATTCTTTGGTTAAAGGTTAACACAACTAGAAGATGGCACAATATTTTATTCCTGAATAATTTTGAAGTTTATTTCCTTTTTTTTCATTCCAAACCAAGGCTTATGACCCCTCATTAGAACATGAAACCCAAATGAAACATCATAAACTATGTTTTGGAAGCAAAAATTTAGAAAATAGCAAAAGTTCATTGATGATTTTTGTAGGTAGTACTGCATGGGTTGCAAATTGATTACAAGGTTCGGGAGCGCGGTGGCTCAGTAGGTAGAGGTGCAGGCTGCAAGCCGAGAGGTCCTCGGTTCGAATCCCACCTGCGGCAACTGCGTTGTGTCCTTGGGCAAGACACTTCATCCCCATTGCCCGCGTGGGGGCACGATGACGCCGTGTACTAAGGCGTACTGCACGTCGATGGTACGCATGTCTTCAACCAATCTAACCCTGCCTGTTCTGCAGTGCGGAGTTACGATGTTGGGGAGCTGGCAGATGCTCGTCGTTGCTCGGTGGTTCTCTCCGGGTACTCCGGCTTACTCCACCCATAAAACTGTCACGGTCATGATTAGCCATTGTGCCTAAATATGTGACCTTAAACATCAATAAATAATAATAATAATAATATGATTACAAGGTTCTTACACCATTCTGAAATTCTTTAAAAAATATGGATATTTGTGTTGGTCTGCAAAAGATCTTGAAAAGGATAGAAAAAATGTCAGTCAAGCCTTAACCTAATTTTTGGCCACCCAGCTTTGTTCACATGTCTGTCTTGTTACAATTTATGGGAGAGTGTGGGCACTCTCCTATAAATTGTAACAAGGCAAATCTTAATAGACTAAATAATATCACGTCAAAGATAATATGAAGCACAGCCACTGAATTTGAAGTCAAATTTTAAGTTGCAGTACCTGCACTTCAGCATAAAGCCCAAATATGGGCTTCCAGCACTCTACCAGTAAAGAGTATTGAAAAAGTATGGAAATTAGATTTTTTTTTAACAAACTTCAACCCTCTGAACACTGAGGTCATAATATTAATTTTCAACATACAAATATTTCCCATAATGCAACTAGAAATTTAACCAATTCTCTTCTGATTGACAGTGCTCTGACAAGATAAAAAACGAGATAGAATTGGTTAGATTCCTTGTTGCATTTTGGTGAAAATTCACTACTAAAAATTTCTGTATTCTAACATCAGTGTTCCGAGGGTTAAATCATTGAAAATAAAAAAAAAACACCACCATTAAAATTCCTAGTAATTTAAAAGTCCACTCCAAGATGCAGCTTTGTTGAACCACATGAGTGTGAAGAAATGACATTCTTGTAAGAGGTACTTGAATGGGTATGGCATATGGACCGACATGTATGAATAAAGTATGGAACTTTTTTTCCTGGCAAGAGTAAGAACCTGGTGATTGCTTGACAATGTAGAGAGAGGATTAAGAAAAATAGTACAGTGGAGCCCACTTAATTTGTTATCTCTTAACTGAATAACCCTGTTAATTGAATATAATTTCCCAACACAAAACCATTTACCATACCTCCAGTACAAATTTGACTTGTTAATTGAATATTGGTTATAATGTAAACTCCTGTTAATTGAATAAAAATCTTGTAACCTGTCGAGAAATTACCCTGACTCTCCCCAGTTTTTCTTTGTTTATAGGCCTATCTGGCCTCAATACATCCAATACAGGCATTTAATCTATTATATCTTGTTTGACAGAGCTCATAGAGCTCTGTCAAACAAGATATAATAGAATAAATGCAAAGTTTATCTCCAGAATACAGGAAAGTGACACAATCCCTGTTAATTGAATACTCCTGTTAATTAAATAATTTTCATTGGCAAAGTGGCTATTCAATTAACAGGGTTCCACTGTACTAACATTTACTCCAAAGATAATTCTGAAATTGTTTGTAACTACTGACTCAAAACTGTTCTTGATAGCTACTCAACAAGTTTTCTTTGTTGGGGATTTATTTGTTTGGTTTTGAAGGCAAAAAAGGGTAAAATATATTTTGTCTCTTTGAACATATTGCTGAAAAAATTTCACTATTTTGAGATTGAACCGCAGTTGAAAATGTGAATTTAACATTTATTAACTAATTAATATATGTATTCTTTAATATTTAATATTGTGCTTGAGCCTTTGTGCATGCTAGACCTGTATCAGAGATACATTGTTTTCCTCTTGGTGATCTAGCAAATTTGATGTATTGTGTTAGCTGGTAAGTGAACTAGTTTATGGCCAAGTTTGATCTGTTAACCCCTACGCACCCTGGGAAAGGGTTCGGCACTTGATTTTTGTGGTAAACAAGAATAAATGATTGACTTTCCAGTTGTGTTTTGCTTAGCCATTAATACTGAAAAGTGAAGTTACATATAAACTGATCCCTAAAGAGATTCTCAGATCATTCCCTGAGATTCCACCCATAAGCTGATGGTAAATCCGTCATGTATACAGTATATACAGTGGATTGGCACTAAAACATCCTCAAAGTGGATTCTTCACCCACACATTAACCCTTTATGTAATGAATCAGCTGCATCTGCCTGTGTAATTTACAAATTGAGCAGTTAGAAAAAAAGTTATATTCAATAAAAAAAATTCAAACAAAACCAAATCTTGTACCCCCTCACCCCCCCCCCCCCCCCCCCCCCTATTGGAATGAGCTCATTCAGTTTATTCCAACAAGAGGGCACTTGATACAGTTTTGATAATATCTTGAAAAATTTGAAAAAAATGAAAATAAAATAACCAATTTTGATATTGGGTTCATTAGAAAAATGATTAATTTACAAATTCTGTGGCAAAATGTCAGTGTGATTCTGTCTAAATTTTTAAAAAGCCAGCATATGGTATATGTTATTAGTAAAGGATATTAGAAGCTTAGTAGATAATATACATTGGCTCTTTATGACTCTACCCTACCCAGGCTTATCCTGAACAGTTTGGCCTCCTCCAAGCTCAGTTTAGCCAGGGCAGGGCAGAATCTTGCAGCACAGCTGCACAGCTACTATGCAAATGCTGTACATAATGTTTCAAGTTTGTGCATTAGAATTACATTACAGTGAAGTTACTTTCTGCAACAATGTTTCAGGTGCTTTGTGGCTCATTGGTTAGTGCCTAGGACTTCTGATTAAAAGGTCATAGGTTCGAGTCTGACCCACATCTGTGTTGTATCCTTGGAAAAGACACTTAATCCTAGTTTCCCAAGTGTGTGCATGGTACCACAGTCTGCTAAGGCATGCTGCACATCAATGGAATGCATGCCTTCAACTGCTGCAAACCTTGCTTTTTAGGGATTATTTAGTTGGAGAATCTGACAGTCATTTGCCACTGTTCAGTGGTTATATCTGGGTATTCTTGAGTTCCTCCACCCACAAAGTTGTCTGACATGATATGACTTGTGTCATTTTTTAACCTAATAAATAAATATAACAATGTTGTTTCAAAATTTGTTCCAAACAATAGTGTACAAGAACAGAATGATGCCATTGTTATTCTGATTATGTATATATGTATCGAAATATTCCCAAACTAAATGAAAACTGAACAAATTATTGATAAGCCTCAAGTATGAATTATCAATTCTTGCATCGGCAGTACCATTATTATCGATATGCACATTATACCCAAACTTATTATGAAAAAAATACACTGACTGCTTTCTCGAAACCATATGCTGATTTATCAAAACTCTGAATAAAGACATAATGTTTTACTTGCAATATCACAATTTTTATTTTTTGCCAAAACTGCCGAGCCAGCAAATAAGCAGCTTGTCATGATCGTTGACAGGTTTAACTTGTGTGTTTGATAGGCAGCAGTTTATAGTTGTGTCTGACATAATAGCCAGTATAGTTTCTTGGAATTGAATAAGTCTGAAACTTGTCCAATATTTCTAGCTTTACTAATTTTAAATTCTTGACTTAATCTCATTTACTGGAAAGCTTTCTGTAAGAAAGCTTTCCTATAAATGCTAGTAAGTCAAGATTATTGTCAGATTTGCATACACGTTTAACCCTTTACCTAACTAATCGACTGCATTCCCCCACATAATTAAATTAAGCAGTTGGATTTTTTTTTTTTTTTTTTTTTAAGTTTTCAACAAAACCATATCATGTGACCTGTCATTGGAAGGACCTTGTTGAGCTCGTTCTTTTGAAGGGTTACATCATATGGCTTTGTTGAAATGTTTTAAAAAATGTGGAAAAATAATATTTAAAATAGTAAATTTTGATATCATGTGTGTTGGATAAAAGGTTAACACATCTCCATGATGTTATGAACTTTGCATGCTATAGAAATTTAGAAAAGTGATAAGCCAAATTTGACAAACCATAACTATTCTTTGTCTCTCATAGATAAATATAGCACTTGAAAATATTTCTCGGGTTCAATTAATGGATCAAAATCTACATGTAATTTCTACAAGGTTTTACATGTACTTTGTACAGGGTGTGGTGCCCAATAGAGTAATGCTGCTTCATCCACATAAAAGAAATTTGTAACTTTCTTTTGGTGAAGTTTTATCATGAAGTCAAGTTCAAAACGGGTATAGTTGTGCTCACTTAATTGGATATCTCTTAATTGAATAATCCTGTTAATTGAATATAATTTCCAAACACAAAACCATTTGTGCTACCTTCAGAACAAAACTGACCTATTAATTGCATGTAAGTTATGGAATAAACTCCTGTTATTTGAATAAAAAATCTTGTAATATGTTGAATAAATACCCTGACAATCACAGATTTTCCCTTGTTTATAGAACTATTTAGCCTTAGTACATTCAATACAGGCAGTTAATCTATTATATCTTGTTTGACAGATCTCCATGAGTTCTGTCAAATAAGATAGAAAAGAATAAATTCTCTGTTTAACTCGAGAATTCAGGGAAGTGGAAAATCCTTGTTAATGCAATACTCTTGGTAAATGAATAATTTTCATTAGCAAAATGGCTATTCAATTAACAGAGTTTCACTGCATCAGATTTAGCATGACCTGCACAAAACTATTGGTGCCTGTCACAATGACAGGTACCACAAAAAATATTGTTTGCAGGCTTGAATACTAGATTCCACTGGGGATGTTTTTGTTGTAATCCATTCTCACCATACTGGGACACACTGTTGAAATAACCCCCAAAAGCCTTTCACATAACAGTATTTCATCAGCAAAAACAGACACACAAAAACTGTTGCCTCCGTTTTGGATGGATCATGTCATTAAATAGTTAATGAACTGTTAGCAGACCCTGCAATATGCCTTGCACATCAGAACTTGATATTGGCATATGTTTCAAATTCTCAGGTGGATCATATATGTTGAATAAAAATTATATCTAATATTGATTCTCTTTATATATTCACATAGTCACACAAAGAAGGAATGATGCAATCTGTGCAGGTAACAAGGATCAAGTTGTTCCATATATTTTTATGAGAAGTGCAAGATTATTTTTGAAATAATAGTCTTTTTTGTACCTGCTCTCTGAAATTTCTATTCTTAAGCAGTTGCCACTTCTCAAATTCAGGTCTATTTGTTTCCATTCTTATTTTTTAGTCAATTTGAAACAGTTTTAATATAATGCACATTGCTCTATTGCACTGCAATAGTGTTTTTTATTTGCTCATTTCAATATCCCTTACTTTTTGAGTGACCTGACTGATATTATTCACTTTAATTTTGGTGTGCATTTGCTATTTGAGATTGTCTTGCTTTAGGAGTTTATACATTTTGCAATCACTCATATTTTAAGAGATGATATGCAAATATTTTTTGCTTAATTTTAATTCTATAGTTTCACAAATGTGATAGATTTTCTTAACTTTTCTTGTGTGAGTGCACGTTACTTGTTTTTCAATTTTGTATTTTCATGTAATCAGGATTTTGGAAATCTTACAACCAAGCCTGGACATAAGCAATCTGTCATTTGCAGATGGAGGTCCCAAGAGTGTGAATTTGAAATTATCCCATACAGTGGGTTAGAATCCCCCACTTTATCCTCTGGATTCCTCTTTCTCTTTAGTTGTGAGATCTTGATTCAGATTCAGGTTCATAGAGGGTAAATTTGATGATGCTACCCTGCTATGCAGGGTAGCATGACCAAATTCACCCTCTGAAGATCTCATTCTGCAGATGACAGTCTGCTTATTTCCAGGCTTGCTCGCAACCAATCAAGAGGTGGATTTTTCAATAGCCCTGTCTCTCAGGATCATTCCCAAAGAACAATGGAAAAAACACTAGTGGCCCCATCCCCCGCCCCTGTTGAAGATTGAGCCCACCTCCACCTTGTTACCCCAGTCCAATGCCTCTGTATCTGTTGGTTGATTCTGTCTTAGTTTGGATCAATTGATCTTATCAACACACAGTCCAATATAGTTGGTCATACTTAGTTGTATATTGGTTAACTGTCAGACACCAAATCATGTGCCATGCCTTAAGTACTCATTTGACCTGTTAATTGCACAGTTCTGTCTGTTGAGGAGCTGGCAGTTGCTCGTCGATGCTCGATGATTCTCTCTAGGTACTCTGACTTCCTCCACCCATAAAATTGTCATGGTCACGATTAGCCATTGTTTAAGTATGTGACCTTAAACATCAATAAATAAATAAATATATAATTGCACATAGGTTAAAAAGTGAATCCCTGCTCATGAAATAATGAATGTTGTCCCCTACTGAAAAATTCCCACCATTGACCACAAATTTTCTCTATCACAAATATTTTTTCCCTCAAAACTTCCAATATTAGTACTTAATCCATTACATTTTGTTCTAGGAGCTGTGCTACAGTGGATTAATCCTCTGAACACTGTTGTAGAAAAGAATAAAAATTTCGATCTACAATTTTGTCCCATTAAGCAAGTAAAATGTAACTAATTCAGTCTAGTTTGACAAGCTCACTGAGATTGAAGTGATTAAATTTTAGTCGCATTATGGGAAAAATTGCTCCTTGAGATTTCGGTATTTTGACATCAGTCTGCAGAAGGTTAATTACTTGGGTCATCACCATAGTTTGGTTAATTAACATTTTATGATTAATTCCTTGTCCCTGTTAATTGAATACATGAATTTGTATGTGTACCCATACTATGTATGGTACACATAATGCCGGCATCCAGGGTGGCCATCCGTCATTTGTCCATCCTTTGTCTGTCTGTCTGTCCGGCATCCGTATCCATTTCTTTGGCATTCTATAACTTGAAAAATATTGCTTGGATTGTCAAGTTACTTTATATTTGTGTTCAGGTTACTGATGTGCCGAGCTGTATAGTTTTTGGTGTAAATCTGATAATTTGATCCTGAGATATTAACCCTTTATCCTTCAAATTGAAAATTCCTCCAATCCCTTTGGCATTCGATAACTTGAAAAATATTGCTTGGATTGTCTAGTTACTTTATATTTGTGTTCAGGTTACTGATTTGCCAAGCTGTATAGTTTTTGGTGTAAATCTGATGATTTGATCCCGAGATATTAACCGTTTATCCTTCAAATTGAAAATTCCCTCAATCCCTTTGGCATTCGATAACTTGAAAAATATTGCTTGGATTGTCTAGTTACTTTATATTTGTGTTCAGGTTACTGATTTGCCGAGCTGTATAGTTTTTGGTGTAAATCTGATGATTTGATCCCGAGATATTAACCCTTTATCCTTCAAATTGAAAATTCCTCCAATCCCT
The DNA here is from genome assembly GCA_031216915.1 of Pictodentalium vernedei. Taxonomy (NCBI): domain Eukaryota; kingdom Metazoa; phylum Mollusca; class Scaphopoda; order Dentaliida; family Dentaliidae; genus Pictodentalium; species Pictodentalium vernedei. Next base: position 154,833,513 of record CM062293.1, read on the forward strand.
TTGGCATTCGATAACTTGAAAAATATTGCTTGGATTGTCAAGTTACTTTATATTTGTGTTCAGGTTACTGATTTGCCGAGCTGTATAGTTTTTGGTGTAAATCTGTTATTTTGATCCTGAGATATTAACCCTTTATCTTGAAAATTTCTCCAATCCCTTTGGCATTCGATAACTTGAAAAATATTGCTTGTATTGTCAAGTTACTTTATATTTGTGTTCAGGTTACTGATGTGCCAAGCTGTATAGTTTTTGGTGTAAATCTGATAATTCAATCCTGAGATATTAACCCTTTATCCTTCAAATTGAAAATTCCTCCAATCCCTTTGGCATTCGATAGCTTGAAAAATATTGCTTGGATTGTCAAGTTACTTTATATTTGTGTTCAGGTTACTGATGTACCGAGCTGTATAGTTTTTTGTGTAAATCTATTATTTTGATCCTGAGATATTAACCCTTTATCCTTCAAATTGAAAATTCCTCCAATCCCTTTTGCATTTGATAACTTGAAAAATATTGCTTGGATTGTCAAGTTACTTTATATTTGTGTTCAGGTTACTGATGTGCCGAGCTGTATAGTTTTTGGTGTAAATCTGATGATTTGATCCCGAGATATTAACCCTTTATCCTTCAAATTGAAAATTCCTCCAAACCCTTTGGCATGAGATAACTCAAAAAATATCAATCCGATTGTCATGTTACTTTATATATTTATTCAGGTTACTGATGTGCTGTGCTGTATAGTTTTTTATGTAAATCTGATAATTTGATCCAGAGATATTAACCCTTTATCCATCAAATTAGACACTCCTCCAATCCATTTCTATATGTACCCATACCATGTATGGTGTACATAATGTCGGCATCCGTGGTGGCCCTCCGTCATACAGCTTTCTACTAGATGCATGTTGGGTACACATCTGACGATTTCATCGGCCTATTTTTACTAATAGAGTACATGTGAGTATTCAGTTACATGGGTTTTACTGTAGCTACAGGTTAAAAATATTTTCTCCCATCTCTTCACATTCTTTGGGGGCGCGGTGGCATTGTGGTAACCGGTTCTTGTCAGATCACCGAAGTTAAGCAACATCGATCCCAGTAAGTCCTCGGATGGGTTACCATCTGAGTGATCTATTCAGACTCCCGTGCTGTGTCCTTGGGCAAGGCACTTAACCCCCATTGTCCACATGGGGGCACGATGACGCCATGTACTGAGCCGTAGTGCACATAGATGGTTCGCATGTCTTCATCCAATCTAACCCTGTCCATGCTGCAGTGCGGAGTTATGATGTTGGGGAGCTGGCAGCTGCTCGTCGATGCTCGGTGGTTCTCTTCGGGTACTCTGGTTTCCTCCACCCGTAAAACTGTCACGGTCATGATTAGCCATTGTGCATAAGTATGTGACCTTAAACACCAATAAATAAATAATTCACATTCTTTACCTTTATGGTTTGATGAAGTCGAATGGCAGTCATTTAAGGAGCAGTAACTCAAACATGAAAGGATTCTAACAATTTTTTATTGGTGAGTTTGTTAACATAATCTCCTGATCAGGTTCAAGGGGGGTCTTGAATCATTTTTAGCTTAACTTGACAAAGTCAAGATAATCTATTGCCATCACGCTTGCGGAAGTCTGTTAGTTTGTGAGTCTGTTCACATTTTCCTTTAGCACAGGCTACACCCAGTAGTTCTTGTCCGATCATCACGAAATTTCATTTTCAGGTTTGAGGTCATGTCTAGATGAGAATGTCCCCTTTTGGTCACGATCGGTCAACCGTGATGGCTGCCCGAGCCCAAAACTGCAAAACCTTTAGCACAGTCTACAGGTCGTATATATGTGTAACTTGGTATGCTGCCTCTGTATAATATCTAGATGAGAACATCCCCTTTTGGTCATGATCTGTCAACCGTGACAGCTGCCCAAGCCTGAAACCCAAAAACTTTTAGCGCAGTCTACAGTTCATATTTAATGTGGAGGGATTTCATTGTAACCTGGTAGGGTGACTCAGTATGATGTCCAGATGAGAACTTCCCCATTTGGTAGCGATCTGTCAACCGCGATGACTGCCCGAGCCCAAAACCTGAAAACCTTTAGCACAGTCTACAGGTCATATTTATTGAGGAATTTCAGTGTAACTTGGTAGGTTAGTCCACATAATGTCTAGATGAGAATGTCTCCTTTTGGTTGTGATCATTCAGCCGTGACGGCTGCCCGAGCCCAAAACCCAAAAACCTTTAACACAGTCTACAGGTCGTATTTATGGAGGTATTTCATTGTACCTTGGTAGGATGACTCCATATAATGTCTTGATGAGAACGTCCCCTTTTGGTTGCGATTGGTCAACTGTCACGGCTACAGGGGCCCGAAGCCCAAAAACCTTTAGCATAGTCTACAAGTCACATTTAATGAAGGTATTTCATTGCAGTTTGGTAGGATGACTCCAGATAATGCCTAAATGAGAACGTCCTCTTTTGGTTGCGATCATTCAATCGGGACAGCTGCCCGAGCCCAAAACCTGAAAAACTTTAGCACAGACTACAGGTCGTATTTATGAAGGGATTTCATTGTAACTTGGTAGGATGACTCCGTATAATATCTAGATGAGGACATCCCCTTTTGGTTGCGATAGGTCAACCGTGATGGCTACACAGGACCGAAGCCCGAAAACCTTTAGCACAGTCTGCAGGCCATATTTATGAAGGGATTTCATTGTAACTTGATAGGATAACTCATTTTGGAATAATTTCACTGTAATTTGGTAACTTTTGTTGACATTAACTGTGAGGGCCACATACATTAACTATGAGGGCCACGTACATAACTGTGAGGGCCACATTAACCCACCCCTCAATTTTTAGTACAGTCTACACCTCATATTTTTATTGAAAACTTAGCATACAGGGAACAGAAATGAACATATTCCCAATTATCACAATTCTTGTCTTATTTCATAATCCTTTCATAAATATTGAACATTATCCTTTTCGTCAAACACAACCCACAGACAAGTTAAGCTGCAGTGTCATTGACACTTTCATTTTGTTTTGTTGTGGAGCCTTACTTGTTTCGAGTTGATTTTTTGATCAGTTTGATCTAAGGTAATATGCATGATGCTCCCCAATGCCGGTATCAGAGCGTCTTATATATGAGTTTTAGTTAAGTCTGTTTGCAGGCTATGTGCTATGGGTATAGAGGCCCTGAGTCCTGTTGGTACAAGCATGTTTACTATGCATTTCTCCAAAAAGAGGGTTTTTTTTAGTTCCAGTCTATTCTTTTTGGATGCCAGGTTGCAGATAATCTTGTTGGCTGACCACAGTTGGCATGTCCTCGTCTTGTTTCAGTCGCTTATTTTGGTGATATAGAGTCACTTGAAAGTGCACAAGGACTTCACTGGTAGATATCGACCAGTGGAGTCCTCTCGCACTTTTGGGTGACTCTATAGTTTGATTTTTTGATCAAGTTTGCAAATAAGTGTCATACAGTTTCAGTTTTTCTTCAGTTATGACCCTTTGTTTTATTGATTGATTGTGTTATTGATTATTTGTGATTTGTATCCTGCAAAAAAGTACCAGTGAATTCCAGAGAGCTAAGGAGTGCAACTGAGGGCTATTCTATCATATCATTCATGTGTACATGTATATATCTTCCATCATGAAGCATATAATACTATTATATCGGTATTCATACTGGCATCATAACATGTTCAGTATCAAATTTTAATGTTTGATTATACATTAAAATATTACCAACATTGAATTTCAATTATTTGTATATGTGGAATTTTACAGTGTATGAATTTTGTTGCATGCAAGGTGTCTGTGTACATTAGACTTTTTTACAAAAGTAGTCCCAAAAATGCGTTTGTCAATTTCATTTATGGCATTACTATGAAGTCTTGGATCAACGCATAGTTTTCGTAATGCTTCACACACAGCTTACACCATATTTTGGTTATAAATTGTATGCTCCTTTCGCTAGCTGTTTCATATCCGAGGGTCCCATTCCTGGTGTTCCAAGTCTGAAACGTTGAGTATTTAACTTTTTTTTCTCCCCTTTTTCGTAATGAAGCCATTGTTTACTTTATATACATCTTGTCTACACATGCACAGAAATGAACTGACATAATTGAGGAATGTGTTATAGTCTGTAACAAATAAGTGGGCATTTACTCTGCTGTACAGTATTACTCTCTCTGTTCATGCATTATAACCAGGTTTTCTCTCTGCTGAATCAGTAGCACGACTCCATTCTGTCACTCAAGCAATTTATGATGAAGCAGACGATTACCACCCACAGAATTTTCCATTCAGACAGGTGATCGCCCTCCTCAGAATGACAGACCTGAATAACTTGTGGCATGCTGCTTGATATTGACAGTGTCTCAGATAAGTTTGAAAGCCATGGTGATTTGTTGAAAATTCATTAGTGTTATTACCCCTTTTCTGTTTTATTGGAAATTTTAATGATGCGATAACTTGAACGGTAATTTTCAGATTTCATTAATGTTTAGAACTATTACACTCCCATAGTTCATCGGATGCAGGGAGGGAGAGTGGAGATTTTCTTTACTGTGTGATGCTATTTTCTTGTTTTTAACTGTGGCAAGCAGCTTTATATGTGGCAATGTCCATCAGCTGATGGGTTAGTCAATCAGTTGATCTGCCTTTGGTCAGTCCATCTATCTGACCACCAAGTTTTTAAACTCAATAACTTTTAAAATGCTTGGTGGAATGACATCATATTTGCTATGCAAATGTATATTATTGATGTCTGTCACCTTGTTCAATGCTGGTGTTATTCAGAATATTTTGTTAGAGTTATTGTCCTTATGTGCTTGGAATTTGTTTCATCATTACCATCCGTCACTGATTAGGTGCAATTCAGTTTTTTGCTGTATCATGTGATTATTGTGTTTTGGTGATTTCTACATGGGTTAATGATATGGATTGATATGTATATCAGACCAATCCATGATCCTCTCTGTTCAGATGGTTACTTGATCAAAAATACTTTGTCGCTCAATCATTGAAATAAGTTGTTCTAAATAGACAGGAACTGAGAATTTTCAGAATCAAATACAAGTGTGATGTCATATGCATGAGGAGGAAACACTGGGGGATGGACAGCTGCCACCATTTGCATTGCTGTGATTGAAGTTCAAATCGAGTTAAATACAAAAACAAGTAAGGGGTGGCAAATCAATTTGAGTAGGGAATTTTACTTTCCTGTGATGTAATACCACATCAGGAGTCCCTATCATCAACCCTCAGAAATTGTTTTAGTTTCGAAAAGGCAAAAGATCAGTGGAAATAGATTCTAGAATATAACAAGGTAATTTTGCTCTCAATTTCTTAACACTGAGAAATGAATGCCTACCATCCATCTTGCCATCTGGCCATATCGATGTATCATATGTTGTGTGGCTGCTATTGTGCTAGTACAACTATGAGATTGCACTCTTTGTGTGGCTTTTGTTTAATGTTGTGTGACTTTTTTTTGCAGTGGGCATCTGCGTGTTAAATCAGCAAATATTTGGAGTGTAATTTTAACTGGTTGAGTGCTAGAAGCCACCATCAAGGCATTATTGAAAAGTGCTGAAAGCAGTAGATAAATAAAATTTTCATACAAAATAGTTTTATTACTATTTGTTGGAGAGTGCCTGTAGGCACTCTCCAATAAATAGTAACAGAACAATTATTTATGAGCAAAATCTTGCTAAATTAAGGCTACCTTTGCTGGTAGCATAATATTTTAGAAAAAAATACTCATATTTCAAATTGCCTTTGAAAAATAATTTAGCATTCTACCAGTTAGTATTGCCTTTTAGACAGCCCAAGCAAGATATCCACTGACACATAACAGTTCCAACAAGCAGACACATACACCACTGTTCATGACTCATGCCTGAATGTCCATAGGGTATGGACATTGTTTCACTCCCAAAATTAAGTGTCAAAATGCCATGGGGTTGGGCTTTTTTGAACACACACAGAAAATATTATTAATATTCGAAGCATTAATCCACATTTATCTTTTGTTTTGCGGGTGTCAAAGTCAACATATATATCTGCCCAAAAATATGGAATAGACGCCAATACCCGATAACTGTATTGTACATGTAGAGGATTTCTGTTCTGACTGATATACCCACACTAAGCTATTACAGTAGTATTATGATATTTTGATTTAAAAACAAAGAAATTGCAATGCAGGTGTTATGAACTTCCCTTGTACAGTTGAGATTTCAACAATAGTGAAATTGTAAATTTATAGAAATATGTAATTATGGAACTCAAACTACAATTCCCTTTTCCAGTTGTCTTTTCTTTTCTCTTTTTGTTTTTATCTTTTGGGTAATTAAAAGAAAAGATCCTTTTTGCAATAAATATTTGTACGCAAACAGATTTATTCATTTCCAATAATACGAGCAGTGTTCTTAAATTACAATATTCTGATACCTTTATAATCCATGGTTTACTGTCATTAATGAAAAGTGATAATTTAAGTTTAGAAACAAGACACTTTGGCTTGTAAAATTCATAAATCTCTGTTTATATAGTTATATTGTGTCTCATAATTGTTAGAGGTGAAAAAATAGAAATTTAATATTTGCTTTCAGAGTGGCTGTGAAATTGTGTAAATTATTTCATCCATCACAGCCAAAAGGTATGAGACATATATAGTTTTAATTTTATACTTGTCAATGTTTCAAGGTGTTAATCATCACATTTCAGCATTATGTTCACAAACATTTATTCAAGAATAAATTAATTTCAACTTCTATTCTATCTTTTGCAAAGGAAGGAGGAGATGATTGGACAGACCTTGGTGATGGCACAGATGGTGATGAATGGATGCAGGTAAGTTTAAATGTGTTATATCATAATGTTAATTCTCTGTAGTGATGTCAAAATACTGAAATTTCAAGCTGTGAATTGTTCACAAAGTGCAGCTGTGAACTTAACAAATTCAGTCTTGTATGACAGAGCTTATTGAGCTCTCTCAAACAGCATTGAACTGGTTAAATTCCTGGATGCATTATGGGAGAACTTCGCAGCTTGAAATTTTCATATTTCAAACATCATTGTGCAGAAAGATGGTCTCGTATTTTGAGCACAAAATTAGGCCTAAAACACTTTAAAATATGTTTCTCAATCCCTCCTGCTTGGTCCTTTTGGCTACCACATGCTGTCTTTTTATATGCCTGTTTTGAAAAAACAGACGTATTATGTTATGGCATCTGTCTGTCTGTCTGTCTGTCTGTCTGTCTGTCTGTCTGTCTGTCTGTCTGTCTGTCTGTCTGTCTGTCTGTCTGTCTGTATGTCTGTCAAACTGTCTGTCTGTCTGTCTGTCTGTCTGTCTGTCTGTCTGTCTGTCTGTCTGTTCATAAACAATTTTTGTGTCACCTACTCCTCCAAAAGTTTACATGCTACATGGTTCAAACTTTGCACACATGTTGATCAGTAATTGCCGTTGTGCATGTGACAAGTGCATGTAACTCCATTTTGTATTTCCAGAGTTAAGCCCCCTTTTAGTACTTAAAACATTACAGTATTGTGTTGCCTACTTCTTCAACATTTTACATGCTATATTGTTCAAACTTTGCACACATGGTGATCGCCAATTTCCGTTGTGCATGTGACAAGAGCAGGTAACTCTGTTTTGTATTTCCAGAGTTATGCCCTCTTTTAGTACTTAAAACATTACAGTATTGTGTTGCCTACTCCTTCAACATTTTACATGCTATAGTGTTCAAACTTTGCACACATGTTTATAACCAATTGCCATTGTGCATGTGACAAGAGCAGGTAACTCTGTTTTTGTATTTCCAGAGTTATGCCCCTTTTAGTACTTGAAACATTACAGTATTGTGTTGCCTTCTCCTTCAATGTTTTACATGCTATATTGTTCAAACTTTGCACACCTGTAGATCAGTAATTGCCGTTGTGCATGTGACAAGAGCAGGTAACTCTGTTTTGTATTTCCAGAGTTATGCCCCCTTTTAGTACTTGAAACATTACACTATTGTGTCGCCTACTCCTTCAACATTTCACATGTTATATTCAAACTTTGCACACATGTTGATCACCAATTGCTGTTGTGCATGTGACGAGCAGGTAACTCTGTTTTGTATTTCCAGAGTTATGCTCCCTTTTAGTACTTAAAACATTACAGTACTGTGTCGCCTACTCCTTCAACATTTTACATGCTATATTGTTCAAACTTTGCACACATGGTGATCACCAATTACCGTGGTGCATGTATGTGATAAGAGCAGGTAACTCCATTTTGTATTTCCAGAGTGACGCCCATGTTAGTGCTTAAAACATTACAGTATTGTGTCGCCTTCTCCTTCAACATTTTACATGCTTTATAGTTCAAACTTTGTACACATGCTGATCGCAAATTTCCGTTGTGCATGTGACAAGAGCAGGTAACTCTGTTTTGTATTTCCAGAGTTATGCCCCCTTTTAGTACTTAAAACATTACAGTATTGTGTCGCCTACTTCTTCAACATTTTACATGCTATAGTGTTCAAACTTTGCACACATGTTTATCCTCAATTGCCATTGTGCATGTGACAAGAGCAGGTAACTCTGTTTTTGTATTTCCAGAGTTATGCCCCTTTTAGTACTTGAAACATTACAGTATTGTGTCGCCTACTCCTTCAACATTTTACTTGCTTTATTGTTCAAACTTTACACCCATGTTGATCATCAATTGTCTTTGTGCATGTGACTGGAGCAGATAACACCATTTTATTTTTAAATGACAAGAATCCTCACTGTTTATAGCTGTTATAATCCTCAAAATGTCCTTTTCCTTTGTGCCACCTATCGTCAGTCATTATCAATGAAGTTAACCTGTCAATGAATGGACGCTACCATTGTAAATGGCAAGGAGAATCTTCTACAGCAGCCTTGCATCCCTTTAGAAGTTATCTTATGAATAAAATGATGCTACCATTTTTTTTTATTTTGTAAAGACCTCAGATCGCTTAATTTGAAAATGTGAAAACAGGTGAATTACCCTTTACCCCAGACAGGGCAGGGGAATGGGCAATGATTAGAGGGGGGGAGGGGTGGCAGACATAGTCGAGTCAACAAAAATTTCAAACTTTACCCCCGAGAAACTTGTGCATGTTCCAGTTTTGACGGGCGTATGTTACCCTGCTAGATGGTGCTCTTGTTATAACCAATGCATACTTGAAAAAAATAAAAAATTAAATGGTTTATGTCTGATATTTTACCCAACTTGATAAAATTGATAAATTTGTCCCTGAAGTACAAGAAGGTTTTGTGGGGAGCACGGAGGCTCAGTAGGTAGAGGTGCAGTCTGCAAGCTGAGACGTCTCGGTTTGAAACCCACCTGTGGCAACCGCGTTGTGTCCTTGGGCAAGACACTTCATCCCCATTGCCCACATGGAGGCACGGTGACGTGTACTAAGGCGGTCTGCACGTTGATGGTGCACTTGTCTTCACCCAGTGCCAACCCTGCATGTTTACTTAGTATGTTGGGGAGCTGACAGTTGATTGCCCTTGCTCGGTGGTTCTCTCCAGGTACTCAGACTTCCTCCACCCATAAAACTGTCAAAGTCGTGTTTAGCCATTGTGAACTAATATGTGACCTTAAACACCAATAAATAAATAAATAACAAGGCTTTGCAAAGCCTTGTTGCACTCAAGGGGCAAAATACACCACCACGCAAGCTATTTTGTAGATTATGAGGCCTCAAAAATAAAACAAATCAAGAAAATGAACTTTTGGTGGCAAAGAAATAATTACAAAAATAAAAAATGAAATACCCCCCCCCCCCCCCCCCACCCACCCACATTCAATTTTAGAAAAAAATGGTCTGTAGTACTCGGACAATTTGTAACTTATTTATAGATGCTTTAACTGGTAGAGTGCTGGAAGCCCATATTTGGTCTTTATTCTAAAGTGAAGGTACCACAGCTTGAAGGCTCATATTCAGTGCATGTGATTTGCATTATCATTGAAGTGATATTATTTTATTTAGTCTATAAGGGATTGCCTTGTTACAATTTATGGGAGAGTGCCCATAGGCACTCTCCCATAAATTGTAACAAGGCAAAGACATGTGTACAAGATTTCATGGCCAAAAATAATTTAGCACTCTACCAGTTAATCCTCTTTACCTAATACAAATAGAAGATGACTCTTGCCAAAAAATTTCTTAAGAAACTAAAATTTTTATTTTTTGTCTCCCAAAGCAGCTAAAATGAGTTATTTTGCTTTTTCAACGAGATAGTAAAAATTGAGACAAAAAGATTATAAAATTTGAATGGCAATTTTTGTGTATAGGGCTAGCCAGTTATGATCGTTGTATTTGGTGAAGGGTTAAAGAGTTTTGGGGACAAAATGTCTTTGTCGAACAGGTCTGGGAATAGGCCCCTTTCCCTGGTCTTTAGATTATTTTTTGTTCATTTGTCATCAAAAACTATATATTAAGACCCCCTCAATGAGCTCATTCCAATGAGGTGTCACATGATACGATTTTGTTGAAATTTTTTGAAAAATTTGAAAAAATAATATTTAAAATAATAAATTTTGATATCATCTGCATTCAGTAAAGGGTTATAACTGATTACGACACCTGAAATTTAAACAAAAATAAAAGTATGGATGTTTGTCTGGAGAGTTCAACCACAAAAGCACTCAAGTTTTTATTTTGTGTATAAGTGTCACTTTTAAAATATCTGAAAGTTGTTGACATCATGACAGGATGATTTGAGGCATGATACAAATTTGGAAAAGTTGAAACTCTGGCAAGTCAGAATTGATGGATAAAATACTGCAGTATTGAGATGATATTCAAGGTTGTCATATAATAAAGACCTGAGCTTGCAACTTGTCAATCATACATACCGTGCAGTGAGACAGTGTACTGTCATACATTACCATAGTACATTACAGAAGTTGCGAATAAAAATGTTGGTGTAGAAACTTGTGTGGTGTTTTTCTTATTAAAAACTTTATTGGCACTTTTGGTCTGCCGAGGATGCAATTCTCAGTATTCTAATATTTTTCAGTCTAAAACTCTTGTGAAGCCAGAAGATCAGCTAGAGCTCTCGGATGTTGTGAGTATATACTGTTGTTATTATACCACTCTAAAAGTGGGGGTTATACTGGTTTCCATCCATCCAGACATTCTTCTGTCCATAAAACATTTATAAATGGATGAACAATATGACCAAATGAAAGATATGAGACAATGGTTCAGACAGCACAAACTTTGGGTTGCCATATAAAAAACAGCTGCCTTGAGCCATTTTGTTCTAAAAATAGCAATTACACTTTTCAAGCAAGACTTCCAAATGGTGATTCAGATTTATTATTTTTGGTATGGAAAACAACTTGCACAATATACATAGCATATATTCAGGTTTTTGTCTCATGTATAAATTGTGCAAATTAGCCAGCCAGCTTAGTTTTTTTCAGAAAAATTTATTTGCATGTGTGTTTGTTCAGTATGCATGGAAATCACCTCCCAAAGTGAAATATGAAAGGGTGTGTCAAACTTGCACATGTTTGGAAGGAACGCAATTTGCATTGCTGGAGTTTACTTGAGTAATCAAGTAGGTGGCGACAGGGGGTGTTATGACCCCTTAATGCATTCCTGAAATCATACATGCATTTTTACACGAAAAAAAGTGGGCATGGCCAAACATTTTGAAAGTGGGTCATGCTCTTATCTCAAGCATGGTATGACTTCTGAACCAGGGACTAACTCCAAATGAGTTGAAATTCGAAGGTTCAAAAATATGGATCAAGATCACCCAGGGGTCATTCAGTACATTTTTCAAAATTGATTGAAATCACATTTTATGTCCGCTCCCCCAATGCATTCCAAGTTCATACATGTATTTTTTCACTCAAAAAAGTGAGCATGGCCAAACATTTGAAAGTGGGCCGTGCTCATATCTCAAGGATGGTATGACCTGTGGACTTGAGACCAACCCAAATGAGTTGAAACCCTGTATCACACAGTGTCTTTGCCATGTATTGCTGTCCAAGATTCTGAAAATGGAATTGCTTTATTATTGATTTTATTTGTTATAACATCAAGTGTCCCTGAATGTGAGAGCCCATGTTGTAAGACAGATTGCATTTGGTAAATTTCATTAGTTTTGTAGTACAAATTTGGATAAATCTTTATTTTTCAGCAACTTAAAGAAGAATTTACTAGAATTTTGACAGCTAACAACCCACATGCTCCACAAAACATTGTTCGATACAGCTTTAAGGTGAGTTTTTGAGTTTTCATGTACATTGAACTTTTGTTCGGTTAAATACTTCCTCTTCAGTTTGAAAGTAAAGGGCCCTCTTGTACTTATATAAAATTATTAGGGCTCCGCCGTGAGGTGGACGCCCTATAGTGATCGCTCTGTCCGTGTGTCCGTCCGTGTGTCCGTCCATCTGCGCCAACATTGGAGGTTTAGGGGATATTTTTATTAGGGGCTACCTCCAAATTAAGGTAGTGTTAGGGTTAGGAGTGGGGTAGGGTTAGGGGTAGCCCCAGAGTAGGGCTTAAGGTTGGGGAGGGTTAGGTCCTAGGAGGGTTAGGGTTGGGGTCAGGGGTGGGGTTTTAGTTTTAGTAGCCCCATAACCTAAAAATAGCTCCTAATCCTATTGGTTTGGCTAGGGTGGGGTTGGGTGAGGGGTGGGGTTAGGGGTAGCCCCAGAGTAGGGCTTAAGGTTGGGGGATTAGGTCCTGGGGGTGGGTGGGGGTTAGGGTCTGGGGTGGGTGTTTAGGGTCAGGGTGGGGTAGGGTTAGGGTGTGGTTTTTGGGTGGAGGGGTGGGGTTCTGGGTATTATAAGGTTTTGGACATACAAAATGTTTTTTTGGTAGCCCATAAACCCGAAATGTTGGAGCGTTCGTCCGTCCGTAACAAAACTTGTCCGGACTGTAATCTTTCTCTCTTAATAGATAAGGTTTTGATATTTGACATGTGGATATATTATCTCAAGATGATGTGTCGCGTACCAAGGTTGCCATGCTTTGACCTTAAACTTTGACCTCAAGGTCAAATTATTCCGAATTCGGGGTTCTTTTCTGACAAGTTCGTGTCAGGGCTGTAACTTTTTTCCCATAATAGATAGGGTTTTGATATTTGGTATGTGGATAGATTATCTCAAGACAATGTGTCGCGTACCAAGATTGCCATGCTTTGACCTTGAACTTTGACCTCAAGGTCAAATTATTCTGAATTTGGGGTTCTTTTCTGACAAGTTCGTGTCCGGGCTGTAACTTTTTTCCCTTAATAGATAGGCTTTTGATATTTAGTATGCAGGTAGATTATCTCAAGACGATGTGTCGCATACTACGGTTGCCATGCTTTGACCTTGAACGTTGACCTCAAGGTCAAATTATTCCGAATTTGGGGTTCTTTTCTGACAAGTTCGTGTCCGGGCTGTTACGTTTTTCCCTTAATAGATAGGGTTTTGATATTTGGTATGTGGATAGATTATCTCAAGACGACGTGTCGCTTACCAAGATTGCCATGGTTTGACCTTGAAGTTTGACCTCAAGGTCAAATTATTCAGATTTTTTTTTTCTGACAAATTCGTGTCCTGGCTATAACTTTTTTCCCTTAATAGATAGGGTTTTGATATTTGGTATGTGGGTAGATTATCTCAAGATGACATGTAGCGGACCAAGGTTGCCATGCTTTGACCTTGAAGTTTGAACTCAAGGTCAAATTATTCAGAATTGGGTTTTTTTCTGACAAGTTCGTGTCCGGGAAGGGATTTTAATCAGATTTTACCTATTGCTTGAAATATTTTAGTATTACGGTTCACATCAGTTTATACCTAATATCAGTTAGTTGCTGCAGGGCCCGCAGAGATGGATTCCATCTCCGTGATATCTAGTTTGTGCTAAAATGGCATAACAATTAACCCCCATAAGGTGAAATCAGTAAATAAATAACTTCTAAACACTAATATGCTTATAAGGACTACACTGTGATGTAGATTTTATTTTTCGATTTTGTTTTGCTCAAATGTCACACAGTGCAGCCAAAATACATACATACCTAAACTTTACGTGTTACCTATATCTTATAAAAACTTAACATGATGTTAAATGAAGTTGGGCAGCATAAAAAGGGGCCACCAACAGTAATGCACTTCAGTCCATGAACTCCAATGGAAAATCAAAGGGTTAAAATCCCAAAACATAAGGTACAGATCCAACAGACTGGGGATAGGGCGGGGGGGGGGGGGGGGGGGGTAAATTTTATGTTCTGTCCTGGTGACAAGTCGTCCAGTTTGGGAATGACAAAACCTCATATCCATCATTCTGCGACATCGCAGAAATAAAATGTTTCATTGGTCCACTACAGATGTGTTCACCTGTAGCATGATTCACTACACATTTGACAAGTCACAGGAATTACCTTCATATGGACATAATTTAAATAACATAATTAACCCCATTAAGTCAATAACTGTAACCCAAAACATAAAATGCATTTAAGCACAAAAACAACTAGTCTTTGTATTTGTGCTAAAATGGCATAACAATTAACCCCCATAAGGTGAAATCAGTAAATAAATAACTTCTAAACACTAATATGCTTTTAAGGACTACACTGTGATGTAGATTTTATTTTCAGTTTTGTTTTGCTCAAATGCTACACAGTGCAGCCAAAATACATTCATACAGAAACTTTACATGTTACCTATATCTTATAAAAACTTAACATGATGTTAAATGAAGTTGGGCGGCATAAAAAGGAGCCAAAAATGCCTCTCGCAACCAAAGGTGTGAGGAGGGGCATTCCACCCAACGGAAGAGAAGACAAAAAAAAACACAAGAGTAGGAAGTGATGCAAAATTTTAATAGGAGAACAAAGGCCCAACCCAGGAAGAAAGAGATCCTGAACCGAAGTGCACCATAAAGGAAAAATATGGAAACAATAAATGAAAAGGAAAAAATAAAGGCATATGGAAGGAACAAGGACATGAATGAAAGGCACAATCACACGAACAAACACACGTGAAATAAACTAGTTTGAATCACAGCTTATTGACAATGCCCAAGCGCTATCCAAGCTGAAACAGCTACCATACAAAAACAAATGCCCAATCACAATCGTCCGGGCTACAGTATAGAACAAACCACAAATTTGTACAAAGGCATAAAACAGCAAATAACAAGAGCATACCAGAAAACCTGATTCCAAAACTCTGCATGTCAATGCCCAAACACTAACTCTTGGAGATACAGGTACGGCATCAGATCCAAAATAGAAGGCGCCCAAGCGCCAACTAAAAAACAATGAAATGTATGCAGCACAACAACCAAATCTGCCCAAGCAGAAGTGGTGGAAGAGAACTATCAATGCTTTGTAAAAAATCACACTTCCAGTGCCCCTGAATAAACGGGAGACCTAATATAACATGAAATTATGCCGAGGGGCATACTTTGAAGGACAACATTTTAACAACTGCGATCAATCAAGCTAAAGCAGGAAGCCGAATGTACAGTCGAAAAACATTAGATTTCCACCTACCCATGGAATGGATTTGAGCATCAGTAAAGCCCCAAACTGAAGCCCAGGTAGAAGCCCCAATGCAGAAACTGTGACCTTTAAATAAAGATGAACTGAGATTACAAGCCACAAGACAGCAATATAATACTTTATTGAAATTGTGCCGCAAAACCGGAGAACCACCAGGATATGCAAACAATGCTCCTACTGCTGATCCATGGCTGGACAGAAATCATTGCAGAAGGGTAACAGGACAAAATTCCATGCCCAAAACCCCATTACCCTTAATATGATGAGGTCTGCCTGCTGCATTGTGTTTGACGTCACGGAAAGTAACACACAGATAAGGCGTGCCAACAGTATGGAATGACACATCAGAATATTGAACAGCCTTATCCTACAACTTAACAGTTGCAGAACAAAGCTCACCAATCCTTGCAAATGCAAAAAATGCCAAACTAAATACAGCTTGATATAAACAACATTGAAATGCACTAAAAGTGCATCTGGGAAGTGTGGAAAGAAGTTTATTAAGAATCGGCAGGGTAATTGGAAGACGCATATCTACAGCAGGACGTAATCATTGAATTCCATTAAGTATTTTCCTGATGACAAATTGCTGCATAGGATCTGGAAAATTTTGAATTTTATGGTGGTAAACAGTACCAGAGATCATACAAGTGATCTATTTTGCTGTAAAACCTAAGTTGAATAGGTGTGCAATAAACAAAGAAAGAATGTGTGCTGAAATGGGCAACTGTTCTTGAATACCCATCTCAACAAAAAGCCTTGAATCGCTATGTTAATGCATATGATTTTTGTGTAGAAGGGGCTAAAGCATGATTTAACAAAGTATCGATTGTGTCAGTAAGCGATCTAAACTGAGTTCTTCTGGAATCATGGGTTCGGCGTTAACATATGGTGCCAGACATTTGAACTTCTGAACCTGCATTTGAGAAAGAGAGTCAGCTAATAGGTTGGATTTTCCTTTAATGTGCTGTGCCCGAACCAGTATATTAAATCGTAAACAAATTAGCACAAAATGCCTCAATAGTTAAAGAAGATCTACATCTTTGGATGTTTGAGAATTTATGGCATGAACCACCGAAGAATTATCTGAATAAAAAAGAACTTTTTTGTTTTGAAGGGGACCAGCAAACAAAGACAGGGCAACCACGACAGGATACATTTCTAAAACTGCTATGTGGGGAATGCTGCTGAATGAAGCCCCTGCTCCATAAAATCAGTCCTTCTCAAAGATGCAGCCAAAACCAAGGGAAGCAGCTGCATCAGTATGAAAGATCAATTTGTCACTGTCAACCCAGCTTCTGTCTAAAAAGAAGGTTTCTCATTGAAATCTTGCAAGAAAATGAACCATAATGTTAAGTCCTGTTTCACTGCCTGAGTAACCCTAATTCGATAGTGAGGTTTGGATATTCCAATGGTCAGATTAATTAATCGTCATAATAAGACTCTACCCAAGACAACTTACAGCACATGCAAAGTTTAATAAACCTATTAAAGATTGTAATTCTTTCAATGTAACTTTTTGTTTAGACAGCATTGAAACAATTCAACTCCGACACTTCTGTAATTTATATCTAATTCAAACCCAAGGAAAGACATTGATTGTGCAGGCTCTTCTCCTTAGATATAATAGGAACACCCATGTACTTAGCAAGCTTCAAAAATTGATTCAGGTAAAAACTGACAGGTGTACGGCTGAGTGGCCACAAAAATGAAATCATCTAGCACATGTACAATATTATGAACAGAGTACTTAACTCTCGCGATCCAATGAAGTGCAGTATTGAAATCCTCAAAAATCCGACATGACAACGCACAGCCCATAGGGAGACATTTATCAAAATAGAATCTATTTTCCCATTTAAGACCTAACAGGTGGCGATCCAATGGACTGATGGGGATAAGGCGAAAATCAGACTCAGTGTCGGACTTAGCCATAGAACTACCCACTGAGACACTGAAGATTGCTTGCCACTTGGCATAGCTCATAAATATAACTCTGAATGAATTGAATCCCAATTTAACCATTTTCCCAACGTAACGGCCAAAACCGGCCAGCACTATTCTCAAAAAACGTAAGTTAATTTTCATTATTTTTTTCATTTTTTTGTCTCAAAAACATAGGTTATGCCAATCAGGGGTCATATCTTATGTGTTTGAGACAAAAATGAAAAAAATTAGTTCAAGAATTCTTTTTGCAAGTGTTGTCTGCTTTTCATGTTAGGTAAAGGGTTAAAGAAGATGTGGACTGTTTCAATAAATGAAACTGATGGTCTTAATATGACCAGTTATACCCAAGTTTTGACATATGATGGATATTTGATTGATACTTTAGTAAACTTGACACAAGTTCAGCACAGCACAAAAAATTTTGAAAGCCATAAACCACTGGAATAATGAGGAGATGTCTTTAAGTTTACTGGGTATCCACTTTAAAGCAGGCCCCTCCTTCGATTCTTTAACTGACAAACTATAGGAACCTGTTCCCCCTTGTTGTGATAAAAGCAATGCAAGATTAGCACACTTATTGGCCCAAATCTGGGCCTTTAGCTTAGAAGAGACATGGAAAGTGAGAGGCACAGATGAGGAAATAAAATCATTACCTGTCATAGATGAGGGTTGTAATTCAACATTAGGAGAAAAGGAGTCAAGAGCAACAGGGTGTGTTGAAGGCAAAATATTCATGGCACTGGAAGTGTGAATGTCTGTGCCCCCAACTGACTGTAATGCATTCGAAACTGCATCTGCAATAACATGCTGACTGGATGATGTCCTGATGTCACCTAAAACCTGTGGTGGCAACTGCACAGTTACAATAATATTATCTGAGATATTTGGTTGAGCAACATTGGCAGTAGACTGGTTTCGTTCCTGATCTGAATGACTAGCACTCCCAGTGTGAATGGCAGGTGAAGTACAATGTGGGATAAAACACTCCTGGGATGAAGAACCCACTGGCATTGTAACAGGATTATCAATTCCTAAGGAATTCCCAAAGAGACTGTCAGAAGAAATTCCAGATGAAGGCCTATCAGTATGGAAAGCGTTTGATGACCTTAATTGACTACTGAGAGTACGGAAACTGACATCATGCATGGAACAAGGTATGTTAAAGGATGAACTGCAACAAGAAGTCTGGACCGAGACAGGTACAGGTATGTTTGAACTGGCAACAAAATTATCAGTTGCGGTAACAGACGTTCGAATGACATTTGGAAAGGTAACATCCGAAACATTGTGAGATGAACTAAGTGTAACAGTGTGTGGTATACTGAGATTTGATAGTGAGGTCAATGGTACAAAAGTTGTGTCATTTGAAACTGAAGTTGAAGAAGCTGACCGACGAGTTGCGGTTGATCGTCTATGGTTAGTAGCAGGCGCTGACATTGAAGTAATATTGTTTCTATTTGTACAACACCATTTTCAGATTTGACGGTGTATAAAATTCTGATAAATGGTCACTTAAATCTAACCGCCGCCATGGCATACTGAAAAGATTGGTGAACAAAAGAAAATATTTTAATTCTTGAACGTAAGTATTATAAACAGATTGATGGTTTGCAATAAACACCTTGGTGGACCACTAATCGAAGATGGATCACACCCCACTAACAGAGGAAATAACATGAATAATAATTCAAACAGTGGAAAAAACAACCATGACACAGCCCTAAAAACTTGGTGCTCAAACACGGGGCCGGATGGGTGTTCCCATTAAAAAGTAAATTCTGCAATTGTAGCAAGACCACCCACCTATGATGCATGCATCATATTCTGCACTGTGTCCAGTCATAGAGAAATGGAAAATAACCCCATTCGGCCCCATGCAAAAACAACCACTGGATGTCTAAATAGAACACACAAACCCGTTACCAATTGTGAAACAATATGGGCAACATAATTCATCACCACATGTGTGAAATGAGTCCAAGTACGACTTCCAGAGAAACGTCCACTGTGAATTCATGAAACGTAGCATGCAATATAAACTATACATGTCGTAATACAGGTAAATGAAATTATTCAAAGAACAATTCAAAAGTACTGCATTAAATGACTCAAAATCAGGACAGAGTATGAAAACAGTTAAGATAAATTGTTCAAGTAATAAAGTATTGCTCCCCGAGTACTGCGGTAATATATTGTCAAACCCTGTGGAGTAAAATGCACCCCAACACATAAATGTTTACGAACGATCGGTTGCAATCTTGAATGTTTCCAAAATTTGAGTCGAAATGATGAGGAGGGCAAAACTTCAGTCAGAAAACGATTAACAATATCAGTTTCAGCATTGTACTCTGCAACCGATAAGGTGGGCCGAGTTCGAGGTGGACGAATGGAAGTTTGATGAAATAATTGTCCCACCAACATCCATTTGACACCGTACTTATCCATTAGAAACTGTGCCAGATTATCAATATTATTTCCAACAGTGAGGGGGGTGATACGTTCCTATGTCATTCCCACCCACTTGTAATATCACTAACTCTTGACGAAACATATCAACATACCTTACTGCATATGCACGAAAATATGGAAATACGCCCCCGGCTTTCCAAACTACTCTACAAATAACTTTTCAACCTTCGTGCTCCTGAAGGTGAAGATATGATGCAAGGTCATGATCATGTGACGATGCGTGATTTAGGAATTGTGCTAAATGCAAAACGTAGAAAGTCCCAATGACAAGGACTTTAACAGGTGAGCTATCACTCTTGATATATAATCAACTTCAAAAATAATAATAATAATAATAATAATAAAAATTGAACCCAAAGGATTGAAGATTATATATATATCACTAAAATACCGACATGCAGATTGATCATGTACTACTCCCTATTAAATTTTATGTTCCGTCCTGTTGACAATTCGTCCAGTTTGGGAATGACAGAACCTCATATCCATCATTCTGTGATATCGCAGAACTAAAACTTTTCATTGGTCCACTACAGATTTGTTCACCTGTAGCATGACTCACTACACATTTGACAATTTATGGGAATTACCTTGATGTGGACCTAATTTAAATAACATAATAAATCTCATTAAGTCAATAGCTATAACCCAAAACATAAAATGCATTTAAGCACAAAAACGACTATCATTCTTCTAGTCTTTGTATGCACATTTCGATATTTTAAAAACTGATTTCCCAAATTCTTTTTTTTTTCCCAAACTCATCTTCGCGATGCTCATTTCAACTAGTTAATTGAGCCCATGGAAAGATTTTTGGTCGTAAGGGTGCATGGTGCAAATTTATTTTTTGTGTAGTATAAAAGAATTTCTGTCCTATTTTCTTTTTTGATTTTGATAACACAAAGCCTTGATATTATTTAGTATTTATAAGAAAAAAAAAATATTGCAAATTTTCTAATATTACGAAGACAGGCTGAAAATAGATTTCTTGACCATTGGTAAATATGGTTTTCAAAACTTGCATTGAACTGTTAACCCTTTACCAACCTAATATGATGTCAAAATTTATTAAAAACTCATATATAACTTCTTTTTTTTTTTTTGGGGGGGGGGGGATGAGTGGTGGGGGGGAGGGGGGATGGGGGTGTTTCACTGTTGAATGCAAATGATTCATTCGGTAAAGGGTTAATAATAAAGAATATGGGTTAAACTAGAATGACCCAACCCGGAAGGGAAACTCAAAAATAATTAAAGGTCTTCATAATCATATGCTATAACTACTCCCTTACTCACAAAGTTAAAAAAGCTTTTGCACAAACAATAGTGATAACTGGAATTACAACTACAAGGAATCTAAAAATTGAACTTGGTCTTTGAGTTGAAAAAACTTTAGAATTTTGAATTGTTCCTTGAAAAAGAAAGTAATGTTATCAGTCGAAATTTTCACACAATCAAGGGCCTTCACTCTGCAATTATATGTATTAGAAATTTGAAAATGAAACTTAGGCCTTATTTTTTTTATTGTTAAAAAAACTCAAATTTTAAATTAATCAGTTATTTATTTATTTATTTATTGGTGTTTAAGGTCACATACTTATGCACAATGGCTAATCATGACCGTGACAGTTTTACGCGTGGAGGAAGCCGGAGTACCTGGAGAGAACCACCGACCATCGACAACTATCAGTTTCTCCACATTCTAATTCTGTTCAAGCTCCAGTCAAGCAGGGTTACAGTGGTTGAAGGCCTTACGCCATCGATGTGCAGTACGCCTTAGTACACAGCATCATCGTGCCCACATGTAGGCAACTGGGATAAAGTGCCTTGCCCAAGGACACAATGTGGATCGTCCAAGACGGGGATCGAACTCGGGACCTCTAGCATAAAAGTCCAACAGTCTACCAAATTAATCAGTTAAAGGAAAGTAAGGTTGTTATATAAACCCAAAATAATTACGTTTTTGCACAATCAAGGGTCATAACTAGGGAAATATATGTGTTAGAAATCTGAAAATCAACCCTACTTCCCTTTGTTACTATAACTCAAACTGTCAGATTTCAGATTATCCCATTAAAGGGAGGTAAAGATATACCATATACAGAAATCAAAAACAAACAAAAATAATAGGAAAGTCTGTACAGTCAAGGGACATAACTCGGGAACTACTTGTACAAAAATTCTGAAAATCAAACTTGATCTTCAGGCTGTGGTTATTGGTACAATTGTTAAATTTAAAAACATTCTGCAAAAGGAAACTATAGTAAGATGGAATCCATCTGTCCATTGAGACAAACAGACAGGAATGACACTAAATTCTTTACCCTCTGAGTATATTTTTATACTGTACCAATGACCCAGACTTAGCTGGTGCTAACTCTAACAAAACCAGGGCCAAACACAAATTTTGCCCCCCAATCCCCAAAATTTGCATCCAAAACAAAAAGAAATCGTGTCCTAAAGGACCTCCATACTACGCCTCTACTGCGCATGCGCAGTGACGCAGACGTCCCGAAATTGGCGCCAATTATCATTCTCTGTTTGGCCCTTCATCAGTCAACATCTCACTGATCTTTGTGCTTGTAAATCTCAGTTTAAAGGATGCCAGACACGTAATTTTTGGAGAAAATGTGATTCTAAGGAGGATAGAAGGAGGAGAGGAAAAAGAAGTGACAAAAAATAATCAGGGCTGTACTTAAAATTTTTTTGATGAAATTATGTTAAGTTGCCTATTTTCGAGGCATGGGCCTCTTGTTGTCATTCTTGCTAAATGTTGCACTGCTTATTCAGTGTTTCCTCTCCCCTAGCCTTCTAAAGTCCCCCCTTGCAATTCTCCCATGCTTTTGGCATATTTTTGAGAAAGTTCATTTCTAAAATTTCCTGGGAGAGTTGCTTGGTTACAGAATGTTTTCTGTTATTTTCCCCATAGTTACGTTTTCACCCATGGGTGTATAACGTTGTGTTCTGCATCTTCCATCTGATGTTCTGCAGATTCTCCCCTGGGAGTCTCTGTTTTGCATCAGATAGAGTGTAATTTTGATGACTGATTCCGGGCCAGTTTTTTCAGTGCCTGGAGTCATGTTTTCTGGTGTTTTACACTGTTTGTTTACATTGGCAACAGCCTTTTTTGAGGGGGCTGTTTGCCTTTGCTGTAGTTTATCTCACTATAAGATACATTTATATTATCCGTAAGTGTCTCATTAATTATTTAATATAAATTTAAAATTTTTGACCACACTTTGCCATCGGATCCATCGGGGCTCAACGTTACTTTTCAGCAACTTGGGCTTCGCTGAAAAAATATTTTTTCAAAATTATTTTGATTTGCAATTGTTTTTTCATTTATTAATGGATCATGTTATTATGTATCTTTGTGTCAGGGGTTTTTGCGAGTAACTATAGGACTTGTTGTTCTTTCACAATGAAGGGACATTGTTCAAATTGTAATAGGAAGAAATCTTCCTCTGACTTTCCTGATCATTGTATTAATTGTAGTCAGTGTTCTCGCATTAATCCCTGTCCTATATGTGAATATTGGGATGAGAAACATTGGAAACGTGTGTCACGATATGTTGTTTCTGGAGAAAGGGCTATGCCGGCTCTTTCTCCGCAAGGTCACTCTACTCTCTCAGTTTCTATTTCAGAGGAACAAGAACAGGGTGATGTTTCCATGTTATCTTCTACAAGTGTGCGTCCATCGTCACAAATGAATTCAGAGCTAGCGGCAAAAGTGCTCATGGAGATTAGACAAATGTCGTCCGCTAGCTCGCCCGGTGTAGCGTCCATTCACCGAATGGTTCGGCAGCCGGGTTCGTCCGATGCGGTCCAGGAGGAAATTTTGGGTGATGCGAGCACTATAAACATAATAGATGCACACCCAGTGACGGCAGATAGTAAGCGAGAACGGAGGAAGCCTTTGAGTCCGGTTCCTAGCTCGTCCAGGTCCAGCCGGGCCGCGAGCGAGAGAGGCCCCTCTCTCGTACAACAACATCTGGGACCAGATGTTGTGGTACAAAATGTGTCTTTAGCGGAGCATACGTCCGTCGCTCGGGACGCTCCGTTGTATAAGCAGTCTGCGGAGACTGTTAAGGCTTCCTCTTCTCGTCAGCGCACACGACCGCACATTGGCTGCGTGACCGCCGATATATTACCAGCTTCGCCGATCAAGGATTCTTCGGCGACCAGGTCACACCATCCGACAGCCAGGGATTCGAGACTGATGGACTCCGGACGTTCGCTTAGGAAAAGTATGCGGGAGCCATCTGATGCGGAGCTGCCCTCGGCGAAGCAGTGAAAGACTGCGCCTCCGCAGGTCTCGACACCGGACATTCTTGTGCAGATGGCACAGCTCATCGCAGCATCCCAGCAGCCGACAGAAACGGTGTCGGATCGAGAATTATCCGACGGCGCTGGGTCGGTACGCTCCGCCGAAGCATCGGGGGCGGACGACCGGGAACATCATGAGATCCGACCGGATGGTGAAAGGGATACGGATGACTTGGAGCTATCCCTTTCGGAACAACATAAAGCTGCCGTGGACTTCATCCGGCACTTTCTCCCTCAAGTTGTTCCGTCGGGCCAGACTGCTGCGGTTCCGGACAAGAGGATTATAGCGTCATTGGACTCTGAATTTTTTGAGCGGTTCAGGGACATCGCTCCCGAGTTTCCGTCGCAGTCCAATAATGTTGCAAGAACATTTGAATTATTGAACGACGCTATATTTAAACTTGCTTCCAAGACGGGGAAAGCAGGTTTCTTGTCCGCTAATACTCTCAACCTGCCTTTCATTAATGCAAGGAATAAATTCGATCCGGCAGGACAGGGTATCCCGAGAGTTCCTCTGCGTATGGACGACGAGGCGGAAGACTTAGAGCTATCATTACCGTCGTCGGCTTCTATTCCAACCGCGGTGTTGGAAACAGCTATTGCGTCTAACAGAGCCAATTTAGATGCCTTATCTTACGCGGATCACCTTACTAAGGCGTTATCACTGCGCCTTCAAGGGAAAGAGTTTCAGGATATACAATCCTCTTTAAGACTTCTTTCAAGGGCAGTAGCTTATTCCACGTGTAACTCCGCCCTTTCAGTGGCAAATCTGGAGTTGGTTAGACGTGACGCAGCCCTAGCTGCATCCACACTAGTGGATACTAAGGTGAAGAACTCGCTTAGAGTCGCTTCGGTCTCAGGAGAACTTCTCTTTGACGGCAAGCTTTCTGCTATTTATGATAAAATTACAAAGAAAGCTTCGGATTCTCTGTTGTTCAAATCTGCTTCTAAGAAGTCGGATACAGCAGACAAGAATAAGACAGGCACTTCTGGGTCTAATGCACCCAAGAGAGGTTCCTATAGAGGTTCCGGTGCGTCCTCTTGGTCTTATTCGAGAGACCGTCAGGGTAGTGACTCTCGTTCGGGACGTCCTTCAGGCCGGGACAATCGGTCGGACGCCCCGACGTCGACGGGGCAAGGTGCGGGTCGTGGAGGACGTGGTTTCTCCTACCGCAGGCCTCGCAGGTCCAGGAGGTGATGGCTTAAACCTCTATCGCGTACCGGTTGGCGGAAGGTTGTCGAGCTTTTCACAAGAATGGGCGTCGATTACGGACGACCCTTGGGTGAGAGGAGTGACTTCGGAAGGTCTAAAGATATCCTTCAAACGAAAGCCTCCATTAACTCGAAGTCCAAAGTGGACTCATCTTCCGTCAAATCCGCAGAAAAGAGACGCTCTGTTATCAGAGGTGCAGTCTCTTTTAATGAAGAACGCAGTAGAGGTCGTAGAAAACCAGGAATCTCCGGGATTCTACAGCCATCTGTTTCTGGTTCCGAAACCAGACGGCTCGTTCCATCCAGTCATAGATTTGAGCTGGATAAACAAGCTGATCATCGCTCCGAAGTTTTATATGGAGATGATTCGGTCGGTCAGAGCGAGTATTCGGGTGAACGATTATGCAACAAGCATAGATCTCAAAGATGCGTACTTTCACGTCATGGTACATCCGACATTCCGAAAGTACCTATGCCTCGCAGTCCTAGGAGTGGTGTATCAATTCCGGGCGATGTGCTTTGGATTGAATCTAGCACCCTGGGCTTTCACTCGGGTAATGAACTCGGTAATGATCTATTTCCGAACTCATTCGTCTGCGGTAACGTCGGCCTACCTGGACGACATTCTTCAGAGGTACGGCAACGTGTTAACGCTTCAGAACGATGTTCAGAATCTTCTTCTATTGCTCCGACGTCTCGGTTTTATAGTAAACGAGGAGAAGTCGGATCTGGTGCCGTCCAAGTCATTCACTCATCTGGGAATGAGCTTCGAGACGCACAACAATCTCGTTCGTCTGCCGTTAACCAGAGCGAAATTAGTCAGTTGTTACGCTCGCTATTGTCTGCACGCAGACAAAGTCACAGCGAGAGAATTTATGAGACTGATAGGTCTGTGCGGAGCCGCCGCGGATCTCATTCCGATGGGGCGGTTACGCACACGTCCTCTTCAAATTTTCTTGACTCAGAATTGGAGTGTGAAAATTCATTCGCTCGATGTAGACGTTCTCTTGTCAGATCAAGTGAAACAAGAGATTCAGACTTGGGCAAACATTCAGTGGTTAACTCAGGGAGTTCCGCTGCAGTTGCCGGATCCGAGTTTTACCATTATGACGGATGCCAGTCAAACAGGTTGGGGTTCATCATTAATCCCAACGGATTCGAGATGCCAGGGTCTTTGGGATCCACAATTCCTGTGCAAGCACATAAACATCAAGGAAATGATGTCAGTTTGGCTTGCGTTACGTCACTGGATGGACATTATTCACAATGCTCATGTCCAAATCCTATCCGACAATACGACAGTAGTGGCGTATATACGGAATCAGGGAGGCACTCATTCAGTTCCGTTGTTCAATCTAACGGAAAGAATCCTTCTGTTTGCGCTAGAACATCACGTTCTTCTTTCGGTCCGTCACATACCGGGTCGTCTGAATGTGCTAGCAGACTCCCTTTCACGAAAGGGTCGCTTGTTGCCGTCGGAGTGGACTCTCAACAAACAAGTATTCAATCAGATTTGCTACCAATGGGAACGGCCAATGATAGACTTATTTGCGACACATCTCAACAATCAGTTGCAGACGTATGTGTCTCCGTGTCCGGATCCAAGAGCATTTGCAGTATACGCTCTGTCGATCCCTTGGGACGGAATGATAGGATATGCATATCCTCCAGCGCCGTTAATTCAACAAGTATTGCTAAAGATAAAACAATCTCAATGCAAGATTCTGTTGGTAGCATCTCTGTCGCCACAGAGACCGTGGATAAATCTACTCAGGTGTCTGTTGTGGGACCTACCGCGAAAGCTTCCTCCACGGGAGGATCTTCTTTCGCAGGGGAAATCGCGCCAACTCCATCACAACCCGCAAGGTCTCAACCTTCACGTTTTTCCGTTGTGCAGTCCTTCTTGCATGGCAAACACTTTACAGGACGAGCAGTGGACGCGATTTCTAACTGTAGGAGGACCTCCTCTTCGCTAAACTATGCGGCTAAGTGGAAGGTTTTTCGTCGTTGGTGTAGGGATCATTCTGTAGATATATTCGATCCCTCTATACCAGACATTGCAAACTTTCTAGTATACTTGTTTGACAAAATCAAACTGCAGCCTGTTACTATAAAGGGTTATAGATCTATGTTATCTGATACCTATGCACATCATGATAGTTTACAAATTGGATCTAATGTCTCTTTATCTAAGTTGGTTAGAAACTTTTCGATAAATAGACCCAGAACTCTTAGATTAATTCCTAAGTGGAATTTAGCTTGGGTTCTTCTTAAATTGAAGGAAAAGCCATTTGAACCTCTTGGGACAGTAGATTTCAAATTCTTATCTTATAAGACAGCTTTTCTCTTAGCTTTCTCTTCTGCTAGAAGAGTCAGTGAGCTTCATGCACTGTCGGTGGATGATTCTCACTATCGTAGTGTCGGGAACACTATCACCTTCACTACTAATGTGGGTTTTTTAGCTAAGAATCAGGCTCCTAATAAATATCCGGAACCTATTGTTATTAAGGCTTTTCCGTCTTCAGACGGGCGTAGGCCTTTACTCTGTCCTGTTAGAGCGTTACGTATCTATAAACAGAGATCTCAGTTTATCAGAAAGGGACGGAAACGTTTCTTTCTGTCTTTGATGCCTAATAGAAAGGACATTTCGGTCCATTCTATTGCTAGATGGATTCAATTAACTATCCGTACTGCTTATGAAAATTTATCTTCTTCTCAGCAGTCTGTGCTTAAGATTTCTGCTCATGAAGTAAGAGCTCTTTCTACTTCCTGGGCTTATGCTAATAGTGTTGCTATTACAGATTTAATGAAGGCTGCTTATTGGTCTCAGCCATCCACATTTACGAATTTTTATCTCAGAAATATTGAGTCCATTTCTGGAGACCTGCATTGTTTAGGTCCGTTATCTGTTGCTCAGAATGTCGTCCACTAAACAGTTGCAACTATAGTTATGTAGGCTTTCTGTTCCGGCAGTGACTCCGTCCGGCTGCCCTCTTCGCTCTGGGCTATTTGACCCAGGGCAAGGGGAAGGGGGGAGGGGGGGGCGGGTGTTCCCTTAGGTCACCTGCTTTATAGTGAAAAGCAAGGGAATGCCTCCTCCAATTCAGTATTTCTGAGTCGCTTCCGGGTTGGTTTTAAAGTGTAATATTAATGTTAAAATTCATTCATGTCTTATTTTTAAAGTGTAGCTCGGTGTGAAGCATTTGTATATGTCAAGTGTCAAACGGGCTTTAATATACAATACTCGGACACTTTTAAATGACTATAAAGAGTCTCAATTCTCTGGACTACTTTATTTATTGGCTTACTTTAAAAATAATTAGTATTAGGGATATACTGGATGTTAACAGAGAACATAAATGTTATTGTGCTCAATTATTAAGGGTAGTGTATCTTTCTAATTTAATATTAAATAAGAAAGATACATGTAAAGCCTAATACTCCTTTTCTCCTTAAGGGGTTACCTCTTTACTATATAGTTGAGCTTATTGGATTTTCCTCTATGTCCTAGGCCCTCCAGCCTGTTTACTATTCAGCTAAGTCTGGGTCATTGGTACAGGATAAAAATGTTAAAAAATTTATAGTAATTTATATATTTTTTATACTTACCAATGACCCAGACGGGGATGGCCCTCCCTGGAGTTGGGAACTCTTGCCTCCCCGCTGAGTACATAGCGCTGACCAGGCACTGCCAGTAAGAATGATAATTGGCGCCAATTTCGGGACGTCTGCGTCACTGCGCATGCGCAGTAGAGGCGTAGTATGGAGGTCCTTTAGGACATGATTTCTTTTTGTTTTGGATGCAAATTTTGGGGATTGGGGGGCAAAATTTGTGTTTGGCCCTGGTTTTGTTAGAGTTAGCACCAGCTAAGTCTGGGTCATTGGTAAGTATAAAAAATATATAAATTACTATAAATTTTTTAACTTTCAAGATATTTTTCTCAAATCTAGTCATGGCTGCAGTCAAGCAGCCATCACAAGATTTGTTGAAAATTCAACTCCATTTTACCCAAGGAATAATTGGTGAAAACATCCATTTAATTTACAGGGGTGGGGTGAGGAAATTGAATTAAATGTGCTCTAATTATACTTATTTCGGTGATAAGAGAAATCCTGTTCTGGCAGGAAAACCCGCCAGAAGCATGCGAGGAGATAATTCCTTCTTTACATAAATGAGTGGGATTATAAAAATAACGTATCTCAGATGACAATCATTGTAAGATCAGACTCTTTAAGAAAACCTGGTAATGCTTCTTTCAAAAATGTTTTCTATATAATTTTTATTTGTTTGGATTTTTCAGGAGCGACAGTTCAAACAGACATCAAGTGTAGACCAATTAGCAATCCATTTTGCACTCGATGGCAACATGCTGCACAAAGATTCTGATGAAGCAAAGCGTCAGAGAACAAGATTGGGCTTACCAGATGGTTAGTATAGACACAATAATTGTATTCTATGTTCCTTCAGTACACAAAAATGCTGTGCCTTTGTGTGAGACCAGTAATAATTTTGTGAACAAGACATTTGTAATTGTGTGTGATTGTGAAAGCTAATGAAATGTTGTGATGGGTCACATTTTTTCTCATTGGGGTATTGTTTCAACTCACAGAAACAATTGTTCGGTCTTTAGTAATATATTTCCGGTAAAATGTCCCAAACTGTTCTGGCTGACCAAACCTGAGCCTGTAGCAGACAATCATTTCAACAGCATTGAAACAGCCATGGCTGTTCTAAGGAACTTCTGGGTGTGAGCCTGTTATATTTACAGTTATTTTGTCTGATCTGTCAGGTCCTGTTCTGCAGGAAGACTTCTGTCTTCCCATTTTGCCTGCTCAACATGGTTTTCTTTGACATGCATGCTCCCTCACACATGGATATGAACAACAAAGTCTATCATCCTACCTCACAGTGTTATTCCTTGGGCTTTTCTGATTCTGGGAAAAAGCTAGGTCATCACCTTCTCAGCACCCAGCAATCTCTTCTGCACCTGTTTCTGTTTCACTCTTAGACATATCTGCCGTTCATACCCCTGGTGCCACCATTAGGGTCAAAGGCCTCTTGGTTTTGTTGCATATCACAGGGGTTTCTTGGGTCACAGAGTACATCAGATGATGTTGCATACTCCATTACCAGTGTCTTCAATAGCAGCCTATGATTCTGCCAATTGTATTGCTATGCCAGTTCTTGGCTGTCAGATACTAGGCATTATCCTAGGTTCATGTGAAATCATGATCTTCTCAGTCAGTTGCCACCAAATGTTGGTCTAGTATGGTTATTTCTGTCCCAATTAAACCTTCTGTAGAATCATTCCATTTTCATCGTGGATCAGGAGGGGGGGGGGGGGGGGGTCCCAGAAGGTTAAGGAATCAATTCTTACCTAATCAGCAGGTTTGGGTAATACCTCGCTCACATCACAATCTAACGATTTTGTGCCTCTCGGACACAGATGCTCTTGCTCTTGTCTGATTGATTATGTTCCTCACTATCTGACTGGGGAAACTAGCAAGTTACATTATAAGTACCTTGGTAGTACAAGAAATCACCATTCAGTTTGTATTATTTTTTAAGTTTTGTCTTCAAAAACACAGCTTACATATGACTGGAAAGATCTCACTTAGCTAATCTTTATTTTTGATACAAATTAAATTTTTAGTTATTCCAAGGAATATTTTGAGAACTGCCATCTGCAAGTTTTGTCATAAATATGGCCCTTTTTGATATTGGTTTCTGGATGGTAACTTGAGTTACAGGTGTCCGATTTCAAGAAAACTTGGAATGTAGCTTATTGTAGGGCTGAAACAGTTGGCTCATTTTTGTAACCGATTAACCAAGAGCTAGAACCGGATAATATCCGGTTATCCATGGCCAATATTTCACCGAATATGGGATCAAAACTATAGGCATTCGAAAGCAGTATTCTCAAACTATTCTGTAGTGTGTATACAAATGAACATTGTCGAGTAATCAACAACATTCGTTTGTATACATGCTACGGAATAGTTTCTGCGATTACTGATTACTCACAGAAGCTGTCGATCATTAATGATGTCTTGAATGCCAAAGTGGATTATTTCTCAATATATACAATGCTGCTTCGATGTGTAATCTATCGCAAAGGAGAAGCGGTAGATTGACTACGTTTTAAACGTGGAATGATGATCACTATCGATATTTCGGATAACCGGTTGACAGTTTTTCTAATTGATTAGGTTGCTAACTGGTTTCAAACCGATTATCCGGTTAACCATTTCAGTACTAGCTTATTGTAGACAATATACCAGACAGGTTTGATTTTGAGATTGGTGCGATCATTTTTTTTTTAATCCAGGTTATGGCCCCTTTTTGGACTTTGTTAACCACTAAATATAGTTTATTATAAAGCAGGGTCAGCAGTGTCCCATGGACACATTTGGGGGCCTGCTGTATTGGTGCTATGGTTTAATAGAGATAAGATAAGACATTTATTAATTTCAATATCAACAAAGTTAAATGACTAGAAACTCATGCTTGGCAGGGGGGGGGGGAGGGGGGGGGGCATAGCCACCCTTGGTGTTGCACTTGTTTAAAATAATTTTTGTTCATCTGCTCATTTTTTTAAATTACACAACCTGATGTTGATAAGTTGCTAGGTAAAGGGTTAACTCTCTGCACATTGATGATCAAAATATCCAAATTTCACATTTTTCTCATAATACAACTAGAGATAAAATGAATTCAGTCTTGTTTGACAGAGCTAATTGATTGAATTTCTTAAATTCCCAGTTGCAGCATGGGAAAAAATCGCCATTTAAAATTTTGGTATTTTGACAGTGTATTTTGACCATAAGACATCATCCCCCACACTTGAGCGATTGAAAGTCCACATAAAATGTTGAGCAAAAGTATTTTCCAAACTTTTCTTTTCATAAGAACACTTTCAGATCATTCTCAGTTGAGTTAGGTTTTTTTTATTTATTTTATTCAGTTTGTCACGTGACTGCGCATTTAAACTGGGGACATTTTTAATGATCATAATTACTTGACAATAATTTTTATCTTATGCCTCTCAGATGATACATCATATCGCACACACAGTGCACAACCTTTACCGCAAGGTAGTATATTTCAGTATTCATAAGTGCTTTATAGTTTGTATTCCTCATCATATATATATAAATATATTTAAAACCATGTATCAACCTGATGTTTTATATATATGTGCAGTTGTGTATCGATTTGCCGGCTGCCTGGCTTTTAAAAATTCTTATCTTTCTTAATTAAATATTTTCTCTGTTTGCCTGCAGCTCATAGAAAGTGTAGCTATAGTTGGTTTTAAATAAGTGAACAATGTACTGCTACCAATTATTACTATTAATGCTAATAGTTCATTAATACATGAAGGTAGTTGGCACTATATTCTGAAGTTCAGATAACTCAACTTAAAAGCTTCACATTTTCATGTGCTTAATACTATCTATGTATTTAGTATGTATGGATTTGACTTGTTATAATATATGGGCGTGGGCACTCTCCCATATATTGAAACAAGGTAAAAACAAAATAACAGATTTTGACGACAGAATAATTTAGCACCCGGCCAGTTAATGCATCCATATGTACATACACGGGGGGCCTCATTTTGCTCACTGTTTGTTTCACAAAAAATAATAAAAAATAAAATCTTCCCTTCCATCTAAATTTAAAATAAATTCTGATGATAATCTAGGTATTAATTTTTTACGGCCTTATGTCTTTATATATTAATGAAACCTCTATCAGTGTAGTTTCTTCATATAGTTTATTGTACCTATTAGCAGGCCTGAAAATAAGCAGTCTGGCATTTGCAGAATGAGGTCCCCAGAGGGAGAATTTGATGATGCTATGCCATACAGTGGGCCAATTTATCCTCTAGGTATCTCTTTCTGTTTAGTTTTGAAACCCTGATTCAGATTGAGGTTCACAGAGGGTAAATTTAGTTATGCTACCCTGCTCGTTAGGGTAGCATCACTATATTCACCCTCTGGGTCCTCATTTTGCAGATGACAGTCAGCTTATTTTCTGGCTTGCTTATTAGAACTAGGCTATAACAGTAAATTGTCTTAAACTTCCCCTGTTGTTTTAACGATCAACATGCATCACTGACTCCTGCTAAGAAAACAATAGAAGCTGGCAAATCGAGAACCCTCAATAAAAACAATATTCTAATTCCTTTATTAGTGAATTGATTCATTTTTTCTTCCTTGCTTTTAATGTTATATATAATTATATCTTTCATAATCCTGCTTTCAGTTTATTTTAACCCTTAACATCCAAAGTTCACTTACCTTGAATATTGTATGGTCAGATGCCCTGATATTCTTGTTTGGGATAATAGTGAGCAGAAAAACTTGTAATGTTGTCCAATAAAAAAATAAATATATTGTTCAAGTGAAGCCACTGTGCTGATATGAATCTCATAGTGTCATGTTTAGAGGCACTGGTTTGGTTGGACAGACATTTTAATATTGCATAAATAGGTGTAGCAATCAAAAATGTTTTCTCACATTTCCACTGGCCTAAATAATTTTATGATTGACCTAACACATCTAAATAACGATTATGCACAACCTTTTTGAAATTAAGCCACTTGGGACATTTTAGGGGTTCTAGTCCGCATCCCCACCCCCATACCAACTCCCACCACACACCCACACAAAAATATCACCCTATCCCATTCTAACATGGTTGGTAATGGTGATAAATGTAAAATAAAAATATTGTCTTCCAAACCCTAGCAGTTTGAACCTTAAAAACAGTAAACAATGAGCAACTGATTAGTTTAAAAAATCTTTAAACTTATTTGTAAAAAATCCATGCGCATTTAGTCAGGTGAGTGCTTCAGATCCCTTTGACACTCTTGTAAATGTAAGTGACCTTAAGCACCAATAAATAAATAAAAAAGACAGCATAGAATAAATATTTCTTATTGCAGCTACTCAATTGTGGTTGTTTCATAGTGGATTCATAAGGAATATTTTGACTTGCAAAATGATGTTTTATAATAATGCCACAAAATACATTAGGTCCTCACGCAATTAATTTTTCAAACCAGTGAGGGAGGTGGAGGTTTATTTTTTTTTTTGTGTGATAACTGGGAGATTGTTAAATTATTTTGGGGCGGAAAAAATGGGAAAATTTGTTCACATATTCTTACCTTGTTAAAATTCATGGGAGAGTGTCTGTATGCACTTTCCATTAAACTGTAGCAAGGTAAATCCATACCAACAAAATAATTTTACTTCACAGATAATATGAAGTACAGCCACAGATTATGAAGCCTTTTAGTTGCTGTAACCCAAATTTGGACTTCCTGAACTCAACTAGTTAACTGGTTGAGGGTTTGATTATTTTTGGTGGTTTGAATTTTCATTGAAAATATGTTTTATTACAAATTATTGGAAAGTGCCCACAGCACTCTCCAATAATTTGTGATAAAACAAATTTATATAAACAAAATATTATTTGCATGTGACTCAATGTGAAACATGAGCAAGGAAAATGTTGGCTTTTGCTCTGGTACCCTCATTTTTCTGAAAACCCTGATAGTGGCTTCTAGCACTCAACCAGTTAATAGTGAAATATGAAGTACATTTGTGTTCTGTTATATTTGTGCAATTTTTCCAAAAAATAAATTCTGTCCATGTAATATTTGGGTTATTTAACTGCAGAACAGAGCAAACTGGAAGTTTATAAAATAAACATACAAGTAATAATAAATAGATACTGTATTTTTATCATGCTTTATTGCAAACACATGCAAATAATTATGCCTCAATCAGAAAAATTAAAAATTTAAAGTTTCAGCATTTCATAATTTAGAAGACACTACAAGCCAATAAAAATGTCCCTGAGAACTAAAACCGTTTTTTTTGTCGACTGATATTGTGCTTTATCTGTAAACTGTGCTCGGTAAATTGTCCTTTCATCCAAAACAATTTTCCAAAAATAATAACAGTACTAAATTAGAACATAATCATCATTTGGTGTCTTCAGAAATTTTATCTAATTAGAGTTGGCATTTTGTTCCTTAAAACAATTTAAAATTTTTCAGGTAAGTTGTAACATTTCTAAGATATAAAGATTTTATTAGAGCAGGAATACATGCATTGAATGACATTAAATAGTAATCTTGCTTAGTTTCCTCTTCAGCTGTTAACTGCTTTTTTAGTTAAAGTCTGCAACCTAACTTTCTCCTTGCTGATTTAAAAACACCACAGTTTACAGCTGTAAACTTTCCATAATGTAATTAGGAATGTAATAAATTATATTTTGTTTGACATGGCACAGTGAGCTCTGTCATATAAAGTGTAATTTGTTAACCCTCTGCTAACCGGTGTCATAATACCGAAATTTCAAGTAGCATTTTTTTTTCTCATAATTTGACTAGGAATTTAAAACTTATTCAGTTTTGTTTGTCAGAGCTCACTGAGCTCTGTTAAACAAGACTGAATCAGTTATATTTCTAGTTGCATTTTGGGAATAATTTACAGATTGAAATTTTGATATTTCGACCCCATTATTCAGATGATTAAATTCTCTGATCTACAGGGACAAAACTTGTCTGAAGAGAGATTCATATTATACAACCAGTCTGTTAAAAGTAGACCCAGTACTATATGTTTTATTTTGTCTACCATTACATTTTGAGTTGGAAACTGCAACACACATTCCATCAATTGTGAAACACTTTTTATGGTTATATCTCTGCAAAGAAAATTTGTAGTTTTTCCTCTGTTGCCATATGTTAACTTCGGGTATATTTATTTCATCTACAGAATATTAATTTTCCCTTGAATGTCATGCACATCTAGAATGTGCATGGTCAGAATTACAGAAGTAGGATGGCACTTACTCGTTTCCCTCATCCTCCAGAGTGGAGGGGGGAGGGGGCATCTGTTGATGTCTGTGGAAAGCTTAAACATTTTATGAAACACACTAGTCTGATCATTGTCAAGAGTTTTCGCTAGGTAGGCATGAAGTGAGCTTGATAGTCTCTTTCTTCAAACCAACAACATTTCCTTTATTTATGCATCCCTTGCCTGTGAAAAGCATTTTTGTTCACCTTAAATGAGATATTAAAGTGTAGCACAAGACCTGTAATGAGTGTTTAGTGTATTGGAATATCTAAGCCCTGAGAAATGCACCAGGAATTATCATCAAGGGCCTTGTTCTAGATCTTGAGAGAAAACACAGCCCTGTTTCAAGCAAGATAATCTATACAACTTTCCCTTTTGACCTTACTGTATTCCTGTGCATGGTACAAAATCTTGTCACAGTAAATACAACTGAAGAAAATAATTTTTTTTGATATGGTAAATTTTAAATGTGATGAAATTGTGCAATACTAGTTGGAAAGTAGTATCAAACTGAAATCAAATCATACCATGTATTGATTCAGATGAATTCATTTTTTCTCTCATTTTTAGCTCAACTTTGACGAAGTCAAATTTGAGCTATTGTCATGGCCCGTCGTCCGTCTGTCCGTCCGTCCATCCGTCCATCTGTCCGTCTGTCCATACGTCAACAATTGGCTATGGCTTGGGCTAGAGGTCGTATTTATGAACCGATCTTTACGAAACTTCTTGTGTACCTTTGTTATGACCCTGGGACAGGAACGAGTGTTTTTAGGTGTGGTCCAAAATTCAAGATGGCTGCCAGTGGCCATTTTGTACCGATGATGCAAAAATCAGTTTTTTGTACAGAACTTCTGTATGAAAGTTCTGATTTGAATAAAGTTTTGTATAAATGTTTAGTACCATGGGATACATCACATATAATACGGGTTTTTTTCTCATGCGTAAATATGCAAATTAGACTGACTTTGATTTATTTAGTGTTACTTTCAGAGCTGTAAGTGCCAAGCTGCTATGGCTCGGGCTAGAGGCCGTATTTATGAACCGATCTTTACGAAACTTCTTGGGTACCTTTGTTATGACCGTGGGACGAGAACGAGTGTTTTTGGGTGCGGTCTGAAATTCAAGATGGCTGCCAGCCGCCATTTTGTACCGACGATGCAGAAATCTGTTTTTTGTACAGAACTTCCATATGAAAGCTCTGATTTGAATAATTTTTTGTATGAATGTTTAGTACCATGGGATACATCACATATAATACAGGTTTTTTTCTCGTGCGTAAATTGTGCAAATTAGACTAATTTTGATGTTTTTTGGGGTTACTTTCAGCACTGTAAGTGCAAATGCCAATACGGCTCGGGCTAGAGGCCGTATTTATGAACCGATCTTTACGAAACTTCTTGGGTACCTTTGGTATCACCATGGGACGAGAACGAGTGTTTTGGGGTTCAGTCCGAAATTCAAGATGGCCGATGGCAGCCATTTTGTACAAAATTAGGTGCAATCAGATTTTTGCACAGAACTTCCATATGAAAGCGCTGATTTGAATAATTTTTTGTGTGAATGTTTAGTACCAAGGGATACATCACATATAATACAGGTTTTTTTCTCGTGCAGAAATTATGCAAATTAGATGAACTTTGATTTTTTCAGTGCGACTTACACACAGTAAGTACACATGTCAATACGGCTCAGACTAGAGTCTGTATTTATGAACTGATCTTCACGAAATGTCTTGGGTACCTTTGTTATCACCTTGGGACGAGAACGAGTGTTTCTGGGTGCGATCTAAAATTCAAGATGGCTGCCAGTGGCCATTTTGTACCGAAATTAGGTCTAATCAGTTTTTTGTACACAACTTCTATACAGCTCAGACTAGAGGCCATATTTATGAACCAATCTTTACGAAACTTCTTGGGTACCTTTGTTATCACCGTGGGATGAGAGTGAGTGTTTTTGGGTGTGGTCCGAAATTCAAGATGGCCACCAGCAGCCATTTTGTACCAAAATTAGTGCAATCAGTCTTTTGTACAGAACTTCTGTATGAAAGTTCTGATTTGAATAAATTTTTGTATGAATGTTTAGTAACATGGAATACATCACATATTCTAAGGGGTTTTTTTTCGTGCAGAAATTATGCAAATTAGATGAACTTTGATTTATTCAGTGCTACTTACACAATGTAAGCACACATGTCAATACGGCTCAGGGTAGAGGCTGTATTTATGAACCGATCTTCACAAAACTTCTTGGGTACCTTTGTTATCACCTTGGGATGAGAATGAGGGTTTCTGGGTATGGTCCAAAATTCAAGATGGCTGCCAGTGGCCATTTTGTACTGAAATTAGGTCCAATCAGTTTTTTGTCACAAGTTCTATACAGCTCGTATTTATGAACTGATCTTCACAAAACTTCTTGGGCACTTTTGTCTTCACCTTGGGACAGGAACGAGTGTGTTTTGGGGTGCCTTTGTTATCACTGTGCAATGAGAACAAATATTTTGGGGTTCAGTCAGACCCACTCTGGGACTCAAAGATTTCTTTTCTAGTTTAGCATCTGACTGTCCCCCACCTTTACAATACTTTACCTATACATTTGTTACAGGCAACGGTCAGTATTTAGACCATTACAATACTTTATATGTACCTTTGTTATCAGGTCATTACCTAGATGTTTGTCATTGCTGTGTCACATACTATACATGTACATGTCTTTGTCTTGACAAGTTGAGCTACAGTGTCATTGACACTTTCATTTTCTGTCTCATGCTGTAGGGGCTCTGGTATTCAATAGCATGCAGCAAGATAAAACCAGAATAGCTGCCTATTGACCAATTTTATTTTTAGCGGCTTTTAATTTTTCCAATCTTTATTCTTTTTATCAGTGATATTGCATTTATATATCCGTAACTACAAGACAGAAGGGGTAACTCAGTTCTTTTAGGGAGGAAGATAATAGCTGCAATACAGTTTTTGTTGGAAAAACCACATGGGAGATGGGTGTACCAAGCATAACATATGGTACAGAAGTAATTCCTCTAAACCAAACAGTCTGGAAACTGCTGATCAGTACAGGTAGATGTTAACAGGGTGGAGCAATGCATCAGCACTAGAGGCAGTCAGGGGGAGCTTGGGTGGATGAGACTTGATGAAAGTGTGTTACCTGGATTATTTGATTAATCTTCCTGACAACCTGTGGTGTAAATTAATGTTTCAGAATATTTGGGAATCTAATACCAAGATAGGGTGGCTTGAGCAAATAAAAGAGTTAATGGAAAACTATTCAATAGAGGTCTCTGACCTGGAAGGTGTGAGTGGGCGAAAGGTAAAATACTGGTAAGTAACAGAATCGGTGAGGATTGTAACAGAAATTGTGTGAGAAAGGGTTAGAGAAAAGAGGTCTTTGCTCAGCATGCATGAAAATAAGAAGACAGTATTTGAAGGATACCAGGATGGCACCTTTCAGGATCACTGCTGTTCAAACTGAGGTTAAGTTCACTGTAGCTTAGGGGGAAAATAGGGAAAGACGGTGACACAACCAGTGACCATGCTGTTTTTGAGGGTTATTTTTATCTTTCATTACTTCGCTGTTGATTTTCTGTTTGCCTCAAAGCAGTGGATTTGAAGTTTAGTATTACCTATTGTGAGAGTGTTCTCGATAATAGAAGGTATATTCTTTTAAAAAAAATATTTAAAGTATTTAAAATAATTTCAAGTTCACATAAGAAGCTGGTTCCTTCATGGTATCTAAATGTTCCAATTGAATTGAAAAGCATAGTTAAAAAAGTTTTCAATATCCTTTGTTAATTAAGCATTATTAACAATTTGAGTTTATTTATTTCTGAGGTAAAT
The DNA here is from genome assembly GCA_031216915.1 of Pictodentalium vernedei. Lineage (NCBI taxonomy): Eukaryota > Metazoa > Mollusca > Scaphopoda > Dentaliida > Dentaliidae > Pictodentalium > Pictodentalium vernedei. The sequence continues at coordinate 154,873,739 of CM062293.1, forward strand.
GACAAAATATTTCAGTTGTCTCCCCTCCCTCTTGAGCTGGGTAATAATACGAATACACTCACATACACTGTGCAGAAAAATGACAATTTCTGCCAACCATCTAACATTGACACATGCAATTGGTGCTATGAAGGCCTGCCATTCTTATCCATCGCATTGTGTGTGATTTCTATCGTAGCCTTATTACATTTAACCCCTTCCAACACAAGTTTTCAAAGAAAAACTTTCAATGAAAAGTGCAGTGCTAATTTCAATGGAACCAATTTTTCAACAGAAAAGAGTGAAACCGTAAGCACTTTTGACTTTTTATAGATGAACTGTCTCCTACACATTTTTTCTGTTTTGAAACAGTGGTTAATTATAATAAATTTTAATTGGCACGATGCGTGTCTTGTGCGATTTGCTGTTTTTGCTGGCACTTTGTTTTTGAATAGGCATTTTGTGCTAGTTGGGCCACATTGTTCAAATGACTACACCATAACAACTCTTTTCAGAAATATAAAATTGGGCTAGTTTAGGCTATTTTCAGTAGTCGTATTTACTTTGTTATGAATGCTGAAACATTTTTTTTTTTTTATTGGGGGGGGGTGGGGGTGGGGGGGAGGGGAAATAAAACATAAGAAAATGCATAAAACTGCCATGTCTCCCAAGGAAGTTTTGGAGGCCGACTTGAATTTCGCCCCCGATGTAAGCAAATGCAACCTGTGGAATGACAAGGCGACTTCTTCACCCCAGTCGCCCACTCTTCTGACTCCTGCCCTCAAAGGGTCAAGCTCATTTCCATGAGAGGGTAACATGATATATTTTTTGTTGAAATAATGTGAAAATTTGAACATAAAATAATTAAATAACAAATTTTTATATTGTGTGTGTTGAGTAAAGATCACTTAGATACAAATTTATGTACATTATGGTGTCTGAAAGTTCCCAAATATCGTCTGCAAAGGTTTGAACTATTGGCTAAACATGATTTTGTGCTTCTGTTGCAGTCATGATATATTCATATGTGCTGAAAGTGACCTCCAGCACCAATAAATAAACAATTCCCTACCTAACAGTTCTAGCAGACGACACTTGCAAAATTGCAAAAACATATATAGAGGATAGATAGTGTTTTTGAGTGGATACCCAAAATTATCTCTTGAGTGACCGAAACATGTTTATTTTTCATAATCGCTTTCAGCTCAAAAACACTAGATTTTCTTTTTATTATACGCTTTTTTATAAGAATCTAATCATTCCTTTTGATATTTCCACTTGTTTCAACCTTGAATTGATGCATGAAAGTAAACAACTGATGTTCATTTATATGCGTGGAAATGATTTGATCGATACTCAAAACAGGTAGCATCTTGCAATCTGATTCAACTGGCGGGTTTTATGCATCAATTCAAGGTGAATACATGTTGAATTATTGCTTGAAATGATTGGTATCCACTCAAAAATATTAGATTTTTCTTTTTCATTATACGTTTTTTAGAACAAATTGATCATTTCCAGTGATAATTGGACTCGTATTCACCTTGAAGTAATGCTTTGAAAACAACCATTTTGATTGATACCATGAAAATTTCTATATCTTCACAGTGGGGGGTACGATTTCTATCTTTCCTTAATTTTTTCGATAGACTATCATTTAATAAATTGTGTTAGTTTTTCTAGTCAAGGTTTATTTGTTTGTTGGGGTTCAGGTACATTTTCAATAGCCAGGGTCACATCATGTCGGAAAGTTTTACGGATTGAAGCCAGTGTACCTGAAGAGAATCACCAAGCAATAGCAACTGACTGTCAAACTCTCGAACTCACGTACCTGGTTCAAACAGGATTAACATCATCGTTAAGCCATATTTTCTCTGTATACAATGCCACCATGCTCCCATATAGGCAGTTAGGATGAAGTGTCATTCCTAAGTATTCAACACAATTGATGCATGTCATGATCAAACCATCGACCTTTCAATCTCAAGTCCCATGCTCTAATCAATGGCCACTGTACCTCCCTTTATCAAAAATGAATTTCTTAAATAATGAAATATTTTCATTTTATGCCTTGAAAACATAGCTATATGTAATTACTATTTTTTGGAAAGCACTCAATGATAGGTCATAAGTTGAGTTTTGGAGGCAAAAGTTGAAAAAAATCGTGAAAATAGAGATTTTTTGTGAATAGCTCTGCCATAGGTTTACCCAATGCAGACGATATCAAAACTTATTATTTTAATAGCTGAAGGATTAACCCTTTACCCAATGCAGACGATATCAAAATTTATTATTTTAAATACTTTTTTTAATTTTTAAAAAAATTTCTACAAAACTATTTCATGTGACCCCTCATTGAAACAAATGAGCTTGTTCCAAAGAGGGTCACTGGATATGGTTTTGTTGAAATTTTTTGAAAAATAATATTTTTTCAGCTGCCGAATTTGCATATGCATGTGGATATGGCCTATTCATTGGGTAAAGGGTTAATGAGTCATCAGCTTGTTTGTGTACTTTTAACCCTTTACCCAACGTAACGGCCAAAACCGGCCAGCGCTATTCCCAAATATCGCCAATGAATTTTCAAAATATTTTCATTTTTTGTCTCAAAAACATAGGTTATGACCCCTCGTTGGAACGAGCTCGTCGAGCTCGTTCCAACGAGGGGTCATAACCTATGTTTTTGAGACAAAAAATGAAAAAAATTAGTTATTCAAGAATTTTTTTTGCAAGTGTCGTCTGCTTTTCATGTTAGGTAAAGGGTTAAATTGAATTCAAAACAGCTTGGTGATAGGAAGGGAATATATATTAAATCACTGTATTTGAGAAGTTACATAGATATTTTATTGAGAAAGATTTTCATTATTAGTATTTGCATTTTTCCTTGGAAACAGTTGCTGAGCAGCCTGTTGCTGATGGTGAAACTACAACAGCTGGTGACGGAGATGCAGAAGAAAAAGGAGAGGTAAGCCTAAGATATAATAATAATCATGCTCATTTAGCCGAATATTATATCACAGAATGCAAATGCCAAGACCCTAAGGGAACCTCAAATGGATGGAAGGCACATATGCAATACAGAGGACCTCCCCTGCCTCCTTGATTTGATATTTCTGAACACAATAACTGTTTTGTTGATTATATTTTTCAAACGTCAGGTCATTTACCTTCAGTACATATTCAGCCTGTTAACTGGTCGATTGCTACAAGCCAGTATCATTGCTATATTGAAAAGTGCTAAAAGCCACTTAAGTGTTTTACACTGTATGCATCAACTTGTTGTTTGCTCAGCAGTAGAAAAAAGGTTGTATAAAATTGTAGCAGAACAGTATATATGAAGAAATTCTTAAACTAAGTCTCCCTTTGCCAATAACGTGGTATCTTTGAGAAAATACTCATGTTACAAATCACCTTTGAAAAATAATATAATTTAGTACTTAACCAGGGTATTGACAAAAGAGTAAATCCAAGTTAATTGAATAAAAAGTGTGTGTTTAAGACATTATTCTGGCTACCATTGAATTGTGCATCTATTTAATCTATTATATCTTGTTTAACCCTTTACCTAATGAATCAGCCGCACCCACCTGTGTAATATACAAATTCAGCAGTTGAAAAAAGTTATATTTGAAAAAATTTAAACAATACCATAGCATGTGACCCCTCATTGGAATGAGCTTCTCTAACTCATTCCAGTTAGTGGTCACATCGTATGGTTTTGTTGAATTTTTTGAAACATTTGAAAATATAATATTCAAAATAATAAATTTTGATATTGTCTGCAATGGGTAAAGGGTTAATCAGATTTAATTGTTCAGATAGTTGAAGCTTTATTCATGTTTGGTCATTTTTATTATTTCTTGACTATTGTACATTTCAGGGCAAAGATGAAAGTAGAGATGAGACATCCACTCCAGCACCATCAAAGTCAGAAAAAAAACTTACAAACCAGTTCAACTACAGCGAAAGAGCATCTCAGACTTACAACAATCCTTACAGGGTCAGTTGATTATTAAGTGGACTTCACTTAATTGGGTACCAGTTAAAATAATATTCCCCCCACCTGTTAAATGCATATTGGTTGTGGAATAATTACTCTGCAAGTTGTTTTTAGACAAGTCTTGGCTGCCTATATTGGCAGCCAAGACTTGCCTAAAAACAACTACAAAGCTGCAGGATGTAGACTCTCAAAGTGTTGCAAAAATATATAAAAATCTCCAGGTCCTTAAGGGTTAAATGGATATGAAGTTTCTTAGGAAACTGAAGGCGCGAGGAAGACATTAAATATTCCATCCTTCAACCCTGTCAAAACTGAGCACATTAATGGTATTGCCACATGTGTTGCTATCTTCAGCAGAATTGAGTAAGGAATCACAATAACAGGCCTTTAAAAATTGAATTTGCTTAACCCGAAATTCGGGTAAGCCAAAAAAAATTGCTCCACCCATATTTTTATACAACAACCAATGGCCCAGACTAGCTGGTGCTAACTCCAATTAATCCAGGGCCAAACACAAATTTTGACCCCAAATCCCAAAAATTTGCATGCAAATTTGCATGGGAGTTTAACGTGTGTCACAGAATGTTTATTCTGTCTATCCCCATGGTTACGTCCTCACCCTAGGGTGTTAGGTCGTTTGGGTCATGCATCCTCTATCCGATGCATTGTTTTTTCTTTGTTTGAAGATCTTGCTTTACATCAGGTAGCTTTAAAATCTGTTACTGACTTTGAGCCTTTTTTCTGTGTCTGATGTCTTGTTTCCATTTTTTTCCTTGACGTTGTTTACATTAGGCAACATCTTTAAATATATGTAGTATTTACATCTTTTGGCCTTATTGAGGGCAATTTGGTCTGCCTCACAAATACAATTTAGACTGGATCAATCATCATGAGTTGACCAATGAAATGCTGTCAGTCGTGGATGTGACAGACGTCTGACGAAAGGTTAGAGATTTTGAAATCATGATGATGTGATCGATGAAAAGCTGTCAGTTGTGGACGTGACAGAGATAAACTGGAAGTTTAGAAATCTGATTGATTGATTGATTGATTACTTGGTTGCAAGATCCAAAGAAGATTTGTATTGCAGACCAGGTAACCAACTGAATTGGGGAGGCAAGGCTGAGAACACATGGTGTTCTCAGTCCTGTCACCGCCACTGCAAAACAGGAAGCAAACCAAACCACCAAAGAGCTAATGAAGCAACCTGAGGAAGGAACAGGGAACAAAAAGAGAACAGACGGCAGAGAAGAGGGAAAAGGGGTGTAAGGAGGGGATGGTGGTTGGTTCAAGAAAGCACACTGAATACCAAGACACTGTGCACACATCTGAGTAAGACTGAGAGAATGTGTAGTTTCTTAGCATATTAACAGTGGTGCTATATTTGGTAAAAACTTAAAGGTTTTTCCTGGAAATTTAGCTGACTGTGACACACAGCATGACAGCATGAGGTTGGAATGCCATTATCAAAAACAATAACCTTAATTGGTCATCCCAGTGAGCCAGCTGAAATGATTCAGGTCTTCGATAGTAGTTGCTTGTGACCCTTATACAGACTGGCATGTTACTGCAAGCTCTGTCCTAATTTAAAACAATAGGCTCATTCATTCATTAAAGTTGTGTATTTATAATCTTCAGCCTCCCAGAAACAGCTAACAATGAGGCTAAAGATGACAAATATCACCATAAAATGTGTATTTTTATACTGTACCAATGACCCAGACATAGCTGGTGCTAACTCTTAAAATATAGGGCCAAACACAAATTTTGCCCCCCAATCCCCAAAATTTGCATCTAAAACCAAAGAAAACATGTCCTGAAAGGCCCTCCACACTTCGCCTCTACTGCGCATGCGCAGTGTCAAGGATGTTCCGAAATTGGCGCCATTAAACATCTGACTGATCTTTGTGCTTGTAAATCTCAGTTTAAATGATGCCAGACACATAAATATTAGTGAAATGGTGATTCTAAGGAGGATAGAGAAGGAGGAGAGGAAAAAATGTGTGACAGAATATTATCAGGGCTGTAACTTAAAATTTTTTAATGAAATTATGTTAAGTTACCTATTTTCGAGGCAGCAGCCATTTTGTTGTCATTCTGATTATTTAGTTACACTGTTTTTTAAGTGTTTTCCTCTCTCCCTGTCCTTTAAGTCCCCCCTTGCTATTCTCCCATGCTTTTGGCATAGTTTTTGTAATTATTATTACTAAATTTTCTTGGGAGTTTTAGCTGAATAACAGAATGAATTCTGTTCTTTTCCCCATGTTTACGTCTTCACCTACAGGTGGTTAGGCGTTGTGTTCTGCATCTACCATCTGATGTTCTGCAGTTTCTTCCCTGGAAGTCTCTGTTTTGCATCAGATAGTGTATTTTTGGTAACTGATTTCGGGCCTGGGTGCCTGGAGTCTTATTTTAGTGTTTTTACACTCATTGTTTACATTTACAACAGCCCTCTGTGTGAGGGGGGGATTTCTGGAAAATAATATCTTGATGTTATTTTAATCATAACTAGATACATTATTATTGTTCGTAAGTGTTGAATAAATTGTTTAAAATATTTTTAAAATTTTTGTCCACACTTAGGCTTGGGATCCATTGGGGCTCAACGTTACTTTTCAGAAACTTGGGCTGTTCTGAAAAAATATTTTTTCAAAATATTTTGATTTCAATTATTTTTTCTATATTAATGGATCATATTATTATTATGTATTTTGATTGCCAGGGGTTAGTGCGAGTACCAAGACTTGTTTTCTTTTCACATTGAAAGGATATTGATCAATTGTATTAAGAGGAAGTCTTCCTCTGACTTTATAATCATTCTATATGTGGTCAGTGTACTCGCATTAACTCCTGTTCTGTATCGTATGATTTCGATGACAATATGGGAAGCGTATGTCACGGTATGTTATTGGGGAATTGGACACTCCAGTCCTTTCCCCGCAGGGTCACTCTACTTTATCAATTTCTATTTCAGACGATCAAGATTAGGGTGATGTATCTGTGATGTCTTCCAACAGTGTGCCTCCGTCGTCACAATTAATGAAGGTCTAGCGGAAAAGTGCTCATGTAAATACGCCAATTGCCTAAGAGGACTCTAGTAGGTTCAACGGCCTTTGACGTCTGCTAGCTCGCCCGGTGTAGCGTCCATTCACCGAATGGTTCGGCAGCCGGGTTCGTCCGTTGCGGTCTAGAAGGAATTTTGGGGTGATGTGAGCACTATAAATCAACCTAATGCACACCCAGTGACGGCGGATCGGAGGGAGAATGGAGGAAGCCTTTTAGTTCGGTTCATAGCTCGTTCCGGTCCATCCGGACGGCAAGCGAGAGAGGCCCCTCTCTCGTTCAACAACATCTGGTCCCAGATGTTGTGGTACAAAATGTGTCGCAAGCGGAGCATACGTCCGTCGCTCGGGACGCTCCGTTGTATAGGCAGTCCGCGGAGACTGCTAAGGCTTCCTCTTCTCGTCAGCGCACACGACCGCCCCTTGGCTGCGTGACCGCTCCTTGGCTGCGTGACCGCCGATATATTACCAGCTTTGCCGATCAAGGATTCTTCGGCGACCAGGTCACACCATCCGGTAGCCAGGGACACGAGGCCTGCAGACTCCGGACGTTCGCATAGGAAGTGTGCGGGAGTCAACGTACACGGAGCATCCGGCGGCAATGCATCGTAAGACCGCTACTGCACAGGCCTCGGGAACGGACGTGCTTTCCTAAATAGCACAGTTTATCGCAGCATCCCAGCATCAACTGAATCTGTCGCATATTTTTTATCCGACGATGCTGGGTCGGGACGCTCCGCGGAAGCGGGTACGGACGTCCAAAAGTTTCATCCGGTCCGACGGGATACCGAAAGGGATTTGGAGGATTTCGAGCCTTCCCTTTCGGAACAACATATGCTGTTGTGTATGTCATCTCACTTGGTCTTCTACAGCTTCTTTCGTCGGACCAGAATGCTGCGATGCCGGATAAGAAACTGATAGCGTCGGTGGACTTAGAAATTTTTGGTTCGGTTCAGGGACATCGTCCCTCAGTTCCGACATAGTCCAATAATGTCACACAAACTTTCGAATTATTGAACGAAGCTATATATATTATTATTTTATGCTTGTTATAACCAAGCATTTCTGGTTTCTTGTTCGCAAAGTTACGGAGATGTCTTTCAAAAGTGTGCCTCTGTCGTCATAGTTAATGAAGAGCTAGCGGCAATAAGTGCTCATGGAATATGTCTATCGCCTACGGAGTGACATTCGCTAGCTCACCCGGTGTAGCGTACATTCATTGAATGGTTCGGCTGCCGGGTTCGTCCGTTGCGGTCTAGGAAGGAGATTTGGGTGATGCGAGCACTTTAATTACTTTAGTACTCACCCAGTGACGGCAGATTGAGGACAGATCGGAGGAAGCCTGTTAGTCCGGTTCCTGGCTTGTCCAGGTCCGTCCGGGCTGTGAGCGAGAGAGGTCCCTCTCTCGTCCAACAACATAGGGGACCGCATGTTGTGGTTCAGATATTTTACATTCGGAGCATATGTCCGTCGGTCGGGACGCTCCGTTATATTGACAGTCCGAGAGACTGTCCTTAATGCTTCCTCATCCTCACAGCAGAGCACACGACCGCACATTGGCTACGTGACCTCGAGTATCCGATCAGTTTCGTCATTCAGTGATTCCACGGCGAATAGGTCGCGCCATCCGGTAGCCAAGGGACACGAGGCCTATACACTCCGTTCACTCGCATATTGGTAGTATGCACGGGGTAACGATCACGGAGCTTCCAGCGGCAATGCATCGTAAGACCGCTTCTCCTCAGGCCTCAGTGACGGACGTGCTATCCGAGTTAGCACAGTTGTTTCGCAGCATCCCAGCAATTGACAGTTTCTCGGTCGAATCAGGAATTATCCGACGGCGCTGGGTCGGTGCGGTCCGCGGTTGCATCAAGCTACGGACGACCGAACGCTTTATAGGGTCCGACAGGATGGCGAAAGGGATTCGAAAGATTTCGAGTTTTTCCTTTAGTAGTATCGGAAGCTGCCTTTCATATCTTCTGGCATTATCTTCCAGTGATTGTTATTTCGGACTTCATTGCTGCGATCTTGGATAAGAGACTTATAGCGTCATTGGACTCGGATTTTTCGATCGGTTCAGGGACATTGTCCCTGACTTACCGACGCAGTCCAATATTGTCATTACAACATGTGTTTTATTTTCGACGCTATATATATATATATACAAGCCTGCTACCAAGCATGATAGTTTAGTTTCTTGTCCGCGTTGCTCATTTCTGCCATTTTATCATTTATATGAATAGTTTATTTTGGCAGAGCAGGGCATACCGAGAGTTCATATGCGTCTAGACGGTGTGGTTAAAGACTGGATATATTCTTTTTCGCCGTTTATGTCTTTTCCAACTTCAATGTTGGAAACGACATGATGTATAGTAGACTTAACTTAGACGCTTTATCATACGTAATCCGCCTTACTGAGGCGTTATCATTACGTCTTCAAGAAAAGATTTACGGGATATTATTCTCAATGTATTTCTTTTGAGGGCAGTAGTTTGTTCACGTATAACTCCGCCCTTCAGTGGCTGATTGGAGTTGGTTAGACGTGACGCAGCCCTAGCTACATCCACACGTGTGGATAGTAAGGTTAAGAACTCTCTCAGAGTCGCTTCGTTCTCGGAGGAGCTTCTCTTCGACAGCAACTTTTCGGCAATCCATGAATTGCTCGATTTACACGTTCTCTTGTCTATCTAGTGTTACAAGAGATTCAGACTGGGGCAAACATTCGGTGGTTGACTCAGAGAGTGCCACCTCAGTTGCCGGACCCGAGTGTGGCTGTTATGACGGTTGCCAGTCAAACAGATTGGGATATAATACTGATCCCTACGGATTCGAAGTGCCAGGGTCTTTGGGTTCCGCAGTCTCTTGGCAACCAGTTTTCTTCCGCGGAAAAATATTTTTTGGCTTGCCTTATGTCATTGCATGAACATTATTCAGTAATGCATGCCCAAATCCTGTCCTTTAATTCGACAGTAGTGGCGTATCTCCGGAACCAGGGAGGCACTCTTTCGTTTCCGTTATTCAATTTAATGGAAAGAATCCGTCTGTTGGTTATAGTACACCAAGTTCTGTTTTGGTCCGTCATATTCCGGGTCGTCTGATTGTTTTACCGGACTCCCGTTCTCTTACGGGTCGCTTGTTGCTGTCAGAATGGACTCTCAACAAACAAGTATTCAATCAGATTTGCTATCTATGGGAGCGCCCAATGATGATTTATTTACGACACAGCTTGCTAATCAATTGCAGACGTATGTGTTGGCTTGTCCAGATCTCTGAGCTAATGTTGTTAACGCTCTATTGATCTATAGGACGGAATGATAGGATACGCGTATCCTCCGGCGCTGTTGTTTCAGCAGGTATTGCTACGATAAACAACCACAATACATTTTTGTTGATAGCACCTCTATCTTCACAGAGATCATGGGTAATTTACTCTCTTGTCTACTGTGGGTCTTAACGTGAAATCTTCCTCTATGTGAGGATCTTTTTTCACTGGGTAAATCGTGTCATCTTTATCACAACCCGCAAGGTCGCAACCTTCATGTATTCCGTTGTGTGGTCCGTATTGTATTGTAAGCACTGTACTGGACGAGCTTTGGATGCGATTTCTTACTATAGGAGATCCTCTTCTTCGCTATTCTATGCGGCTAAAGTGGAGGCTCTTCCGTCGTTGGTGTAGGGATCATTATGTTCATATTGTTGATCCCTCCATACTACTCATTGCAATTTTTTAGTATACTTGTTTCACAAGATCTACTGCAGCCTGTTATTATTAAGGTTATAGGTTTATGTTACCTCATACCTATGCACTCTACGATAGTTTACAATTGAGTCTTATGTCTCTTATCTAAGTCAGTTAGTAACTTTTTGATAAATAGACTTAGAATCTTTAGATTAAATTCCTATATGGATTTTAACTTCGGTTCTTATTTAGCTAAGTAAACATTTGAGCCTCTGGAAACAGTAGTTTTCAAATTCTGACCTTTTAGACAGTAATTCTGTTGGTTCTCTTTTACTGTAGAGTCAGTGAGTTTCATGCACTATCGATGGATGATTTTCACTTTCGTAGTTTCGGAATCACTACTTCCGTTACTATTTAGGTTGGATTTTTGCATAAGAGTTAGGCTCCTATTATCCGGAACCTATTATTTTAAGGTCCTTCCGTCTTCGTATGGGCATAGGCCTTTACTCTTTCCGGGTAGAGTTTAGGTATTTATAAACAGATATCTGTTTATTACTATGGGCGTAAGCTTCTTCTGTCTTTGATGCCTAGTAGAAGGACGTTACACTCCATTTTATTGTTAATGGATTCTATTAACTATCGGTACTGCTTATGGTAGATCATTGACTTAGCAGTTGTGCTTAAGATTTCGGCTCATGAAGTAAGAGTTCTTCTACTTCTTGGGCTTACATTAATAGTGTCGCTATTATAGATTTTTGAAGGCCGCTCATTGCGCTCAGCCATCCACATTCATGAATTTTTATCTCAGAAATATCGAGTCCATTTCTGGAGGCCTCTGTTGTTAGGTCTATTATCTACTGCTCAGAATGTCATTCACTTAACAGTTGCTACTATAGCTAGGTAGGCTGTCTGTTTCGGCAGTGTCTCCGTTCTGCTGCCCTCTTCGCTCTGGGATATTTGACCCAGGGCAAGAAAAAGGGGGGGGGGGAGGGTGTTCCCTTGGGTCACCTGTTTTACTATGAAAACAAGGGGATACCTCCTCCGGAGTTAGTAATTCTGAGCTGTTATTGGGATGGTTGTTTAGTGAGAAGTTTAGGTTTTTAAAATTCATTCAAGTCTTAGTTTTTAAAGTATAGCTTTTGAATATTGCATATGTCAATGGACATGATTATGCAATCCTCAGACACTTTTAGGAGTATAAGAGTCTCTATTCTCTAGACTTACTTTATTTATTGGCTTACTTTAAAAATTATTAGTATAAGGATTATATTGGATATTAATAGAGTACATGGATGTATGAAGCTCAATTTTGGAAGGTGTTGTATCTTTCTAATTTATCATAAATAAGAAAGATACATGTAAGGCCTATTACTTCTTTTTCCCTACAGGGGATGACTCTATTTTATTTTATTGAGCGTATTCCATTTTGCTCTATGTCCTTGGCCCTCCAGCCTTTTTACTATTCAGCTATGTCTGGGTCAATGGTACAGTATAAAAATGTTAAAAAATTTATAGTAATTTCTATATTTTTTATACTTACCAATGAGCCAGACGGGGATGGCCATCCCAGGAGTTGGGAACTCTTGCCTCCCCGCTGAGTACATAGCGCTTACCAGGCACTGGTTATTAGAATGATTAATGGCGCCAATTTCGGAACGTCCTTGACACTGCGCATGCGCAGTAGAGGCGAAGTGTGGAGGGCCTTTCAGGACATGTTTTCTTTGGTTTTAGATGCAAATTTTGGGGATTGGGGGGCAAAATTTGTGTTTGGCCCTATATTTTAAGAGTTAGCACCAGCTATGTCTGGGTCATTGGTAAGTATAAAAAATATAGAAATTACTATAAATTTTTTAACTTTTCTGGAGAATGAGTTTATATTACACAAGTATGCTTCAGACACAACTATGATAGCACACTGAGGCCCCCCTCTGGTAGTAATCAAAGACTTCCAAGACTTATATTTTCTTGTACATGCATATTGTTGTATATAAACAGGTAAATATTCAGAACACTGATGCCTGTTTATGGTGCGCAAGATCAAGGAGAACTTTCTTGGCAAACCCTGTTGTTTCCGTTCAAACTTATCATTTATTCCAGTGTATTAATGGTTCAATTTAAGCAATAAAACAACACAAGGATTGGAATGGATTATATTTGTTTTTATTCAAAAAATGTCGTATTGGTAATCAAATCATATTTGTACATTACATAAAATCATATACATCTTTAGGCCTTATTGAGGGCAATTCGGTCTGCTTCACAAATACAATTTAGACTGGATCAATCATCATGAGGTGACCAATGAAATGCTGTCAGTCATGGACGTGACAGACGTCTGACGAAAGGTCAGAGATTTTGAAATCATGATGCTGTGATCGATGAAAAGCTGTCAGTCGTGGCCGTGACAGAGATAAACTGAAAGGTTAGAAATCTGATTGATTACTGGGTTGCAAGATCCACCGTGGGTGAATGAAGATTTGTAATGCAGACCAGGTAACCGACTGAATTGGGGAGGCAAGGCTGAGAACACCATGTTTTTCAGTTTCTTTTTCAGAGGAACAAGAACATGGTGATGGTATTGTGACATCCACCAAAAGTGTGCTACCGTCGTCGCGCTCAGATGAGCAAACGGAGGTACCTGCTGAGGTGCTCTTGAATATTAGGCAAGGGATAAGGCCACTAGGCGGTGGTCTTAATCTCTTGCAGACCGCTAGCTCGACCGGTGAAGCGGTTACTCCGTCCCTGGGAGCCGTAACACCGGGTATGTCCATTGCGGTCGAAGGAAGTGTAGTTGGTAGAGCAAGCACCTTAAAAACAAAAGCTCACCAAGCGACGACGGAACTACGGAGGGAGCCAGCAAGGTTCTTGTCAGGAGGCTCGGCGAGGTCTGAAAAGGCCGCGAGCTGGGGCCTGATGTTGTTATGAGAAACTTGCACGCGCCAGAGCATACGTCCACACCTGCCGCTCGGGATGCTCTGTCAAGATTGCAGCCGGCCTTGGCTACAGTCACGGCTTCCTCCAATATGATCAGTAAGCACACATGACCGCATCCTAGCTACCCAACTTTGGATATCTAGCCAGCTGCGTGAAGATGAAGCCAGTCTTCGCCCTTGAAGTCAGACCATCTGGTAGCTGGGGAACTGAGGCTTCGATCATCGGGATGTTCGGAGAAGAGATCCATCTCCAGAATGCTCTCCCAGGAGCAGCAGAAGAAGTTCTTTCTTTCCTGGTTCAGTCTAGGCAGGTGTCTCAGGCCTTCGGCCGTGTAGACGACACCATATTTAACCTCTCGAGTGTGAGGAAAAAAGGTGGTTACTTATCAACATCTTCCATAAATATACCGTTCCTTGGACCACATTCATTTAAAATGGTTGGAGAAGATGTTCAGAGAGCTCCACTGCATTTAGATGAGCAGGCCGGGGATTTAGACATATCCTTACCTGCCTGATTCAACCTTCAATCAGATGTAATGGAAACTGCAATTTCATCAAATAGAGAGAATTTGGACGCAATATCCTATGCCCATTATCTTACTAGAGCTATGGCGCAACATCTCAATGGGAAGAAATTTGAGGATGTGTGTACCTCGCTTAGAGTTCTTTCCAGGGCAATCATGTATGCCACATATAACTCCACCCTGACAGTGGCAAATCTGGAGTTAATTAGATGTGATGGTGCCCTTGCATCGTCATCACTTACAGATGACAAGGTGAAAAGCTCTCTCTGGGTTGCTTTGGTCTCCGGAATACTATCTTTGACGACAAGCTTTCCTTAGTCGATGGACAGGCTACTAAGTAAGCTTCCAGTGCTCTGCTCTTGAAGTCGTCGTCTCAACAGCCCGCTTCAGCAGACCGGGGTAAGCGAGGATGTTCCAAATCAAAATCTTCAAAAGGGAACTCCTCATGAGGGTACAATAAACCCTCATATAATTACTCCCTAGGTCGTCAATACAGCGACTCGGGAAAGGGGCGTAAGTTTGATTGGGATTATCGGTCAGGCATTCCTAAGCCAACAGGGCGAGGATCTTCACAGGGAGGACGTAGTTTCTCCTCCCATAAGCCTCGCAAGTCCTACAGGTGATAGTCAAGACCTCTATTGCTTGCCCGTTGGCGGAAGGTATTCAAACTCTGTGAGAAACTTGATAGCAGTCATGGAAGATCAGTGGGTGGTAAGTGTAGTCTCGGACGGCCTATGACTATCATTCCGAGCGAAACTCCCACTAACAAGATGAACATATTAGACAAATCTTCCGGCCGATCCTTTCAAAAGAGAGTCTCTCCTAGCGGAGGTACAGGCTCTCTTATTAAAAGAAGCAATAGAGGTCATCGAGAATCAAAATTCTCAAGGTTTTTACAGTCATCTGTTCCTCATGCCGAAGCCAGATGGCACGTTATGACCGGTAATAGACTTGAGCTGGATAAACAAGCTAATCGTGGCTCTGAAGTTCTATATGGAAATCATTCGGTCGGCAAGAGTGAGCATTCAAGTAAACGACTACATGTATGCAGCAATCATAGATCTAAAGGACGCTTACTTTCTTGTCCTGGTACATCTGACATTCAGAAAGTACCTGCGGTTCGCCATGCAAGGGAAGGTTTATCAGTTCAGAACAATGTTCTTTGGTCTAAACCTGTCTCCCTGGGCTTTCATTTCAATAATGAACTCAGTAATGTCTTACTTCCGAGCTCATTCGTCTGTGGTAATGTCGGATCACTTGGATGACATTCTGTAGAGATACGGCAACAGAATTATTCTTCAGAACGATGTTCAGGGTCTGCTACTATTGCTCCGACAACTTGGTTTCATAGTAAATGAGAAAAAGTCGGATCTAGCTCCATCCAAGTCGTCTTTCCCTTAAAGAAATACATCTGAATGACATATACCATTGTGTTGTCAATTTGGCTACCTGCAAAAATTTTTCACCATTAACATGTTTACATTGATTCTTAAAAGTACTAAGTATATTAGTTCCCAATAAAACAGGTGTTGACAAATTATAATTGCTGTCCGGGACAACTAAAAATACACAAGTTGTTTTTTTAACTTTCATCAATGCTTGGAACTGCTATGTCGAGTAATGTAATACATACATGTAAATATGCATATCCACACATACAATTTGAAATAAATTGTTTACTCTCATTTGGACAAAGTCCACAAAGCCAAAGGCCTCCAAGCAATAAGAGTAATATACTCATACACCACTGTGACTGTTGTGAAAAAACGTGTGGACACTAAACGTCAAGAGTATCAGATTAACGTCTTGAAATGTTTGGCTCGAAGAGAAGCACCCAAATGTGGAAAGCAATCTCCTACAAAAACAACGATACAATAACATGTTAGTAAATATCATTTCATGAGACCTTCAAATGTTTGATAACTTGAATAAAAAAGTTTCTCAGTATTCGCGTACCCTCTGCATTTAAATGAAGTCCCTTATCCTTTACAGCAAAAAGGTGCCTCATGGGCAAATTGACCCTTTACAAACAAATGGTTTATATGTCCTAACAAATTGTGCATGCCTTAGGGTGCAAAGTTTCTGTAAAGCCTTATTAACTAGAATCACTTTATCTTCTGTTTTACGAAAGTCACATGGCCGAGGCAAAATAGCAGAAAAAATAATTTTACAAGATGAAATGTTTCTAATTACGGTAATCAAATTGTTGTATGAAGCTTCAATTTCCTCTACTGTTAAAGTATTGATGTCATTTGTTCCAATATAAATAATTAAGAAATCCTAATCAATTGAAGCTTCCCTTTCTATAATTCTTGTCAGTTTACCAGTTGTCGCTCCCTGATAGGCATGCACAACAGTCCAGTGTATATCACTAACATATTTGGCAATAGAGTCAGACACAAGTAGCACAGCTTGGGCAACACCTTTCCTGAAATTATATTACAAAACGTTTTTTAAAATATGATCCCTAAGATTTTCTCCAATTTTCACTTTATCTTCCAATGTAAACTCAAGATAAATCCTATATGCATCGCTTTTCCAATCACCTTGTAATTGAATAAAAACTGCTGGTATGCCACACTGAAAGACAAATGTCTGCACTCCCTCGTCTAAAACTATGTGAAGAAAAATTGGTAGGATTTTCCCCTATTTTTGATATAAGTTTCTTTAAGAAGGATTGAAACTTGGTGTAAGTAACTGGCATATTTGATTTCCTGTGATACAAAATGAATGCTGGTGAATCAGAACTGGAAACAAGGTGACACATATTTTTAGCTCAACTTTGGCGAAGCCAAATTTGAGCTTATGCCATGGCCAATCGTCCGTCGTCCGTCTGTCTGTCTGGCCATCTGGCCGTCTGTCCGAGAGGCCGTATATATGAACCGATCTTTACGAAACTTCTTAGGTACCTTTGTTATGATTGTGGGATGAGAACGAGTGTTTTTGGGTCTGGTCCGAAATTCAAGATGGCTGCCAGCCGCCAATTTGTACCGACGATGCAGAAATCTGTTTTTTGCACAGAACTTTCATATGAAAGCGCTGATTTGAATAATTTTTTGCATGAATGTTTAGTACCATGGGATACATCACATATAATACAGGTTTTTTTCTTGTACGTAAAATATGCAAATTAGACTAACTTTGATGTATTTAGTGTTACTTTCAGCACTGTCAGTGTAAATGCCAATACGGCTCGTGCTAGAGGCCGCATTTATGAACCGATCTTTATGAAACTTCTTGGGTACCTTTGGTATCACCGTGGGACAAGAACGAGTGTTTTTGGGTGAGGTCCAAAATTCAAGATGGCCACCAGCAGCCATTTTGTTCAAAATTAGTGCAATCAGTCTTTTGTACAGAACTTCTGTATGAAAGTTCTGATTTGAATAAATTTTTGTATGAATGTTTAGTAAAATGGAATACATCACATACAGTACAGGTTTTTTTCTCGTGCAGAAATTAAGCAAATTAGATGAATTTTGATTTATTTAGTGATGCTTATACACTGTAAGTGCACATGTCAATACGGCTTGGGCTAGAGGCTGTATTTATCAACCGATCTTCACGAAACTTCTTGGGTACCTTTATTATCACCTTGGGACGAGAACGAGTGTTTCTGAGTGCGGTCCAAAATTCAAGATGGCTGCCAGTGGCCATTTTGTACCGAAATTAGGTCCAATCAGTTTTTTGTCACAACTTCTATACAGCTCGTATTTATGAACTGATCTTCACGAAACTTCTTGGGTACCTTTATTTTCACCTTGGGACAGGAATGAGTGTGTTTTGGGGTGCCTTTGTTATCACTGTGCTATGAGAACAAATATTTTGGGGTTCAGTCAGACCCACTCTGGGACTCAAAGATTTCTTTTCTAGTTTAGCATCTGACTGTCACCCACCTTTATAATACTTTACCTATACATTTGTTACAGGCTACGGTCAGTATCTATGTACAGGCTGTTACAATACTTTATATGTACCTTTGTTATCAGGTCATTACCTAGATGTTTGTCATTGCTGTGTCACATACTATACATGTACATGTCTTGACAAGTTGAGCTACAGTGTCATTGACACTTTCATTATAAGCTTGTACAGGACATAATTTAGATGATGGGATAGCTAGGACAGGAGTAATTAATTCACGCTCACCAAATTGAATAGTTTTACTCCATGTGAATTTGACCAATAAATAATTTTTATAAATAACAATATTGCCTCTTGTTAGATGCTTATGTGGATGAAAGGATTTAACTGAATCCGGAACTAAATTTGACTTCCTTGAAAGAGTGAAAAAGGCAACAAGGAAGAGACACCAATAAGTCACATGTTCAGGAAGGTTTAAATCAAAATAGTGAACCATTTTAGATAAAATCTGTGGTGTTATAGGAGATGCTTGATTTGGAAGATGAGGATTCAATCTACTAATACGCTTTAAAACTAAATTCAGGTGATAAGAATCAGAAGGAAATTCCTCATTTAGTAATAAGTGCAAGATTTTTATTCCACTGATGTAATTTCGAATTGATGAGGATGATTTAAATGACCTGCTTAGGAATTGAGCAAATAATATCAAAGCACTGTTTGAAACTGGCACAGTCTTCAGTTTATAATATTCATAAAAAAGAAAAAAGGCTTCAAACTGAATTCCAAGGTTTTTCAAAGTTCCAGGAGCAAAAGCCGCCATGGTAGAATTAGTTACTTCCTTCTTTAATGTTTTGAGGTGGGTGTCTGAAAAGAAAAATTTACCAATCATGAGAAAATTGCAACATATTTTTGACTGAAACCTCTTTACAATTTATGTCTTTGACTTTTTCTAAAAACGACTTTGAATTTTCTGGAGACCATCTTGATTAAAGATCAGCAATTCTGTTAGAAGATCCTGCCAAGTAAGTCCCTCTAATTTGAAAATTGTACTTGGCAGCATAAAATTGATGAATTTCTCTCAAACAACTTTGTAGAAATAAATTCTTAGACGCACCTGAATTCAGAACTGAAACAGACACTTGATTGCCACAAAGCACAAGTATTTTTTTACCTGCAAATTTTAACCCCCAAATTTTGAGGTACACTGCTATTGTAAGAAGTTCTGAGCAATTAATATGATAATTTTTTGATGTAACAAAACTGGGGAATTCAGAATGGAAGTATTCTTTTTGGCAGATTGTTCCACATCTTGAAAGGCAAGCATCACTTGAAAATTCAGAATCCGGCTCTGACCATTCCTCCAAATCCATCATTGATATGCCATTCTAAATTTCTAAAAATTTAATCCACCACTCCAAATCTTTGTGAACATAATTTGGAATGAGAAATTTGTTTTTATTGTAGGACAGAGACTGAAGCCACTTCAATAGTCTAGAAACAAACGTCCTGGTTTTACTTCTGGGGAAACAAAGTGTAATTTACCTAAAAGAGACTCCAATTCTTTCCTGTTAGCTTTTTTCTTTCTTAACCAAGACTGTACCAGTAAAGAAATCTCAATTAGTCTTTCTTGAGTGACTGATAAAGTGAGATTGTCTGTGTTAAACTGAATTCCCAAGAAAACCATTACAGTAGAAGGCGGGCAAGCTTTCTCAGTCGACTCGACAAGTTCAGCAGATTTGAGAACATGCCCCAAAGTGTAATAGGCTTCCTGTGCTACCTGATCTGACCCATCCCCAGCAAAATCATCTAAATAATTAATTATCCTTAAACCATATCTTGTCATCATAAAAATACTATTTGTAACTCTTTGGCAAATATATGCCACACTTCTAAGCCCCATTGACAGAACCCAATCAAAAAAGATGTGTCCATGCCATTTATATCCTAACAAGTCAATATTGCCAGGGTCAATTGGGATTTGGCGGTAAGCACGTTTTAGATCTTGTTTGAATAGTAAACATCCTTGACCTTGAATTTTAACTAAATCTACCAAATCTTCCACTGAAGGATATGACACAGACACATCCCTTCCCAGGTAACTGTCTTTGGGTATGCAATCATTTACTGATTTATGTGGTGGGAAGCTCAAATCCAAAATGACTCGTCTTTCATTTGAATTTCTTTTTGGAATGGAATTGATAGGGGATAAGAACATTGAATTGAATGGTGATTTTGAAAAAGGTCCAAGGATACCACAATACTGTAATTCTTTAACCAAATATTTATCCAGTTCCAAAGAAAAATTAGTAGCTCCTGAATGATTTGTGACTCTGTCATTTTGTTTGTGCTCACCACAATAACCAATTGGAAACCCAAACTCAAACTCGAGAAGTTGACATATTTCAACTTCATACACCACCAGTGTTGATTATGTCTAAATTCACCAGGATTTAACCAAATTAAACCAGTCGATTTAATAATCGGACCACAGAAACCAGCCACATGTTGATTCACTATTGAAAAAACCACAAAGTTTTTTAAGCTTATTGTAAATTGTTTGTAATCTATTTGAACTTACTTTAAGGAATCGAGCAGTACTGCAGGTCTGTCAAGTGTCAAGTGAATGCTGCATTCCCAATACGAAGTTATGATAATCAACAGGTGTTTTCCCATGTATATTTTGTGTACACAACAAATCCCCAGATGCAATATTCCAAACTTTCAAATCCCATTATGCAGCCATCTCCCTTCAAAAACGCCAATTGCCTGTCTTGATTGAAATGAAATCAGTGCAGGGATCAGCCAAGACGGTGAAGTGAAGTTGGCAATATGTTCGCCTTGGCACCGCTAACTTCACCCAATTTCTATGTTTTGGCAAAATCAAAATCAAAAACGAACCTCAACTGTCGAAATTAGGAGAAATATTGGAGTGAGGGAGTTCCAACAAAAGTGATTCGTACATCACAAATTAAGTCAATAATAGTTATCAAAATCACAAGAAATATAATCTGTGTTCCTTTTATTCCACTGTCATTTGAAGCAGGAACCATTAAGGGTAGTCTATTTTAATGTGATGTGATAATTACCGAAATAAGTACATTTGCAGATTATCCACCAAAACCAGGGGTGAGAACTTTGCGACTCCTCAAAAAAATAAGGAAATGTTGATTTTTGCTAAAATATAGCTTTTCTTGTAAATTTTTGCACCTTGACAAGGCCCCAAATCTCACTGACAGAACAAGGCAGATCCCACCAGTGGTGGAGCCATGCTTTGAAATCGGTGAAGAGTTTGCGGAGATCTCAGGACTGAGAGTACTGTACTTGCACTGAGGGCAGCAAATCAAAAAAGAATCTTTTCAAATTGGGGATGGGAGGAGTAGGTGGGATTTGGGGGGCTAGGTTCCCTATATACTCCATGGCTCCATCACTGAAGCCCACTACAGTAGCTCATCACAATATGTCTATTAGCTGAGAAGAGTGGTGAGCACTGAGTAACCCGGATAATTCAACATGCTGCAGGAGCCTCTTGACTTGGATGACAAATACAGACATGTTTTATGTGTACATTACCCTCTAAAATGTGGGTTTCTACGATATATTTTGAAAAACTGAAAACCGAACCGAAAGCCGATTTTTTTGTACAAAACCAAAACCGAACCAAAATGCAAATTTCAAAACCACCAGCTGTGTGCATAACAATGAGTGGGGCTTTCAATTTTTAAAGAGAAGAATTAATAGATTCTGACTTGATTTGAGATGGGATTCATTTGTAAAATTTGTTTTGTTTTCTGTATTGGGACTTTTGTTTGATGTACTTACATTCATTAGAATCTTTTTTCAGGAAAGAGGAACTGCCACAGAACCGCCACCTCGAGCCACATTTTGTGCAAATGTTACCCAGTGGGAAATATTTGATGCTTACCAGGAAGACTTTGAAAGACAGGTAATTGCATATCAGATCTTATTAGCATTTTGTCAAACAATTGGTTTAGTACATTTTTTGTGTATCATTTGTTAACGTTTTTTTTAGTTATTTTACCCTTAGTACAGATGATACTCTCCATAATGGTTCAATGTAATGAAATGAAAGAGTTCATATTCATTATTTGGTTGGAGTTAGTTCGATGGGGAGTCTGACAGTTACTCACTGCTAGTTTTCACTGGGTACTTTTGCTTCCTTCAGCCATGAGAGTCTGACATGAGGGGTGGACCAGTTAATAATTTCAGTTATAAGCCTTGGGAGGTTTTAGTGACATTTTGTCATCTGGATCTGAGCAATAACGTTTCAAACTGAAATACAGTGCACTACCAGCAACAAAATGCTCCAAAGTATCTGTAAAAACAAATATCTCCAATAACAATATTGGTTTTAAGGACAAAATACATCATTTTGGGCAGGACATGCAATTGTAAATGGTTATTTTAACACAGCACACTGATGTCAAAATTTTGAACCTGAAATTCTGCAATAATTCATCTATCAATTTAGCCATTTTTGTTTTGTTTGACAGAGCTCATTGAGTTCTGTCAAATAACAATGAATTGGTTAAATTCTTAATTGCTCCATTATAGGAAAAAAATTGCTGCTTGAAATTTTTGAATTTTGATATTGGTGTTCAAAATATCTGTTTTTATTGAAATAACTGTTCAGTGCTAAGAACAGAGAATTGCAAGCTAGTGAATATGAAAGGGTTCTCTTCTGGCACTCCAGCAAATAATATGTCAAAAGTTGTTATTTTAATTATTTTTTCTTCAAAATATTCAAAACATTTCAACAAAACCCTATGTGAAAACCTTCATAGGAATGAGTCTGTTGCAATGAGGTGTCACGTGGTATGATTTTTTTTTTAATTGAAATAAAAGTTGTTGTTTATTTTTATTCCTCAGATTGTATCTTACCGAAGCAGATGTGGCTGATTCATTAAGTAAAAGGTTAATGTGTATACACATCCTTTTGGGATGTCTGATTTTAGCAATTATTGATGAGTCTCTTAACCCTTTCTCCCGTAAACACGATATAAAAAATTTTTATTGTAATTTTTTCCTTTTTTTTAATGTTCTCAAAAAATTTCAACAAAACCATATCGTATGACCCATAATTGGAAAGAGATTGATGGGCTCTTTCCAGTGAGGGGGTCACATGATATGGTTTTGTTGAAATTTGTTGAAAAATAAGTTTTTTTCAACTGCTCAATTTGATATAGATGATTCGTTAGGTAAAGGGTTAATTGTTTTGTCTTTCATGTGCATTACACAGGAAAAGAACAAAGAGAAAAAAGTAATACCAGGCAGAAAAGAAGAAGAAAAAACTCGAAAAAAATTAACAATTACTGAAGCTCAGGTACTAAACTATTTTTTATTTTCTACCTCAATTTTTCTTTTTAATAATAAGAAAAGGTGCTTCTATATTCTATTAGGAAGTTGCAGGCAATAATTTTAAATAAATTACATTGTGAATTGTATCAGAAGAACATTGACAGACATTTTTCCCTGGAGTTTTTATTGCTGTCATGCCTTGTAAAGAACAAAAAGCTTGTTTAAAGTTTTATGAATTCATAAGCACACAGCTTTTTACTAGAATCACTTACCTTTGAATGAGAGAAAAATCCAAACTGTAACTGTCTGCTGCCATTTCAATGGCATTTCAGAAGTTTTAAATCAAGATTACTTGTTGGTTCTATAATTTTCTTACCATTTTCAGAGTGATGATATTTCACGTGTTGCTACTGTAGCTCAAATTATGGAAAGAATGGTGAATCAAAATACGTATGATGATATTACACAAGGTATGTTATTACTTCAATTGTAACATAACTTTCTTCTGTATTTTGGATGTTTGTTAATTGACACTTTTACAAAATAAATCAGTTTTATACTTCAGGGGTCAGCCTGGCAGCTGATTTTAGGGAGAAGAAACTTCTCCCTCCAGATACTTTAGGGAGAAGTCAGTGGCAAGGAGGGAGAAGTCAGTGGACATGAGGGAGAAGTCAGTGGACATGAGGGAGAAATCTGAAAAAAAAAAAAACGTATTTGAGATCGTAACAAAATAAATGTACATAGAGGACACAATTGTGGAGAAAAAAATAAATAAAAGTTATATAAACGTACATGAACACACAAAACTAAGTCAGATGGTATATAACAAGAATGTAGGTTAAAATCCTCCCCCCCTACAAAAAAACTGTGCCGTTCATGGTTTCTGAATACCCTAACTCTTTCCCAAAAGGTGATGACTAGGGTTACCATGCAGTTGATTTTGTATTTGCCTCAGTGGAGTGGATTTGAAATTTAGCATCACCCATGGTGAGAGTGTTCTCTGTAATAGAAGGTATATTCTTTTTAAAAGGATATTTAAAGTATTTAAAATAAATTTCAAGTTCACATAAGAAGCTGGGTCATTCATGGTTTCTGAATGCCCTAATTGAATTGAAAAGCGTAGTTAATAAAGTTTTTGATATCCTTTGTAAATTAAGCGTTATGAACATTTTGAGTTAATTTACTTCTAAGGTAAATGACTAAATATTTCAGTTGTCTTCCTTCCCTGCTGCGCTGGGCAATAATACACTGTTCAGAAAAATGACAATTTCTGCCAACCATCTTACATTGACACGTGCGATTGATGCTATGAAGGCCTGCCATTCTTATCCATCCTAATATGTTAGATTTCTATCGTAGCCTTATGACATTTAACCCCCTTCCAACACAAGTTTTCAAAGAAAAACATTCAATGCAAATTGCAGGGTGAATTTCAATGTAACCAATTTTTCAGTGGAACAGAGCGTACCCATACGTTTTTAGCTCACCTACTTCTATTAGAAGTGGTGAGCTATTGTCATCACCTCGGGCGTCAGCGTCGGTGTCGGCATCCGGCGTGTCCAATATTGTAAGATTTAATGTTACGGTTAATTTCTCAAAGATCAGTGGGCTCAGGCCTTTGATACTGCATATGTAGGTTGTAGGGGACTATCAGAACAGTATTTAACCCTGATACTACGACTTTTTAGCTCACCTGACTGAAAGTCAGGGTGAGCTTTTCTTATAACTCCCTGTCCGTCGTCTGTCGTCTGCCGTCCGTCGTCCTATGTGAAGGTGGTGTTTGAGCCTCTTTCTCCTAAACCACTGGCCACATTTTAATTAAATTTCAGGTATATGGTGGTTATATAGGGGCATTTTGATTTTTATCCAAATTAGGTTTCGGCTCATATTGAGCAGAGGTGTGGGGAAAAAAATAGACAAATTTTTTGAAAATCTTCTTCTAATGAACCGCCAGTAGCAGAGACTTGATATGTGGTATACAGAGTCCTTTTGAGGTTTAGAATCAAGTTTGTTCAAGAAAAGTTTGTCGGGCATTATTTGCCTTCATTATGGGAGGGGCAAAAATTTTGGCCACGCCTAAAATTTCTATATTTTTATACTGTACCAATGACCCAGACTTAGCTGGTGCTAACTCTAACAAAACCAGGGCCAAACACAAATTTTGCCCCCCAATCCCCAAAATTTGCATCCAAAACAAAAAGAAATCATGTCCTAAAGGACCTCCATACTACGCCTCTACTGCGCATGCGCAGTGACGCAGACGTCCCGAAATTGGCGCCAATTATCATTCTCTGTTTGGCCCTTCATCAGTCAACATCTCACTGATCTTTGTGCTTGTAAATCTCAGTTTAAAGGATGCCAGACACGTAATTTTTGGAGAAAATGTGATTCTAAGGAGGATAGAAGGAGGAGAGGAAAAAGAAGTGACAAAAAATAATCAGGGCTGTACTTAAAATTTTTTGATGAAATTATGTTAAGTTGCCTATATTTTTATACTGTACCAATGACCCAGACTTAGCTGGTGCTAACTCCACAAAAACCAGGGCCAAACACAAATTTTGCCCCCCAATCCCCAAAATTTGCATCCAAAACAAAAAGAAATAATGTCCTAAAGGACCTCCATAATACGACTCTACTGCGCATGCGCAGTGACGCAGTCGTCCCGAAATTGGCGCCAAATATCATTCTCTGTTTGGCCCTTCATCAGTCAACATCTCACTGATCTTTGTGCTTGTAAATCTCAGTTTAAAGGATGCCAGACACGTAATTCTTGGAGAAAATGTGATTCTAAGGAGGATAGAAGGAGGAGAGGAAAAAAGAAGTGGCAAAAAATAATCAGGGCTGTACTTAAAATTTTTTGTTAAAATTATGTTAAGTTGCCTATTTTCGAGGCAAACGCCTCTTGTTGTCATTCTTGCTAATTGTTGCACTGCTTATTCAGTGTTTACTCTCCCCTAACCTTCTAAAGTCCCCCCTTGCAATTCTCCCATGCTTTTGGCATATTTTTGAGAAGTTTCATTTCTAAAATTTCCCTGGGAGAGTTGCTTGGTTACAGAATGTTTTCTGTTATTTTCCCCATAGTTACGTTTTCACCCATGGGTGTATAACGTTTGTGTTCTGCATCTTCCATCTGATGTTCTGCAGATTCTCCCCTGGGAGTCTCTGTTTTGCATCAGATAGAGTGTAATTGAGGACTGATTCCGGGCCAGTTTTTTCAGTGCCTGGAGTCATGTTTTCTTCTGTGTTTACACTGTTTGTTTTCATTGGCAACAGCCTTTTTTGAGGGGGGCTGTTTGTCTTTGAGGTAGTTTATCTCATTATAAGATACATTTATATTATCCGAAAGTGTCTCATTAATTATTTTATATAATTTTAAAATTTTTGACCACACTTTGCCATCGGATCCATCGGGGCTCAACGTTACTTTTCAGCAACTTGGGCTTCTCTGAAAAAATATTTTTTCAAAATTATTTTGTTTTGCAATTGTTTTTTCATTTATTAATGGATCATGTTATTATGTATCTTTGTGTCAGGGGTTTTTGCGAGTAACTAGGACTTATTGTTGTTCCTTCACAATGAAAGGAACTTGTTCAAATTGTAATAGGAAGAAATCTTCCTCTGACTTTCATGATTATTGCATAAATTGTAGTCAGTGTTCTCGCATTAATCCCTGTCCTGTATGTGAACATTGGGATGAGAAACATTGGAAACGTGTGTCACGATATGTTGTTTCTGGAGAAAGAGCGATGCCGGCTCTTTCTCCACAAGGTCACTCTACTCTCTCAGTTTCTATTTCAGAGGAACCAGAACAGGGTGATGTTTCCATGTTATCCTCTTCAAGTGTGCGTCCGTCGTCACAATTAAATACAGAGCTAGCGGCAAAAGTGCTCATGGAGATTAGACAAATGTCGTCCGCTAGCTCGCCCGGTGTAGCGTCCATTCACCGAATGGTTCGGCAGCCGGGTTCGTCCGATGCGGTCCAAGAGGAAATTTTGGGTGATGCGAGCACTATAAAAATAATAGATGCACACCCAGTGACGGCGGATAGTGAACGAGAATGGAGGAAGCCTTTTAGTCCGGTTCCTAGCTCGTCCAGGTCCAGCCGGGCCGCGAGCGAGAGAGGCCCCTCTCTCGTACAACAACATCTGGGACCAGATGTTGTGGTACAAAATGTGTCTTTAGCGGAGCATACGTCCGTCGCTCGGGACGCTCCGTTGTATAAGCAGTCCGCAGAGACTGTTAAGGCTTCCTCTTCTCGCCGGCGCACACGACCGCACCTTGGCTGCGTGACCTCCGATATCTTGCCAGCTTCGCCGAGGAAGGATTATTCGGCGACCAGGTCACACCATCCGGCAGCCAGGGACTCGAGACCGATGGACTCCGGACGTTCGCATAGGAAAAGTATGCGGGAGCCATCCGATGCGGAGCTGCCCTCGGCAAAGCAGCGAAAGACCGCTCCTCCGCAGGTCTCGACGTCGGACATTCTAGTGCAGATAGCACAGCTTATCGCAGCATCCCAGCAGCCGACAGATACGGTGTCGGATCGAGAATTATCCGACGGCGCTGGGTCGGTACGCTCCGCCGAAGCATCGGGGGCGGACGACCGGGAACATCGGGAGGTCCGACCGGATGGTGAAAGGGATACGGATGAATTGGAGCTATCCCTTTCGGAACAACACAAAGCTGCCGTAGACTTCATCCGGCACTTTCTTCCTCAAGTTGTTCCGTCGGGCCAGACTGCTGCGCTTCCGGACAGGAGAATTATAGCGTCATTGGACTCTGATTTTTTCGAGCGGTTCAGGGACATCGCTCCCGAGTTTCCGTCGCAGTCCAATAATGTTGCAAGAACATTTGAATTATTGAACGACGCTATTTTTAAACTTGCTTCCAGGACAGGGAAAGCAGGCTTCTTGTCCGCAAATACTCTCAACCTGCCTTTCATTAATGCAAGGAATAAATTCGACACGGCAGGTCAGGGTATACCGAGAGTTCCTCTGCGTATGGACGACGAGGCGGAAGACTTAGAGCTATCATTACCGTCGTCAGCTTCTATTCCAACCGCAGTGTTGGAAACAGCTATTGCGTCTAACAGAGCCAATTTAGATGCCTTATCTTACGCAGATCACCTTACGAAGGCGTTATCACTGCGTCTTCAAGGGGAAGAGTTTCAGGATATACAATCCTCCTTAAGACTTCTTTCAAGGGCAGTAGCTTATTCCACGTGTAACTCCGCCCTTTCAGTGGCTAATCTGGAGTTGGTTAGACGTGACGCAGCCCTGTCTACATCCACACTAGTGGATTCTAAGGTGAAGAACTCTCTTAGAGTCGCTTCGGTCTCAGGAGATCTTCTCTTTGACGGCAAGCTTTCCGCTATTTATGATAATATTAAAAAGAAAGCTAGTGATTCTCTGTTGTTTAGATCCGCTCCTAAAAGGTCGGATTCAGCAGACACGAATAAGGCGGGCACTTCTGGGTCTTATCCGCCCAAGAGAGGTTCCTATAGAGGTTCCGGTGCGTCCTCTAGCTCTTATTCGAGAGACCGTCAGGATAGCGACTCTCGTTCGGGACGTCCTTCAGGCCGGGACAATCGGTCGGACGCCCCGAGGTCGACGAGGCGAGGTGCGGGTCGTGGAAGACGTGGTTTCTCCTACCGCAGGCCTCGCAGATCCAGGAGGTGATGGCTCAAACCTCTATCGCGTTCCGGTTGGCGGAAGGTTGTCGAGTTTTTCTCAAGAGTGGGCGTCGATTACGGACGACCCTTGGGTGAGAGGAGTGACTTCGGAAGGTCTAAAGATATCCTTCAAACGAAAGCCTCCATTAACTCGAAGTCCAAAGTGGACTCATCTTCCGTCAAACCCTCAGAAAAGAGACGCTCTGCTATCAGAGGTGCAGTCTCTTTTAATGAAGAACGCGGTAGAGGTCGTAGAAAACCAGGAATCGCTGGGATTCTACAGCCATCTGTTTCTGGTTCCGAAACCAGACGGCTCGTTCCGTCCAGTAATAGATTTGAGCTGGATAAACAAGCTGATCATCGCTCCGAAGTTTTATATGGAGACGATTCGATCGGTCAGAGCGAGTATTCGGGTGAACGATTATGCAACGAGCATAGATCTCAAAGATGCGTACTTTCACGTCATGGTACATCCGACATTCCGAAAGTATCTACGCTTCGCAGTCCTAGGAGTGGTGTATCAGTTCCGGGCCATGTGCTTCGGATTGAATCTAGCACCCTGGGCTTTCACTCGAGTAATGAACTCGGTAATGATTTACTTCCGAGCTCATTCGTCTGCGGTAACGTCGGCCTACCTGGACGACATTCTTCAGAGGTACGGCAACGAGTTAACGCTTCAGAACGATGTTCAGAATCTTCTTCTATTGCTCCGACGTCTCGGTTTCATAGTAAACGAGGAGAAGTCGGATCTGGTGCCGTCCAAGTCATTCACTCATCTGGGAATGAGCTTCGAGACGCACAACAATCTCGTTCGTCTGCCGTTAACCAGAGCGAAATTAGTCAGTTGTTACGCTCGCTATTGTCTAAATACAGACAAAGTCACAGCGAGAGAATTTATGAGACTGATAGGTCTGTGCGGAGCCGCTGCGGATCTCATTCCGATGGGACGGCTACGCACACGGCCTCTTCAAATTTTCTTGACTCAGAATTGGAGTGTGAAAATTCATTCGCTCGATGTAGACGTTCTCTTGTCAGATCAAGTGAAACAAGAGATTCAGACTTGGGCAAACATTCAGTGGTTAACTCAAGGAGTTCCGCTGCAGTTGCCGGATCCGAGTTTTACCATTATGACGGATGCCAGTCAAACAGGTTGGGGTGCATCATTAATCCCAACGGATTCGAGATGCCAGGGTCTTTGGGATCCGCAATTCCTGTGCAAGCACATAAACATCAAGGAAATGATGTCAATTTGGCTTGCGTTACGTCACTGGATGGACATTATTCACGATGCTCATGTCCAAATCCTATCCGACAATACGACAGTAGTGGCGTATATACGGAATCAGGGAGGCACTCATTCAGTTCCGTTGTTCAATCTAACGGAAAGAATCCTTCTGTTTGCGTTGGAACATCACGTTCTTCTTTCGGTCCGTCACATACCGGGTCGTCTGAATGTGCTAGCAGACTCCCTTTCTCGAAATGGTCGCTTGTTGCCGTCGGAGTGGACTCTCAACAAACAAGTATTCAATCAGATTTGCTACCAATGGGAACGGCCAATGATAGACTTATTTGCGACACATCTCAACAATCAGTTGCAAACGTATGTGTCCCCGTGTCCGGATCCAAGAGCATTTGCTGTAGACGCTCTATCGATCCCTTGGGACGGAATGATAGGATATGCGTATCCTCCAGCGCCGTTAATTCAACAAGTATTGCTAAAGATAAAACAATCTCAATGCAAGATTCTGTTGGTAGCATCTCTGTCGCCACAGAGACCGTGGATAAATCTACTCAGGTGTCTGTTGTGGGACCTACCGCGGAAGCTCCCTCCACGAGAGGATCTTCTTTGGCAGGGGAAGTCGCGCCAACTGCATCACAACCCGCAAGGTCTCAACCTTCACGTTTTTCCGTTGTGCGGTCCTTCTTGCATGGCAAGCACTTTACAGGACGAGCAGTGGACGCGATTTCTAACTGTAGGAGGACCTCCTCTTCGCTAAACTATGCGGCTAAGTGGAAGGTTTTCCGTCGTTGGTGTAGGGATCATTTTGTTGATATATTTGATCCCTCTATACCAGACATTGCTAACTTTCTAGTATACTTGTTTGACGAAATCAAACTGCAACCGGTTACTATAAAGGGTTATAGATCTATGTTATCTGATACCTATGCACATCATGATAGTTTACAAATTGGATCTAATGTCTCTTTATCGAAATTGGTTAGAAACTTTTCGATAAATAGACCCAGAACTCTTAGATTAATTCCTAAGTGGAATTTAGCTTGGGTTCTCCTTAAATTGAAGGAAAAGCCATTTGAACCTCTTGGGACAGTAGATTTCAAATTCTTATCTTATAAGACAGCTTTTCTCTTAGCTTTCTCTTCTGCCAGAAGAGTCAGTGAGCTTCATGCACTATCGGTGGATGATTCTCATTATCGTAGTGTTGGGAACACTATCACCTTCACTACTAACGTCGGTTTTTTAGCTAAGAATCAGGCTCCTAATAAATATCCGGAACCTATTGTTATTAAGGCTCTTCCGTCTTCAGACGGGCGTAGGCCTTTACTCTGTCCTGTTAGAGCACTACGTATCTATAAACAGAGATCTCAGTTCATCAGAAAGGGACGGAAACGTTTCTTTCTGTCTTTGATGCCTAATAGAAAGGACATTTCAGTCCATTCTATTGCTAGATGGATTCAGTTAACTATCCGTACTGTGTATGAAGATTTATCTTCTTCTCAGCAGTCTGTGCTTAAGATTTCTGCTCATGAAGTAAGAGCTCTTTCTACTTCCTGGGCTTATGCTAATAGTGTTGCTATTACAGATTTAATGAAGGCTGCTTATTGGTCTCAGCCATCCACATTTACTAATTTTTATCTCAGAAATATTGAGTCCATTTCTGGAGACCTGCATTGTTTAGGTCCGTTATCTGTTGCTCAGAATGTCGTCCACTAAACAGTTGCAACTATAGTTATGCAGGCTTTCTGTTCCGGCAGTGACTCCGTCCGGCTGCCCTCTTCGCTCTGGGCTATTTGACCCAGGGCAAGGGGAAGGGGGGGGGCGGGTGTTCCCTTAGGTCACCTGCTTTATAGTGAAAAGCAAGGGAATGCCTCCTCCAAGACAGTATTTCTGAGTCGCTTCCGGGATGGTTTTAAAGTGTAATATTAATGTTTAATTTCATTCATGTCTTATTTTTAAAGTGTAGCTCGGTGTGAAGCATTTGTATATGTCAAGTGTCAAACGGGCTTTAATATACAATACTCGGACACTTTTAAATGATTATAAAGAGTCTCAATTCTCTGGACTACTTTATTTATTGGCTTGTTTTAATAATAATTAGTATAAAGGTTATACTGGATATTAATAGAGAACATGAATGTTATTGTGCTCAATTATTAAAGGTAGTGTATCTTTCTAATTTAAATATTAAATAAGAAAGATACATGTAAAGCCTAATACTCCTTTTCTCCTTAAGGGGTTATCTCTTTATTTTATAATTGAGCTTATTGGATTTTCCTCTATGTCCTAGGCCCTCCAGCCTGTTTACTATTCAGCTAAGTCTGGGTCATTGGTACAGTATAAAAATGTTAAAAAATTTATAGTAATTTATATATTTTTTATACTTACCAATGACCCAGACGGGGATGGCCCTCCCTGAGTTGGGAACTCTTGCCTCCCCGCTGAGTACATAGCGCTGACCAGGCACTGCCAGTAAGAATGATATTTGGCGCCAATTTCGGGACGACTGCGTCACTGCGCATGCGCAGTAGAGTCGTATTATGGAGGTCCTTTAGGACATTATTTCTTTTTGTTTTGGATGCAAATTTTGGGGATTGGGGGGCAAAATTTGTGTTTGGCCCTGGTTTTTGTGGAGTTAGCACCAGCTAAGTCTGGGTCATTGGTAAGTATAAAAAATATATAAATTACTATAAATTTTTTAACTTTCGAGGCATGGGCCTCTTGTTGTCATTCTTGCTAAATGTTGCACTGCTTATTCAGTGTTTCCTCTCCCCTAGCCTTCTAAAGTCCCCCCTTGCAATTCTCCCATGCTTTTGGCATATTTTTGAGAAATTTCATTTCTAAAATTTCCTGGGAGAGTTGCTTGGTTACAGAATGTTTTCTGTTATTTTCCCCATAGTTACGTTTTCACCCATGGGTGTATAACGTTTGTGTTCTGCATCTTCCATCTGATGTTCTGCAGATTCTCCCCTGGGAGTCTCTGTTTTGCATCAGATAGAGTGTAATTTGATGACTGATTCCGGGCCAGTTTTTTCAGTGCCTGGAGTCATGTTTTCTGGTGTTTTTACACTGTTTGTTTACATTGGCAACAGCCTTTTTTGAGGGGGGCTGTTTGCCTTTGCTGTAGTTTACCTCACTATAAGATACATTTATATTATCCGTAAGTGTCTCATTAATTATTTAATATAAATTTAAAATTTTTGACCACACTTTGCCATCGGATCCATCGGGGCTCAACGTTACTTTTCAGCAACTTGGGCTTCGCTGAAAAAATATTTTTTCAAAATTATTTTGATTTGCAATTGTTTTTTCATTTATTAATGGATCATGTTATTATGTATCTTTGTGTCAGGGGTTTTTGCGAGTAACTAGGACTTATTGTTGTTCTTTCACAATGAAGGGACGTTGTTCAAATTGTAATAGGAAGAAATCTTCCTCTGACTTTCATGATCATTGTATTAATTGTAGTCAGTGTTCTTGCATTAATCCCTGTCCTATATGTGAATATTGGGATGAGAAACATTGGAAACGTGTGTCACGATATGTTGTTTCTGGAGAAAGGGCGATGCCGGCTCTTTCTCCGCAAGGTCACTCTACTCTCTCAGTTTCTATTTCAGAGGAACCAGAACAGGGTGATGTTTCCATGTTATCTTCTACAAGTGTGCGTCCGTCATCACAAATGAATTCAGAGCTAGCGGCAAAAGTGCTCATGGAGATTAGACAAATGTCGTCCGCTAGCTCGCCCGGTGTAGCGTCCATTCACCGAATGGTTCGGCAGCCGGGTTCGTCCGATGCGGTCCAAGAGGAAGTTTTGGGTGATGCGAGCACTATAAACATAATAGATGCACACCCAGTGACGGCGGATGGGGGCGCGGTGGCTCAGTTGGTAGAGGTGCAGGCTGCAAGCCGAGAGGTCCTCGGTTCGAATCCCACCTGCGGCAACCGCGTTGTGTCCTTGGGCAAGACACTTCACCCCGATTGCCTACATGGGGGGCACGATGACGCTGTGTACTGAGGCGTACTGCACGTCGATGGTGCGTATGTCTTCAACCAATCTAACCCTGCCTGTGCTGTGGTGCAGAGTTCAGAGTTACGATGTTGGGGAGCTGACAGCTGCTCGTCGTTGCTTGGTGGTTCTCTCCGGGTACTCCGGCTTCCTCCACCCGTAAAACTGTCACGGTCACGATTAGCCATTGTGCATAAGTATGTGACCTTAAACACCAATAAATAAATAAATAGTGACGGCGGATAGCAAGCGAGAACGGAGGAAGCCTTTGAGTCCGGTTCCTAGCTCGTCCAGGTCCAGCCGGGCCGCGAGCGAGCGAGAGAGGCCCCTCTCTCGTACAACAACATCTGGGACCAGATGTTGTTGTACAAAATGTGTTTTTAGCGGAGCATACGTCCGTCGCTCGGGACGCTCCGTTGTATAAGCAGTCCGCAGAGACTGTTAAGGCTTCCTCTTCTCGTCAGCGCACACGACCGCACCTTGGCTGCGTGACCGCCGATATATTACCAGCTTCGCCAATCAAGGATTCTTCGGCGACCAGGTCACACCATCCGGCAGCCAGGGATTCGAGACCGATGGACTCCGGACGTTCGCATAGGAAAAGTATGCGGGAGCCATCTGATGCGGAGCTGCCCTCGGCGAAGCAGCGAAAGACTGCGCCTCCACAGGTCCTGCTGCAGATAGCACAGCTTATCGCAGCATCCCAGCAGCCGACAGAAACGGTGTCGGATCGAGAATTATCCGACGGCGCTGGGTCGGTACGCTCCGCCGAAGCATCGGGGGCGGACGACCGGGAACATCATGAGGTCCGACCGGATGGTGAAAGGGATACGGATGACTTGGAGCTATCCCTTTCGGAACAACATAAAGCTGCCGTGGACTTCATTCGGCACTTTCTCCCTCAAGTTGTTCCGTCGGGCCAGACTGCTGCGGTTCCGGACAAGAGAATTATAGCGTCATTGGACTCTGAATTTTTTGAGC
The DNA here is from genome assembly GCA_031216915.1 of Pictodentalium vernedei. Lineage (NCBI taxonomy): Eukaryota > Metazoa > Mollusca > Scaphopoda > Dentaliida > Dentaliidae > Pictodentalium > Pictodentalium vernedei. The sequence continues at coordinate 154,908,988 of CM062293.1, forward strand.
GGTTCAGGGACATCGCTCCCGAGTTTCCGTCGCAGTCCAATAATGTTGCAAGAACATTTGAATTATTGAACGACGCTATATTTAAACTTGCTTCCAGGACGGGGAAAGCAGGTTTCTTGTCCGCTAATACTCTCAACCTGCCTTTCATTAATGCAAGGAATAAATTCGATACGGCAGGACAGGGTATACCGAGAGTTCCTCTGCGTATGGACGACGAGGTGGAAGACTTAGAGCTATCATTACCGTCGTCAGCTTCTATTCCAACCGCGGTGTTGGAAACAGCTATTGCATCTAACAGAGCCAATTTAGATGCCTTATCTTACGCAGATCACCTTACTAAGGCGTTACCACTGCGCCTTCAGGGGAAAGAGTTTCAGGATATACAATCCTCTTTAAGACTTCTTTCAAGGGCAGTAGCTTATTCCACGTGTAACTCCGCCCTTTCAGTGGCAAATCTGGAGTTGGTTAGACGTGACGCAGCCCTAGCTACATCCACACTAGTGGATTCTAAGGTGAAGAACTCTCTTAGAGTCGCTTCGGTCTCAGGAGAACTTCTCTTTGACGGCAAGCTTTCCGCTATTTATGATAAAATTACAAAGAAAGCTAAGGATTCTCTGTTGTTCAAATCTGCTCCTAAGAAGTCGGATACAGCAGACATGAATAAGACAGGCACTTCTGGGTCTAATGCGCCCAAGAGAGGTTCCTATAGAGGTTCCGGTGCGTCCTCTTGGTCTTATTCGAGAGACCGTCAGGATAGCGACTCTCGTTCGGGACGTCCTTCAGGCCGGGACGATCGGTCGGACGCCCCGAGGTCGACGGGGCGAGGTGCGGGCCGTGGAAGACGTGGTTTCTCCTACCGCAGGCCTCGCAGGTCCAGGAGGTGATGGCTTAAACCTCTATCGCGTTCCGGTTGGCGGAAGGTTGTCGAGCTTTTCACAAGAATGGGCGTCGATTACGGACGACCCTTGGGTGAGAGGAGTGACTTCGGAAGGTCTAAAGATATCCTTCAAACGAAAGCCTCCATTAACTCGAAGTCCAAAGTGGACTCATCTTCCGTCAAATCCGCAGAAAAGAGACGCTCTGTTATCAGAGGTGCAGTCTCTTTTAATGAAGAACGCGGTAGAGGTCGTAGAAAACCAGGAATCTCCGGGATTCTACAGCCATCTGTTTCTGGTTCCGAAACCAGACGGCTCGTTCCGTCCAGTCATAGATTTGAGCTGGATAAACAAGCTGATCGTCGCTCCAAAGTTTTATATGGAGACGATTCGATCGGTCACAGCGAGTATTCGGGTGAACGATTATGCAACGAGCATAGATCTCAAAGATGCATACTTTCACGTCATGGTACATCCGACATTCCGAAAGTATCTACGCTTCGCAGTCCTAGGAATGGTGTATCAATTCCGGGCGATGTGCTTCGGATTGAATCTAGCACCCTGGGCTTTCACTCGGGTAATGAACTCGGTAATGATCTACTTCCGAGCTCATTCGTCTGCGGTAACGTCGTCCTACCTGGACGACATTCTTCAGAGGTACGGCAACGAGTTAACGCTTCAGAACGATGTTCAGAATCTTCTTCTATTGCTCCGACGTCTCGGTTTTATAGTAAATGAGGAGAAGTCGGATCTGGTGCCGTCCAAGTCATTCACTCATCTGGGAATGAGCTTCGAGACGCACAACAATCTCGTTCGTCTGCCGTTAACCAGAGCAAAATTAGTCAGTTGTTACGCTCGCTATTGTCTGCACGCAGACAAAGTCACGGCGAGAGAATTTATGAGACTGATAGGTCTGTGCGGAGCTGCCGCGGATCTCATTCCGATGGGGCGGTTACGCACACATCCTCTTCAAATTTTCTTGACTCAGAATTGGAGTGTGAAAATTCATTCGCTCGATGTAGACGTTCTCTTGTCAGATCAAGTGAAACAAGAGATTCAGACTTGGGCAAACATTCAGTGGTTAACTCAGGGAGTTCCGCTGCAGTTGCCGGATCCGAGTTTTACAGTTATGAACGATGCCAGTCAAACAGGTTGGAGTGCATCATTAATCCCAACGGATTCGAGATGCCAGGGTCTTTGGGATCCGCAATTCCTGTGCAAGCACATAAACATCAAGGAAATGATGTCAATTTGGCTTGCGTTACGTCACTGGATGGACATTATTCACGATGCTCATGTCCAAATCCTATCCGACAATACGACAGTAGTGGCGTATATACGGAATCAGGGAGGCACTCATTCAGTTCCGTTGTTCAATCTAATGGAAAAGAATCCTTCTGTTTGCGCTAGAACATCACGTTCTTCTTTCGGTCCGTCACATACCGGGTCGTCTGAATGTGCTAGCAGACTCCCTTTCACGAAAGGGTCGCTTGTTGCCGTCGGAGTGGACTCTCAACAAACAAGTATTCAATCAGATTTGCTACCAATGGGAACGGCCAATGATAGACTTATTTGCGACACATCTCAACAATCAGTTGCAGACATATGTGTCTCCGTGTCCGGATCCAAGAGCATTTGCAGTAGACGCTCTGTCGATCCCTTGGGACGGAATGATAGGATATGTGTATCCTCCAGCGCCGTTAATTCAACAAGTATTGCTAAAGATAAAACAATCTCAATGCAAGATTCTGTTGGTAGCATCTCTGTCGCCACAGAGACCGTGGATAAATCTACTCAGGTGTCTGTTGTGGGACCTACCGCAGAAGCTTCCTCCACGGGAGGATCTTCTTTCGCAGGGGAAATCGCGCCAACTCCATCACAACCCGCAAGGTCTCAACCTTCATGTTTTTCCGTTGTGCGGTCCTTCTTGCATGGCAAGCACTTTACAGGACGAGCAGTGGACGCGATTTCTAACTGTAGGAGGACCTCCTCTTCGCTAAACTATGCGGCTAAGTGGAAGGTTTTTCGTCGTTGGTGTAGGGATCATTCTGTAGATATATTCGATCCCTCTATACCAGACATTGCAAACTTTCTAGTATACTTGTTTGACGAAATCAAACTGCAGCCTGTTACTATAAAGGGTTATAGATCTATGTTATCTGATACCTATGCACATCATGATAGTTTACAAATTGGATCTAATGTCTCTTTATCTAAGTTGGTTAGAAACTTTTCGATAAATAGACCCAGAACTCTTAGATTAATTCCTAAGTGGAATTTAGCTTGGGTTCTTCTTAAATTGAAGGAAAAGCCATTTGAACCTCTTGGGACAGTAGATTTCAAATTCTTATCTTATAAGACAGCTTTTCTCTTAGCTTTCTCTTCTGCTAGAAGAGTCAGTGAGCTTCATGCACTATCGGTGGATGATTCTCATTATCGTAGTGTTGGGAACACTATCACCTTCACTACTAATGTGGGTTTTTTAGCTAAGAATCAGGCTCCTAATAAATATCCGGAACCTATTGTTATTAAGGCTCTTCCGTCTTCAGACGGGCGTAGGCCTTTACTCTGTCCTGTTAGAGCATTACGTATCTATAAACAGAGATCTCAGTTTATCAGAAAGGGACGGAAACGTTTCTTTCTGTCTTTGATGCCTAATAGAAAGGACATTTCAGTCCATTCTATTGCTAGATGGATTCAATTAACTATCCGTACTGCTTATGAAGATTTATCTTCTTCTCAGCAGTCTGTGCTTAAGATTTCTGCTCATGAAGTAAGAGCTCTTTCTACTTCCTGGGCTTATGCTAATAGTGTTGCTATTACAGATTTAATGAAGGTTGCTTATTGGTCTCAGCCATCCACATTTACAAATTTTTATCTCAGAAATATTGAGTCCATTTCTGGAGACCTGCATAGTTTAGGTCCGTTATCTGTTGCTCAGAATGTCGTCCACTAAACAGTTGCAACTATAGTTATGCAGGCTTTCTGTTCCGGCAGTGACTCCGTCAGCTGCCCTCTTTGCTCTGGGCTATTTGACCCAGGGCAAGGGGAAGGGGGGGGGGGGGGGGTGTTCCCTTAGGTCACCTGCTTTATAGTGAAAAGCAAGGGAATGCCTCCTCCAAGTCAGTATTTCTGAGTCGCTTCCGGGATGGTTTTAAAGTGTAATATTAATGTTAAAATTCATTCATGTCTTATTTTTAAAGTGTAGCTCGGTGTGAAGCATTTGTATATGTCAAGTGTCAAACGGGCTTTAATATACAATACTCGGACACTTTTAAATGACTATAAAGAGTCTCAATTCTCTGGACTACTTTATTTATTGGCTTGCTTTAAAAATAATTAGTATAAGGGTTATACTGGATGTTAATAGAGAACATGAATGTTATTGTGCTCAATTATTAAGGGTAGTGTATCTTTCTAATTTAATATTAAATAAGAAAGATACATGTAAAGCCTAATACTCCTTTTCTCCTTAAGGGGTTACCTCTTTACTATATAGTTGAGCTTATTGGATTTTCCTCTATGTCCTAGGCCCTCCAGCCTGTTTACTATTCAGCTAAGTCTGGGTCATTGGTACAGTATAAAAATGTTAAAAAATTTATAGTAATTTATATATTTTTTATACTTACCAATGACCCAGACGGGGATGGCCCTCCCTGGAGTTGAGAACTCTTGCCTCCCCGCTGAGTACATAGCGCTGACCAGGCACTGCCAGTAAGAATGATAATTGGCGCCAATTTCGGGACATCTGCGTCACTGCGCATGCGCAGTAGAGGCGTAGTATGGAGGTCCTTTAGGACATGATTTCTTTTTGTTTTGGATGCAAATTTTGGGGATTGGGGGGCAAAATTTGTGTTTGGCCCTGGTTTTGTTAGAGTTAGCACCAGCTAAGTCTGGGTCATTGGTAAGTATAAAAAATATATAAATTACTATAAATTTTTTAACTTTCTGAACCGTGAGGTCAATTTGAACCAAATTTGATATGAGATGATAATGGGTCATAAGTAGTTGATTGATGCAAAAAAAAAAAATTTTCTCATTGCCCCGTGGGAACCTCGGGAGCTAAAAATAGGAAAAACCTTAAAACTGCCATATCTCCAAAACAAAATGGCACAGAGAATTCTTATTTTGTATAAAGCTTACTTTTATCCAGTAGAATAGAATGGTTAAAAAAATCCCTATCGGTTTGATCACAACATACAGAATCTTTTGATATTTGGTATGCAACATTGTAGGGTGGTTCTGATTCAAGTTTCTTCAAATCGGCCCCCTGGGTTCATATTTGGGCTTAGTATAGGAGCCCGATTTCGAACCTAGTTCATTTCAGGCAAATTTCTTAAAAAATCTTCTTCTTCAGATCCAGCAGGCAGAATCTTTTGATATTTGGTATGCAACATTGTGGGGTGGATCTGATTCAAGTTTGTTCAAATCGGCTCCCTAGATTCATATTTGGGCTCACTATCGAAGCTCGAATTCGAACTTAGTGCATTTCGGGCAAATTTCTTCAAAAATCTTCTTCTCCAGATCCAGCAGGCAGAATCTTTTCATATTTGGTATGCAACATTGTGGGGTGGATCTGATTCAAGTTTGTTCAAATCGGCCCCCTGGGTTCATATTTGGGCTCAGTATAGGAGCCTGATTTCGAACTTAGTGCATTTCAGGCAAATTTCTTCAAAAATCTTCTTCTCCAGATCCAGCCGGCAGAATCTTTTGATATTTGGTATGCAACATTGTGGGGTGGATCTGATTCAAGTTTGTTCAAATCGGCTCCCTAGATTCATATTTGGGCTCACTATAGAAGCTTGAATTTGAACTTAGTGCATTTCGGGCAAATTTCTTCAAAAATCTTCTTCTCCAGATCCAGCAGGCAGAATCTTTTGATATTTGGTATGCAACATTGTGGGGTGGATCTGATTCAAGTTTGTTCAAATCGGCCCCCTGGATTCATATTTGTGCTTACTATAGAAGCCCGAATTCGAACTTCGTGCATTTCAGGCAAATTTATTAAAAAATCTTCTTCTCCAGATCCAGCAGGCAGAATCTTTTGATATTTGGTATGCAACATTGTGGGGTGGATCTGATTCAAGTTTGTTCAAATCGGCTTCCTAGATTCATATTTGGGCTCACTATAGAAGCTTGAATTCGAACTTAGTGCATTTCGGGCAAATTTCTTCAAAAATCTTCTTCTCCAGATCCAGCAGGCAGAATCTTTTGATATTTGGTATGCAACATTGTGGGGTGGATCTGATTCAAGTTTGTTCAAATCGGCTCCCTAGATTCATATTTGGGCTCACTATCGAAGCTCGAATTCGAACTTAGTGCATTTCGGGCAAATTTCTTCAAAAATCTTCTTCTCCAGATCCAGCAGGCAGAATCTTTTCATATTTGGTATGCAACATTGTGGGGTGGATCTGATTCAAGTTTGTTCAAATCGGCCCCCTGGGTTCATATTTGGGCTCAGTATAGGAGCCTGATTTCGAACTTAGTGCATTTCAGGCAAATTTCTTCAAAAATCTTCTTCTCCAGATCCAGCAGGCAGAATCTTTTGATATTTGGTATGCAACATTGTGGGGTGGATCTGATTCAAGTTTGTTCAAATCGGCTCCCTAGATTCATATTTGGGCTCACTATAGAAGCTTGAATTCGAACTTAGTGCATTTCGGGCAAATTTCTTCAAAAATCTTCTTCTCCAGATCCAGCAGGCAGAATCTTTTGATATTTGGTATGCAACATTGTGGGGTGGATCTGATTCAGGTTTGTTCAAATCGGCCCCCTGGATTCATATTTGTGCTTACTATAGAAGCCCGAATTCGAACTTCGTGCATTTCAGGCAAATTTATTAAAAAATCTTCTTCTCCAGATCCAGCAGGCAGAATCTTTTGATATTTGGTATGCAACATTGTGGGGTGGATCTGATTCAAGTTTGTTCAAATCGGCTTCCTAGATTCATATTTGGGCTCACTACAGAAGCTTGAATTCGAACTTAGTGCATTTCAGGCAAATTTCTTAAAAAATCTTCATCTCTAGATCCAGCAGGCAGAATCTTTTGATATTTGGTATGCAACATTGTGGGGTGGATCTGATTCAAATTTGTTCAAATCGGCTCCCTAGATTCATATTTGGGTTCACTATAGAAGCTCGAATTCGAACTTAGTGCATTTCAGGCAAATTTCTTAAAAAATCTTCTTCTCCAGATCCAGCAGGCAGAATCTTTTGATATTTGGTATGCAACATTGTGGGGTGGATCTGATTCAAGTTTGTTCAAATCAGCCCCCTGGATTCACATTTGGGCTCACTATAGAAGCCCGAATTCGAACTTAGTGCATTTCAGGCAAATTTCTTAAAATATCTTCTTCTCCAGATCCAGCAGGCAGAATCTTTTGATATTTGGTATGCAACATTGTAGGGTGGATCTGATTCAAGTTTGTTCAAATCAGCCCCCTGGGTTTATATTTGGGCTCAGTATAGGTGCCCAAATTTCAACTTTGTGCATTTCAGACAAATTTCTTTGAAAATCTTCTTCTCAAGATCCAGCCGGCAGAATCTTCTGATATTGGGTATGCACCATGCTTGGGGGTTGAGATTCAAGTTTGTTCAAGCCAAGTCCCTGGGTTCATATTGGGCTCACTGTGGTAGCCCGAATTATAACTTAGTTCAAAATGAGGAATTTTCTTTCAAAATCTTCTTCTCCAGATCCAGCAGTCGGAATGTTTTGATATTTGGTATGCAGCATCCTTAGGGGGGTGAGATTCAAGTTTGTTCAAGCCATGTCCCAAGGTCCATATTTGGACTCACTGTGGGAGACCGAATGATAACTTAGTTCAAAATGAGGAATTTTCTTTAAAAATCTTCTTCAGATCCATCAGTCGGAATGTTTTGATATTTGGTATGCAGCATCCTTAGGGGGTGAGATTCAAGTTTGTTCGCAAAGAAGGTGGTGTTTTAAAAGCATTTTGAGAATATTAGTTCAGAGGGCCCTGCGCTTCATCAGATTACATGTTGGTTTATAGACCCTCAAGGAATGATCTCAGAAAGTCTGGTCTTGTCAGATTATCCCTTGCAGTAACACAATTAATGGTGCAACTGATCTTGAGAGGAAATTCTGAGCTACAGCAGACATAGTACAGATTGGTTCTATAAAATTTCATGGCTTTCATTTTTCAGATTTCAAATACTGGGAAGATGTTGCTGATGAATACAGAGATCAAGAGGGTACATTGCTCCCTCTGTGGAGGTTTCAGTATGAGAAGGCAAAGAAATTAGCTGTAACATCATTGTGTTGGAGTCCAAAATATAATGACCTGTTTGCTGTTTCATTTGGATCATGTAAGGAATAAATATAATTGTAAAGTACAGCAGTACTTGTATATCAATTTAACCCTTCAATCAATGCATATGATTTCAAAACATTTCTTTTTTCTCTCAAAAATTTTAAAGCAATACATGACCCCTCATTGGAATGAGATCACATGATACAATTTTGTTGAAATTTTTTTGAAAATTATTTTGTTTCAACTGCTCAATTTGTAAATTATGCATGCAGCTCTGTCATTTCGTTTGGTAAAGGGTCAACCATTGACCTAATACAAGTAGAAAACAAAAGTTACAGTATTTTTATACAACAACTAATGGAAAAGACTAGCTAGTGCTAACTCAAATTAATTCATGGCCAATCCCCAAAATTTGCATGTAAAACCCAAAAAATCAAGTCCTATATGATCCTCCATACATTTTAGATCTGTGCATGCACAGTATCCAGGAAGGTACCAAAATTGGCGCAAACAACCATTCTTTGTTTGTCCCTAAAGTCAGCAACAATGAACTGACATCTCTGCTTTTAAATCTCCTTTTTTGAGGATGCCAGGCACAAATCAATGGTAAAATTAGTGGATCCAAGCATATAAATGGATGATGGAAGTGAACAATGGTGGTTAGAAACGTTCAGGGCTGTAACTTTATAATAATGATAAAAATTATTTCATGTTACCCAATTTTGGGACATGCGCCCAACGTCATCATTCTTGCTAATGATTTATCCAATGTTTGTTAAGTGTTTCATAAGTGTTCCTTCCATATCCCTCCTTGAAGCCCTCCTGTTAAACACCCAAGCTTTTTGGCTTATTTTTATTGAAATTTTTTATTAAATTTCTTGGGAGTTTAACTTGTGTAACAGAATGTTTATTCTGTCTATCCCCATGGTTACATCCTCACCCTAGGGGTGTTAGGTCATTTTGAGTCATGCATCTTCTATCTGATGTATCGTTTTTTCTTTGTTTGAAGACCTTGCTTTACATCTGGTAGCTTTAAAATCTGTTACTGACTTTGGACCTTTTTTCTGTGCCTGATGTCTTGTTTCCGTTTTTTCTTTGACGTTGTTTACATTGGCAACGTCTTTAAATATATGTAGTATTCAGTTATTATTACTGCAGGATTGTTGTTAGATACATTAACTTATATTCTGGTAGTGTAGCAAAAAAAGTTAGGATTTTGTCCACACTTAGACTCTATCGGGATGCCCTTGGGCTCTTCATGTTCCCTTTGGGACTTTAAGCTTTTTTCAAAAATTTTTGGAAAAATTTTTCGATTTCGATTTTTGTTGCTGTTTATTATGTGTCTTTTTCATGTATTTATTGTGGAGTTTGTGGGAATACAATTGACTTAGTTTTGATTAATCATGAAAGCTTACTGCTCAAAATGCAAGGCGAGGAAGTCTTCCTCAGATTTACATGCTTGTTGCCTTGCCTGTAGTCGATGTACTCCTGTAGATTCTTGTCCTACATGTGTCAATTGGGATGACAAACAGTGGAAACGTTGGTTGTTGTTGGCCGTGAGATGCCTATCCAGTGCTCTTACCGCAGGGTAATTCAAGTTTTTCAGTTTCTTTTTCAAAGGAACAAGAACATGGTGATGGTATTGTGACACCCACCAAAAGTGTGCTAGCATCGTCACGCTGTGATGAGCAAACAGAGCTAGCTGCTAAGGTGCTCTTGAACATTAGGCAAGGGATAATAAGGCCACTCATGCAGCGACTACGGAATTAGGGAGAAAACCAGCAAGTTTCTTGTTGGGAGGCTCGGCGAGGTCTGAAAAAGCTGCGAGCAGGAGAGGTCCCTCATTAACCCAGCAACATCTGGAGCCAGATGTCATTATGAGAAACTTGCACTGGCCGGAGCATACATCCACACCTGCCGCTCCGGCTAGACTGCAGCTGGCCTTGGCTACAGTCACAGTCCTCCCCTACAATAAGTAAGCACACACAACTGCATCCTAGTTACCCGACAGTTAGCCAGCTGCACGAAGACGGAGCCAGTCGTCGCCCATGAAGTCGGATCATCCGGTAGCTAGGAAACCAAGGCTTCCATCATCGGGACATTCGTAGAAGAGCTCCAAGTGGCTAAAAACAAAACCGCTGCTCCTCAAGCCTCAGTGACGGACTTGCTGTCGCAGATTGCAAAGCTGATTGCAGCATCTAGGCAAGTGCGGGAGCAGCCTCCCTCAGACTCTAAAAGTGAGCTGTCAGATGGTGCTGGGTCGGACCAGTTGTCTGTTTATGCAGTTGCAATGGACCGAGATTCACAGCTGATTCAGAAAGGGATAAGGAAGAGGATTACCCTTCTCTTTCGGAACAACAAATGGTTGCAATGGACTTTATCCATCAATACTATTCTGAATTTGTTCCACCAAATCAGCAAGCTGTGACAAAAAGGGAGAAACCGCTGGCGTCTTTAGATGCAGGCGTTATACAGAGGAAGGAAGAAGTTCTTTCTTTCCCGGTTCAGTCTAGACAGGTGTCGCAGGCCTCCGGCCATGTAGATGACACCATATTAAACCTCTCGAGTGTGAGGAAAAAAGGCGTTTTTTTTTATTAACATCTTCCATAAATATACTGTACCTTGGACCACATTCATTTAAAACGGTTGGAGAAGATGTTCAGAGAGCTCCACTGCATTTAGATGAGCAGGCCGAAGATTTAGACATATCCTTATAATTACCTGCTTCATTCAACATTTGCTCAGATGTAATGGAAACTGCAATTTCATCAAATAGAGCGAATTTGGATGCAGTGCCCTACGCAGATCACCTTACCAGAGCTATGGCGCAACGTCTCAATGGAAAGCAATTTGAGGACGTGTGTACTCGCTTAGAGTTCTTTCCAGGGCAGTCATGTACACCATGTATAACTCCGCCCTGACAGTGGCAAATCTGGAGTTAATAAGATGTGATGCTGCCCTTGCATCGTCATAACTTATAGATGATAAGGTGAAAAGCTTTCTCTGGGTTGCTCCGGTCTCTGGATATACTATCTTTGATGACAAGCTTTCATTAGTCTATGAACAGTCTACTAAGAAAGCTTCCAGTGCTCTGCTCTTGAAGTCGGCATCTCAACAATCTGCTTCAGCAGACCGGGGTAAGCAAGGATGTTCCAAATCAAAGTCTTTTAAAGGGAACTCCTCACGAGGGTACAAGAAACTCTCATATAATTACCCCGGAGGTCGTCAATACAGCGACTCAGAAAAGGGGCATAAGTCTGATCGGGATTATCGGTCAGATGCCCCCTAAGTCAACAACGAGGATCTTTGTGAGAAACCTGGATAGCAGTCACAAAGTATCAGTCGGTGAGAAGTGTAGTCTCGGACAGCCTACGGATATCATTCCAGGTGAAACCCCCACTAACAAGATGTCCGCATTGGACAAATCTTCTGGCGAATCCTTTCAAAACAGAGTCTCTCCTTGTGGAGATACAGGCTCTCTTATGAAATGAAGCAATAGAGGTCATCGAGAATCAAAATTCTCAGGGAGAATCAAAATTCTCAGGGGTTTTACAGTCACCTGTTCCTCGTACCGAAGCCAGATGGCATGTTCCGACCAGTTGTTGCCTTGAGCTGGATAAACAAGCTAATTGTGGCTTCAAAGTTCTGTTTAGAAACCATTCGGTCGGTAAGAACGAGCATTCGAGTGAAAGACTATGTGGCAAGCATATATCTAAGGACACCTACTTTCGTGTCGAGGTACATCCGGCATTCAGAAAGTAGCTGCGGTTTGCCATGAGCGGAAGGTTTATCAGTTCAGGGCAATGTGCTTTGGTCTGAACCTGGCTCCCTGGGCTTTCGGTGAATGAACTTGGTAATGTCTTACTTCAGAGCTCATTCGTCTGTGGTAACGTGGGCTTACTTGGATGACATTCTGCAGAGATACGGCAACAGAATTGTTCTTCAGAATGATGTTCTGAGTCTGCTACTATTGCTCTGACGTCTTAGTTTCACAGTAAACGAGAAAAATTCGGATCTGTCGAAGTTGTTCACTCACTTGGGAATGAGCTTTGAGACTCACAACAATCTGATTCAGCTGCTGTTACCCAAAGCGAAATTAGTCAGTTGTTATGCTCACATTTGTCTACACCTAGACGCAATAAAAGCGAGGGAGTTCGTGCGACTGATGTAGCTGTGCAGAACGGCTGCGGATCTTATTCCGATGGGCTGCCTCAGATTAATTCCTACGTGGAATTTGGCTTGGGCTCTGTTGAAGCTCCTTTTGAGCCATTGGACATCGTAGAGTTCAAATTCTTGACCTATAAAACGGCGTTTCTTTTAGCCTTTGCATCTGCTAGAAGAGTGAGTGAACTTCATGCATTATCTGTTGATGAATCTCACTACCGTAGTGTGGGTAATACCAGATTCTGTATAAGTGGCCAGAGCATATTGTCATTAAGCTCTGTCAAACAAGATATAATAGAGTAAGTGCCTGTGTTGGATGTGCAGAGGTCAAAAAGGTCTACAGACACAGGGAATTTGGTGATTGTCAGGGCAATCTCTCAACATCTCACAAGAATGTTTTTTCATTAACTAGAGTTTAGTCTAACCTATATACAATTAACCAATATACAATTAACGGGTCAAATTTGTACTGAAGGTATGGTAAATGGTTTTGTGTTTGGAAGTTATATTCAATTAACAAGGTTATTCAGGTTAAGAGATCTACAGTTTAATGGTATACATTGCAATAGATTTCTTTAACCCTTTACCCAGCATAACTCCCAAAACCAGCCAAGCTATTCACCAATATTGCCAAATAAGTTTCATTATTTTTTTCCTTTTCTGTCTCAAAAACATACATTATGACCCCTCTTTGGAACGAGCTCATCGAGCTCATTCCAAAGAGGGGTCATAACCTATGTTTTTGAGACAAAAAATGAAAAAAATTAGTTATTCAAAAATTTTGTTTGCAAGTGTTGTCTGCTTTTTGTGTTAGGTAAAGGGTTAAATATCACTTGCAAACTTAAGGGTTAACAAAATTTAACTATGCATTTGAATCATTTCTTTTATCAATATTTTTGTTTTCAGCATCTTACATGAACACAAAATCTCTTGTCACTGAAATAAGTATAATTTGGGCACATTTAACCAAATTTTTCTACTATAGTCTGAATGGACTTTTTGAACCAATGATTTCTTCAATTAAATTTAAATGAATTTTTCATTAAATTTAGTCATGGCTGCTTTCTAGCATCACAACTAGATTTGATGAAAAATATTTTGAAAATACTTTGTGGTTTGAAATCAAGAAAATGATAAAAAAATTTCTTTATTTTTAGATGATTTCACAAAACAAGGAAACAATGGCATGGTATTATTCTTCTCACTAAAAAATCCATCTTTTCCTGAGTTTGTTTTCGAAACCGACAGTGGTGTCATGTGTTTGGATGTGCATCCAATTTATCCTCATATAGTAGCAGTGGGTTATTATGATGGAAGTGTTGGAATATTCAATGTGGTAGAAAAGAAAGATGGGCCAATGTATAGGTGTACAGCTAAAAATGGCAAACATACAGATCCCGTATGGCAGGTAAGTTGTTTAGTTCAAGGCATTTGATTTTTTTTTTTCATCTTTGATCTTCGATAACCTAATTTCATTTTAAGTACATTTTTGATTAGCAGTGATTTTCACTAAACACATTTTTGTTGACTTGAGATAATATGTCTCTACCTGCGGGAACTGGACAACTCGCCCCCTTGTCGGCTTTCGCAAATGGCTCCAAGTTCGGAGATTAGTTCGCTGTCGGCTAACCGGTCATGATTTTTCGCGCCATCCATATTTATATAGTCTTAATTTTATTCATCATCATTGTCCAATCTCCTGTCATCCCAAGTGTCTACTCGATACAAGTTTGCACAACAATTTATGGTAACAGTTCTATCTATGAGTATATGGGGATGCAACAGATTAAAACAGATTATGGATAATTACAACTGAAAGAGATTATGGCTCTTTGTATACCAATACAGAGTAGTGTTGAGCTTGTCTTTGTTTGCTTTTTTTGTTAGTTTATACACTTGTTTTATTTACAATGGCAATTAAACTATCAATTTATATACTGTTTTATTACTTCACCTTCAAAGGTTTCCCACCCGAGAGACAGAGAGAGAGAGAGGGCACACAGGTCTCTCTCTCTCTCTATCTATCTCTGTATCCATCTCCCCTCCCAGCCTTCCCACCATCTTGTGAGTTGTCCAAAAAAACAGGGGTGTGTTGTCCATCGGGGCAAGTTGTCCATCGTGGCGAGTTGTCCATCGGGGGCAAGTTGTCTAGTAACCCTACCTGCAGCCCTTACATTAACTTACAGGTGAAATTCAAAGTATCCTGATAGAAGTTGTTTGTCAAGCCTTAACTGGAAACCTCTGCAAACCACAGAACTGAGCTTGTTATTTGTAGCAAAATATAGTTCAGTAATTCTAAGATAAATAATCAAGTACATGACAAGGGTAATTTCATGTTTGCTTATTTTTATCCGATTTTTGACTGTTTTCATGGGGGAGGGCTATTCTTTGGCTCGCTTGAAAAATTCTGGAAACTTACATCATTGTTTGCTCATTGTTATATACTTATAACTCACTCAAGAGGCTCTCTCCATTATTTCAAAATGAATTTGATTATTTTTATACCCCCCACAAACAAAGTTTGGGGGGGGTGGGGGTATATAGGAATCACCCTGTCCGTTCATCTGTCTGTCCGTCTGTCCGCCTGTCCATCCTTGTAAGCGCAACTCCTTCTAAACCGTTTGAAGAATTTTCATGAAACTTTACACAATGGAAGAACTCCGTATGAAGATGTGCATGAAGCAATATAATTCCGTTCTGACATTTCCAAGGGGAGAAAATCTAACTTATACCATCTGTCCATCCTTGTAAGCGCAACTCCTCCTAAACCGTATGAAGAATTTTCCTGAAAATTTACACAATGGAAGAACTCCATATGAAGATGTGCATGAAGCAATATAATTCTGTTCCTTATACATTTCAGGCATGGGGGGGGGGGGGGGGGATCACTTTGTGAATTTGCTCACAGTACCTCTAGTTATACTATAAATCAGTGGCCCAGACTTAGCTGGTGCAAACTCAAAGTTATCAAGGGCCAAACACAAATTTTGAACTCCCAATCCCCAAAATTTGCTTGTAAAATGAAAATTAAAAGTCCTATCTTGTCCTCCATACATTTACTCTCTGCACATGCACAGCCGTCAGGAAATGACCAGAATTGGCGCAAACATCATTCTTTGTTTGGCCCTAAAGTCAACAACAATGAACTGACATCTGTACTTTAAAATCTCCTATTTTTATACAACAACCAATGGCCCAGACTAGCTGGTGCAAACTCAAAAATTAATCCAGGTCCAAACACAAAGTTTGCCCCCCAATCCCTCAAATTTGCATGCAAAACCAAAAAACTCAGGTCCTGTCTAGTCCTCCATACTTTTTGGATCTGCGCATGCGCAGTATCCAGGAAGGAACCGAAATTGCCGCCAACCATTATTCTTTGTATGGTCCTAAAGTCAGCAATAATGAATTGACATCTGTGCTTGTAAATCTCATTTTTGAGGATGCCAGATGCAAATCAGTGGTGAAATTGGTGGATTCAAGGACATAAATGGATGATGGAAGTGAACTACGGTGGTTTGGAACGTTCAGGGCTGTTACTTTATAATATTTTTTCACTATCCCTATGGCCCAGACAGAGCTGGTGCTCACTCCAAAATATCGAGGGCCAAACCCAATCCCCAAAATTTGCATGTAAAACCAAAAATTAGAAGTCCTATTTAGTCCTCCATACATTTACTCTCCGCGTATGCGCAGACGCTATATGGATTAGTCTGGAATCAGCGCCAACATTATTCTTTGTTTGGCCCTTGTCAGATAACAACAAACTGACTTTTGTGCTTTCAAATCTCAAGTTTATAATGATGCCAGACCCAAATCAATGGTTAATTTGGTGGATCCAAGGACACAACTGGATGAAGGAACAAGAAACGGTGGTTTGAAACATTCAGGGCTGTAATTTTATAATATTTATAAAAATTAGTTCATGTTCCCCAATTTCGGGACATGGACCTGACGTCATCATTGTTGATAATGATTTTTCCACTGTTTGTTAAGTATTTCTTCCCTACCCTCCCTTGATTCCCCCCAGTTAAACTCCCAAGCTTTTTGGCTTGTTTTATTGAATTTTTTTTTATAAAATTTCTTGGGAGTTTAATGTGTTACACAGAATGTTTATTCTGTATATTCCCAGGGTTACATCCTCACCCTTTGGGTGTTTAGACATTTTGGTCATGCAACATACATCTAATGTATCGTTTTTTCTTCTGATGAAGATCTTGCCTTACATCGGATCGTTCAAAAATCTGTTACTGACTTCGGGCTGTGTTGCCTGGTGTCTCGTTTCCAGTTTTCATTCTGACGTTGTTTACATTTATAATGCTCTTTATATATATGTAGTTTCTTATTTATTAACATGGTAGGTCTGTGGTAAGATACATTAAACAGTCCGGTAGTGTAGCAGTTAATTTTTGGATAGAAAAATTAATTTTTGTCCACACTTGTGCTCTGTTGGGATTCATTTGGGCACTTCGTTCCCTTTGGGAACTTGGGCTCTTGGCAAAATTTTTTTGTGTAAACTATTTTTCGATTTATATTTTGAATGTTTTCTGTTATGTATCTTTTTATTATTTTTAATGTGGAGTTGGTGGGAGTACAGTCGACTTAGTTTGCTTCATTATGAGAGCATATTGCTCAATAAACAAGGCGAGGAAGTCTTTCCTCTGATTTACATCTTTGTTGCCTTGCTTGTAGTAGATGTACTCCCACTAATTCTTGCTCAACATGTGTCACACGGGATGACAAACATTGGAGACGGGTGTCACGGTACGTTGTTAGCAAGGGGCCACTGCCAGTCCTCTCGCGGTGAGAGGCCGCCGCCAGTACTCTCGCCAAAAAGTCGCTCTAGTTTTTTAGTTTCTATTTACAGAGGAACAAGAACATGGTGATGTTTATGTGACACTGTCAGAGAGTGTGCTTCCATCATTGCATTTAGATAGTGAATAAAAGCTAGCGGCTAAAGTGCTCATGAATATTAGACAGGGCAATAAACCACAGCGTGGTTTCAGCTCCCTGTCACCAGCTAGCTCGACCGGTGAAGCGGTTACAACGTCCAAGGGTACCGTGATGCTGGGTGTGTCCGTTGCGGCCGAGGAGAGTAGAAAGGATAGAGCGAGCACTATAAAATAATAACAGGCTCACCCTGCGACGATGGAGAGGAAGAAGCTGGCAAGTTCAGCAGAAAGCTCGGCGAGGTCTGAAGGACCGCGAGCGAGAGAGCCCCCTCTCTCTTTCATAACTAAATCTGGGGACAGATGTTGTGGTTCGGAACTTGCATCAGTGGGAGCATACGTCCATGCCTCCCATCCAGGACGCTCCGTTCAGTTCATAGTCAGGGTCAGCTATAGTATAGTTCTTCAGCGTCTACCAAGCACACACGACCGCATCTTGGCTACGTACTTGTAGTCGATGTACTCCCACTAACTCAGCCTGCATCGCCGAGAAGGTCCACTTTTCGTCAGAGAAGTCACACCATACAGTAGCCAAGGAGACGAGGCCTCATTCATCGGGACGTCCACAGAAAAGAGCTATCTCAGACACACTGTCCCAGGAGCAGCCGGTGGCCAAGCAACAGAAGACCACTGCTCCTTAGGCCTCCATAACGGGCTTGCTGTCGCAGATTGTGCAGCTCATTGCAGCATTCCAGCAAGTGCAGAAGCAGCCGACGGCAGTCTCAGAACTTGAGCTGTCAGATCTTGCTGAATCGGTCCAGTCATCTGTGCATTCAGATGCCGATGACCGTGAGTATAATCTGATTCAGTCGGATGGTGAAAGGGATTTGGGGGAGAATTACCCTTCCCTTTTCAGAACAACACAGGGTGGCAATGGATCTTATGCATCAATACTTCCCTGAGTAAGTTCCAGAGAATCAGAATGCTGCGACCGCTCGAAAGTAGCACTATTCAGTAGAGAAGAGATGAGGCCTCATATATCGGGACGTCCAGAGAAAAGAATTGTCCCTGACACACTGTCCTGGGAGCAGCCGGTGGCCAGTATAGAAGGCCGCTGCTTCTCAGGCCTCCATTACAGATTTGCTGTCGCAGATTGTGCAGCTCATCGCAGCATCCCAGCAAGTGCAGAAGCAGCCAACGGCAGTCTCAGAATCTGAGTTGTCGGATGGTGCTGGGTCGGTCCAGACATCTGCGCATTCAGATGCCGCTGATCGTGACTTTCAACTGATTCAGATGAATGATGAAAGGGATATGGAGGGGGAGTTCCCTTTCCTTTCGGAACAACACATAGTTGCGATGGATTTAATCCATCAACACTACCCTAAATTTGTTCCAGCGAATCAGAATGCTGCGGCTACTTGCAAGAAACCGCTAGCGTTGTTGGAATCTGACTTCATCCGGAAAACGAAGAGGAAATGTCTTTTCTGGCTATTATATTTATCGCATATAACTCTGTCTTAACAGTTGCTAATTTGGAGTTAATCAGACATGACAGAGCCCATTGCGTCGTCATCCTCAATAGATGACAAGGTGAAAAACTCTTCTCCGGTTTCCGGACACTGAATTTTTTATGATAAGCTTTCATTGGTTTATTACCAAGCTACAAAGAAAGCATCAATACTCTGCTCCTTAAGTCGGCATCTAATCGACCCGCAATAGAAGAAAGGAGTAAGGGAGGACGTCCTAGACAGAAAGTCGTCTAAACAGGACTCCTCGCGAGGGTATAGTTAACCCTCCTATAAATACTCTCGGGATTGTCATACAGCAACTCAGATAGGGGGCTTATGTCTGATTGAGACTGGCTCGAGGCTCTTCATGAAGGAGACGTAGTTTCTCCTTTCGTATTCGGCATTCAGAAAGTACCTATGGTTCATCGTCCAAGGGATAGTATTTCAGTTCCGAGTGATATGCTTCATTCTGAAGATAGTGCCCTGGGCTGTCACTCGAATAATGAACTTGGTAATGTCTCACAACAATCTGGTTCGTCTGCCATTTTCCAGAACGAAATTAGTCAGTTGGTATGCTCGCTTTTCTCTTCTATCAGACGCATTAATCGCGAGAAATGTTATGCAACTGATGGGGTTGTGCTGAGCGTCTGTGCATCTTGTGTAGATGGGTCGCTTATGCACACGTCCCCTCCAGTTATTCTTTTCCCAGAACTGGAGTGTGAAAACACATTTGCTCAGGACCAGTATTGTTTTAACAGATCTAGTAAAACATAAGGTCCATATTGGAGCAGATATTCAGTGGTTAACTCAGGGAGTTCCGCTGCAACTGCCAGATCCGGCTTTCACGTTTATGACGGGTATGAGTCAATAGTTTGGGGCATGACCCTGAGTCCGAAAAACTCGAAATGCAGGGGTCTTACGACCCTCGGTTCCTGGAGAAACACATAAACATCAAAGAATCATGTCAATATTGTTAGCTCCACATCAAAGTGGACACGCTTGTTCAGATATTGTTGGACAACTCGATAGTGGTAGCATACATCAGGAACCAGTACGGCACCCATTCATTTCCGTTATGATATACTAATGGAGAAGAATTTTCATGTTCACCTCTCTCCGTCATATACTGGGTCGTCTGAACATACTAGCAGACTCGCTCCTCGGAAAGGTCGCCTGTTTCATTAGTATTGGAGGCTCTACATGCGATTATTTGGACAGTTTTGCTACCAGTGGGATCACCCCATGATTGTTCAGTTTGCGATGCACAGGAACAATTAGTTACCGTAATTTGTGTTGCCATGCCCAGATCATTGAGCGCATGTGGTAAACGGCCTGCAGAATTCATGGGGATGAATAATAGGATACGCGTATCCTCCAATTCATATGATTCAATAGATTACGTTGAAGATTAACAGTCTCGCTGTGAATCCTACCAGTAGCACCTCTGTTGTCACAGAAACCTTCGATCAGTATTCTCAAGTGTCTGTTATGGGACGCTCCCCAGAAGCTTCCTCCATGAGAGGATCTTCTTTCAGGGGAAGTTTTATTCTTCACGTCCTTCTCTGCCCATAGTGGCATAATGGAGTCGGTTGGACATGAGGGAACCATAGCGGTTCCTATATTTTTTGATAACTTACACAAGAACGATTAAATAATGCGGGTGAGGAGATTTCGATATGACTTCAAATTCCCCCCCCCCAATCCCCCCCTCCCTCTCCCCCCCCCCCCCCCCCACCCCAACATTCACACACACTGCCTATGCGTTTAGAGGCAATTACCGGGCAAGACGTAGTTTTCTTCCCACAAGCCTTATATAATTTAATACATACAATGCAACAATGCATTTAGGTCGTGTTCTATGGCGACCTCATGGGCACATCCACTTTTTATTTGGATTAGTGTCCTGTTATTTTTGTTGACTTGTTATATACAAACGCTTATTTATAAATCATCATAATTAATTGCTACTCTTGAGTACCTCGCAGACTGCATATCCAGTTAACTGGTATTCAGATGATTACAGGCTAAATATAAATGCTCTCGCACATTATATTATTAGGCTAACGCTTTATTGTATTTTGTGGACATTGAAATCATAATCTATTTTGGGGCCGGTCTGTGTCGGAGCCTGTTAATCAGGCCTACTTTCATTTCTAGATCCAGGTTTCTGTTATGTTCAGTACTCATTTCGCATATATTCCCATGTGTTTTTACGATCGTAGATATCGAATAGTACATGTTGGAGAGTGTTGTTACTGGAATTTATTATACTGAGACCGCCTGTGGATTACCTAGGAAGTGTGTTTTCTCTTAGGGATCATTCAATGTGGCTCGATTGGACATGTGTATGTTATATTTTATGTCACCTGTTTTTGACGTATCTGTGTATGCCATCTGCAGTGTACATTTATATAGCAGGCAGTATTAATTACCAGGATCGTCACTATAGCCTTAACTTCTGAAGTGGTGTTGAGCACCATTTATTAATCGTGAATTAATACCTGAGTGCATGTTCGACGATTATTTATATTGTTTTTTGGTACCACTGTTGTTGATTCCAGTGGTCTCCCCTCTTTCTTTTGAAGATTCCTTCAACAGAAAGGGGGGTGATGGGGTGATTCTTACCTCTTCTCTGGATTAAAGGTATGTATCTATGAAGGAAGCTGTTTTTTCCATAATTATATCCTGCATACAGCTGAAGTGTTATTGTATGGCATATGTTTGTGGGGGATTTTCACTCATTCTCCGATACCCCATCCTAATTTTTGGGGCTCAGTCCGGACTAGCCTTAAAAATTAGGAACTTGTTACAAACTAAGTAGCATTGTCTTCATGCTTACATTAAGGAATTACTTAATTGGGCTCCTAATTTAGAATATGTCTCCTCTATTACTGTATAGAGAGACATACATGAAATTCCTAATTATTCTAATTTCCTTTCATCATGGATTGCAGGACTGGAACTATTTCGGAAGTCCTAGGCCCTCCACCTTTTTATGATTCAGCTATGTCTGAGCCATAGGTATAGTGAAAAAATATTATAAATTCATAGTAATTTGTATATTTTTCATACTTACCTATGGCCCAGACGGGGATGGCCCTCCCATGAGTGGGCACTCATACCTCCCCGCTGAATTATTATGTAATACTCTCTTTTACAAAGAATGATGTTGGTGCCAATTCTGGTCTCTTCCTGGCGTCTACGCATGTGCGGAGAGTAAATGTAGGGAGGACTAGATAGGACTTCTAATTTTTGATTTTACATGCAAATTTGGGGGATTGGGGGGCAAAATTTGTGTTTGGCCCTCGATATTTTGGAGTTAGCACCAGCAATGTCTGGGCCATAGGTAAGTATGAAAAATATACAAATTACTATGAATTTATAATTTTTATCAAAATTATTTCATGTTTCCCACTTTCGGGACATGGGCCTGACGTCATCATTCTTGCTAATGATTTATCCACTGTTTGTTAAGTGTTCCTTCCCTATCCTTCCTTTTAGCCCTCCTGTTAAACTCCCAAGCTTTTTGGCTTGTTTTTATTGAAATTTCTTATTAAATTTCTTGGGAGTTTAACGTGTCTTACAGAATGTTTATTCTGTATTTCCCCATGGTTACGTCGTTTGGGTCGTTTGGGTCATGCATCTTCAATCTGATGTATCGTTTTTTCTTCACTGGAAGATCTTACTTTACATCGGGTAGATATTAAATTGGTTACTGGCTTTGGGCCTTTTTGTTGTGCCTGTTGTCTTGTTTCTGTTTTGTTCCCTGACGTTGTTTACTTTGGCAACGTCCTTAAATTTATATAGTTCTGGGTAGTTATTACTGCAGGATTGTTATAAGATTCATGTTTTGGTATTCGGTAGTGTAGCAATAATTTTTTTTAATTATTTTGTCCACTCTTAGGCTTTATTGGAATACCCTTGGGCTCGTCTTTGGGAACTTGGGCTTTTGTCAAAATTTTTAGCTCACCTGAGCGAAGCTCAAGGAGAGCTTTACTGATCACTTTCCATCTGTCTGTCGTCCATCTGTCGTCCGTCGTTAACTTTACTTATCGACTTCTTCTCACGAACTGCTGGACCAAATTCAACAAAATTTGCTGTGCATGTTCCCTATCATATGTCAATTTAAGTGTGTTCAAATCAAGTTGACCCGCCCCTTGGTAGGGCCATGCCCAAAAAGTGAGCCTTAATCTTAAAAAATCTTCTTCTCATGAACCAGCAGTAGCAGAGACTTGATATTTTATTGAGGTTTTATTGGGACATTAGTAGCCAATTTATGCCCAAACAAATTTTCCCGTTGCCCCATAAAAAAATTTAAAACGCCCATATCTCCAAAACTGCATGGTGTGAAGCTTCCTTAGGACCAACGGAATGGAGTGATAATAAAAAATTGCCATCGATTTTATCATAGGGTACTTTTTCGGGACTTTTAAAAAGTGCTGAGTCAGCATTTTTTAACACTGTGGGTAATGGGGAAAACATTCAAGAATCTTCTTCTCCCAAACCACTGGTCCAAAGGCTTTCATATTTCACATATAACATCATTGGAAGATTGCTTCACATATTTGTTGAAATCAATTCCCTGGGTCCATATTTGGGCTCTCTATGGGAGCCCAAATGTTCCAATTAGTGCAATATGAGGAATATTCTTTAAAAATCTTCTTCTTCAGATCCACCAATCAGTATCTTTTGATATTTGGTATGCAGCATCCTTAAGGGGGTCAGATTCAAGTTTGTTCAAGCCAAGTCCCTGGGTTTATATTCAGGCTGAAAATTTGGGGTCCCGGTCCGGACTTAGAAATTTTGGACCAAAAATCCGGAAATGAGTTTTTTGGTTTTTTTATGCGTTTCGGTCAATTTTAAGACAAAAAAAATTTTTTTTTTTACACTGAAAATTTGGGGTCTGGGTGGGACTTCGAAAATTTTGGACCAAAATCCAGAAATGATTTTTTTTGTTTTTATGCATTTTGGTCAATTTTAAGACCAAAAAAAAAATTTTTTTTTACTCTGAAAATTTGGGGTTTGGGTGGGACCAAAATCCAGAAAATTAGTTTTTTTGCGTTTTGGTCAATTTTAAGAAGAAGAAAAAAAAAATTTTAGTCTGAAAAATTTTGTTTGGGACTTCATAAATTTCCGAACAAAAATAAAAAAAAATCTGTTTTTTATGCGTTTATCTCAATTTTGGGACGTAAAAGTGCAGGAACTGAGAATAGAAGGAAAATCCTGTGTATTGTGTGGGCACAATCGCTTCATCTAGTTGGTATATGCTTTTCTTAGGAGGGGCGTATGCAGCTTATTCAAGTCAAGTCCCAGGTTTGATATTTAGACTACCATGTCAGGTGAGCACCCTCAGGCCCTCTGGGGCCTCTTGTTTCGGAAAAATTTTCATGATTTAATTTTTCGATTTTGATTTTGATTATTGATTATTATGTATCTTTATTATACATATTTATGTTGGAGTTTGTGGGAGTTGATCAACTTGTTTTGATTAATTATGAAGACTTATTGCTCAAAATGCAAGGGAAGGAAGTCTTCCTCCGATTTACATGCGTGTAGCCTCGCTGGTAGTCGATGTACTCCCACAAATTCTTGTCCTACATGTGTTGATTGGGATGACAAACATTGGACGCAGGTGTCATGGTATATTGTTAGCAGTGAGAGGCCCATGCCGGGCCTCTCGCCGCATTGTCATTCAAGTTTCTCAGTTTCTTTTTCAGAGGAACAAGAACGTGGTGATGATTTTGTGACCCCTTCCAAAAGTGTGCTACCATCGTCACGCTCTGATGAGCAAACAGAGCTAGCTGCTAAGGTGCTCCTAAATATTAGGCAAGGGATAAAGCCACTGGGTGGTGGTTTTAATCCTTTGCCGGCAGCTAGCTCGACCGGTGAAGCGGTTACTCGTCCGTGGGAGCCGTGACACCAGGTGTGTCCATTGCGGTCAAGGAAAGTGTAGTGGGTAGAGCGAGCACCTTAAAATCTAAACATGCTCACCCACCGACGACGGAACTAGGGAAGAAGCCAGCAAGTTCTTTGTCGGGAGGCTAGGTGAGGTCTGAAAGTACCACGAGCGGAAGAGGTCCCTCTCTGTCCCAACAACATTGGGGGCCAGAGGTTGAGATAAAAAACATGCGTGGGCCGGAGCATACGTCCACACCTAATGCTCGGGATGCTCCGCCTAGATTGCGGCCGGCCTCTGCTACAGTCGAGGCTTCTTCTGCTTCAAGTATTATGCACACACGACCGCATCCTAGCTATTCGACCTCGGATATCCAGCCTGCTGCACGAAAAAGGAACCACTCTTCGCCCATGAAGTCGAGCCATCTGGTAGCTAGGGAGACGAGGCCTTCATCATCGGGACGTCAGGAGAAGAGATCCATCTCCGCAGCGTCGTCCCAGGAGCAGCAAGTGGCCAAGAAATGCCAAGCTGATCGCAGCATCCCAGCAAGTGCAGGAGCAGCCTCCCTCAGACTCAGAACCTGAGCTGTTGCACGGTGTTGGGTTCGTCCAGCCGTTTGTTCAATTGGACGCAATGGACCGAGATTCGCAATTGATTCAGTCGGATGGTGAAAGGGATAAGGAAGAGGATTACCCTTCCTTTTCGGAACAACACATGGTTGCGATGGATTTCATCCATCAATACTACCCTGAATTTGGTCCAACGAATCAGAGTGCTGCGACAACAAGGTAGAAACTGCTGGCGTTTTTAGATGCAGACTTATACAGAGGAAGGAAGAAGTTCCTTCTTTCCCGGTTCAGTCCAGGCAGGTGTCGCAGGCCTTCGCTTTTTGATGACAGGGTGAAAAGCTCTCTCCGGGTCACTCTGGTCTCCGGACATACTATTTTTGACGACAAGCTTTCGTTAGTTTATGAACAAGCTACTAAGAAAGCGTCTAGTGCTCTGCTTTTGAAGTCGGCCTTACAGCAACCCGCTTCAGCAGGCAGGAGTAAAGGAGGACATTCCAAGGCTAAATCTTCAAAAGGGAACTCCTCGCATGGGTACAAGAAACCCACGATATAGCGACTCGGGAAAGGGGCGCAGGTCTGATCGGGACTATCAGGCAGACACCCCTAAGCTGACGGGGCGAGGTTCTTTGCTGGGAGGACATAGTTTCTCCTCCCATAAGCCTCGCAGATTCTACAGGTGATGGTCACGTTGGCAGAAGGTTATCAAACTTCGCGAGAAACTGGATAGCAGTTACAGAAGATCAGTGGGTGAGAAGTGTAGTCTCGGACGGCCTTCGGCTTACACTTCGAGCAAAACCCCCACTAACAAGATATCCGCGTTGGACAAATCTTCCGGTGGATTCTGCCAAAAGAGAATCTCTCGTAGTGGAGGTACAGACTCTCTTGGCAAAGGAAGCAATAGAGGTTATCAAGAATCAGGATTCTCCTGGATTTTACAGTCACCTGTTCCTCGTACTGAAGCCAGATGGCTTGTTCTGACCGGTAATAGACTTGAGCTGGATAAACAAGCTTATCGTGTCTCCAAACTTCTATATGGAGACCATTTGGTCGGTAAGAGCGAGCATTCGAGTGGACGACTATGCGGCAAGCATAGACCTCAAGGATGCATACTTTCATGACATGGTACGTCCGGCATTCAGAAAGTACCTATGGTTCGCCATACAGGGGAAAGTGTATCAATTCAGAGCAATGTGCTTTGGTCTGAACCTGGGGCCCTGGGCATTCACACAAATAATGAACTCGGTAATGTCAATCCTTCGAGCTCTTTCATCGGCGGTAACTTCGGCTTACTTGGACGACATTCTACAGAGATACGGCAACAGAATTACTCGTCAGAGCGATGTTCAGAGTCTGCTTCTATTACTCCGACATCTCGGTTTCATCGTAAACAAGAAAAAGTCGGATCTAGCTCCGTCCAAGTCGTTCACTCACTTGGGAATGAGCTTCGAGACTCACAACAATCGGGTTCGTCTGCCGTTACCCACAGCAAAATTAGTCAGTTGTTATGCTCGCTTTTGTCTACACTCTGATGCATTAACAGCAAGGGAATTCATGCGACTGATGGGTTGTGCGGAGCGGCTGCGGATCTTATTCTTATGGGTCATCTGTGCACTTGGACCCTCCAGATATTCTTTACTCAGAACTGGAGTGTGAAGACGCATTCGCTGAAAGCCAGCATTGTGTTAACAGATCTAATAAAACAGAAGGTTCTTGTTTGGACAGATCTTCACTGGTTAACTCCGGGAGTTCTGCTGCAGCTGCCAGATCCTGCTTTCACGATTATGACAGATGTGAGTCAAACTGGCTGGGGCGCGACCCTAAGTCCGACAGACTTGAAGTGTCAGGGTCTTTGGGACTCCAGGAGAAGCACATAAACATCAAAGAGATGATATCGATATGGTTAGCGCTTCAGCATTGGATTTTCCAATTAGCGAACGCACATGTTCAAATACTGTCAGACAATTCAACAGTAGTTGCTTACATCAGGAACCAGGGAGGCACTCATTCGATTCCGTTATGCGAATTAAAGGAGAAGATTCTCCTATACGTCATGATACATGGCGTTCAACTTTCTGTCCATCATATACCGGGTCATCTGAACGTACTAGCAGACTCGCTCTCTTTGAAATGTCGCCTGTTACCATCGGAATGGACTCTCAACAAGTGAATATTCAGACAGATTTGCTACCAGTGAGATCGACCCATGATAGATCTTTTTTTTTTTCACCTGAACAATCAGTTACAAACGTTTGTGTCGCCATACCCAGATCATTGAGCGCATGCAGTAGACGCTCTATCGATCTCATGGGATATGCATATCTTCTTACTCTGTTGATTCAGCAGATTCTGTTAAAGATCAAACAGTCCCCTTGCAAAATTCTACTAGTAGCACACCTCTGCCATCACAGAAACCTTTGATCAATCTTCTCAGGTCTCTGTTATGGGACGTTGCCCGGAAGCTTCCTCCACAGGAGGACCTTCTTTATCAGGGTAAGTCACACACGCTGCATCACAACCCGGAAGGTCTAAACATTCACGTATTTCCGTTGGTTAGTCCTTCTTGCACGGAAAACATTTTACAGGAGGAGCAGTGGACGCAATTCTAACTGCAGGAGGTCCTCCTCTTCATTGAACTCTGCAGCGAAGTGGAAGGTTTTCTTCCATTGGTGTAAGGATCGGTCTATAGACATATACAATCTGTCCTTTCCTAATATTGCAGATTTCCTAGTCTACTTGTTTGATGATCTCAAACTGCAGCCTGTAACTATTAAGTGCTATAGGTCTATGTTATCAGATACTTATGCTCATCATGATAACTTGGATATTGGATCAAATAAGTCTTTGTCTAAGCTAGTTAGAAATTTCTCTATTAATAGACCTAGACCTAGATCGTCAAAAGGGGACTCCTCACGAGGGTATAGAAAACCCTCTTATTCTTACTCAGGAGGTCGTCAGTATAGCGACTCGGGAAAGGGGCGGAGGTCTGATCGGGACTATGCTTCATTGTCCAAGCTGGTTAGAAATTTCTCTATTAATAGACCTAGACCCCTCAGATTAATTCCTAAGTGGAATTTGGCTTGGGTTCTATTGAAGCTTAAAGAAGCTCTGTTTGAGCCGTTGGACGTCGTAGAGTTCAAATTCTTGACCTATAAAACGGCGTTTTTCTTAGCCTTTGCAACTGCTAGAAGAATCAGTGAACTTCATGCTTTAATTGTGGATGAATCTCACTATCGTGTGGGTAATACCATTACTCTCACTGCGGAACTGGGATTTTTTGTTAAGAATCAGATTCCAGACAAGCGGCCGGAGCCTATTGTCATTAAGGCTCTTCCGTCCTACAATAACCGTAGACCTTTGCTGTGTCCAGTCAGGGCTATGCGCATATATAAACGCGTATCAGATTTTATTAGAAAAGGATAAAACGTTTCTTTCTTTGATTCCTAATAGAAAGGCCATTTCTGTTCATTTGGTGGCTAGATGGATTCAGTTGGCAATACGCATTGCCTATGAAAATCTATCTTTGGATCAACGTTCTGTTAGTAAGATATCAGAGCACGAGGTTAAAGTGCTGTCCACGTCTTGGGCATATTCAAACAGTATAGCCATCACTGATCTCATGAAGGCTGCTTACTGGACACAACCCTCTTCATTTACCAAGTTTTACCTGAGAAATTTAGAGTCTATCTCCGGTGACCTTAGATCTTTGGGTCCTCTTTCTGTTGCTCAGAATGTCATCCATTAATGGTTACATATATAGGTATTTAGGCTGCCCGTTCCAGCAGTGACGCTGTTCCGCTGCCCTCTTCGTTCTGAGGATATTTTTCTTAGAACAAGGGAAAGGAGGGTGGGGATGGTTTTTTCCCTTGCCAGTAGTCCCGAGTCGGTGCTGGGATGGTTTTAATGTGTAACTCGGTGTTAAGCAATAACTATATCTCATTTATGTTCTGTTTTTAAAGTGTAGCTCACTGTGAAGCATTTGTATATGTTACGTGTGAAACAGGCGTTAATATACAATCCACAAACACTTTAAATACGTATAAAGAGTCTCATTCTCTGAACTATCTTTATGTATTGGCTTTCCTTCAATGAATTAGCATAACAGGTTATGCTGGCATTAAATGAAGAATTATATATTATGTAATACTCAATTACATTGTTGGTATTATGCCTTTCTCTTTTCTCGTAAAAGAGAAAGACATATATAATTCCTATCTTCTCCTATTCTCCTGTAGGAGCTATTCTTTACTGAAGTAATTGAGAGATAGGATTTTCCTTCAAGTCCTAGTCCCTCCAGCCTTTTTACTATTCAGTTAGTCTGGGCCATTGGTTGTTATATAAAAATATGATAAATTTTAAGTAATTTGTATATTTTTAGCTGAACTTGACAAAGTCAAGTTGAGCCATTGCCATCACTTTGGCACACCTCACAGGTCGCATTTATGATCAGATCGCTTTGAAACTTGGTATGCTTGTTTGGGATGACCTCAAGATGGGAGCTATCGATTTTCTTCAGTTTCCATCAAAAATGTTGCCGCTGGCAACATTCTTAGAACTTAGTTCAGTCAGACCTCAATATTTCCCTTTGGCACACCCTACATGGCACATTTATGATCAGATTGCTTTCAAACCTGGCATGCTTATTTGAGGTGACCTCTAGATGGGAGCTATCGATTTTGTTCCATTTCCGTCAAAAAATGTTGCCGCTGGCAACGACCTTTGAACTTAGTTTAGTCAGGCATCAGTATAGTCCTTTGGCATGCCATACAGGGCACATTGTTGATCAGATCGGTTCGAAACTTGGTATGCTTGTTTGGGTTTACCTCTGGATGGGAGCTATCGATTTTCTTCGATATCCGCCAAGAAGTGTTGCCGCTGGCAACAACCTTTGATGAACTTAGTGCAGTTATGCATCAAAATGTCCCTTTGGCACGCCCTGAGGGCACATTTATGATCGGCTCACTTTGAAACTTGGTATGCTTGTTTGGAGTGACCTCTTGGTCATGATTAGCCATTGTGCAGAAATATGTGACCTTAAACACCAATAAATAAATAAATAAATTGGGGTGATCTCTAGATGGGAGCTATCGATTTTCCTCAATTTCCGTCAAAAAATGTTGCCACTGGCAAACGTTCTTGGTACTTAGTTTAGCCAGACCTCAATATTTCCCTATGGCGGGATCTTTTAGATGTTCAGGCTGTAACTTTATAATTATTATAAAATTATTTTATGTTTCCCAATTTCAGGACATATGCCTTTGTCATTGTTGATAATGATTATTCCACTGTTTGTTAAGTATTCCTTCCCTATCCTTCTATGAACCCTTCCTGTTAAACTCCTAAGCTTTTTGTCTAATTTTTATTGAAATTTTTTATTAAATTTCTTGGGAGTTTAACATGTATTACAGAATATTTATTGTTTTTCCCATGGTTAAATCCTCACCTTAGGGGTGTTAGGTCGTTTAGTCTTGCATCTGCTATCGGATGTATCATTTTTCTTTGTATGAAGATCTAGCTTTGCATCTGGTAGCTGTTAAATTGGTTTCGGACTTTGGGCCTTCTTGTGTGCCTGTTGTCTTGTTTCCAGTTTTTTCATTGACGTTGCTTACATTGACAACATCCTCACATATAGGTAGTATGTTATATTCTATTACTGTAGATTTTCTGTAGGATACATGGATGATTTTTCCGGTAGTTTAGCTCAATATTTTGGATTTTGTCCACAGTTAGGCTCTATCGGGATGCCCTTGGGCTCTTAATGTTCCGTTTGGGAACTTAGGCTTTTTTCAAAATTGTCTTTTTCCCAATCTAATTTCGATTGCTGTTATTCATGTATCTCAAGCAGTTAGCAGTAGGAAAAACAGATGACTGCTGCTCCTCCAGCCTCAGGACCAGACTTGCTGTCGCAGTTGCGCAGCTATTAGCAGTATATCAGCTAATGTAAGAGCAGACTCCAGTGTTGAGCTGTCAGATGGTGCTGGGTTGGTCCGGTCAATTGTGCATGTAGGAGAAGCCAGAGGTTTCTCTACGGGACGCTTGGCTAGATCTGGGGTCAGATCTACGTTTGGAGAACCCTCTCAGTCCCGTTAACGGTCAGGGATGACTGTGTTTGTTGTGAGAAACCATATTGAGTCGGAACACATGTCGAACGTTCCTTCCACACTGCAGCCGGCGCCAGCGGCAGTTATGGCTTCTTCTGCTTACATGGAAGCGCATGAAAGAGGATTAAGCCTAGAAGTTTCTAAGCGGGATACTCTGCAAGATCTGGGGACAGATCACTAGTGCAGAGCGTTTTTCATCCCACTAGCAGTCGGGGACAACTGTTTTGTGTTGTAAGAAACTTCTGTGATGAGGAGCATCCCTCCTATGTGCTGAGTCGGGATGCCTCTTCCGCACTTCAGCGGTTACGGCTTCCTCTTCTTCCATGGATATGCACAATAGGGATAGATGCCTAAAAGTTTCTAACGGAACGCTTGGTGAGGTCTGGAGCAGACTGCGAACTGGAGAGCCTTCTCTTTTCCGTCAGCAGTTGGGGTTGACTGTTTTTTGGTGCGAGAAACTTGAGTGAGTTGGAACGCCCATTCACACTTGCAGTTTGGGGCACTTCTTCCATACTGCAGCCGGATTTGGTGACAGCTATGGCATCTTCCCTTGCTTCATTAATTAAGCACATTGACCACAAACTAGCTATCGCAAGTTCGGGTTGATAGCTAGTCATTTGAGACTTATACATTTGTTTAACAGACTCCAATGGTGAGCTGTTAGACGGTGCTGCTTTGGTCCAGTCATCCGTTCAGTCGGTTGGAATTGACCATATTTATGGATGGAACATTTGGATGGTGAGAGGGATACAGAGTGTGAGTCTCCATCTCTCACAGAAGGGCACTTTAAGACTATGAAAAGTCTTAAGCTGTTAAGAATATTGTTCCATCTAAATAAGTCTACTTTCAGATGAGCAGGCCGGGGATGAAAATATGTCCCTACCTGCATCATTTAATATTTGCTCGGAAATAATGGAATCTGCTATTTCATTGAAAAGAGCAAATCTGGACGCAATGTCATAAGCAGTTCACCTTACTAGAGCTATGGCGTAATGTCTCAATGGAAAGAAATATGAGGACGTGCTTCCTCGCTAAGAGTTCTTTCCAGGGCAGTCATGTATGCCACGTACAACTCCGCAAGGACAGTGAATGTGGAGTTGGTAAGACATGATGCTGCCCTTGTGTTATCATCACTTATAGATGACAAGGTAAAAAGTTCTCTCTGTGTCGCTCTGGTTACCGGAAATATACTATTTGACGACAAGCTTGGATTGACATATGAGCAGGCTACAAAAAGTTTCAGTGCTCTGCTATTGAAGTTGCTGTCTCATCAACACACTTCAGCAGACCGGGGTTGGCGAGGCCATTCTGCTTCTAAGAGAACATCAGGAAAATGTCTCTAGAGGGTACAATAACCCTCTTATATTTACTATGGATGTCATCATTATAGCGACTCGGGAAAGGGGCATAGGTCTGATCAAGGATGTGGATCAGACACCCCTAGAAACTGGACGTTAATCATGGCAGTTCCTTTCAAGAGAGTCACTTCTAGTGGAGGTAAAGGCTCTCTTATTGAAGGGAACAATTGAGGTCAATGAGACAAGCTTCTTTGTGGGGAGGATGTAGTTTCTCCTCCTGTAAGCATCGTAAGTCGTACAGGTGATGGACATGACCTCTATTGCTTGGCAGTTGACGAGGATTATCAACTTCATGAGAATCTGGACATTATTCTCAGAATCTTCCTTTCAAGAGAGTCACTCCTAGTGGAGGTAAAGGTTCTCTTATTGAAGGGAACAATTGAGGTCGTCGAGAATAGATTTTGGTTGCTTGCCACTTGGCTGTAGGTTATCAACCTCACATAAGTGGATAAATTGCGGAAGATCAGTGGATGTGAATGTAGTCTCGGCAAGTCTACAGCTATCAGCCCGAGCAAGCTCCACTTACAAGAATACTTTTTAGACAAATCTTCCAAGAGAGGCTTTCCTTCTGGAGGTTAAAGCTTTCCTATTGAAGAATAGCATTAGATGTCGCTGAAATTATTCTCCAGGCTTTTATAATCACCTGCTTCTCATCCTGATCCAGACGGATAGGGCTTAGATAGGCTAAGATATGCCTTGGCGTAAGATAATTATGTCATTATGGGAATAAAACAGACAAAGTTACTGTGCTTTCTGGTTTATTTTTTCCTAGGTGTCATAGACTTGAGTCTTATTGTTACACCATAGTAGCGTAGCTAAATTCATGAGTGAGATTTTGTCAGTCTTATGCAGTGGTATAACTGAATTTATTATCTCTGGGGACTACGGTCTCGTTGGGAATTCAGAGCTGTGTATATAGTGGCTCTTCATTCCCTATCTTGTGCGACGATAATAGTAAGCCTCCATTAAGTGAGCCTTCAGGGTTGCAACTTTCACCGATATATCTGTCTTCACGTAGATGAAGACTTATAAGCTATGGCTAGCATTGTAAGTCTCCTTAGTGAGCTTCTAGAGCCTCTGCTATCAGCTTTTAAAGGTCTTCACATACAGGAAGACCTTTAGCTCCTTCAGCTAGACTGAGTTAGTTGTCCTTTCGGACATGATACTGTTTGTTAGAGGAGGTTATTCTCTTCAAACCGGTATGGTTTGGTGTGAGTTATTTGTTAATACAGTGTATTTGTTCATCACATCCTTCTCTGCCCTTAGCGGCATTATGGAATCAGTCAGACGTGAGGGAGCCTTGCGTTTCCTATACTATTTAATGACTAACAAAGAACGATTCTAGTAATGTGGGTGAGGGGGTTCGATATAATTTTGAATCAAATTTGGGGAATTGGGAGGTTCAAAATTTGCATTTGCCCTTTGGTAACTTTGAGTTTGCACCAGCTAAGCCTGGGCCATTGGTACGTATAAAAAATAGACAAATTACTTTAAATTTATCATATTTTTATACTGTACCAATGACCCAGACTTAGCTGGTGCTAACTCTAAAATCTTTAGGGCCAAATGCAAATTTTACCCCCCAATCCTCAAAATTTGCATCTAAGACCGAAAATTACATGTCCTATATAGTCCTCCATACTTTTACTACACTGCGCATGCGCAGTGTCAAGGAGATCTCGAAATTGCAGCCAAAAGTCATTCTTTGTTTGGTCCTCAATACAGTTACACTTCACTGCTATTTGTGCTTGTAAATCTCAGTTTTAAAGATGCCATACGCATAATTATGAGAGAAATGGTGGATATATGGTGGAAATAGAAGGTGGAGAGAAAAAAACAGTGGAAACAAATGTTCAGGGCTGTAACTTATAATTATTTTACGAAATTATTCATGTTACCTATTTTCGAGGCATGACCTTGTTGTGGTCATT
Organism: Pictodentalium vernedei; assembly: GCA_031216915.1. Classification (NCBI taxonomy): domain Eukaryota; kingdom Metazoa; phylum Mollusca; class Scaphopoda; order Dentaliida; family Dentaliidae; genus Pictodentalium; species Pictodentalium vernedei. Next base: position 154,943,544 of record CM062293.1, read on the forward strand.
CTTGCTATGAATGTTCCATTGTTTAATCAGCGTTTCCTCTCTCCCTTTCCTTTATTCTCCCTTAGCTATTCTCCCATGTTTTGGGCTTATTTTTTGTAATGTTTATTACTAAAATTTCGTGGGAGTTTTGGCTTGGTAACAGAATTGTTTTCTGTTTTTTCCCCATGTTTACGTCCTCACCCTAGGGGTGTTCAGGCGTTTTGGTCTGCATCTCCCATCTGATGTTCTACAGTTTCTTCTCTGGAAGCCTCTGTTTTGCATCAGATAGTGTTTAAATTGGTAACTGATTTCGGGCTATGTTGGTTTCAGTGCCTGGAGTCATGTTTCCGGTTTGTTGACACTTTTGCTTATGTTGACAACTGTTACTTCTGACAGTGATTACTTGTCTTCTGCTTAATTTAGTTCATAGCAAGATACATTAATATTGTCCATAAGTGTTACATTAATTTTTCAAAATGATTAAAAAATTTTGTCCACACTTAGGCTTTTTTGGGATCTTTTGGGCTCAAGGTTCCCATTGGGAACTTGGGCTCTTCTGAAAATTTTTTCAAAAATTTTTTTTTTTGGGAAAATTATATTTTTATACTGTACCAATGACCCAGACATAGCTGGTGCTAACTCTTAAAATATAGGGCCAAACACAAATTTTGCCCCCCCAATCCCCAAAATTTGCATCTAAAACCAAAGAAAACATGTCCTGAATGGCCCTCCACACTTCACCTCTACTGCGCATGCTCAGTGTCAAGGACGTTCCGAAATTGGCGCCATTAATCATTCTTAGTTTGGCCCTTCATCAGTTAACATCTGACTGATCTTTGTGCTTGTAAATCTCAGTTTAAATGATTCCAGACACATAAATATTAGTGAAATGGTGATTCTAAGGAGGATATAGAAGGAGGAGAGGAAAAATGTGTGACAGAAAATTATCAGGGCTGTAACTTAAAATTTTTTTTAATGAAATTATGTTAAGTTACCTATTTTCGAGGCAGCAGCCATTTTGTTGTCATTCTTGTTATCAAGTTACACTGATTGTTCAGTGTTTTCCTCTCTCCCTTTCCTTTAAGTCCCCTCTTGCTATTCTCCCATGCTTTTGGCATATTTTCTGTAATTTTATTACTAAAATTTCTTGGGAGTTTTAGCTGAATAACAGAATGAATTCTGTTCTTTTCCCCATGTTTACGTCTTCACCTATGGGTGGTTAGACATTGTGTTCTGCATCTACCATCTGATGTTCTGCAGTTTCTTTCCTGGAAGTCTCTGTTTTGCATCAGATAGTGTATTATTGGTAACTGATTTTGGGCCTGGGTGCCTGGAGTCTTATTCTAGTGTTTTTACACTTATTGTTTACATTTACAACAGCCCTCTGTGTGAGGGGGGATTTCTTGAAAATAATATCTTGATGTTAATTTAATTGTAACTAGATACATTATTATTGTTCGTAAGTGTTGCATAAATTGTTTAAAATATTTTTAAAATTTTTGTCCACACTTAGGCTTGGGATCCATTGGGGCTCAACGTTACTTTTCAGAAACTTGGGCTGTTCTGAAAAAATATTTTTTCAAAATATTTTGATTTCAATTATTTTTTCTATGTTAATGGATCATATTATTATGTATTTTGATTGTCAGGGGTTGGTGCGAGTACTAGGACTTTGTTTTCTTTTCACATTGAAAGGATTTTGGTCAATTGTAATAAGAGGAAATCTTCCTCTGACTTTTATAATCATTCTATATGTAGTCAGTGTACTCGCACTAACTCCTGTTCTGTATGTGATGATTTTGATGACAACATGGGAAGCGTGTGTCACGGTATGTTAGTGGGGAATTCGACATTCCGGTCCTTTCCTTGCAGGGTCACTCTACTTTATCAATTTCTATTTCAGACGATCAAGATTAGGGTGATGTATCCGTGATGTCTTCCAAAAGTGTGCCTCCGTCGTCACAATTAATGAAGGGCTAGCGGAAAAGTGCTCATGTAAATACGCCAATTGCCTAAGAGGACCCTAGTAGGTTCGACGGCCTTTGACGTCCGCTAGCTCGCCCGGTGTAGCGTCCATTCATCGAATGGTTCGGCAGCCGGGTTCGTCCGTTGCGGTCTAGAAGGAGTTTTGGGGTGATGCGAGCACTATAAATCAACCAAATGCACACCCAGTGACGGCGGATTAGAGGGAGAACGGAGGAAGCCTTTTAGTCCGGTTCCTAGCTCGTCCAGGTCCATCCGGACGGCGAGCGAGAGAGGCCCCTCTCTCGTCGAACAACATCTGGCCCCAGATGTTGTGGTACAAAATGTTTCGCATTTGGAGCATACGTCCGCCGCTCGGGATGCTCCGACATATAGTCAGTCCGGAGAGACTGTCAATAAGGCTTCCTCATTCTCATGGTAGCGCACACGACCGCTCTTGGCTACGTGACCTCGGATATCCAGTCAGCTTTGCCAATCAGAGAATCATCGGCGACCAGGTCACACCATCTGGTAGCCAGGGACACGAGGCCTGCAGACTCTGGACATTCGCATAAGAAAGTGTGCGGGAGTCAACGTACACGGAGCTCCCGGTGGCAATGCATCGTAAGACCGCTACTGCACAGGCCTCGAGGACGGACGTGCTATCCCAAATAGCACAGCTTATCGCAGCATCCCATCAACAACTGAATCTGTCGCATAATGTATTATCCGACGATGCTGGGTCGGGACGCTTCGCGGAAGCTGGTACGGACGTCCGAAAATTTCATCCGGTCCGACGGGATACCGAAAGGAATTCGGAGGATTTTGAGCTTTCCCTTTCGGAATAACATATGCTGTTGTGTATGTCATCTGACTTTATCTTCTACAGGTTCTTTCGTCGTACCAGAATGCTGCGATGCCGGATAAGAAACTGATAGCGTCGGTGGACTTAGAAATTTTTGGTTCGGTTTAGGGACATCGTCCCTCAGTTCCGACATAGTCCAATAATGTCACACAAACTTTCAAATTATTGAACGACGCTATATATTTTATTATATGCTTGCTATTACCAAGCATTTCTGGTTTCTTGTTTGCAAAGTTACGGAGATGTCTTTCAAAGTGTGCCTCTGTCGTCATAGTTAATGAAGAGCTAGCGGCAATAAGTGCTCATGGAATATGTCTATCGCCTAAGAGGTCCCTTGTAGGATCGACGGAGTGACATTCGCTAGCTCACCCGGTGTAGCGTACATTCATCGAATTGGTTCGGCAGCCGGGTTCGTCCGTTGCGGTCTAGGAAGGAGATTTGGGTGATGCGAGCACTATAATAACTTTAGTACTCACCCAGTGATGACAGATTGAGGACAGATCGGAGGAAGCCTGTTAGTCCGGTTCCTGGCTCGTCCAGGTCCGTCCGGGCTGTGAGCGAGAGAGGTCCCTCTCTCGTACAACAACATAGAAGACCGCATGTTGTGGTTCAGATATTTCGCATTCGGAGCATATGTCCGCCGCTCGGGACGCTCCGTTATATTGACAGTCCGAGAGACTGTCGATAATGCTTCCTCATCCTCACAGCAGCGCACATGACTGCACATTGGCTACGTGACCTCGAGTATCCGACCAGTTTCGTCATTCAGTGATTCCACGGTGAACAGGTCACGCCATCCGGTAGCCAAGGGACACGAGGCCTATGCACTCCGTTCGCTCGCGTAATAGAAGTATGCACGGGGTAACGATCACGGAGCTTCCAGCAGCAATGCATCGTAAGACCGCTTCTCCACAGGCCTCAGTGACGGACGTGCTATCCAAGTTAGCACAGTTTTTCGCAGCATCCCAGCAATCAACAGTTTCTCGGTCGGATCAGGAATTATCCGACGGCGCTGGGTCGGTGCGCTCCGCTGTTGCATCAGGTTCGGACGACCGAACGCTTTATAGGATCCAACAGGATGGCGAAAGGGATTCGGACGATTTCGAGTTTTCCCTTTCGGAACATCGGAAGCTGCCATACATTTCTTCCGGCATTATCTTCCAGTGGTTGTTCCTTCGGACTACATTGCTGCGATGTTGGATAAGAGACTTATAGCGTCATTGGACACGGAATTTTGGATCGGTTCAGGGACATTGTCCCTGACTTACCGACACAGTCCAATAATGTCATTAGAACATGTGTATTATTTATCGACGCTATATATATATAAGCCTGCTACCAAGCATGATAGTTTAGTTTCTTGTCCGCAATGCTCAATTCTGCCTTTTATCATTTCTAGGAATAATTTATTTTGGCAGAACAGGGCATACCAAGAGTTCATATGCGTCTAGACGGCGTGGTTAAAGACTGGAAATTATCTTTTTCACCGTCTATGTCTTTTCCAACCACAATGTTGGAAACGACAATGATGTCTAATAGACTTAACTTAGACGTTTTATCATACGTAATCCACCTTACTGAGGCGTTATCATTACGTCTTCAAGAGAAAGAATTCCGGGATATGATCCTCAATGTGATTTCTTTTGAGGGCAGTAGTTGTCCACGTATAACTCCGCCCTTCAGTGGCTACCTGGAGTTGGTTAGACGTGACGCAGTCCTAGCTACATCCACGCACGTGGATAGTAAGGTGAAGAACTCTCTCAGAGTCGCTTCGGTCTCGGAGAAGCTTCTCTTCGACGGCAACTTTTCAGCAATCCATGAATTGCTCGATTTACACGTTCTCTTGTCTATCTAGTGTAGCAAGAGATTCAGACTGGGGCAAACATTCGGTGGTTGACTCAGAGAGTGCCACTGCAGTTGCCGGATCCGAGTTTTATAATTATGACGTTGCCAGTCAAACAGGTTGGGATACAATATTGATCCCAACGGATTCGAAGTGCCAGGGTCTTTGGGTTCCGCAGTCTCTAGGCAAGCACTTATCTTCCATGGAATAATGTTTTTTAGGCTTGCTTTATGTCATTGGATGAACATTATTCAGAAACGCATGTCCAAATCCTGTCCGATAATACGACAGTAGTTGCGTATCTCCAGAACCAGGGAGGCACTCATTCGTTTCCGTTATTCAATTTAATGGAAAGAATCCTTCTGTTTGTTATAGTACACCAAGTTCTGCTTCGGTCCGTCATATTCCGGGTCGTCTGATTGTATTACCGGACTCCCTTTCACTTATGGGTTGCTTGTTGCCGTCAGAATGGACTCTCAGCAAACAAGTATTCAATCAGATTTGCTATCAATGGGAGCACCCAATGATAATTTATTTACGACACAACTTGCTAATCAATTGCAGACGTATGTGTTTACATGTCCGGATCTCTGAGCTTATGTTGTTAACGCTCTATTGATCTAATAGGACGGAATGATAGGATATGCGTATCCTCCTGTGCTGTTGTTTCAGCAAGTATTGCTAAGATAAACAACCACAATACATTTCTGTTGATAGCATCTCTGTCTTCACAGAGACCGTGGGTAAATTTACTCAGATGTCTACTGTGGGACTTAACGCGAAAACTTCCTCCATGAGAGGATCGTCTTTCGCTGGGGAAAATCGTGTCATCTTCATCACAACCCGTAAGGCCTCAACCTTCACGTATTCCGTTGTGTGGTCCTTATTGCATTGTAAGCATTGTACTGGACGAGCTTTGGACGCAATTTCTTACTGTAGGAGAACCTCTTCTTCGCTATACTATGCGGCTAAAGTGGAGGCTCTTCCGTCGTTGGTGTAGGGATCACTATGTTGATATTGTTGATCCCTCCATACTAGTCTTTGCAACTTTCTAGTATACTTGTTTGACAAGATCTACTGCAGCCTGTTACTATTAAGGTTATAGGTTTATGTTATCTCATACCTATGCACTCTATGATAGTTTACAATAGAGTCTTATGTCTCTTTATCTAAGTCAGTTAGTAACTTTTCGATAAATAGACTTAGAATCATTAGATTAAATTTCTATACGGAATTTAACTTCGGTTCTTATTTAGCTAAGTAATCATTTGAGCCTCTGGAAACAGTAGTTTTCAAATTCTGACCTTTTAGACAGTAATTCTGTTGGCTTCTCTTTTACTGAAGAGTCAGTGAGCTTCATGCACTATCGGTGGGTGATTCTCACTTTCGTAGTTTCGGAATCACTACTTCCTTTACTATTTAGGTTGGATTTTTGCATAAGAGTCAGGCTCCTAATAAATATCCGGAACCTATTGTTATTAAGGTCCTTCCGTCTTCGTACGGGCATAGGCCTTTACTCTGTTCCGTTAGAGTTTACATATTTATAAACAGATATCTGTTTATTACTACGGGCGTAAGCTTCTTCTGTCTTTGATGCCTAATAGAAGGACGTTACGCTCCATTCTATTGCTAATGGATTCAATTAACTATCGATACTGCTTATGGTATATCATTGACTCAGCAGTTGTGCTTGAGATTTCGGCTCATGAAGTAAGAGTTCTTCTACATCTTGGGCTTACATTAATAGTGTCGCTATTATAGATTTTTGAAGGCTGCTCATTGCGCTCAGCCATCCACATTCATGAATTTGTATCTCAGAAATATCGAGTCCATTTCTGGAGGCCTCTATTGTTAGGTCTATTATCTACTGCTCAGAATGTCATTCACTTAACAGTTGCTACTATAGCTAGGTAGGCTGTCTGTTTCGGCAGTGACTCCGTTCTGCTGCCCTCTTTGCTCTGGGCTATTTGACCCAGGGCAAGAAAAAGGGGGGGGGGGGGGAGGGTGTTCCCTTGGGTCACCTGTTTTACTATGAAAACAAGGGGATACCTCCTCCGGAGTTAGTAATTCTGAGCTGTTATTGGGATGGCTTTTTAGTGAGAAGTTTATGTTTTAAAAATTCATTCAGGTCTTAGTTTTTAAAGTATAGCTTTTGAATATAGCACGTGTCAAACGGACGTTATTATACAATCCTCAGACACTTTTAAGGAGTATAAAGAGTCTCTATTCCTTGGACTTATTTTATTTATTGGCTTACTTTAAAAATTATTAGTATAAGGATTATACTAGATATTAATAGAGTACATGGATGTATGATGCTCAATTTTGGAAGGTGTTGTATCTTTCTAATTTATCATAAATAAGAAAGATACATGTAAGGCCTAATACTTCTTTTTCCCTAGAGGGGATGACTCTATTTTATATAATTGAGCGTATTCCAACTTGCTCTATGTCCTAGGCCCTCCAGCCTTTTTACTATTCAGCTATGTCTGGGTCATTGGTACAGTATAAAAATGTTAAAAAATTTATAGTAATTTATATATTTTTTATACTTACCAATGACCCAGACGGGGATGGCCCTCCCAGGAGTTGTGAACTCATACCTCCCCGCTGAGTACATAGCGCTTACCAGGCACTGGTTATAAGAATGATTAATGGCGCCAATTTTGGAACGTCCTTGACACTGCGCATGCGCAGTAGAGGTGAAGTGTGGAGGGCCATTCAGGACATGTTTTCTTTGGTTTTAGATGCAAATTTTGGGGATTGGGGGGCAAAATTTGTGTTTGGCCCTATATTTTAAGAGTTAGCACCAGCTATGTCTGGGTCATTGGTAAGTATAAAAAATATATAAATTACTATAAATTTGTTAACTTTCTTTTGAAATGTTATAATGAATTATATATATTATGTATATTTATTTTAAGGGTTAGTGCGAGTAATATGACGGTGTATATTTTTTCTGGTTGGATAAAATATTCTTCATTCATAATGCGAGGATATCTTCCTCTAATTCACAAATTCATTGTGTTTCTTATAGTCAGTGTAGTCGCATTAATTCTTGCAATGTGTGTGTTGATTGATATGACATTGGAGACATGTGTCACGGTATTTTATTAGCAGTGAGGGGTCCATTACGGTCCTTTCTTCGTAGGGTCACTATATATTATCAGTTTCTTGTTCAGAATTCTGAGTGATGTTTCCGTGATGTCTTCAATAAGTGTTACGACAATTGCTGGGAGTTCGCTGGTTCGATCGAAGGCATTGTCGCCCGCTAGCGAGCACTATAAAACTTCAGATGTGCACACCCAGCAACGACGGATCTGAGGATAGTACGGAGGAAGCCTGTCAGTCCGGTAGCTAGCTCGTCCAGGTCATCCGGGCCACGAGCGAGAGAGGCCCCCTCTCTCTTGCATCAACATCTGCGCTGCAATGTTGTTGCATGTTGTTTGCTTAGTCGGAGTTTACGTCCACTCATCCTGCTCGGGACGCTCCGTCGCATGACAGTCCGACGCGGCTGTTATATTGGCTTCCTCATCCTCGTCAACACACACGACCGCACCTTGGCTATGTGACCACAGATTTCCAGGGGACATTCGCATATTATATAAATGCAGGATTGAACGTCCCTGGTGCTCCTGCTTCGCCGACCAAGGAATACACGTCGACCAGGTCACTCCATCTACTAGCCAAGGATACGAGACCTTTCCAGTGGGGACGTTCGCATATTATATAAATGCAGGAATGAACGTCCCGGGAGCTTCCAGTGGATATTTCACGTAGGACCGCGGCTCCACAGGTCTCATAGGGTAACATGAACTAGGTTTTGTTACCGTGATGTCTTCGTAATTGTGCTTCCATTGTCACAGTCAAATGAAGAGATAGCGGTAAAGTGCTCATGCAGATACGTCAATTGCCTAAGAGGTCCCAAGTAGGATTGATGGCATTGGCGTCCGCTAGCTCGCCCGGTGTCGCGACCATTCACCGAATGGCGGGCACCCGGGTTCGTCAGTTGCGGTCCAGGAAGGAGATTTGGGTGATGCGAGCACTATAAAATACAATGTGCACACCCAGTGACGACGGATACGAGGATGGTACAGAGGAAGCCCTTTAGTCCGGTTCCTAGCTCGTCCAGGTCCATCCGGGCTGCGAGCGAGAGAGAGAGGTTCCTCTCTCGTATTACAACATCTGGGCTCAGATATTGTAGTACAAAATGTTCCTCAGTCGGAGCATACGTCCACCGCTCGGGACGCTCCATTATATAGACAGTCCGGAGAGACTGCTCTTTCGGCTTCCTCATCCTCACGGCAGCACACGCGACTGCACCTTGGCTACGTGACCTGTGATATTCAACCAACATCGCAGACTAGGGATTCAACGGTGACCAGGTCACGCCATCCAGTAGCCAAGGATACGAGGCCTTCATACTCCGGACGTTCACATATTAGATGTATGCAGGAGTGAACGTCCAAGGAGCTTCCAGCAGCTAAATCCTATAAGACCGCAGCTCCACAGGCCTTTGTTACGGACAGGCTATCGCAGATAGCTCAAATTATTGCAGCATCCCAGCAACCGACAGTAACTCTGTCGGATCAGGAATTAGCTGAGGAAGCTGGGTTGGTACGTTCCGCTGCAGGTTCAGGCACGGATGACCAAGAATTACAAGTGGTCCGACAGGATGGTGAAAGGGATACGGATGAGTTGTATTTTCCCTTTTTGGAACAACATAATTGCCGTAGAGTGCATCCGGCATTATCTGACATTGTTCCTCCGGACCAAAATGCTGCGTTGTCGGATAAGAGACTGATAGTGCCACTGGACACAGAATTCTTAATCGGTTTAGGGTCATCATCCCTCAGTTTCCGACATAGTCCAGGTATGTCTCACGGACATTTGATCTGTTGAATGACGCTATATTTATTTAACTTGCTACCGAAATGGGCAGGTCAGGTTTCTTATCGGCAATATGCTCTACATCTGCTTTTCATCAATTCAACGAATATTTTGAAACGGCAGGACAGAGCATTCTGAGAGTTCTCTGCGTGTGGACGACCAGGTCAGGACCTAGTATTGTTTTTTACTGTCGTCTATGTCAATTCCAACCACGATATTGGAAATAATAATATCGTCTAGCAGGGTCAGCTTAGACGCATCATCGTATGCAGATCACGTCTCAAAGGAAAAAGAATTCTAGGATGCACAATCATTACGTCTCAAAGGAAAAAGAATTCTAGGATGCACAATCTCCTAAAGAGTTCTTTCAAGGGCCTCACGTAAAACTCCGTCCTTTAGTGGCAATATGGAGTTGGTTAGATGTGACACGGCCCTGGCTACATCCACGCGTGTAGATAGTAAGGTGAAAAACTCTCTCAGAGTCGCTCCGGTCTCCGGAGAGTTTTCTTCGACTGCAAGCTTTCCACAGTCTATGATCAGTTAACTAAGAAAGCTTTAGACTCTCTGCTATTAAAATTCTCTTCCATATAGTCGGATTCAGCAGAGAAGAGTAGGACAGGCACTTCTGGGACAAATACATCCAAGGGAAGTTCCTATAGAGGTTCCTATGCATCCTCCAGTTCTTATTCTAGAGACCGTCAGGGTAGCGACTCATATAGGGGCCGTAATTCCGGTCAGACATCCCTAGGTCGACGGGGCAAGGTGCGGACCGTGAAGGACATGGCTTCTCCTTCCGCAAGCCTCGCAGGACCAGGAGGTAATGGTTTTGACCTCTATCGTGTACTAGTGAGCGGAAGACTGTCGAGTTTCTCAATTATTTGGGAATAGATTACGGACATCCCTTGGATTCAAGGGGTGATTTCGGAAGGACTAAATTGTTCCTCAAACAAAATCCTCTGTTAACTCGGAGTCCAAGATGGACTCAGCTTCTGCCAAGTCAGTAGGATAGAGGCTCGCTTCCATCAGAAGTCTAGTCTCTTCTGGAATGATCGCGATGGAGATCGTAGAAATCCAGGAATTTCCAGGTTTCTACAACCATCCTTTTCTGGTTCCAAACTCAGATGGCTCGTTCCGTTCACTCATTATTCGGAACTGGATAAACAAGCTGATCGTGGCTCCAAGTTTATATATGGAGTCCACCTGATCGGTCAGAGCGAGTATTCGGGTGTACGATTATGCTACATGCATAGATCTCAAGATGCGTACTTTCACGTCATGATACATCAGGCGTCAGAAAGTATCTTCACTTCCTTATCATAGGAGTCGTATATCAGTTCCGAGCAATATGCTTCAGTCTGAAACCAGCCCCCTGTGCCTTCACTCAGGTAACGGAATCGGTAATGACTCATTTCCGAGCTTATTCGTCTGCGATAATGTCGGCCTACCTGGACGACATTCATACAGGTACGGCAATGAGTTAATGCTTCAGAACTATGTGCAGAATCTGCTTTTATTGCTCCGACGTTTCGGTTTCTTAAGTAAACGACGAGAAGTCGGATCTGGCATCATCCAAGTCATTCACCCACCGGGGGATGAGCTTCATAACGCACATTTTTTTCGTTCGTCTGCCGTTACCCAGAACGAAATTATTCAGTTGTTATGCTCACTATTGTCTTCGCTCAGACAAAGTCTCAGCGAGAGATCTTATGAGACTGATACGTTTAGGCGGAACTGCCGCGATTTTATTCCGATGGGGTGGTTACGCATTGGTCCTCTCCAAATTTCTTTAGTTCAGAATTGGAGGGTGAAGATTCTTTTGCTCGATACGGACATCTTCTTGTCAAATCAAGTGAATAAGAGAATTCAGACTTTGGCAAGTTTTCTGGGCTCAACTCAGGTAGTTCCACTGCAATTGCCGGATCCGAGTTTTACAGTCTTGATGGATGCCAGTAAAACAGGTTGGGTCGTTTCATTGAGCCCAATGGATTGAAGTGCCAGGGTCTTTTGACTCTGTAGTTCCTTATCAAGCACTCAAACATCAAGTATGATGTCATTTTGGCTTGCGCTATGTTATTGGATAACGTAATTCAGAATGTTCTTTTGCTAATTCTGTCCGACAACTCAACGGTATTAGCGTATTTTCGGAATTATGGAGGCACTCATTCCATCCTGTTATTCATGTTAACAGAATGAATCTTTTGGTTGCTACTAGAACATCAAGTTCTTCTATCGGTCTGTCATATTCCGGGTCGTCTGAACGTATTAGTGGACTCCCTTCGTGGAGGGGCCGTTTGTTGCTGCCAGTATCGGCTTTCAACAAATGAGTTTTCAATCAGATTTCAACCAAGGCGAGCAGCAAATGATCGACTTATTCACGACGCATCTCAACAATCAGTTGCAGACGTATGTGTCATTATGTTTGGATCTTTGAGCGTTTGCAGTAAACACTCTATCGATCTTGTCAGACGGAATAATAAGATATGCATATCTTCCAGCGCAGACGGGGATGGCTCTCCCATGAGTTGGGAACTCATACCTCCCCGCTGAGTACATAACGCTTACCAGGCACTGGTTGTAAGAATGACTTTTGGCGGCAATTTCGAGACCTCCTTGACACTGCGCATGCGCAGTGGAGTAAAAGTATGGAGGACCATATAGGACAAGTAATTTTCGGTTTTAGATGCAAATTTGGGGGATTGGGGGGTACAATTTGCATTTGGCCCTAAATATTTTAGAGTTAGCACCAGCTAAGTCTGGGTCATTGGTAAGTATAAAAAATATATAAATTACTATAAATTTTTTTAACTTTTATGTCAAAACCTAACTTAGTTATTGAAAGACTTGTCATGTTCTGTAGTTATACAAATGTTCCATAAAATGTAAATGATGACTGGTGTGTACCTTATTCTTTCATTAATTCTTAACCTGTTGAGTATTTTCTAGATATTTTTCATCAATTTTAGTCATGGCTGCTGCACAGCAGCCATGACAACACTTGATGAAAAATTCATAAAAGTTTAACTAACAAATTATTGGTGAAAATTGAACTCACAAATTATTGTTGAAAACATCCATTCAATTTACAGGGGTGAAATTAGATTAAATGTGCCTAAATTATACTTATTTCAGTAGCAGGAGAAATACTGTTTTGGGCTGGAATATCTGCCAGCAGCATGCAAGGTGTTGCACTAAAAACATTTTTTTCAGATTAACCCATTATCAAAAATGTTGTCAAATCCATCCATCCAATGCTATATGCAAAAAAATGCTTTTCAAATCTCATTTTTTTTATAAATTTTTTCTTTGAAAGCACAATTTATGACCTCTCAATGGAATGAGCTTTCCTAAATTCTGGTGATGAATTTAGGATTTATGTGATTAAATCTCCTTTGATAGATCTCAGGAAGCTCTTCCAAACAAGATATAATAGATTAAATGCCAATATTTGCTGCACTGAAGTCAAATATCTCAATAAAGATTGGGGAATTCACAGGTTATCAGGGGGATTCCATATAAATTACCAGATTTTTTGTCAGTTAACAGGAGTTTATTGTCTGCCCTATGTGCAAATAACATGTCAAATTTGTTCTGAAGGTATGGCAAATGGTTTTATGTTTGAAAGTTATATGCAAATATCAGGATTATTTAGTTGAGCCCTCACCAAAAGTGCAGGATATCAAAAGTTATTATTTTAATTATTTTTTTTTTTAAATTTAAAAAAACATTTCTGCAAACCCATATCATGTGAATCGGAATCACTACTTCCTTTACTATTTAGGTTGGATTTTTGCATAAGAGTCAGGCTCCTAATAAATATCCGGAACCTATTGTTATTAAGGTCCTTCCGTCTTCGTACGGGCATAGGCCTTTACTCTGTTCCGTTAGAGTTTACATATTTATAAACAGATATCTGTTTATTACTACGGGCGTAAGCTTCTTCTGTCTTTGATGCCTAATAGAAGGACGTTACGCTCCATTCTATTGCTAATGGATTCAATTAACTATCGATACTGCTTATGGTATATCATTGACTCAGCAGTTGTGCTTGAGATTTCGGCTCATGAAGTAAGAGTTCTTCTACATCTTGGGCTTACATTAATAGTGTCGCTATTATAGATTTTTGAAGGCTGCTCATTGCGCTCAGCCATCCACATTCATGAATTTGTATCTCAGAAATATCGAGTCCATTTCTGGAGGCCTCTATTGTTAGGTCTATTATCTACTGATCAGAATGTCATTCACTTAACAGTTGCTACTATAGCTAGGTAGGCTGTCTGTTTCGGCAGTGACTCCGTTCTGCTGCCCTCTTCGCTCTGGGCTATTTGACCCAGGGCAAGAAAAAGGGGGGGGGGGAGGGTGTTCCCTTGGGTCACCTGTTTTACTATGAAAACAAGGGGATACCTCCTCCGGAGTTAGTAATTCTGAGCTGTTATTGGGATGGCTTTTTAGTGAGAAGTTTATGTTTTAAAAATTCATTCAGGTCTTAGTTTTTAAAGTATAGCTTTTGAATATAGCACGTGTCAAACGGACGTTATTATACAATCCTCAGACACTTTTAAGGAGTATAAAGAGTCTCTATTCCTTGGACTTATTTTATTTATTGGCTTACTTTAAAAATTATTAGTATAAGGATTATACTAGATATTAATAGAGTACATGGATGTATGATGCTCAATTTTGGAAGGTGTTGTATCTTTCTAATTTATCATAAATAAGAAAGATACATGTAAGGCCTAATACTTCTTTTTCCCTAGAGGGGATGACTCTATTTTATATAATTGAGCGTATTCCAACTTGCTCTATGTCCTAGGCCCTCCAGCCTTTTTACTATTCAGCTATGTCTGGGTCATTGGTACAGTATAAAAATGTTAAAAAATTTATAGTAATTTATATATTTTTTATACTTACCAATGACCCAGACGGGGATGGCCCTCCCAGGAGTTGTGAACTCATACCTCCCCGCTGAGTACATAGCGCTTACCAGGCACTGGTTATAAGAATGATTAATGGCGCCAATTTTGGAACGTCCTTGACACTGCGCATGCGCAGTAGAGGTGAAGTGTGGAGGGCCATTCAGGACATGTTTTCTTTGGTTTTAGATGCAAATTTTGGGGATTGGGGGGCAAAATTTGTGTTTGGCCCTATATTTTAAGAGTTAGCACCAGCTATGTCTGGGTCATTGGTAAGTATAAAAAATATATAAATTACTATAAATTTGTTAACTTTCTTTTGAAATGTTATAATGAATTATATATATTATGTATATTTATTTTAAGGGTTAGTGCGAGTAATATGACGGTGTATATTTTTTCTGGTTGGATAAAATATTCTTCATTCATAATGCGAGGATATCTTCCTCTAATTCACAAATTCATTGTGTTTCTTATAGTCAGTGTAGTCGCATTAATTCTTGCAATGTGTGTGTTGATTGATATGACATTGGAGACATGTGTCACGGTATTTTATTAGCAGTGAGGGGTCCATTACGGTCCTTTCTTCGTAGGGTCACTATATATTATCAGTTTCTTGTTCAGAATTCTGAGTGATGTTTCCGTGATGTCTTCAATAAGTGTTACGACAATTGCTGGGAGTTCGCTGGTTCGATCGAAGGCATTGTCGCCCGCTAGCGAGCACTATAAAACTTCAGATGTGCACACCCAGCAACGACGGATCTGAGGATAGTACGGAGGAAGCCTGTCAGTCCGGTAGCTAGCTCGTCCAGGTCATCCGGGCCACGAGCGAGAGAGGCCCCCTCTCTCTTGCATCAACATCTGCGCTGCAATGTTGTTGCATGTTGTTTGCTTAGTCGGAGTTTACGTCCACTCATCCTGCTCGGGACGCTCCGTCGCATGACAGTCCGACGCGGCTGTTATATTGGCTTCCTCATCCTCGTCAACACACACGACCGCACCTTGGCTATGTGACCACAGATTTCCAGGGGACATTCGCATATTATATAAATGCAGGATTGAACGTCCCTGGTGCTCCTGCTTCGCCGACCAAGGAATACACGTCGACCAGGTCACTCCATCTACTAGCCAAGGATACGAGACCTTTCCAGTGGGGACGTTCGCATATTATATAAATGCAGGAATGAACGTCCCGGGAGCTTCCAGTGGATATTTCACGTAGGACCGCGGCTCCACAGGTCTCATAGGGTAACATGAACTAGGTTTTGTTACCGTGATGTCTTCGTAATTGTGCTTCCATTGTCACAGTCAAATGAAGAGATAGCGGTAAAGTGCTCATGCAGATACGTCAATTGCCTAAGAGGTCCCAAGTAGGATTGATGGCATTGGCGTCCGCTAGCTCGCCCGGTGTCGCGACCATTCACCGAATGGCGGGCACCCGGGTTCGTCAGTTGCGGTCCAGGAAGGAGATTTGGGTGATGCGAGCACTATAAAATACAATGTGCACACCCAGTGACGACGGATACGAGGATGGTACAGAGGAAGCCCTTTAGTCCGGTTCCTAGCTCGTCCAGGTCCATCCGGGCTGCGAGCGAGAGAGAGAGGTTCCTCTCTCGTATTACAACATCTGGGCTCAGATATTGTAGTACAAAATGTTCCTCAGTCGGAGCATACGTCCACCGCTCGGGACGCTCCATTATATAGACAGTCCGGAGAGACTGCTCTTTCGGCTTCCTCATCCTCACGGCAGCACACGCGACTGCACCTTGGCTACGTGACCTGTGATATTCAACCAACATCGCAGACTAGGGATTCAACGGTGACCAGGTCACGCCATCCAGTAGCCAAGGATACGAGGCCTTCATACTCCGGACGTTCACATATTAGATGTATGCAGGAGTGAACGTCCAAGGAGCTTCCAGCAGCTAAATCCTATAAGACCGCAGCTCCACAGGCCTTTGTTACGGACAGGCTATCGCAGATAGCTCAAATTATTGCAGCATCCCAGCAACCGACAGTAACTCTGTCGGATCAGGAATTAGCTGAGGAAGCTGGGTTGGTACGTTCCGCTGCAGGTTCAGGCACGGATGACCAAGAATTACAAGTGGTCCGACAGGATGGTGAAAGGGATACGGATGAGTTGTATTTTCCCTTTTTGGAACAACATAATTGCCGTAGAGTGCATCCGGCATTATCTGACATTGTTCCTCCGGACCAAAATGCTGCGTTGTCGGATAAGAGACTGATAGTGCCACTGGACACAGAATTCTTAATCGGTTTAGGGTCATCATCCCTCAGTTTCCGACATAGTCCAGGTATGTCTCACGGACATTTGATCTGTTGAATGACGCTATATTTATTTAACTTGCTACCGAAATGGGCAGGTCAGGTTTCTTATCGGCAATATGCTCTACATCTGCTTTTCATCAATTCAACGAATATTTTGAAACGGCAGGACAGAGCATTCTGAGAGTTCTCTGCGTGTGGACGACCAGGTCAGGACCTAGTATTGTTTTTTACTGTCGTCTATGTCAATTCCAACCACGATATTGGAAATAATAATATCGTCTAGCAGGGTCAGCTTAGACGCATCATCGTATGCAGATCACGTCTCAAAGGAAAAAGAATTCTAGGATGCACAATCATTACGTCTCAAAGGAAAAAGAATTCTAGGATGCACAATCTCCTAAAGAGTTCTTTCAAGGGCCTCACGTAAAACTCCGTCCTTTAGTGGCAATATGGAGTTGGTTAGATGTGACACGGCCCTGGCTACATCCACGCGTGTAGATAGTAAGGTGAAAAACTCTCTCAGAGTCGCTCCGGTCTCCGGAGAGTTTTCTTCGACTGCAAGCTTTCCACAGTCTATGATCAGTTAACTAAGAAAGCTTTAGACTCTCTGCTATTAAAATTCTCTTCCATATAGTCGGATTCAGCAGAGAAGAGTAGGACAGGCACTTCTGGGACAAATACATCCAAGGGAAGTTCCTATAGAGGTTCCTATGCATCCTCCAGTTCTTATTCTAGAGACCGTCAGGGTAGCGACTCATATAGGGGCCGTAATTCCGGTCAGACATCCCTAGGTCGACGGGGCAAGGTGCGGACCGTGAAGGACATGGCTTCTCCTTCCGCAAGCCTCGCAGGACCAGGAGGTAATGGTTTTGACCTCTATCGTGTACTAGTGAGCGGAAGACTGTCGAGTTTCTCAATTATTTGGGAATAGATTACGGACATCCCTTGGATTCAAGGGGTGATTTCGGAAGGACTAAATTGTTCCTCAAACAAAATCCTCTGTTAACTCGGAGTCCAAGATGGACTCAGCTTCTGCCAAGTCAGTAGGATAGAGGCTCGCTTCCATCAGAAGTCTAGTCTCTTCTGGAATGATCGCGATGGAGATCGTAGAAATCCAGGAATTTCCAGGTTTCTACAACCATCCTTTTCTGGTTCCAAACTCAGATGGCTCGTTCCGTTCACTCATTATTCGGAACTGGATAAACAAGCTGATCGTGGCTCCAAGTTTATATATGGAGTCCACCTGATCGGTCAGAGCGAGTATTCGGGTGTACGATTATGCTACATGCATAGATCTCAAGATGCGTACTTTCACGTCATGATACATCAGGCGTCAGAAAGTATCTTCACTTCCTTATCATAGGAGTCGTATATCAGTTCCGAGCAATATGCTTCAGTCTGAAACCAGCCCCCTGTGCCTTCACTCAGGTAACGGAATCGGTAATGACTCATTTCCGAGCTTATTCGTCTGCGATAATGTCGGCCTACCTGGACGACATTCATACAGGTACGGCAATGAGTTAATGCTTCAGAACTATGTGCAGAATCTGCTTTTATTGCTCCGACGTTTCGGTTTCTTAAGTAAACGACGAGAAGTCGGATCTGGCATCATCCAAGTCATTCACCCACCGGGGGATGAGCTTCATAACGCACATTTTTTTCGTTCGTCTGCCGTTACCCAGAACGAAATTATTCAGTTGTTATGCTCACTATTGTCTTCGCTCAGACAAAGTCTCAGCGAGAGATCTTATGAGACTGATACGTTTAGGCGGAACTGCCGCGATTTTATTCCGATGGGGTGGTTACGCATTGGTCCTCTCCAAATTTCTTTAGTTCAGAATTGGAGGGTGAAGATTCTTTTGCTCGATACGGACATCTTCTTGTCAAATCAAGTGAATAAGAGAATTCAGACTTTGGCAAGTTTTCTGGGCTCAACTCAGGTAGTTCCACTGCAATTGCCGGATCCGAGTTTTACAGTCTTGATGGATGCCAGTAAAACAGGTTGGGTCGTTTCATTGAGCCCAATGGATTGAAGTGCCAGGGTCTTTTGACTCTGTAGTTCCTTATCAAGCACTCAAACATCAAGTATGATGTCATTTTGGCTTGCGCTATGTTATTGGATAACGTAATTCAGAATGTTCTTTTGCTAATTCTGTCCGACAACTCAACGGTATTAGCGTATTTTCGGAATTATGGAGGCACTCATTCCATCCTGTTATTCATGTTAACAGAATGAATCTTTTGGTTGCTACTAGAACATCAAGTTCTTCTATCGGTCTGTCATATTCCGGGTCGTCTGAACGTATTAGTGGACTCCCTTCGTGGAGGGGCCGTTTGTTGCTGCCAGTATCGGCTTTCAACAAATGAGTTTTCAATCAGATTTCAACCAAGGCGAGCAGCAAATGATCGACTTATTCACGACGCATCTCAACAATCAGTTGCAGACGTATGTGTCATTATGTTTGGATCTTTGAGCGTTTGCAGTAAACACTCTATCGATCTTGTCAGACGGAATAATAAGATATGCATATCTTCCAGCGCAGACGGGGATGGCTCTCCCATGAGTTGGGAACTCATACCTCCCCGCTGAGTACATAACGCTTACCAGGCACTGGTTGTAAGAATGACTTTTGGCGGCAATTTCGAGACCTCCTTGACACTGCGCATGCGCAGTGGAGTAAAAGTATGGAGGACCATATAGGACAAGTAATTTTCGGTTTTAGATGCAAATTTGGGGGATTGGGGGGTACAATTTGCATTTGGCCCTAAATATTTTAGAGTTAGCACCAGCTAAGTCTGGGTCATTGGTAAGTATAAAAAATATATAAATTACTATAAATTTTTTTAACTTTTATGTCAAAACCTAACTTAGTTATTGAAAGACTTGTCATGTTCTGTAGTTATACAAATGTTCCATAAAATGTAAATGATGACTGGTGTGTACCTTATTCTTTCATTAATTCTTAACCTGTTGAGTATTTTCTAGATATTTTTCATCAATTTTAGTCATGGCTGCTGCACAGCAGCCATGACAACACTTGATGAAAAATTCATAAAAGTTTAACTAACAAATTATTGGTGAAAATTGAACTCACAAATTATTGTTGAAAACATCCATTCAATTTACAGGGGTGAAATTAGATTAAATGTGCCTAAATTATACTTATTTCAGTAGCAGGAGAAATACTGTTTTGGGCTGGAATATCTGCCAGCAGCATGCAAGGTGTTGCACTAAAAACATTTTTTTCAGATTAACCCATTATCAAAAATGTTGTCAAATCCATCCATCCAATGCTATATGCAAAAAAATGCTTTTCAAATCTCATTTTTTTTATAAATTTTTTCTTTGAAAGCACAATTTATGACCTCTCAATGGAATGAGCTTTCCTAAATTCTGGTGATGAATTTAGGATTTATGTGATTAAATCTCCTTTGATAGATCTCAGGAAGCTCTTCCAAACAAGATATAATAGATTAAATGCCAATATTTGCTGCACTGAAGTCAAATATCTCAATAAAGATTGGGGAATTCACAGGTTATCAGGGGGATTCCATATAAATTACCAGATTTTTTGTCAGTTAACAGGAGTTTATTGTCTGCCCTATGTGCAAATAACATGTCAAATTTGTTCTGAAGGTATGGCAAATGGTTTTATGTTTGAAAGTTATATGCAAATATCAGGATTATTTAGTTGAGCCCTCACCAAAAGTGCAGGATATCAAAAGTTATTATTTTAATTATTTTTTTTTTTAAATTTAAAAAAACATTTCTGCAAACCCATATCATGTGACCCCTCATTGGAACAAGCTTGTTCCAATGAGGGGTTCCTTGATAGGGTTTTATTGAATTTTGTGAAAAAATTTTTTCGACTGCTTAAATTGGAAATTATGTGGATGGATGCATCCAATTTATTTGGTAAAGAGTCAGGAGCTATCCAGATTATATTATACTGGCTCTGTAAACCCCAGTAATCCTCTAATCTATGATTTCTTAAGCCACACTCTGTTGACATTTTCCCCCTATCAAGATAGTCACAGCAGCCATGTGTTGACTTTGTAAGAAATTCAAGAAAAATACTAAGCAGGTTAAGACTTAACACCATGGCAGATACACACTTTTGAGATGTTGGAAGGATCAACCTCACATTTTTAGTTTTTGTTTATTATTAGGTTAGATGGCAGAAGGATGATCTTGACAATAATTTAAATTTCTGTTCAGTTTCATCCGATGGAAGGGTGGTGTCATGGACGTTAGTAAAGGTAAGTGTCTTAGTATACATGAAGCTGTTTAAATGATTATTTCCAATTTTAATATTCATTTATATCATTACATTTGGTGTTATTTCTGATCGATCCAAGTCCATACTTTTCTGACAATGATAATGTAATAGCTTGGTTCTCTAACTCACATATACTTAGTACAATATCTTTTTTTCAACATTGTCATCTGTTGGGTAACGAGCTGATCTTTTTATTAAATTGAGTAATGACTGTCCATTTCAAGAAAGGCTGGAGGTGTCGTTTATCATAAAATAATCTCTTCAACCAACATTATCGAAAATTAAATAAGTAGTGAAACTATTGGCTGTTTTGTCTTAGTTTTTCTTTTTTTTAACCATTTGAACCCGAGAGGCCTTTTTTCCGTTCCAGGGAAATGATACCTCATAAATTCATTAAGTAGAGTGGTTGCAAAACAAATGTGTGGGACAGACAATCAATATTTTCAATGTGGGCTGCACGTTGAAAATATTAATTGGTCTATCCCCTAAATAGTGAATATGGACTCTTCCAATTGCTGCCATTGAACTACCAGGGTTCAAAGGGTTAACATGTGTATCTGCTATGTCTGAAAATGGAGATTTCTTGATGAAAGAGTTAACCAATTACTTATTAATCATAATAATTTATTCCCAAAAAGTTAATGTTTCATTTTTTTGCCTTCAAAGTATGGCTAAGGTCTCTCCTTGGAAAGAGACTGATGAGCTTATGATGAGGGATGATATTCTATGTGTTTTAAGCAACAATTAAAGAAATAGCAAAATTTGGATGGTGACTTTTGTGTTTTTGGTTGTATATTTTTGATAAAATGTTAACTTTAATATTTAATTAACTAAAAAAAGTTCTTTGTTCAAAAGAGATATTTTATTACAATTTGAATTTCTGTTTACACACTCTATTCAGTTTGAAGAAATCAGTACTCAGAATGAAACTCAAACTCTAAACTCAGGAAACTACTAAAGCATATTGTTCATTGATAAACTTCCCCCATTTTAGGTGATCTTTGAGAGGTAATTTACCACTGGCTAAGTTGAAAGAAGAAGCTACTACTGATTTTTATAAATATAAGACAAAATACCCTCATTGTAATCTTGTTTCTTTCCTTTTTCAGAATGAACTTGTGTATCAGGATGTGATTGCTTTGACATCGGTAGTCACAGATGGACCTGGAGATACAAAACTAACTACTGTTGGTATGTATTTGTATGTTCTGTGTGTTACAATTGATCTATTATTGACCCTTTACCAAAATTTTGTTAACTGATAATTTCCAGTTATTGCACTGGAATGATTAGCTTGTTCCAGTTTGTGTGTGTGTGGGGAGGGGGGAGGTTCATAAGCTGTGTTCAACCCTTTACCTAGCTTAATGGCCCAAACTGTTTAGTGCTAGTCACAAAAAACGCATGTAATTTTTATAAAAATGAAAAGTTTTTGTTATCGAAGAAATTATTTTGCAAGTGTCATCTCCCGTTCATGTTGGATAAAAGGTAAAAAATACTAAAATTTGAATGCTAAGTTTTGTGAATAGTATTGGCCGGATATGGCTATCACATTATGCAACAGGTTCATCAACTTTTAGTCTTTCAGGGATGTTAGCTTTCTAGACTTTATTGTATTTCCTGCTTTCAGTTTTGTTTGGAGTTCTGTTTCTCAGTCATCTTTTTCGTAAAATTATTAATTGGCATTGTATTTCGGCCATATTCTAAGCATACAATGTATTCTGTATTCTGAACATATTGTTAGAGCCTGATGCATATATGTGCAAAATAATGTCTTCAATTTTTGTTTTACACTTTAGTAATTCTACACTTCAGTAATTCAAATATGTGCAAAATAATGTCTTCAATTTTTGTTTTACACTTCATTAATTCTATTGTACCTAATAATGATGATATGGCCATCACTGATATACAACCTGGATTGAAAGAAATTTAATTTCTTATGGTCTTGGTTGAAAAGAAGACATCACTAATATTTGTTGGAGCATATTAAATTAAATAATATTGCAGGTAAAGTTATGAATATTTGAGTATTTTTACAATGAAAATGTAAAGTAGGGAGTTGCCAGAAACAGGGCCCTACAGAAATTGAAGGAAGTTTTTTGTTTTCTGTCCTTTTTTCTCTCTTACGCTCCTGGTCTTTCCAATAAAGACATATCTGCAGCAACATTTGTTTTTGTATATATGTGAATGATCATTTAAAATTTAATTCACAAATAAGGAAAGAGTTGTTTCCTCTGCTTCTAAACCTACGTTTTTAGTTCATTCGAATGATGCAATTTTCGCAGAAAGTCAGCAAGGCAATTATGTCTTTGAGAAAAAATTTATTTTCAATTTTATACTGTCTGAAGTATTAGGAACTCAAAACCATATCATTATGTTAAAAGTTATTGTGATGAATTGAACATAATATGGTCTGAAGTTTGAGGCTTGAAGTTTATGTTCAACGAAGATGTGGAGTGTCGAGGTTGAATATACCCTCTGAGCTGCAAACTTCAGACCATGTTAGCATCATTTCATCACAATAACGTTTATACTCCAATAAGACCCTACCCATAGCACAAAACCCACTTTGTGAATGAACAGGACAACTTTTAACAATAACAATTTTAGAAAATGAGCCTCTTGTGTACCCCATGACATCACTGGACAAATAATCAATAAATAAGTGACTGAAATAATAATTAATTGACTGATAGACCAGTGATGTAAAATGGTAACATATGCTACTGAAGATGTAAACATAGATAAAACTATGTGAGTTCTCGTCCAATCCAGGGGCGAGAATTTTAATCTTGCTGAAACATAATGTTTGTGTTTTATTTCAATTCAGGTTGTGGTACATCATTTGACTTCCATAAGAAAACTGACTATATGTTTTTAGTTGGTACTGAAGAAGGAAAAGTTCACACATGTTCTAAGTATTACAGCAGTCAATTCTTTGATTCTATTGATGCTCATAACATGGCTGTTTATCAAGTGTGCTGGAATGCATATCACCCAAATATTTACATGACATGCAGTGCCGATTGGACTGTAAAACTTTGGGAATGTGGCACAAGGACTGCGGGACGAGAAGGTTGTGAAACTGTGACAAAGTAAGTAATATGATGGCAATAAACTTGTTTTTTTTCGTCTTGTGGAATCCCATTAACTGGATATCTCTTAATTGAATAACTCTGTTAATTGCATATTACTTCCTGATACAAAACCTTTCTCCATACCTTCAGTACAAACATGTTAATTTCATAAAGGTTATTATGAGTAAAATCTTGTTAACTGAATAAAACAATTTGCAATTTCTTTAAAAAATTACCTTGGCAACCAGTGTATTCCCCTTGTTATACACCCTGCAACGAGTTGGGGGTGGGGGAGGGTATACTGGAATCACCTTCTGCAGACATAATTTTATCAAGAGATTTTCTCATCTGCTCAAAAACTTTGTATGAATGTTCACCACCATGGGAACCTGTGCACCTGCAATTATAGTTTCGGTCAGATTATTTTTGCCAGAATTATGCCCCTTTTCGCCTTGAAAAAGCAGGCCTAGAATTTTGTCTGGAGATTTTCTCCGATGTTTGTGTGTCGATTCCTATGGAACTTGGTATGGATGTTTATTACCATAGTAACCTGTGCACCTGTGATTATAGTTTTTATCAGACTTTTTTGACAGTTATGCCCCTTTTCATCTTAGAATGCCCTGATTTTGTGCGGAGATTTTCTCAGATGTTTATGGGTCAATTCCTTTGAATTTAACTTTTTTTTACCAGGGTTGTGCCACTTTTGATCTGAGAATAATCTGGGGCAGTCACACCTCTAGTTTTATTTTTAACCTATTTGGGCTCAGTACATTCAATATGAGTATTTAATCTATTATTATATCTTGTTTGACAGAGCTCCATGATCTCTGTCAAACAAGATAGAATTGGATAAATATTCAGTTTATCTGTAGAATACAGAAGGAAAATGTCAAAATTGCTGTTAATTGAATGAATACCCCTGTTGATTGAATATTTTTCACTGATAAACTGGTTATTCCATAAACAGGGTTCACTGAACTTGAAGTTCCATATTTGCCAGCAATTTGAAAACTTGACTCATAAATATGTTTTCAGGACTTTAATACTTTAGAATGTATTTTTTTGTCTCTTAGAACCCAGGGCATTTTTATTTTAGATTTCACATTTTCCCAGCATACCAGACTCGTGGCTAAGGTATGCTTTTAGTCATGTCTTGGTTGGCTTTAGAGCAGCCAGGACTTGTGTTGAAATCACTGCAAAAGGAATTAGACTTTTGTTTGTTATAGTGAAAGATGACTGCATTATGAAGCATCTGGTTATAAGGCAATGTAAATTGCCCTATCTGTTGACTATGAAAAATTAAATTATATCGACTCTGGGGTGAAGATAGGTAACACCTGCAGTACTTTAGCATTGAAGATGGTGCCTTGTTGCACTCAAAGGATGATATCTGCACAATGGATTCCAGAGACCACACTGTTTTGTCTTCAGTGTTTTAGTTGGCCATTTCATTCAAATGAACATTGTTGAGTATCTATGAAAAAATGTTTTTCCAAAATGGCTCATAGTCCCCTTACTGGAATAACCTTGCTGAGGTTCTCCCAATTCTGTGATGGCAATCTCTAATTTTGAAAAAAGTAAAATTTTCTAGCAAGCCTGAAAATAAGCAATCTGTCATATGCAGAAAGAGGTCCCCAGAGGGTGAATTTGTTGATGCTGACCCATACAGTGTGCTAGAATCCCACAATTTATCCTCAAGATACCTCTTTCTGTTCAGGCCTGAGGCCTTCATTCAGACAGAGGTTCACAGAGGGTAAATTTGGTAATGCTACCCTGCTATGCACCTTCTGAGGACTTCATTCTGCAGATGACAGTCTGCTTATTTGCAGGCTTGTTTTCCAGTCATTATTGAAAAAAAACATTTTTCTTGTGTAAGCAAGCCAGAAAATAAGCAGACTGTCATCTGCAAAATGAGGTCCCCAGAGGGTGAATTTAGTGATGCTCCCCTGCACAGCAGGGTAGCATCACTAAATTTACTCGCTGTGAACCTAAGTCTGAATCAGGGTCTCAAAACTAAACAGAAAGAGGTACCCGGAGGATAAATTGCTCCTCTGTATGGGATAGCATCATCAAATTCACCCTCTGGGGACCTCATTTTGCAAATGTCAGACTGCTTATTTTCAGGCTTGTGTGTAAGGGAAAGTTTGAATGAAAACACTATTCTTTCATTTTCAGAAAACCATTATTTACATTTGATCTGAACAATTCTGTTGGGGATGTTGCATGGGCTCCATATTCATCAACTGCATTTGCAGCAGTTACAGCTGATGGAAAGGTAATACAGTTATACTGCTAATTGATTCTCTGTGTGCAGTCATGGTGTAGTACCATGTTTATTTGACTGACTTGGAATCATGATGAAACACTCTGATATTGACTTTTTTGTTAACCTTTCAAGCAATGTACATTATTGTATGTGGAGATTTAGTAACATTATTTATCATTCAAGCAATGCCTTCTGATAAACTGGACGCACTAACCCAGTGGCTAATGTGGGGGTGGGAAATAAATAGAGGGTATCTACTCTGTTTTAGAGAATATCGTGAATTATCTCAAGAGTGGACCTGAAAGTTTTATTTTTCACGAGCACTTGCGTGAGTGAAAAATAATACTATCAGGTCCACACGAATGAGATAATTTACGATGTTCACTAAAATAGCATAGATTTTCTTTTTATTGTATGCTGTGTGACATTTTACTGCGCAATATTCAGCCTAATCCGACTGCAAAAAGTTTCAAGACAATAACAAAAAGTTGCTGATAGTTCCTTCAAGGTGACGTTCAAGATGACGTCATACACCGCCGAAGCGTAACGTCATTTAGGAAGCTACTGAAAAAATTCATCATGTGGATCTGAAAATATAATATAAAATATAAAATACAAGCGCTCATGAAAAATAATACTTTCAGGTCCACTGTACTCCATACTCATGAGATCATGACTAAAATAGAGTAGATTTCTTTTTTATTATATGCTACGAGACATTTTATTGCACAATATTCAGCCCAATTTGACCCCCACATGCAACATACATTTCAAAACAACAACTGACATCTGTGCTTTAAAATCTCCATTTTTGTGTCGCCGCCTCACAAAGTGGGGAGAGACATATAGGGATTACTTTTGTCGTCTTGCGTCGTTGACGGCGTCGTCCGCATCACACTTTCTCTTATCCGCCACTTCTCTTTAACCTATGAATGAATTTTGATGAAACTTTCAGTGATTCTTTATCACATAATGGCATTGTGCACCTCCTATTTTATTTTTTGATCTGCTGTATTTTTTCCAGAATTATGCCCCTTTTCCACTTAGAATTCTGTCTGAAATATTAAAATATAGTGCAGGCGACACACGTCTTCCATGGAAGACTCACATCTAAGTTGAGGATGCCAGACACAAATTAATCAGGCCTGACAATAAGCAGTCTGACATTTTTAGAATGAGGTCCCCAGAGGATGAATTTGATGATGCTATCCCACACAGTGGGCCATTTTATCCTCTGGGTACCTCTTTCTGTTCAGTTTTGAGACCCTGATTCAGATTGAGGTTCACAGAGGTAAATTTAGTGATGCTACCCTGCTGTGCAGGGTAGCATCACTAAATTCACCCTCTGGGGACCTCATTTTGCAGATGACAGTCTGCTTATTTTCTGGCTTGAAATTAATGCAAGAATTTGTGGATCCAAGTCTGTTATTGGATGATAGAAGTGTTCAACGGTGGTTTTAGACGTTCAGGGCTGTAACTTTATAATTATTATAAAATTATTTTATGTTTCCCAATTTCGGGACATACGCCTGAAGTCATCATTGTTGATAATGATTATTTCACTGTTTTTCAGTATTCCTTCCCTATCCTTCCATGAACCTTTCCTGTTAAACTCCTAAGCTTTTTGGCTAATTTTTATAGAAATTTTTTGTTAAATTTCTTGGTAGTTTAACATGTTTTACAGAATATTTATTCTGTTTTTCCCCATGGTTACATCCTCACCTTAGGGGTGTTAGGTCATTTAGCCTTGCATCTTCTATCCCATGTATAAGTTTTTTTTCGTATGAAGCTTTGCATCTGGTAGCTTTTAAATTGGTTCCTGACTTTGGGCCCTTTTGGTGTGCCTGATGTCTTGTTTCCGTTTTTATCATTGACGTTGTTTACATTGACAATGTCCTCACATGTAGGTAGTATATTTTTCCAACTGTACCCTATGGCCCAGACTTAGCTGGAGCTAACTCCAAAATATTGAGGGCCAAACACAAAGTTTGCCCCCAATCCGCCAAAATCTGCATGCAAAACCGAAAATTAGAAGTCCTATCTGGCCCTCCATACATTTACTCTCCAGGAAGTAACCGGAATTGGTGCAAACATCATTCTTTGTTTGGCCCCTGTCAGATAACAGCAAACTGACTTCTGTGCTTTTAAATCTCAGTTTATAATGATGCCAGACACAAATCAATGGTTAATTTGGTGGATTTCGGAATCTTCCTTTCAAGACAGTCACTCCAAGTGGAGGTGAAGGCTCTCTTATTGAAGGGAATAAGTGAGGTCGTCGAGAATAGATTTCTGTTGCTTGCCACTTGGCGGTAGGTTATCAACCTCGCAAAGTGAATAAATGGCAGAAGATCAGTGGAGGAGAATGTTGTCTCGGCAGGCCTACGGCTATCAGCCTGAGCAAGCTCCCTTACTAGAATTCTTGTTAGACAAATCTTCCAAGAGAGGCTTTCCTTCTGGAGGTTACAGCTTTCCAATTAAAGAATAGCATTAGACATAGCCGAAATTATTCTCCAGGCTTTTATTATCATCTGCTTCTCGTCCTGAATACGGATGGATAGGGCTTAGATAGGCTAAGATATGCCTTGTCATAAGACAATTATGTCATTGTGGACACCATAGTAGCCTTCTGTACGATTACACTGGTCTCTTGGGTTAGGCTCTGTCCGCTGTCTTTAGGAATAAAACTGACAAAGTTACTGTGCTGTTCGGTTTATTTTTTCCCAGGTGTCATAGACTTGGGTCTTATTGTTACACCATAGTAGCCTAGCAATAATCCTGAGTGAGATTTTGTCAGCCTCAAAATAAGCTGTCTGACATTTGCAGAATGAGGTCCCCAGAGGGTGAATTTGATGATGCTATCCCACACAGTGGGCCAATTTATCCTCTGGGTACCTTTTTCTGTTTGGTTATGAGACCCTGATTCAGATTGAGGTTCTCAGAGGGTATCTCATTTTGCAGATGTCAGTCTGCTTATTTTCTGGCTTGGTGGCATAACTGAATTTATTATCTCTTGGGACTGCGGTCTCTTTGGGAATTCAGGACAGTTTATGTAGCGGCTCTTCATCCCCTTTTCTTGCGCGCTGATAATTGTAAGCCTCCATTAAGTGAGCCTTCAGGGTCGCAACTTACACCGATATATCTGTCTTCACGTAGATGAAGACTTATAAGTTATGGCTACCGTTGTAGTCTCCTTAGTGAGCTTCTAGAGCCTCAGTTATCAGCTTTTATTGCTCTTCACGTACAGGAAGACCTTAACCTTCTTCAGCCAGGCTGAGTTAGTTGTCCTTTCGGACATGATACTGTTTGTTAGAGGAGGTTATTCTCTTAAAACTGGTATGGTTTGGTGTGAGTTATTTGTTTATACAGTGTATTTGTTCTCACGCCCTTCTCTGCCCTTAGTGGCATTACGGAGTTAATCAGACATGAGAGAGCCTTTCGGTTCCTATACTATTTGATGACTAACAAAAATGATTCAAGTAATGTGGGTGAGAGGGGTTTGATATCATTTTGAATCCCCTCCCCAACCCCTCCCCCCCTTCCCACTGACAATGTGTTAAGAGGTGATAAATGGGCAAGACATAGTTTTCTTCCCGTAAGCCTCATGTACATGCATTTCATGACTTCTCGATTGACGGCTGGGTCATGTTCTGTGGCGACTTCATGGGCACATCCACTTCTTAGTTGGTTTGTTTCCTGTGATTGTTCGTCTATGTGTCATATACGGCATATGATTCATCATCAATAAATTGCAAGCTTTTGGGTACCTGTAAGGCTGTCTAGTCAGTTAACTGGTATTCAGATGATTACATGTGGGATTTCAGTGCTCACATGCATAATAAGTGTATTATTAGGCAGCCGCATTATTGTATGTTATGGCCCTTAGAAACAATGAATTATTTCGGGGGCGGTCCTTGACAAGTCTGTTAATCATAGCTCTTTCCATCTCTAAATCCAAGTTTCTATATTCGATACCAAATTGAATATAACTGCCTATACATTATCTTATGTTCACACGTGTTTGGGAGCATAGATATTGGTTAGAACACATCTGGGAGTGTTATTATTGGAATTTATTGTACACCTGAATCGATTTGCCTGTGGGTTATCTCGGAAGTATGTTTATTGTCCAGAGATCATCCACTGTGATTCTATTGGACATGTGTATGTTATATATTATATCACTGGTTTTCGACCTATCGATGTATGCCGATTCTGGTATACGTTGTGAGTGGGGGGTTTTAATTACCGGGATTTCCACTATAGCCTTAGCTTCTGAAGTGGTGTTAAGCACCAATTTATTAATATAATTAATATCTGGGTGTTCGTTTTATGAATATATATTGTTATTTGGTTCTGCTTTTACTGATTCCAAAGCACTCCCCTCTTTGTTTTTGAAGATTCCTTCAAAAAATGGGGGGGGGGGGGGGGGGGGGGGGGGGAGGAGTTTTCAAATTTCCTCCGGCTTGATAAGTGTGTAACTTGAGGGAAGCTGTTTTGTCTGAAGATTATATCCTGGATACAGCTTGTGTATTATTGTATATGGCGTATGTTTGTTGGGGTTAACCTCTCTCAAATACGCCGTCCTAATTTTCAGGGCTTAGTCCGGACTTGTCTTAAAAATTGGGAACTTGTTACATCCAATTAGCATAGTCATTAATGCTAAGTATTCTGAATTACCTGGATATGGCTCCTTAATTATGATATGTCCTTTCTCTGTTAGTGTATAGAGAGACATACATGTAATTCCTTTTCAAATTATTTTCCTTTCACCTTGGATTGCAAGCTTAGAAACTATGTTGGTCTGCTAATTCTGAAGTCCTAGGCCCTCCTCATTTTTACAATTCAGCTAAGTCTGGGCCATTGGTGTATAGTATAAAAATATGATAAATTTAAAGTAATTTGTATATTTTTTATACTCAACAGTGGCCAAGACGGAGATGGCCCTCCCATGAGTGGGTACTCATGCCTCCCCGCTGAATTATTATGTAGTACTCTCTTCTACAAAGAATGATGTTGGCGCCAATTCCGGTCACTTCCTGATGGCTGTACATACGCAGAGAGTAAATGTATGGAGGACCAGATAGGACTTTTAATTTTTGGTTTTGAAAGAAAATTTTGGGGATTTTGGAGTTCAAAATTTGTGTTTGGCCCTTGATAACTTTTGAGTTTGCACCAGCCAAGTCTGGGCCATTGATAAATATAAAAAATATACAAATTACTTTAAATTCATCATTTTTCTTCCAATATCAAGGCATTAAATGTCTGCAATCTGATGTCAACATACCAAACTTTCAAGCAACAAATATTTTTATACTGTACCAATGACCCAGACTTAGCTGGTGCTAACTCTAACAAAACCAGGGCCAAACACAAATTTTGCCCCCCAATCCCCAAAATTTGCATCCAAAACAAAAAGAAATCATGTCCTAAAGGACCTCCATACTATGCCTCTACTGCGCATGCGCAGTGACGCAGACGTCCTGAAATTGGCGCCAATTATCATTCTCTGTTTGGCCCTTCATCAGTCAACATCTCACTGATCTTTGTGCTTGTAAATCTCAGTTTAAAGGATGCCAGACACGTAATTTTTGGAGAAAATGTGATTCTAAGGAGGATAGAAGGAGGAGAGGAAAAAGAAGTGACAAAAAATAATCAGGGCTGTACTTAAAATTTTTTGATGAAATTATGTTACGTTGCCTATTTTCAAGGCATGGGCCTCTTGTTGTCATTCTTGCTAATTGTTGCACTGCTTATTCAGTGTTTCCTCTCCCCTAGCCTTCTAAAGTCCCCCCTTGCAATTCTCCCATGTTTTTGGCATATTTTTGAGAAATTTCATTTCTAAAATTTCCTGGGAGAGTTGCTTGGTTACAGAATGTTTTCTGTTATTTTCCCCATAGTTACGTTTTCACCCATGGGTGTATAACGTTTGTGTTCTGCATCTTCCATCTGATGTTCTACAGATTCTCCCCTGGGAGTCTCTGTTTTGCATCAGATAGAGTGTAATTGATGACTGATTCCGGGCCAGTTTTTTCAGTGCCTGGAGTCATGTTTTCTGGTGTTTTTACACTGTTTGTTTTCATTGGCAACAGCCTTTTTTGAGGGGGGCTGTTTGCCTTTGCTGTAGTTTATTTCACTATAAGATACATTTATATTATCCGAAAGTGTCTCATTAATTATTTAATATAAATTTAAAATTTTTGACCACACTTTGCCATCGGATCCATCGGGGCTCAACGTTACTTTTCAGCAACTTGGGCTTCGCTGAAAAAATATTTTTTCAAAATTATTTTGTTTTGCAATTGTTTTTTCATTTATTAATGGATCATGTTATTATGTATCTTTGTGTCAGGGGTTTTTGCGAGTAACTAGGACTTATTGTTGTTCTTTCACAATGAAGGGACGTTGTTCAAATTGTAATAGGAAGAAATCTTCCTCTGACTTTCATGATCATTGTATTATTTGTAGTCAGTGTTCTCGCATTAATCCCTGTCCTGTATGTGAACATTGGGATGAGAAACATTGGAAACGTGTGTCACGATATGTTGTTTCTGGAGAAAGAGCGATTCCGGCTCTTTCTCCGCAAGGTCACTCTACTCTCTCAGTTTCTATTTCAGAGGAACCAGAACAGGGTGATGTTTCCATGTTATCTTCTTCAAGTGTGTGTCCGTCGTCACAAATGAATTCAGAGCTAGCGGCAAAAGTGCTCATGGAGATTAGACAAATGTCGTCCGCTAGCTCGCCCGGTGTAGTGTCCATTCACCAAATGGTTCGGCAGCCGGGTTCGTCCGATGCGGTCCAAGAGGAAATTTTGGGTGATGCGAGCACTATAAACATAATAGATGCACACCCAGTGACGGCGGATAGTAAGCGAGAACGGAGCAAGCCTTTGAGTCCGGTTCCTAGCTCGTCCAGGTCCAGCCGGGCCGCGAGCGAGAGAGACCCCTCTCTCGTACAACAACATCTGGGACCAGATGTTGTGGTACAAAATGTGTCTTTAGCGGAGCATACGTCCGTCGCTCGGGACGCTCCGTTGTATAAGCAGTCCGCAGAGACTGTTAAGGCTTCCTCTTCTCGTCAGCGCACACGACCGCACCTTGGCTGCGTGACCGCCGATATATTACCAGCTTCGCCGATGAAGGATTCTTCGGCGACCAGGTCACACCATCCGGCAGCCAGGGATTCGAGACCGATGGACTCTGGCCGTTCGCATAGGAAAAGTATGCGGGAGCCATCTGATGCGGAGCTGCCCTCGGCGAAGCAGCAAAAGACTGCGCCTCCGCAGGTCTCGACGCCGGACATTCTTGTGCAGATAGCACAGCTTATCGCAGCATCCCAGCAGCCGACAGAAACGGTGTCGGATCGAGAATTATCCGACGGGGCTGGGTCGGTACGCTCCGCCGAAGCATCGGGGGCGGACGACCGGGAACATCATGAGGTCCGACCGGATGGTGAAAGGGATATGGATGACTTGGAGCTATCCCTTTCGGAACAACATAAAGCTGCTGTGGACTTCATCCGGCACTTTCTCCCTCAAGTTGTTCCGTCGGGCCAGACTGCTGCGCTTCCGGACAAGAGAATTATAGCGTCATTGGACTCTGAATTTTTTGAGCGGTTCAGGGACATCGCTCCCGAGTTTCCGTCGCAGTCCAATAATGTTGCAAGAACATTTGAATTATTGAACGACGCTATATTTAAACTTGCTTCCAGGACGGGGAAAGCAGGTTTCTTGTCCGCTAATACTCTCAACCTGCCTTTCATTAATGCAAGGAATAAATTCGATACGGCAGGACAGGGTATACCGAGAGTTCCTCTGCGTATGGACGACGAGGCGGAAGACTTAGAGCTATCATTACCGTCGTCAGCTTCTATTCCAACCGCGGTGTTGGAAACAGCTATTGCGTCTAACAGAGCCAATTTAGATGCCTTATCTTACGCAGATCACCTTACTAAGGCGTTATCACTGCGCCTTCAGGGGAAAGAGTTTCAGGATATACAATCCTCTTTAAGACTTCTTTCAAGGGCAGTAGCTTATTCCACGTGTAACTCCGCCCTTTCAGTGGCAAATCTGGAGTTGGTTAGACGTGACGCAGCCCTAGCTACATCCACACTAGTGGATTCTAAGGTGAAGAACTCTCTTAGAGTCGCTTCGGTCTCAGGAGAACTTCTCTTTGACGGGAAGCTTTCAGCTATTTATGATAAAATTAAAAAGAAAGCTAATGATTCTCTGTTGTTCAGATCTGCTCCTAAGAAGTCGGATACAGCAGACACGAATAAGACAGGCACTTCTGGGTCTAATGCGCCCAAGAGAGGTTCCTATAGAGGTTCCGGTGCGTCCTCTTGGTCTTATTTGAGAGACCGTCAGGATAGCGACTCTCGTTCGGGACGTCCTTCAGGCCGGGACAATCGGTCGGACGCCCCGAGGTCGACGAGGCGAGGTGCGGGTCGTGGAAGACGTGGTTTCTCCTACCGCAGGCCTCGCAGGTCCAGGAGGTGATGGCTTAAACCTCTATCGCGTTCCGGTTGGCGGAAGGTTGTCGAGCTTTTCACAAGAGTGGGCGTCGATTACGGACGACCCTTGGGTGAGAGGAGTGACTTCGGAAGGTCTAAAGATATCCTTCAAACGAAAGCCTCCATTAACTCGAAGTCCAAAGTGGACTCATCTTCCGTCAAATCCACAGAAAAGAGACGCTCTGTTATCAGATGTGCAGTCTCTTTTAATGAAGAACGCGGTAGAGGTCGTAGAAAACCAGGAATCTCCGGGATTTTACAGCCATCTGTTTCTGGTTCCGAAACCAGACGGCTCGTTCCGTCCAGTCATAGATTTGAGCTGGATAAACAAGCTGATCGTTGCTCCGAAGTTTTATATGGAGACGATTCGATCGGTCAGAGCGAGTATTCGGGTGAACGATTATGCAACGAGCATAGATCTCAAAGATGCGTACTTTCACGTCATGGTACATCCGACATTCCGAAAGTATCTACGCTTCGCAGTCCTAGGAGTGGTGTATCAATTCCGGGCGATGTGCTTCGGATTGAATCTAGCACCCTGGGCTTTCACTCGGGTAATGAACTCGGTAATGATCTACTTCCGAGCTCATTCGTCTGCGGTAACGTCGGCCTACCTGGACGACATTCTTCAGAGGTACGGCAACGAGTTAACGCTTCAGAACGATGTTCAGAATCTTCTTCTATTGCTCCGACGTCTCGGTTTTATAGTAAACGAGGAGAAGTCGGATCTGGTGCTGTCCAAGTCATTCACTCATCTGGGAATGAGCTTCGAGACGCACAACAATCTCGTTCGTCTGCCGTTAACCAGAGCGAAATTATTCAGTTGTTACGCTCGCTATTGTCTGCACGCAGACAAAGTCATGGCGAGAGAATTTATGAGACTGATAGGTTTGTGCGGAGCCGCCGCGGATCTCATTCCGATGGGGCGGTTACGCACACGTCCTCTTCAAATTTTCCTGACTCAGAATTGGAGTGTGAAAATTCATTCGCTCGATGTAGACGTTCTCTTGTCAGATCAAGTGAAACAAGAGATTCAGACTTGGGCAAACATTCAGTGGTTAACTCAAGGAGTTCCGCTGCAGTTGCCGGATCCGAGTTTTACCGTTATGACGGATGCCAGTCAAACAGGTTGGGGTGCATCATTAATCCCAACGGATTCGAGATGCCAGGGTCTTTGGGATCCACAATTCCTGTGCAAGCACATAAACATCAAGGAAATGATGTCAATTTGGCTTGCGTTACGTCACTGGATGGACATTATTCACGATGCTCATGTCCAAATCCTATCCGACAATACGACAGTAGTGGCGTATATACGGAATCAGGGAGGCACTCATTCAGTTCCGTTGTTCAATCTAACGGAAAGAATCCAACTGTTTGCGTTAGAACATCACGTTCTTCTTTCGGTCCGTCACATACCGGGTCGTCTGAATGTGCTAGCAGACTCCCTTTCACGAAAGGGTCGCTTGTTGCCGTCGGAGTGGACTCTCAACAAACAAGTATTCAATCAGATTTGCTACCAATGGGAACGGCCAATGATAGACTTATTTGCGACACATCTCAACAATCAGTTGCAGACGTATGTGTCTCCGTGTCCGGATCCAAGAGCATTTGCAGTAGACGCTCTGTCGATCCCTTGGGACGGAATGATAGGATATGCGTATCCTCCAGCGCCGTTAATTCAACAAGTATTGCTAAAGATAAAACAATCTCAATGCAAGATTCTGTTGGTAGCATCTCTGTCGCCACAGAGACCGGGGATAAATCTACTCAGGTGTCTGTTGTGGGACCTACCGCGGAAGCTTCCTCCACGGGAGGATCTTCTTTCGCAGGGAAAATCGCGCCAACTCCATCACAACCCGCAAGGTCTCAACCTTCACGTTTTTCCGTTGTGCGGTCCTTCTTGCATGGCAAGCACTTTACAGGACGAGCAGTGGACGCGATTTCTAACTGTAGGAGGACCTCCTCTTCGCTAAACTATGCGGCTAAGTGGAAGGTTTTTCGTCGTTGGTGTAGGGATCATTCTGTAGATATATTCGATCCCTCTATACCAGACATTGCAAACTTTCTAGTATACTTGTTTGACAAAATCAAACTGCAGCCTGTTACTATAAAGGGTTATAGATCTATGTTATCTGATACCTATGCACGTCATGATAGTTTACAAATTGGATCTAATGTCTCTTTATCGAAGTTGGTTAGAAACTTTTCGATAAATAGACCCAGAACTCTTAGATTAATTCCTAAGTGGAATTTAGCTTGGGTTCTCCTTAAATTGAAGGAAAAGCCATTTGAACCTCTTGGGACAGTAGATTTCAAATTCTTATCTTATAAGACAGCTTTTCTCTTAGCTTTCTCTTCTGCTAGAAGAGTCAGTGAGCTTCATGCACTATCGGTGGATGATTCTCATTATCGTAGTGTTGGGAACACTATCACCTTCACTACTAATGTGGGTTTTTTAGCTAAGAATGAGGCTCCTAATAAATATCCGGAACCTCTTGTTATTAAGGCTCTTCCGTCTTCAGACGGGCGTAGGCCTTTACTCTGTCCTGTTAGAGCACTATGTATCTATAAACAGAGATCTCAGTTTATCAGAAAGGGATGGAAACGTTTCTTTCTGTCTTTGATGCCTATTAGAAAGGACATTTCAGTCCATTCTATTGCTAGATGGATTCAGTTAACTATCCGTACTGCTTATGAAGATTTATCTTCTTCTCAGCAGTCTGTGCTTAAGATTTCTGCTCATGAAGTAAGAGCTCTTTCTACTTCCTGGGCTTATGCTAATAGTGTTGCTATTACAGATTTAATGAAGGCTGCTTATTGGTCTCAGCCATCCACATTTACGAATTTTTATCTCAGAAATATTGAGTCCATTTCTGGAGACCTGCATTGTTTAGGTCCGTTATCTGTTGCTCAGAATGTCGTCCACTAAACAGTTGCAACTATAGTTATGCAGGCTTTCTGTTCCGGCAGTGACTCCGTCCGGCTGCCCTCTTCGCTCTGGGCTATTTGACCCAGGGCAAGGGGAAGGGGGGGGGGGGGCGGGTGTTCCCTTAGGTCACCTGCTTTATAGTGAAAAGCAAGGGAATGCCTCCTCCAAGTCAGTATTTCTGAGTCGCTTCCGGGATGGTTTTAAAGTGTAATATTAATGTTTAAATTCATTCATGTCTTATTTTTAAAGTGTAGCTCGGTGTGAAGCATTTGTATATGTCAAGTGTCAAACGGGCTTTAATATACAATACTCGGACACTTTTAAATGACTATAAAGAGTCTCAATTCTCTGGACTACTTTATTTATTGGCTTGCTTTAAAAATAATTAGTATAAGGGTTATACTGGATGTTAATAGAGAACATGAATGTTATTGTGCTCAATTATTAAGGGTAGTGTATCTTTCTAATTTAATATTAAATAAGAAAGATACATGTAAAGCCTAATACTCCTTTTCTCCTTAAGGGGTTACCTCTTTACTATATAGTTGAGCTTATTGGATTTTCCTCTATGTCCTAGGCCCTCCAGCCTGTTTACTATTCAGCTAAGTCTGGGTCATTGGTACAGTATAAAAATGTTAAAAAATTTATAGTAATTTATATATTTTTTATACTTACCAATGACCCAGACGGGGATGACCCTCCCTGGAGTTGGGAACTCTTGCCTCCCCGCTGAGTACATAGCGCTGACCAGGCACTGCCAGTAAGAATGATAATTGGCGCCAATTTCGGGACGTCTGCGTCACTGCGCATGCGCAGTAGAGGCGTAGTATGGAGGTCCTTTAGGACATGATTTCTTTTTGTTTTGGATGCAAATTTTGGGGATTGGGGGGCAAAATTTGTGTTTGGCCCTGGTTTTGTTAGAGTTAGCACCAGCTAAGTCTGGGTCATTGGTAAGTATAAAAAATATATAAATTACTATAAATTTTTTAACTTTCCAATAATTTGATTGAGAATTTTACTATTTCAATCTAGTTTGACAAGAGTTCACTGAGCTGTGTCAAACAAGATTCAGTTGGTTAACTTTGTAATTGCATTATCGGAAAAAATATAGTTTGAAATTTTATTTTTCAATATCTGTGTCCAGAGGGTTAAATACCATTTACAACAAACTTTTGTGAGCCATGATTGAGGAAAAAGCAAGAAAAGTATAGCAGTTTGTCTTCAAAAGATTATTTACATGTAGAAGTTTTCTTTTATTCCTTGCAGGTTTATGTGTATGATTTGAGTGTCAACAAATATGAACCACTTTGTGAACAAATGGTTGCTCAGAAGAAAAAGACGAAGTTAACTCATATTGAATTTAATCCTGTTCGTCCAATAATTATTGTAGGAGATGACAGGTAAGACCATTTAAAAATGTGTGCTTGAGAAAAAGATTTTTCCTCCATTCTTTTGTCACCTCATTTATCATTTTGTTACACATTCGTTATCTCATTGCCTCGGTCATTCATCCATAAATTCTGTTGGCACAATTATTCTTAAATCTCATCAGGAAGTAGAGAGGGGCAGTATTAATTAAAATGTCAAGTTCGGTTTCGGAATCGTATTTTTAGAAGGATTTACCTCTGTATCGGTATGTTATTCGGAGTCAAAAACATGTACTCACACCAATAACAATATTGAATTGTATTTTTTGATATACTGCACAGCTGAAGATCCCCGTTTTACAGCAGACAAAGCCATCAAATTATCAGAATGTTGGAAGTAAAACTGGCACTAGCCATTGGTCATATTGATGTAACAAAAAAGCCGAGAGAAAATACCTTATGGGTATTTTCTTTCAGCTTTTTATACCGCCGTTCATATGAGCGGGCCGTATTATGGTATGGCAATGTCCAGACATGTTAACCTCCCAAAATTTTTTTCAGGGAGATTGAAGAAAATTTTCAGGGAGATGACATGATTTTCAGGGAGATTTTTTTTTTGCGCGTAGAAACCATGTGTGGATCAATTTTAAATACAAATATCCCCCCTCTCCCCCTCCCCTCCCCCCCAAACACACACACAGGCATAAGTATTTTATGCGCGTAGAAACCATGTGTGGATCAATTTTAAATACAAATTAATACCAAATATCCCCCTCCCCCTCCCCCCCCCCCCCCCCCCCCACACACACACACACACACAGGCATAAGTATTTCAGAACAATGAATCACTGGAGTCTTTGGTTAGAGTAATTATAACTTACATTTACAAGTGAGTGGGGTGGACTGGGTAGTTAGGTGGTATTGATTTGACCAGGCTGACCTATACCTGTATTTCCATCTCTGGACATTGATATAAACTTGTGTAGACATAACTGAAATATGGGTGTGATCAGACTTGATTAACTAAAAACTTCAAAAGTAGAACATAAAAATAAAGTTTAGAACATAAAATGATCAAATCACAGCTTGGCAAATTGGCAACCTGAGTTCTTTGTAATATGTTATGCAATCTGCATAAAAGAGAATTGATCTACTTCGTCAATATGATTTGGTATAAATTTTACTTGCTCCCGGGGAACCGTTTTCAGTCTGAACCCCAAACAGACCATTGATTACTATCTGGAACAAGGCTAATGAGAGATGAAGAAAGTTCAGTTCACATCTGAAAAAAATAGTGCATCCTCAAATGTGTTCTGTTTCGTAAGGGGAAAGGATTTTATTCAGAATATAAGTTTTCAGGGTTTACCGGGAAATGATGTTTATTTTATTGAGAGAATGAGTTATATATTCAATGTTGGTTTGCTTTATTACAGTAAAGAACCCCGATGATCATTAGATTTGAGTGTGTTTTCTTTCAGCAGGAAGAAAAATTAGAAATACATCAATATCTCTCCTGTTAAAAGAGTAGTCTCCCTTACGCAAGTCTGTTAAAATCTGAGAGTTCTGAAGCTTTTCACATGCCATGAACATCGTGAATGCTGTGTCATGCAATCAGGCGTGTAGCCGGGAATTCATTCAATTCATACTTCATAGTCATGAGGTGGATGGGCACCGGGCAATACCCGTGGGTGGGGATGGGGAATACACAGCACACTCACTCGATTTGTGTTTTGTGCAGTTCATCGGAAATCATCGACATTTCACGGTAGGCCAGTCAAGTGGACTGTTTGTTTTGGTGGTGTTTTTCTCTTCGATTTGAGATTTGGATAACAAATACAGTGAATAAATAATCTCGGTCAAAAGATATATTTCATTTTATTCCCAGAACATATATGTTTCATGCAATTAAACGCTGCTTATATCAGCGTGCAGTTGAATTACAGTGCGCGTAAGTTGCCCATTTTCGTTTCAAATTACCACCAATTTTTCTCAAATCTGACATGATTTTGTCTGGTATGTCGACTTTCCGGGAGATTTTGGCCCAAATTGACTCCCGTGCGGGAGGGCGGGAGGGTATAGCTAATTCTGGGAGACTCCCGGGCATTCCTGGAGAGTTAACATGTCTGGCAATGTCTGTCTGTCCATCCGTACATCCGTCCATCTGTTAGCTTTTGTTTGTCCATGCGATAACTTGAAAACAATACATCCAACAGATAATATTTTTTTATGGCTGATCAGTCATGACTAGAGGATGGTTCCTTTCGATAACCAGCATTCTGGCATATCCAGTATGTCTACCACGGCAGCCATCTTGGATTTTCAGGGACTTTTGATTGTCAACACGATAACTTGAAAACTATAGATCCAACAGATGCTGCTTTTTTATGGTTGATTAATCATGACTAGAGGATGGTTCCTTTTGATAACCAGCATTCTGGCATATCCAAGATAGCCACCATGGCAGCCATCTTGGATTTTTAGGGACTTTTGATTGTCCATTTGTTAATCCAACAGATACTGTCTTTTTATGGTTGATTAGTCATGACAAGAGGATGGTTCCTTTTAATAACCAGCATCATTATCTGTCCGTCCATCCATCCATCCATTTGTCTGTCTGTCTGTCCATCCGTCCATTAACTTTTGTTTGCCCATGTGATAACTTGAAAACAATACATCCAACAAATACTGTTTTGTCCTTGTAATAATCTAGAACACAATTACTGGAGAGCCCAACACCTGGTCTAGGAGCCGGTTTTATTGTAGACAAAATAAATACATGTATATAGATGTAAAGAGCATTTAAAATTGAACTGACTTATGAGAAGAAAAGCATTTGAATCAAAAATCCTTTCATTGAAAGAAAGCAGCCACCCAGGAAAAACCAGAGATAAAACATTTTAGAAAAGCTCTGGAAACCTGTCTCCGAAGCAAGTGCCACATCGATCTCGAGGATAGGTGCCGGATAACACCGTTTAAAAGTCAGTTTTTCAAAACGGGAAAACAAAAATGTAAAGACCTTGTATAGTCATTAACGTAAAAAAAAGGTACACATCACATTTGTGCGTTTATAAAACTTGTTGCTCACTGAGGTGTTGCAGCTAGAATGATCAACCCTTCAAAAAACCTGTGCTATCTCAACTCAAAAGCTTGCCTATTATTGGCCGAACTATAAACACTGCACTGCCATTGGACAACAGCGACACACCTCCAACTGGCAATATCAAAATACAATCTACTCTTTCAGAGAGCCAGATTAACCCTTTAACCTCAACAATTGTTAATGTCGAAACCACAAAACAATATTTGTCCGCTATTCTGTCGAACCACGGAAAAATACAATTTATGGTTGATTAGTCATGACTAGAAGATGGTTCCTTTCGATAACCAGCATTCTTGCATGTCCAATATGGCCACCATGGCAACCATCTGGGAGTTTTGGTGACTTTTGATTCTCCATGCAATAACTTGAAAACAATATATTCAACTTTAATGGGTCATAAGCCAGGATTGTACAATTATTTTTGAAGGAATTATTGACCTT
The DNA here is from genome assembly GCA_031216915.1 of Pictodentalium vernedei. NCBI lineage: Eukaryota > Metazoa > Mollusca > Scaphopoda > Dentaliida > Dentaliidae > Pictodentalium > Pictodentalium vernedei. Next base: position 154,986,253 of record CM062293.1, read on the forward strand.
TTGTTCAACTAAAAATTTCTTCACAAGCGCAATTTCTTCATAGGCAGTCGTATATTGATCCACCACCTGGCGGTGCACTTGTTACTTTAAATAACTGCTGGTGAGTGTTTTCAGAAATACACAGTCCATGGGCTCTTCTTGTTATGAATTTTGCCTAATGTTCTGTTGTTTGCCATTTCATTTACCAACTTATGTTGGGAATATTTTTTAATACAAAAATTTTGGTAAAATTGGTATTGGCTCGATACCAATTCCGAATGGTATTTATATTATACCATCCTTCTTTATCAGAAAAGTGAAAGATACATGGAAGGTAAGTTTCTAAAAAATTGGAAAATATACCTTCATAATTTTATTTTTTTCTTGAAACTCAGTATTTGGAAGCGAGTTAGCTCATTGAACCCTTATGTTAAGTTGGAGGACTCTAGAAAAGGCCATGACCTTCCTCCATCCATCATTTCATGCATTCATTCATCCCTCAGTCTGCAGTGATTTCTCTGAAACTTTTGGACATGCTTTTTGACCATTTCATCATGAGCAGGACACATCAGCACATGTACTCCTGCGGGGGCATTGTGAACTTAGGTATTAAGCATAATGGTGGTACTCATACCAATGTATACTCACTTGAGAAGTCTCTTGTGATCACTTGTTGAGTTGGAATGTCTGACACTTACATGCGGCTTGGTGTTTTTTCTCTAGATCAGTAGCATCCTTTGCATATAAAACTGTCTGACAATATAATCCTGGCTGCTAAAAGTGTAATTAAATATTGGAATTCATTACCTAGGGTACAAAAGAAGGTTTTACTGTATTGTGTTTGGAAAAAAGGGCTCAGCTAGTAACCCTTAACCTAAAACAACTTGTAGACAACACTTGAAAAAAGGTTGTATTGAATAACTAAAAACTCTGATTTTTTTCCTTGAAAGCATGACTAATGACCCCTTAATGAAACAAGCTTATTCCAGTGATTGGTAATTTATGTTTGGAGGAAAACATTGGAAAAAATATTAAAATTTGAATGGTGATTTTGATGATTGACCCTGACCGAATATTCCTATTATGTTAGGTAAATGATTAATAATGAACTGTTTGTAATTGATTTATATTGTCTTTTACAGGGGAAATGTAAATGCTTTAAAACTATCACCAAATTTAAGAAAAGTACCAAAGGTGAGTTAACTTTTGTTTTCTATTTTGTGGGTTTTTTTTTTCCTTGCTTTGTGATGACTTCATCTGGTCTGGAATCTCTCTGATCTGACTCCATTATTTGAAAACATAACTTAGGCACTTTATCATTTCCTGGCACCATGTTCTCTTTTAAAATATGATGTATGTGTCTTTAGGTATAGGTTTCATTTTCATTGATATCCTCTATTAAGATTCATTCTTTAGTGTACCCTTTACTCAATGTAATGGCAGAGGGCGCCGTGGTGTCATAGGAACCGGTTCTTGTCAGATCACCAAAGTTGAGCAACGTCAAGCACGGTTAGTAGTTGGATGGATGACCATTTTGTGACTGATTCACACTCCCATGTTGTGTCCTTGAGCAAGGCACTTAACCCTGCTTGCCTGCATGGGGACACAATAACGCTGTGTACTATGGCGTACTGCACATCGATGGTACTCATCTCTTCAACCAATCTAACCCTGCCTGTGGTGCGGTGCAGAGTTCAGAGTTATAATGTTGGAGAGCTGACAGCTGCTCGTCATTACTTGGTGGTTCTCTCTGGGTACCCTGGCTTCCGCACCCAAAAACACTCATTCCACGGTGATAACAAATGTACCCAAGAAATTGTGTCGGCTACTCCTTCAACATTGTACATGCTATATTGTTCAAACATTGCACACATGGTGATCACCATTTGACATTGTGCATGTGACAAGAGTAATTAACTCCATTGTGTATTTCCAGAGTTATGCCCCTTTTAGTACTTAAAACATTACAGTATTGTGTTGCCTTCTCCTTCAACATTTTACATGCTATATTGTTCAAACTTTGCACATCAGAATCCTCGCCATTTATAGCTGTTATGATCCTCAAAATATTCTTTTCCTTGGCACCACCTATCGTCAATCATTTTCAATGAACTTAACCTATCAATGAATGTACGCTACCATTGTACATGGCGAGGAGAATCTTCTGCACCTAAAAATTGTTTGCATTTCCATTCTGCATACTAAAATTTAACAAAAACAATATGAAGTGTGTGCACACAAGCATACAACTTCAACCCTTTACCCCAGACAGGGCACGGGAATGAGCAATGATTGGATGGGGGGGACAGACATAGTCAAGTCAACAACAATTTCAAACTTTTCCCCAGAGATACTTGTGCATGTTTCAGTTTTGACGGGTCTATGTTGCCCCACCAGGTGGTGCTCTTGTTAGTATTTGAGTTCCTTAATTTGTTTTTGAAGTAGTGAAAGTGCCCAAGAATGACTTCTGAACCATGCAGTTGCTTGAACTCTCTGTATGCTAATGTCAAAATACTGAAATTTAAAATACTGAAATTTCAATCAGAAAGTTTTTCACATAATGCAACTAGGAATTTAACCAGTTCAGTCTTGTTTGACAGAGTTTAATATGCTCTGCCAAACAAGATTGAACAGATTAAATTCCAAGTTGCATAATGGGGAAAAACTAGCAGGTTGAAGTTTTAAAATTTCATATTATTGTGCACAGGGTTAAGAACCATGTTGCAAATTAGTGGTTTTTTGGTTGCATGACGTTTTGTACTCGTGGTTGCATTGTTGGGAGGCTCTTTACTGGTTGAGAGCTAGATTATTTTTGGTGGTCTGAATTTGTTATTCAAAATTTGTTGTATTACAAATTATTGGAGAGTGCCCACAGGTACTCTCCAATAATTTGTAATAGAACAAATTTATATAAATAAAATAAAATTTGAAAATTGCATTCAACTGAGTATGTAGTATTTTCTGAAGCTAGCAAAACTGATGAAGGGCTTTGGCTGAAAGCTTTTTATAGAGCAATTTCTCTATTCAATACTCTGGTCTCTTTATCTGGACCTTATGGAACGGTGTAACAGAAATATTTGTGAACTACATATCCAAACCACCAGTACTATTGCATACAAAATTCTGTTGTTCATAAAAAATATATTTTCTTCAAATAGCTATTGAATAGCAAATTTCAGAGTTAGTTGATTTTCAGGAAATATGACAATGTTTTCATTGAATAAAAGAGACAGTAACTGCATTTCTTTCATCTCATTATATAACTCACGAGCTGGAATTCCCAAAATTGATTGATAAATTAGATTCATCCTCATTGCAAATTTGACATCTGGCAGCCCTTGCAGTTAGACTCGACATTCAGCTGTGCCGAGGTGAAAGTTGTAAAAAAAATGTGCGTTTACATTGAAATTGTTGACCCAAACATTCAGAATGTGCTGTGAAATGGACAATAATTGGTGCTGTCATCCATGCGACTAAACTGCTTGCAAAAGAAATACAAAAGTAGTAAACATCTACTTACTAAGGGTTATCACTTGAGAAAGGTAATGATATGATTCCCCCCCGCCCCACTTTGAATATTAAATCAGTAAACACGATAATAATAACACCTCTCAATTGACACATCCAGGTTGTTTTCTAAAGCATCATGACATTGGTATGTTCATAAAAATTGGAGCTGTTTGGTTATTAGCTCACCTGACTCAGTCAGGAGAGCTATAGTGATCACTCACCGCCTGTCGTCCGTGAACATGGTGTTTGCATCTTCTCCTCCCAAACCGCTGAACCAATTTAATTGATATTTGAGATAATAGTTTATGACATCGTAATTTATTTTGTTCAAATCAAGTTGCCTTGCCCCTGGGTAGGCCCACTTCCAAAAAGAATGCTTAAATCTTAAAAAATCTTCTTCTCATCAACCAGCAGTAGCAGAGACTTGATATTTGGTGTGCAGCTTCCTTTTGAAGTGTAGACTCAGAATTGTTCAAGAGAAGTTTGAGGAGCTATATTTGCCTTCGTTATGGGAGGGGCAAGAATTTTCGCCTGACCCAAAATTTTTATATTTTTATACTGTACCAATGACCCAGACTTAGCTGGTGCTAACTCTAACAAAACCAGGGCCAAACACAAATTTTGCCCCCCAATCCCCAAAATTTGCATCCAAAACCAAAAGAAATCATGTCCTATAGGACCTCCATACTTCGCCCCTACTGCGCATGCGCAGTGTCAAGGACGTTCCGAAATTGGCGCCAATTATCATTCTCTGTTTGGCCCTTCATCAGTCAACATCTCACTGATCTTTGTGCTTGTAAATCTCAGAAAAAGGAGTGACAAAAAATAATCAGGGCTGTACTTAAAATTTTTTATGAAATTATGTTAAGTTGCCTATTTTCGAGGCATGGGCCTCTTGTTGTCATTCTTGCTAAAAAGTTGCACTGCTTATTCAGTGTTTCCTCTCCCCTGGTCTTCTAAGTCCCCCCTTGCAATTCTCCCATGCTTTTGGCATATTTTTGAGAAAGTTCATTTCTAAAATTCTCTTGGGAGAGTTGCTTGGTTACAGAATGTTTTCTGTTATTTTCCCCATAGTTACGTTTTCACCCATGGGTGTATAAACGTTGTGTTCTGCATCTTCCATCTGATGTTCTGCAGATTCTCCCCTGGGAGTCTCTGTCTTGCATCAGATAGAGTGTAATTTTGATGACTGATTTCGGGCCAGTTTTTTCAGTGCCTGGGGTCATGTTTTCAGGTGTTTTACACTGTTTGTTTACATTGGCAACAGTCTCTTTTGAGGGGGGCTGTTTGCCTTTGGTGTAGTTTATCTCACTATAAGATACATTTTTACTATCCGTAAGTGTTGCATTAATTATTTAATATCAATTTAAAATTTTTGACCACACTTAGCCATCTGATCCATTGGGGCTCAACGTTACTTTTCAGAAACTTGGGCTTCGCTGAAAAAATATTTTTCAAAAATTATTTTGATTTGCAATTGTTTTTTCATTATTAATGGATCATGTTATTATGTACCTTTGTGTCAGGGGTTTGTGCGAGTAACTAGGACTTGTTGTTGACTTTTCACAATGAAAGGATATTGTTCAAATTGTAATAGGAAGAAATCTTCCTCTGACTTTCATGATCATTGTATTAATTGTAGTCAGTGTTCTCGCACTAATCCCTGTTCTATATGTCAATATTGGGATGACAAACATTGGAAACGTGTGTCACGGTATGTTGTTACTGGAGAAAGGGCTATGCCGGCTCTTTCTCCGCAAGGTCACTCTACTCTCTCAGTTTCTATTTCAGAGGAACAAGAACAGGGTGATGTTTCCATGTTATCTTCCGCAAGTGCGCCTCCGTCGTCACAAATGAATACAGAGCTAGCGGCAAAAGTGCTCATGGAGATTAAACAAATGTCGTCCGCTAGCTCGCTCGGTGTAGCGTCCATTCACCGAATGGTTCGGCAGCCGGGTTCGTCCTATGCGGTCCAGGAGGAAATGTTGGGTGATGCGAGTACTATAAACAGTCAACTTGCACACCCAGTGACGGCGGATAGTAGGCGAGATCGGAGGAACCCTTTGAGTCCGGTTCCTAGCACGTCCAGGTCCAGCCGGGCCGCGAGCGAGAGAGGCCCCTCTCTCATACAACAACATCTGGGACCAGATGTTGTAGTACAAAATGTGTCGCAAGCGGAGCATACGTCCGTCGCTCGGGACGCTCCGTTGTATAGGCAGTCCGCGGAGACTGCTCAGGCTTCTTCTTCTCGTCAGCGCACATGACCGCACCTTGGCTGCGTGACCGCTGATATTTTACCAGCTTCGCCGATCAGGGATTCTTCGGCGACCAGGTCACACCATCTGGCAGCCAGGGACATGAGGCCGATGGACTCCGGACGTTCGCATAGAAAAAGTATGCGGGAGCCATCAGATGCGGAGCTGCCCTCGGCGAAGCAGCGAAAGACTGCGCCTCCGCAGGCCTCGATGCCGGACGTACTTGTGCAGATAGCACAACTTATCGCAGCATCCCAGCAGCCGACAGAAACGGTGTCGGATCGGGAACTATCCGACGGCGCTCCGCCGAAGCATCGAGGGCGGACGACCGGGGGCATCATGAGGTTCCACCGTATGGTGAAAGGGATACGGATGACTTGGAGCTATCCCTTTCGGAACAACATAAAGCTGCCATGGACTTCATTCGGCACTTTCTCCCTCAAGTTGTTCCGTCGGGCCAGACTGCTGCGCTTCCTGACAAGAGGATTATAGCGTCATTTGACTCTGAATTTTTTGAGCGGTTCAGGGACATCGCTCCCGAGTTTCCGTCTCAGTCCAATAATGTTGCAAGAACATTTGAATTATTGAACGATGCTATATTTAAACTTGCTTCCAAAATGGGGAAAGCAGGTTTCTTGTCCGCCAATACTCTCAACCTGCCTTTCATTAATGCAAGGAATAAATTCGACACGGCAGGACAGGGTATTCCGAGAGTTCCTCTGCATATGGACAACGAGGTGGAAGACTTAGAGCTATCATTACCGTCGTCGGCGTCTATTCCAACCGCGGTGTTGGAAACAGCTATTTCGTCTAACAGAGCCAGTTTAGATGCCTTATCTTACGCAGATCACCTTACTAAGGCGTTATCACTGCGCCTTCAAGGGAAAGAATTTCAGGATATACAATCCTCTTTAAGACTTCTTTCAAGGGCAGTAGCTTATTCCACGTGTAACTCCGCCCTTTCAGTGGCAAACCTGGAGTTGGTTAGACGTGACGCAGCCCTAGCTACATCCACACTCGTGGATACTAAGGTGAAGAACTCTCTCAGAGTCGCTTCGGTCTCCGGAGAACTTCTCTTTGACGGCAAGCTTTCTGCTATTTATGATAAAATTACAAAGAAAGCTTCGGATTCTCTGTTGTTCAAATCTGCTTCTAAGAAGTCGGATACGGCAGACAAGAATAAGACAGGCACTTCTGGGTCTAATGCGCCCAAGAGAGGTTCCTATAGAGGTTCCGGTGCATCCTCTTGGTCTTATTCGAGAGACCGTCAAGGTAGCGACTCACGTTCAGGTCGTCCTTCGGGCCGGGACAACCGGTCGGACGCCCCGAGGTCGACGGGACGAGGTGCGGGTCATGGAGGACGTGGTTTCTCCTACCGCAGGCCTCGCAGGTCCAGGAGGTGATGGCTTAAACCTCTATCGCGTACCGGTTGGCGGAAGGTTGTCGAGCTTTTCACAAGAATGGGCGTCGATTACGGACGACCCTTGGGTGAGAGGAGTGACTTCGGAAGGTCTAAAGATATCCTTCAAACGAAAGCCTCCATTAACTCGCAGTCCAAAATGGACTCAACTTCCGTCAAATCCGCAGAAAAGAGACGCTCTATTATCAGAGGTGCAGTCTCTTTTAATGAAGAACGCGGTAGAGGTCGTAGAAAACCAGGAGACTCCGGGATTCTACAGCCATCTGTTTCTGGTTCCGAAACCAGACGGCTCGTTCCGTCCAGTCATAGATTTGAGCTGGATAAACAAGCTGATCGTCGCTCCGAAGTTTTATATGGAGACGATTCGGTCGGTCAGAGCGAGTATTCGGGTGAACGATTATGCAACAAGCATAGATCTCAAAGATGCGTACTTTCACGTCATGGTACATCCGACATTCAGAAAGTATCTACGCTTCGCAGTCCTAGGAGTGGTGTATCAATTCCGGGCGATGTGCTTCGGATTGAATCTAGCACCCTGGGCTTTCACTCGGGTAATGAACTCGGTAATGATCAATTTCCGAGCTCATTCGTCTGCGGTAACGCCGGCCTACCTGGACGACATTCTTCAGAGGTACGGCAACGAGTTAACGCTTCAGAACGATGTTCAGAATCTACTTCTATTGCTCCGACGTCTCGGTTTTATAGTAAACGAGGAGAAGTCGGATCTGGTGCCGTCCAAGTCATTCACACATCTGGGAATGAGCTTCGAGATGCACAACAATCTCGTTTGTCTGCCGTTAACCAGAGCAAAATTAGTCAGTTGTTACGCTCGCTATTGTCTGCACGCAGACAAAGTCACAGCGAGAGAATTTATGAGACTGATAGGTCTGTGCGGAGCCGCTGCGGATCTCATTCCGATGGGGCGGTTACGCACGCGTCCTCTCCAAATTTTCTTGACTCAGAATTGGAGTGTGAAAATTCATTCGCTCGACATAGACGTTCTCTTGTCAGATCAAGTGAAACAAGAGATTCAGACTTGGGCAAACATTCAGTGGTTAACTCGGGGAGTTCCGCTGCAGTTGCCGGATCCGAGTTTTACCATTATGACGGATGCCAGTCAAACAGGTTGGGGTGCATCATTGATCCCAACGGATTCGAGATGCCAGGGTCTTTGGGATCCGCAATTCCTGGGCAAGCACATAAACATCAAGGAAATGATGTCAATTTGGCTTGCATTACGTCATTGGATGGACATTATTCACAATGCTCATGTTCAAATCCTATCCGACAATACGACAGTAGTGGCGTATATACGGAATCAGGGAGGCACTCATTCAGTTCCGTTGTTCAATCTAACGGAAAGAATCCTTCTGTTTGCGCTAGAACATCAGGTTCTTCTTTCGGTCCGTCACATACCGGGTCGTCTGAATGTGCTAGCAGACTCCCTTTCACGAAAGGGTCGCTTGTTGCCGTCGGAGTGGATTCTCAACAAACAAGTATTCAATCAGATTTGCTACCAATGGGAACGGCCAATGATAGATTTATTTGCGACACATCTCAACAATCAGTTGCAGACGTATGTGTCTCCGTGTCCGGATCCAAGAGCATTTGCAGTAGATGCTCTGTCGATCTCTTGGGACGGAATGATAGGATATGCGTATCCTCCAGCGCCGTTAATTCAGCAAGTATTGCTAAAGATAAAACAATCTCAATGCAAGATTCTGTTGGTAGCATCTCTGTCTCCACAGAGACCGTGGATAAATCTACTCAGGTGTCTGTTGTGGGACCTACCGCGAAAGCTTCCTCCACGGGAGGATCTTCTTTCGCAGGGGAAATCGCGTCAACTCCATCACAACCCGCAAGGTCTCAACCTTCACGTTTTTCCATTGTGCGGTCCTTCTTGCATGGCAAGCACTTTACAGGACGAGCAGTGGACGCGATTTCTAACTGTAGGAGGACCTCCTCTTCGCTAAACTATGCGGCTAAGTGGAAGGTTTTTCGTCGGTGTAGGGATCATTCTGTAGATATTTTCGATCCCTCTATACCAGACATTGCAAACTTTCTAGTATACTTGTTTGACGAAATCAAACTGCAGCCTGTTACTATTAAGGGTTATAGGTCTATGTTATCTGATACCTATGCACATCATGATAGTTTACAAATTGGATCTAATGTCTCTTTACCTAAGTTGGTTAGAAACTTCTCGATAAATAGACCCAGAACTCTTAGGTTAATTCCTAAATGGAATTTAGTTTGGGTTCTTCTTAAATTGAAGGAAAAGCCATTTGAACCTCTTCGGACAGTAGATTTCAAATTCTTATCTTATAAGACAGCTTTTCTGTTAGCTTTCTCTTCTGCAAGAAGAGTCAGTGAGCTTCATGCACTGTCGGTGGATGATTCTCACTATCGTAGTGTCGGGAACACTATCACCTTCACTACTAATGTGGGTTTTTTAGCTAAGAATCAGGCTCCTAATAAATATCCGGAACCTATTGTCATTAAGGCTCTTCCGTCTTCAGACGGGCGTAGGCCTTTACTCTGTCCTGTTAGAGCGTTACGTATCTATAAACAGAGATCTCAGTTTATCAGAAAGGGACGAAAACGTTTCTTTCTGTCTTTGATGCCTAATAGAAGGGACATTTCAGTCCATTCTATTGCTAGATGGATTCAATTAACTATCCGTACTGCTTATGAGAGTTTATCTTCTTCTCAGCAGTCTGCGCTTAAGATTTCCGCTCATGAAGTAAGAGCTCTTGCTACTTCTTGGGCTTACGCTAATAGTATTGCTATTACAGATTTAATGAAGGCTGCTTATTGGTCTCAGCCATCCACATTCACGAATTTTTATCTCAGAAATATTGAGTCCATTTCTGGAGACCTGCATTGTTTAGGTCGTTATCTGTTGCTCAGAATGTCGTCCACTAAACAGTTGCAACTATAGTTATGCAGGCTTTCTGTTCTGGCAGTGACTCTGTCCGGCTGCCCTCTTTGCTCTGGGCTATTTGACCCAGGGCAAGGGGGTGGGGGGGGGGGGGGGAGGGTGTTCCCTTAGGTCACCTGCTTTATAGTGAAAAGCAAGGGAATGCCTCCTCCAATTCAGTATTTCTGAGTCGCTTCCGGGATGGTTTTAAAGTGTAATATTAATGTTAAAATTCATTCATGTCATATTTTTAAAGTGTAGCTCGGTGTGAAGCATTTGTATATGTCAAGTGTCAAACGGGCGTTAATATATAATCCTCGGACACTTTTAAAAGATTATAAAGAGTCTCAATTCTCGGGACTAACTTTATTTATTGGCTTACTTTAAAAATAATTAGTTTAAAGGGTTATACTGGATGTTAATAGAGAACATGAATGTTATTGTGCTCAATTATGAAGGGTATTGTATCTTTCTAATTTAACATTAAATAAGAAAGATACATGTAAAGCCTAATACTCCTTTTCTCCTTAAGGGGTTGCCTCTATATTATATAGTTGAGCTTATTGGATTTTCCTCTATGTCCTAGGCCCTCCAGCCTTTTTACTATTCAGCTAAGTCTGGGTCATTGGTACAGTATAAAAATGGTAAAAAATTTATAGTAATTTATATATTTTTTATACTTACCAATGACCCAGACGGGGATGGCCCTCCCAGGAGTTGGGAACTCTTGCCTCCCCGCTGAGTACATAGCGCTGACCAGGCACTGCCAGTAAGAATGATAATTGGCGCCAATTTCGGAACGTCCTTGACACTGCGCATGCGCAGTAGGGGCGAAGTATGGAGGTCCTATAGGACATGATTTCTTTTGGTTTTGGATGCAAATTTTGGGGATTGGGGGGCAAAATTTGTGTTTGGCCCTGGTTTTGTTAGAGTTAGCACCAGCTACGTCTGGGTCATTGGTAAGTATAAAAAATATATAAATTACTATAAATTTTTTAACTTTCCAAACTGAGAGGCAGATTTGAACCAAATTTGATATGGGGGCTTATTGGATCATAAGTACTTAATTTATGCCCAAATTTTTTTTCCCGTCGCCCCATGGGAACCACAGGAGCTAAAAATAGAAAAAAATTAAAATCCCCTTATCTCCAAAACTACACGGCACTGAGAATTCTTATTTGTTGTGAATCTTCTTTAGGACCAACAGAATGGAATGGTAAAAACAAAATTGCTATCAGTTTTATCATGGGCTAATTTTTGGGGACTTTGAAAAAGTGCTGAGTCAGCATTTTTTAACACTTTGGGTAATGGGAAAAACATTTAAGATTACTTTTCTCCCAAACCACTGCTCCAAAAGCTTTCAAATTTCACATATAACATCTTTGGAAGATTGTTTCAAAGATTAATTGAAATCAACTCCCTGGGTCCATATTTGGGAGCCCAAATGTTTAAATTAGTGCAGTATGAGGAATATTCTTTAAAAATCTTCATCAGATCTACCAATCAGAATCTTTTGATATTTGGTATGCAGCATGCTTAGGGGGTTGTGATTCAAGTTTGTTCAAGCCAAGTCCCTGGGTTCATATCTGGGCTCACTGTGGGAGCTCAAATTGTAACTTAGTTCAAAATGAGGAATTTTCTTTAAAAATCGTCATCTTCAGATCCAGCAGTCCGAATGTTTTGATATTTGGTATGCAGCATCCTGAGGGGGTGAGATTCAAGTTTGTTAAAGCCAGGTCCCTGGGTTCATATTTGGGCTCCCTGTGGGAGAATTTGGATAAATATGCTAACAATTATACTTATTTCACAGGCAACTATTCATTGTCCTGGTCAAGAATATCCACCATCAGCATGCAAGGAGTTAAAGGCTTGTAATAGAAACCAGCCACAACTTGATTTTATGAGAAATTCAAGAAAATACTTAGCAGGACATGGGGCATCTTCGTTTGAGTGATACATGAAAATGGGCTGAATACTGAAATAAGCCAGATTTTGAATCCTTGAAAATTCCTCTCAAGTCCATATTTTTCACTGACAAACTTAGAATTAAGTTTCCAGGGTTCTCCTGGAATAGTATCAGATGATATGATTTGATTACTTTTCAATAAAAATATTTTTTTTATATTGCAGGAGAAAAAGGGACAGCCACCTATGGATGAATGTGCAAGATTGGATTATGAAATTGCAAAACTCGAGAAACTGTTAGCTATGGTTAGAGAACCAGTAGAATCAAGTAACAGCTGAATATTGGGCGTTTAGTGAATTTCCTTTAAGAAATGATGAACTGGAAAGAAATTTGTTTCATCAGTGCCAGGAGAACAAGAGAAAATATATTCCAAAACTTTTCCTCAGCAACACTCTCAAACTGATTATTGATAAGCATGCATATAAATATTTGAATAAATTCTGTTGGTATAACATATTCTTAAATACACAGAATGAAATTATGCATTAGCAGTGAAGATACCAAAAAGCTTCTTTTTCCTTTAAAACAAGATATTGACAATTTCAAGATGTGCTGTGAGAGATCAAAGAAAATAAGAGAAAACCCAGTCAGTCATCTTGGATTTTTTGTTATGTTATCTTTGTTAGTCCTATCATTGTTTAAAAGAATATTCCTGTTAATTACATAATATTTTTACAACTTCAAACTACCTATCATACATTGTCATTTTAAGGTAAAAAGCATTCATGATTATACAAATGAATGCGGAGGGGGTAGATAGAAATCCTAATATCTGTGTGTCCATTCATCTCTGCCGTTTAGCATGTCCATCAATCTGTCCAGTCACAGTTCCTTGACAGTGTATTTCCTCATACATTTTCAATGAATTTTGACAAAAACTTGATACAAATTAACAGCAGATAGGGTCATTGGTGTGCATGGAGTTAACTAGGTCCAACCATTTTTCCATGACAGGCCTGTCGATTTGAGGCGAACGGCAGTTTGGGTTGCGTGGAGGTTACCTAAAATGAAAAACAGGTGAACAAAAAACAGGTAGTGCCAAACTGTCGCCGAGGTTCACGAAATTTTCGCCAGGTTGAATGATCTAGTTTGAATGAATGGTGGAATGATGTTCAGCATCAACCAATCATCAGTTGCATAGATGTTTGCACCTTCCTGAAGTATAGCTGTTCTGTTGGCCAATTATTGGCCAACAGAGCAGCTATACTTCAGGCAGATACAAACACCTATGCTGATGATTGGTTGATGCTCAACATCATTTTTAACTGTTGTTCATCTGAAGATACAGGTATAAAATCACGAAATGGCAATAATTCATGTCTTCGCCACAAAAAGTGATTATGGAGGATGCGATACTCTTCTGCAGCATGCTAGCCCATTCCAAGATTAGACTATAATTACAACTAATTTGTATCTGAATTGCTGCAACACAACCTCATTATTGTTCCTAAGGATTCATCTCTATTCATCAGGATATTGCCCATAGGTGCAAGAACTTGGATATGATACAAGAGTTCATATATTAGTATAGTTACGATACAATGTATAATTAAGTTAGCTAATGGGTTATCTGAATCAAGTACAGGGGAACGAACGATAGGTTACCAAAGCTCAGACTAGGTGAACGATAAATGGGTTACACAAAATTCTGAAAACAGCAGGCCTGCATGAGTTATTGCCCTTGAACTTAGTTTGAGACCATATCATCTCAATTTGTCTTGTTCTGTCAACTGAGGAACTATTTTCTCTGTTGTGTTTATTCTAATTTTTCTGGGGGGGGGGGGGGGGGAGTATTTGACGGTCTTCTTATTCATCTAGCATCTATTGTTCTAGAGAGAATTGTGAGAATCTCCTACATCAATCATTTGCTTACTGACGACTGTCCACTTCTCATTGATAGTACCTTACATAGTCAAGAAATCTGTCGGGTGAATCAGGATGAATGAGAAATTAACCCTGTCTATGGTGAATACTTTTCAAATAAAACAAATAATGCATATTATTAAAATTTAATAAAACCTTGTTACATGTGAAACAAGAGTCCAAATACACTAAAAGTCCTATTTTACAGTCTTTTAACTGCCTGAGGGCTAGATTGTTTTTGGTGGGAAATTTGTTTTATTATAAATTATTGGAGAGTGCCCACAGGCACTCTCCAATATTTGTAATAGAACAAATTTATTTAAACAAAATACTATTTAAGTTTGAATGAATAAAAAAACATGAGCAAGAAAATCATTGGCTTTTGCTATTGTACCCTTATTTTCTCAAAGCCCTGATATTGGCTTCTAGCACTCAACCAGTTAAAATGACTAATTCAAATTTTTATTCAGCTTGGATAAAATTATAACAAATTTGAAAATGTTTGGATGAAAACGGCTGTGAACAAGCTTAACTTGCAGATTCATTTTTCAATGAGGTTCATACAGTAGCGTGGCCAGGTTAAATAAAGTAGGGGCGATTTTTGTTGTTGTCATTTTATCCCCTCCATCTCATTTCATTGGTGCAGGCAAACAATTTTCCCTCTACTTCACTTCATCTTGTATTGATTGGAAAAAGATAGGCCATAGTTTAGCTGCTGGGATAGTGACTATATGTATGAAAACGACAACTCCAGTTAAGCTGTGAACTTATTCTTAATTAGTCAGAAACAGACTATAGCCTTGCATCTCCAATTAAATTACTTGTCCTTGCCAGTTGAAAGAGGATAACTCTATTTGTCGTGCTATGATGACTTCTCAATTTTTGATTTTATAACTGATTCAAGACCAACTGATCTCTAAATTGTCAAGAAAATAATATTGGAATAGTGTCTATACAAGTCACAAAAAATAAAATTAATACTACATTAAGAAGTCTTCTCTCTGTTAATTTTTACTTGTTTCTATAAAATTGGATCATTCACTGGAAGACAAAACACCTTAACCCTTTGCTTAACATGAAAAGCAGACAACACTTGCAAAAAAAACTCTTGAATAACTAATTTTTTTCATTTTTTGCCTCAAAAACATAGGTTATAGGGCCTCATTGGAATGAGCTCAATGAGCTCGTTCCAAAGAGGGGTCATAACCTATGTTTTTGAGACAAAAAATAATGAAAATAAATTTGTGATATTTTAGAATAGCGCTGGTCGGTTTTGGTCATTACCTTGGGTAAAGGGTTAAATGCGAGTTCATGGAACTTCACCATTCAACATGACATGGAACAGTTACAAAAATAATTAGAAGAGATTTTCTGTTCTTCATCCTGGATAAAGGAATGTTTTTAACCATCATTTAACGACTCTGGACATTACATGAAATGCATCAACACAACATTCCACGGTTATTGTGCCAACTGCCATGCCATCATGGAATATTCTTAGAATGAAGAATAAATGGGTTTTTTTATTCCTCAAATGTATGAATTTCAAACTTTTGTTCTGTTGTGATATGTACATACTAATATTGTTATTAATCTTATACATTTCTTATTGACAAATTATTTAAAATATGTTTTGTATATGTATTAAAAATTGAAACGATTAAAAAAAAAGGTCTATTTTCTTACATTTTGCAGTTTTGTAGCAGTTACCTAACATAATTAGTTATGACAAGTGAATTATTTTTTTATTTTATGCTCCCAAAACATACTTTATGACTCCTTACTGGAACAAGCTGGATAAGCTCATTCAGGTGAGGGTTATAAGCTATGTTTTTGACCAACGATTTTGGGCCAACAATACTATATAAAAGAGCACCTTGTTACAAACCGCTCAGTATGCAATAAGGGACTATAATATTCCTACACCAATAATGAAAAAGGTGAGTCTCAAGTAACCCTGATGTACCTGTGAACTAACTTTCACGAATGGGCGGTGGCATTGCGGTAAGCGGTTCTTGTCAGATCACTGAAGTTAAGGCAATGTCAGGCCTGGTTAGTCCTTGGATGGGTGACTGCCTGAGCAATCGATTCGGACTCCCACGTTGTGTCCTTGGGCACTTAACCCTGATTGTTCACATGGAGGTACAATGATGCCATGTGCTAAGGCGTACTGCACGTCGATGGTAGGCATGTCTTCAACCAATTTAACCCTGCCTGTGCCGCAGGGCAGAGTTAAGATGTTGAGGAGCTGGCAGCTGCTTGTTATCGCTCGGTAGTTCTCTCCTGGTACCTCCACCCGTAAAACTGTCACCAACACAATATGACCTTGGCTGTTAAAGTGTTGTTAAACCTTAATAAATAAATAACTATCTTTCACTCATCTCGGTATCATCATGTAAATAACAGGCAAATCCATTTCCTCAATAAGCTGTAAAACAGTGCACCTGAATAGCCCAAACCCCATTTAGACAGCTCCTTCACATCCCTTCAGGGAAGCAAACCACAAATTAGGGCTGCACAATATTCAAAACTGAATACCAGTATCGGTATTCAAACAAATACCACGGTATACCGGTATATCGAAAACTGTTCAGATATATGAACACAAGTACCACAATCGAGACTCGACGCATCACGGTTGGAACAAATTAGCACGCCTTGATGATGCAGTTCGAAAAACCATTACCCAACGCATACGATATCAAAATTTATTATTTTCAAAATTAGTTTATCAGATTTTAACCAAAGATTTGAACAAAACTATATCATGTGACCCCTCGTTGGAACGGGCTCAACGAGCTCGTTCCAATGAGGGGTCACATGATATAGTTTTGTTGAAACTTTTTAAAATTATTTTTTCAGCTGCTGAATTTGAACATTACGAGGGCTCAAGCAGACAATTCCTTGGATAAAGAGATAATATTATTCAATCAGAGCTACAGTTAAAATTCTCAAGACATCTTTTAAATTAAATTGAGGGTAAATAAATAATGACGATAAACCGATATTTTTGTAATTACACTGGTATTCAATCGATATTGGTTTGAATACCGGTATATATCGGTTTATTGATATACCATGCAGCCCTACCACAAATGCACTATTTGCCACATGCATACCATCAGGGGTCCATAGTCCTAACTAGGACCCTCTTGTTGTTGCCCCTTCCTCTCACTTCCCCTCAGAAGGAAAGTGGGAGGAGCGGGTAACAACCGGAAGGTCCCAGTTAGGACTAAGGTGCCCCAACTCTATTGCACCTAGCACTCATGTCACATAACTCCTATTGTGAGTTTGCTGTGTCCGATAAAGCTCCTCCCTAAATCTCTGACAATCCGATCATATCCTAAGATCCTGCTCACAACAAATAGTGTGATTGTATGTTTTGTTAACTGGTAGAGTGCAAAATTATTTCTGGTTATCAATATTGGTTCACATGTTTTTGACTTGTTACAGTTAATGGGAGAGTGCCCATAAATTGTTACAAGACAAATTTATACAGACTTCATAAGTTCCCTTCTAAGACAATATGAAGCATATGCACTTCAGAAATAACGCCCAAATAAGGGCATCCAGCACTCCACCAGTTAAAAAGAATTTACCTGGTAATAGAAAGAATTCCAATACAAAAAAAATCAACAATAACTCTCATCAAATCTGATGAAACTAGTTGAGTAAAGTAATCCAAATTACTTGGAATGCTCTTAATTCAGTGGAACCTACCTGTGGATCCCACAGATGGCTGTCTAAAAGATAACTTTACAAATCCAAGATAACTCAAACCCTGAACCCAAATGTAATTTGGATGTAATATGTAACCAAAAAAGACCCAAGTTGTGTTGATAACTCTACTCTCAGAAGCAAGAATTGTATAGGGCTGCACGGTATTCAAATTTCAATGCCGGTATTGGTATTGAAAACAATACCGAGATATACTGGTGTATCATAGACAAGTTCAGAATCTGAATACTTAAGACTGTCCACAATCTACTTTCTCCACAATAACCCCTGATTATCTATAATAAAAATCAACTCATAATATATTCCCAAATAACTATGAACCAAGTCTTGTGTTCAGTCCGCATGTCTGTAATAAAGTGTGTGACAAATCATATTCCCTTGAATATTACACTTGATAAAAATATTGTTGCTAGATACCAATTTTCAGATTGACATCTCTAAAACATGAATTTATCCTGATGTGTCTCGGCTTGATGGGTTAATGGCTTAAGTGTTAATGCAATGTCACATATAAAATACACTCTGCACAAGTTCCTCTTGTTAACTGGTAGAGTGCTAAATTATTTTTGACCATCAGATCTTGTACACATGTCTTTGCCTTGTTACAATGTATGGGAGAGTGCCTATGGGCACTCTCCCATACATTGTAACAAGGCAAACCCTTACAGATTAAATAATATCACTTCAAACATAATACAAAGCACATGCATTGGATATGAGCCTCCAAGCTGTAGTACCTGCACTTCAGAATAAAGCCCAAATGTGGGCTTCCAGCACTCTACCAGTTAAAAGATTTCCCCTATGTTCCAATTTTTGCTCTCTATCTCTGAAAATGTAGGAGTACACCCCAAGTTGCCTTGGTTGAAGAGTTATTTTAATTATTTATTTATTTATTGGTGTTTAAGGTCACATACTTATGCACATGGCTAATCGTGACTGTGACAGTATAACAGGTGGAGGAATCCTGAGTACCCGGAGAGAACCACCAAGCGTCGAGCAACTGTCAGCTCCTCAACATTCTAACTCTGTTCAAGCTCTGCTCAAGCAGGGTTACAGCGGTTGAAGACGTGCACCATTGACGTGCAGTACACCTTTGTACACAGCATCATCATGCCCCCATGTAGGCAACTGGGATAAAAAGTGCCTTGCCCAAGGACACAACGCGGGTCATCCCAGATGGGGATCGAACTCGAGACCTCTAGCATAGAAGTCCAACAGTCTACCACTGAGCCACCGCACTCCGGTTGAAGAGTTAATGTGAGGTCGAATGTAGTCAAGACCCATCCCATGTCCCTTCCTGGTTAAATTACCCCATAGGTGCAATTTCAGCTCAATATCTTTGAAAATGCAAGAATGCATCTTCGCATTGCTCTGGTAGAAGGGTTAATGCGATGTGCACATAGCCATTTGGTCCTGATAAAAATTGACTTTAGTGCCAAATTGCAGAGCTTAATATGCCTGAAAATGTCGGATTGCACTCCAGTG
The DNA here is from genome assembly GCA_031216915.1 of Pictodentalium vernedei. Taxonomy (NCBI): domain Eukaryota; kingdom Metazoa; phylum Mollusca; class Scaphopoda; order Dentaliida; family Dentaliidae; genus Pictodentalium; species Pictodentalium vernedei. The sequence goes on from CM062293.1 coordinate 155,005,389, forward strand.
ATGGTGGTGTTAAAGGCATAACCAAATGACGGATGCGATTGGAACCCATCTAATATCCCTTTCTTGTTCAGTTGAATTATGGTTGTTAGATTCGACTTAATCGGCCAAGGCACAGCAGAGTCTACATCCCATGAGTTAACTGGATGAGTGCTATATTATCTTTTGGTGGTCTGAATTTGTTATTCAAAAATTTGTTTATTACAAATTACAGGCACTCTCCAATAATTTGTAATAGAACAGATTTATTTAAACAAAATATTTGCATTTTGTCTGAATATGAAACATGAGCAAGAAAAACACAGGCTTTTGCTCTGGTATCCTCATTTTTTTAAAGCCCCAATAGTGGTTTCTAGCACTCAGCCAGTTGAAGAGTTAACTTCCAAATTCGAGGTACGCAATCGGGAACCACAACATGTCTCTCTCCCAGTCAAATGATACCTGAGTGCCAAATTTTGTCTCATTCGTTCAAGGCACGGTATTATCTTAACCCTTTTCCCAACGAATCGGCCGCATCCGCCTGTTTCAGCAGTTGAAAAAATATTATTTTTAAAAAAATTTCAACAAAACCATATGTGACCCCTCGTTGGAACGAGCATCCGCCTGTTTCAGCAGTTGAAAAAATATTATTTTTAAAAAAATTTCAACAAAACCATATCATGTGACCCCTCGTTGGAACGAGCTCGTCGAGCTCGTTCCAACGAGGGGTCACATAATTTGGTTTTGTTGAAAATTTTTTAAAAATTTCAAAAAATGATATTTAAAATAATAAATTTTGATATCGTCTGCGTTGGGTAAAGGGTTACGGAAATATACCCAATGGTGCATGGGTCGAAGGGTTAACATTAAAATGAAACGTCAGTCGTGATCAGAACCCATCCCATGCCCCTCTCCAAATCGAGTTACCTATAGGTACCAGATTATGCCTAGATCGGGTGAGACACGTTGGTAATTAATTATACCTGTCGTTGCACTCGTTGAAGTTTTAATGCGACGGCAGCAAAGATCGAAGACCATCCCATACTACTTTCCACTAGGCACCAAATTTTGATTAATTCGGTCGTGGCACGTCGGAGTTGAACTCTACATGCCATCGCACTGGTTAAATGATACGTCGACGCGGTTGAGACTCATCCCACGCCCTTTTCCTGATCATTCCTGTGCCAAGTTTCATGTCGATGGCCAGAGCACGGTGGAGTCTAAGACCAGGCAAAAATGCAAAACTTGACTTTCTGGCTAAATAGAACGACCAGAGACACGCAGTAGGCTACACATTTATATAGTAGATTATGTTTTGAAAAAACAACTCGTCTGCCTACGGGCTCGACAATAAGAGGCGACATTACAGGGGAAATGGAGCAATTATTGTTCTGATTTTTTTATTGAAAGTAAAAACTTATAATAAATATAACGCATAATATATTAATCCAGTGGATTCAATACAGAGAGAGAAACCCACACCCCCACAAGAAGTATCAACTAAGATTTTTGTAATGCATACTTCATTTTCCAGACGCATAGACACAAAAAAGGCCCACCAGAAGTTTTGTCAGAAATTAGGTATCGGTACATGTTGGATTAAGATCCTTTTAGCCAATTTTCATGTGAATGGGATTAAATGTATGTTTATCCCCCTCCCAGTTGGAAATTCACTCCTGAGAAACATTTTGAAAATGAACCCCTGGAAGGGGGCATAAAATTGATTCTTGTAACTGAAATGCCTACACATTTCTGATAGAATATCAGGGATTTATCAGGTTATTATTATTTGGTATTATTCTGGGAATTGAATATGTGCTAAACAAATGCTCAAGCTGAGAACTTGGAGCAATTCACATTGTCCTAACATTAAATCAGATCTAATGCAGGAATGGTGGAATTAATCCCAGGACAACGATGTGATTTTCCTGAAGTGCATTTCGAGGTTTTTTTTTATTACGTAAGTAAACGTACTACAGAAATTTCGTACCGATTGACATCATGCATATTTATGACGCTTGATATTGCGTACACTGTAGTTGTAAATAGAAACAGCTGAAATTTTTGCCGATATAAAATAAAGGAGACATCAATCAGCATCACCAAAGAAGCTCTAAGATCCGGATAGATGGGATTTCCAATTACTCATGACTTGCCCTCCGAATTTCCAACTAGAGGAAATTTTGGCCAGGATTGGGGGGCGGACACCCCCCCCCTCCCCCCCCCCCCCCCTGTCGCAACATCCCTGTGTATACCTCACTGGTATCGCCGGTAGAAAGTCGACGTGATCTTATTAGCTGGTTGATAAACTATTAAATACTTCCAACACGAGGTGATACTAGCTGTCGAAAGTGTTAAAACCCCAATAAAAAAATAAAAATAAAAAATGTTAATTCTGCATAAAATAATTCCTTTCTAACAATCCACGCATTTGATTAAACAAGTTTCTGAAAGCTCTTGCCATAACTAGAGTTCATTATTAAGCAATACTTACCCGAACCAAACGCATAGGCCTGATGACGCTGACTCGGGGCCGCCCATCGTATACAAAATGAGCACTTGGACACAGCCCACTCAGTACGCATTAAGAGACTAACACTCCCATACCCGTAATACGCGTATAACAGTGCGTGTATAGACCAACCCCTCGTTATACAGCCGCCACATCCTCTAAAAGAGGGAACCAAACCAGAAATGAGCCCTGCGCCGAATGCATACTGGAAATGAACACCTAAATAATACTAAGTGAACACGTGACTTTGAGAATTTGGAGCCCAAAGTTGTGAGTAGGATTAAATAGGGCTGATCAACCGATTGGTTCAATATATTTTGGCTTTGAAACCATTAATTAAAATTTTGATTTGTCCACTTTAGAAAGGATTAATAAGTTTGTTTGTAATTTTGTGCCGGAATGTGTGAGGATGTCTCAAAAACTCGAAGCATGAAAAAAAAGTGTCACGGTCATTCAATGCTAGACCATACGGAAGAGGTGAAAATTCGAAATTTCAATTGAAATTTGATGTGGGACCATATCTTTTTTCTTTCCAGTTTATTTTTTTCAAGAGATGATGTACGTTATGGATGTATAGGTAATATTTTTCAAAACAACTTGGTGTTTTGAACAGAGAGCGAAAGGTTAGCATTGTTGCCAATGGGTTTAGGCGTTCATAACCTCTTGGTTTAAATGATCTCAAGCACCCGCCGATATAAGTCACATAAAAAACTCCTGCAGTGAGCTTGTCTTTGATCGGTAAAACACCTGTCTCTCTGACAATATGGCCTCGCTCTATCCATAATAGAACAGTGTGATACAGTGCTGTAGTAGAAATAATAGTAGTCAAAATTCCCTTGGGAGCGCAGTGGCTCAGTGGTGGACTTCTATGCTAGAGGTCCCGAGTTCGATCCCCGCCTGATCTTTATCCCGGTTGCCTACATGGGGACACGATGACGCCGCGTACTAAGGTCCACTGCACGTCTATGGTGTACATGTCTTCAACCGCTGTAACCCTGCTTGAGCGACGCTTGAACAGAGTTAGAATGTTGAGGAGCTGATAGTTGCTCGTCGATGCTCGGTGGTTCTCTCCGGGTACTCAGGCTTCCTCCACCCGTAAAACTGTCACGGTTGTGCGTAAGTGTGTGACCACCAAAAAGTAAATAGTCAAATTCCCCGGAATTTAATGAATTCCAATTGTAACAAAGAAAAACATTATCGTGACTTTTCCGTATAACCCATAGATATCTAATAATAGGCTTTTTTCAGATTTTTGTGGTTTGACCCACCGAAAAAAGTGGAAAAATAAGAGTTACTCCCCCTGATCTTCCTGAACAGAAACCACGTTGTAAACAAAGAGTTAGTTCCCTTACCACATGAGCACCCGATCAGTTGATCAGACCAAACATCGCTTAATGCCCAAGAGTTCACTAGAACCTTCGCGGGTTGCAAATATTGCAAATTTCAGCATAAACCACAATATTCTCACAAAAATAAAACAAAACTCAATCTAAACAAAACAAAGAGAAAACTTTACTGTCCAAGACTGCCGAAAGAGAATCTGAACAAATAAACAAATATCTCAGAGCTACGGGACTATTAATTACATATCTGAGGCCAAAAGGTTTGTATGTAGGTGTTTTAATGCCCCAGGAGCATATTTTATTTACCCTTGACCTTCCGCCCGTCCATCCGTCTGCTGACCGTCCGCGCATCTGCTGTCCGTCAGTCCATTCGCTGTCCTTCCGTCCGCTTTTCCGCATCTACGGTACATTGCTTGTCTGAACTCATCTCACAGTTTCAAGCTAGGACTTTTTTATTTCATAGGATGTTTATACATATACCAGAGGTGTGCATATTGTCAGGATTTTGATTTGCTTCAATATTTCACAAAAGTACAGGTTGTTGAAATTTTTTGCTGAATTTCACCTGTATGCAACGTGGTTTGTGTGTGGTAGACTTTGCGGGGGCATCATATGTGTCTTACAGACCCAGCTCATGTGTAAGTAACAAATCACAGTTTGCTCTTCAACCTCCGTGTCCATGTGCTGTGCGGGGACATGCTTAAGTCTTGTCTAAATCGGACTTTTATGTTGATTCTGAAAATACAATTCTTAACTGCCCAAACCTCTCCATTTTGGGTGAAAAAAGCAGGTTTTTCTTTTTCTTTTTGCTTGTATTCGATGAAATTTTGAGAAAAGGTGTAAAATATGGTTTTCATTTCACACACTCTTTGTACAGAGGTTTATCCAAGCAAGTAGGGTGTCAAATTAACTGGTATAGTGCTAAATGTTTTTTCAACATTAAAATTTGTTTATGCGTTTTGCTTATAGGCACTCTCCCATAAATTGTAACAAGGCAAATCAATGGAAAGAAGAGATTCAACTTCGAAGATAATATAAAGGACATCCACGGAATATGATGCATTTTTTCATTACGGCATTCATTATACTGTCGAATCTCGCAGTTGATATATACAGCTTACCACAGAGACCACTCTACCAGCTTCGATCGTCGACTTTTGATCAGGTCGGACGCTCCATTGGACTCTCCGTGAGCACCACTAATTACACCCAGAATGATTTTACCACACAAGTTATTGGGCGTGCTAAAATGCCTAAATGTAAGCAACACCAGAGACTGGTCCATCCATGTCTCTGGTAATATCTGCCAGGTGATATTGAATTTTCAGATACCACCTTAAACGGCGTCAGAAAAGAACCCTCGCCAGAAACCAAAGAAGCCAGCAGCCAGGCCATCGACCTCTCTGAGGACTGGTAGCACCTTAGCCCAGTCGGGCTCTAGTCCACACCCAGAGGACACGGAAAAGGCCAAGTGCAAGAGGAAGAAGAAAAGCCCATTCACTAAGTATCGGGACGCCAAGCGCCTTGAGTCCTGGAGGAGAAAGTCTGAAGAAAACCGCAAAGAGAAGGAAGAGGAAATGGAAGTCCACTCCCCCACCCAGACGGAAAAAGCAGTACCAGACACCACCCAGTCATCAAATGCCTCCATCTCAAGTTTGGACCCCCACGCTAAGGAGGAACACGATGAAGAACTAAGTAAGCTCGCCCACGAACTGGCACAACAGATCGTGGGCACAGAGGAGTCAGCTGACAGATCTCCCACGGACAACGGGCTAATCACACAGCCCCAGGAAGAAGCTATGCTCATGTTAGAAAAGAAGCCCGAATAAACCAAGGATGCCCTTGATAACAAAGTAGCAGATCAAATGAAGAACAGAGACGAACTGCTTTCCCAATTCGCCATCGCGCTCAACATCCAAACAACATGACACCACGGCCTTCACCATCAAAAGTTAAGGAATCCCCACCTCCACCTCCACCCCCACCTTCACCACAAAAGAAGAAACGGAAGAAACAAAAGAGGTAGGAAGCTAGACTAACCGAGCAGCCACCAGTCCACTACGGGCAGTATGAGTACGAGCAATGAAGGACCAACACTCATCCACTTATGGGATGCACACTGCATCCCCATGTGCAGATATATGATGCATTTTGCTTTAGGTACCTGATGTTCAGAATAAAGCCCAAATATGAGCTTCCAGCACTCTACCAGTTAAAGGTAACGAAGAGACAGCAATTTCAAATAACCATTTGAATGTAATTTCTCAGGATGAAAGTTACCATTACTCTCTACCTTACATGTTTTTTTTTATTTTATTACTTGCCTGTTCTATGTAATCCCCATCTACAGGAACACTAAACCATTCGGAAAATGAAAATATGTTCCGCACTTCTGCAAATTTCTGTTCTAGGAGAGATGTTTAAAAGCATCAGGGTTTTCGCATGGTTGCTTAACGTAAGGATTTTAATATTGAAATTCCAGCCCCCGAAAGTGTATGAAGCAACTGATTCACACACAACAAATCTATCACCATTTATTACCTTGGGTACCCCGAGGGTATTTTTCATTAGTCCATGCAAGATCCAAAAAATTAGATCACTTCAATCATATCGACGAGCCAAATTTAGACAGAGACTTTTGAGGTCCCGGTCATATACAGTCTACGGGACCAACATCCGACTGCCATCCTTAGATGCAACCCTTGAACAGAAAGACGCATGTTTGAGGTAGAAATGTATCGAAGGATGGCCAGCATATATCAACTCAGAGAACTGGATGTGCACCATTTGCTTACCTATAACATACGGGCTCAAAGTTGGTAACTGGATGTTAAACCGATGAGCTTGCGTGCAGCCAGAGAGGTAATAAGGACCTCGATCATTGCACACGTGCAAGAATAGTAGACAAGAGAAACACCCCACGGCATGGACAAAGATCAACAAGCAATGATAAGCTTTGAGACGAAGCTGTGAGAGTCTCAGTGATGACCGAGGAGATCTAGAAGTAAATCTCATCAGCTTCCTGCCCCACCCGGACCAGAAATATAGGTGCTACGGCCTTGGCCAATGATCATTTTTGGGGCCTATTATACGAAACGGGAACCTATCTACAAACCACTCAGTACGAACTAACATACTATACTACACCCATGCCCACAATAAAGGTGCACCAAATAGCTCCGATACACCCGTGAACCAATATGAAGCACTTTACTTTAGGTACCTGCTGTTCAGAATAAAGCCCAGACATGAGCTTCCAGCACTCTACCAGTTAAAGTTAATGAGGAGACAGCAATTTGAAACAACCATTTGAATGTAATTTCTCAGGATGAAAATAACTATCACTCTCTACCTTCTATGTTTTTTTTACTTTATCACAAGCCTGTTCTACGTAATCCCCACCTACAGGAACACTAAACCATGCGGAAAATGAAAATCTGTTCCGCTCTTCTGCAAATTTCTGTTCTAGGAGAGATGTTTAAAAGCATCGGAAGTCGTTGATGAACTATTTTTAAATAGAAGCGAAATTTCACTGGAATTTTCTACCAAATCATGCGCTGCAATTACAATTTGAATAGCTAGCGATAGCTAAAAATCCCCCCCCCCCCCCCGAGTTCCAATGTATTCTATGTGCCAGTAGGCACACAGAACACATTGCAATTCAGGGGACGAAATAGTAACACGGGTTCCCCTCGCAAATTTGATTGGCGATAAAATGTGTTCTTTTTGTTGGTAGTCGCCAAATGAATTGCTGAGTGTCCTTCTAATAATTGTTTTTATAGACGCGAACACGTGTAATAAACACAAAACGATACACGCACGTGAATGGGTTAATCGATATGACACTTGTGCCATCGCGGAAGGATAAAACCCTAGCTCTGCGGCCTCTCGCTCTATCTTTCCACGCTGGCACTCGTGCCATATCAGCCCATCCACACGGTTGCCGTTCTGTGTATATATTTATGCTCACATTCGTTCTAATGTCCGAAAAGGCGAAACATCATTTAATCATTCCAAAATTATTCATTTTCGTTTTTAAAGATTTATGATCTTGTTCTGTTCACATACAATCGCTATCCTAACATATATTCACCTCATATGAGAATCGCAGCAAACCATCAGATGGCCAAATAGGCATTATTATTAAGGAAACTGACTCGCGCAATCTTCCACCATTCAAGTCTGTGTTGTTTCAAAAAGTAAAACGTGCAACTCTAGTTGTGTCGATGTGGAAAAATGCGATTACCTCTGATTCACACACATGGGAACTTGAGGAAAATGGATGAATTCTTGAAACGGTCGTTCTGCCTGCAAATGGTTTGATGGACTACAAGTACTAGAGCTGTAACGGTTAACCGATTAATAGATTAACCAATGATCAACGTTTTGATCGATCAAAAAACAGAATTGAGCGATTGACCGTTGCCTTAAATTGATGTATTATAAGGGTTAACAAAGGAACAACCTTTCTCTAAAACAGGCAAACATTGTCACACTGACTTGCATCAATTATTATGAGACAGATTAAAGCTTGCAAGTTATGTGCAGACATATTTGTTCACTTGCATGATCATTGTACTGTATCAGTAGCTGGAAATGGTCATTCTTAACTATTTGCCCATTGCAGACACCAGACGATACTTGCAAAATAAATCCTTGAATTACTAAAAAAAATTCAATTTTTGTCTTAAAAACATAGCTTATGACCCCTCATTGGAACGAGCTCATAAGCTATGTTTTTGAGACAAAAATTGAAAACAATAAAATTTGAAGGAGATTTTATATATAGCGGTTGCCGGTTTTGTCCCGTTACTTTGTGTAAAGGGTTAATGCTATCAGTTATCAACGGTACGACAGTAATTCAGCTACCTACTGAAATAATTGATTAATCGGTTAACCAAGGTTAATCCATATGATATATCCATTAACCGTTTCAGCTCTAACAAGTACCAGAGGATCGCGGAGGCTCAATGGTAGACTGTTGGACTTCTATGCTAGAGGTCCCGAGTTCGATCCCCGTTCGGGACGACCCACGTTGTATCCTTGGGCAAGGCACATTATCCCGATTGCCTACACGGGGGCACGATGACGCCGTGTACTAAGGCGTACTGCACGTCGATGGTGCACATGTCTTCAACCGCTGTAACCATGCTTGAGGTGAGCTTGGACAGAGTTAGAATGTTGAGGAGCTGATAGTTGCTCATCGATGCTCGGTGGTTCTCTGCGGGTACTCCGGCTTCCTCCACCCGAAAAGCTGCCACGGTCACGATTAGCCATTGTGCATAAGTATGTGACCTTAGACACAAATAAATATAAATATAACAAGTACCAGACGATGTATGCTGTCACATTGTTATTTTAGACCCAATTTAACAAGAAGATGAAGTTGTGTTGGAATAGTATTCGTCTTATGATGAATCAGACAGTGATCTTAAATGAAAAGTGTCATCGGAAGTTCAGCTTAGCGAAAACATAACTTTCTTTCCTGAACCACTCCCACAAAGTAACAGCAAACCAAAACAAAGCTGGTTGATATGGGAACGTTAGGTGAACCTTTTTTCATGTAAAATGGATTTTAAAAGAGTTTGAGTATTTTTATGCAAAAAAATGTTCCGTGTGTGTGTGTGTGTGTGTGTGTGTGTGTGTGTGTGTGTGTGTGTGTGTGTGTGTGTGTGTGTGTGTGTGTGTGTGTGTGTGTGTGTGTGTGTGTGTGTGTGTGTGTGGAGGGGGGGGGGGGTCTGTTTAGAGCCTGGCAATAGATCAAGATAACATTAATCTTATTCATTTGAATTAGATTGGCAAATTGCAAGACATACTTTTGGACAGTCCACGATCGTATTATGCAATGCCCAGCCTTGCTGTTGTTAATCTCCAGTTACCCCATTCTAGGCTGACAACAGCTTCATGTGTTAGTCATTACTGGACTCAGATATTCAGTGCTGCACTGGACAGCACTTCTGGCACATAGAACACATTGGAACTCAGGGGACGATTTTCAGCTATCGCCAGGGATTGAAATTGTAATTGCGATGCACGATTTGTAGAAAAAAAAAAATCCAGTGACATTTTTTTCTATTTAAAAATAGTACGTCAACGATTTCCGTTCCCCACATATGTGCGGAACAGATTTTTATTTTCCGCATGGTTTAGTGTTGCCGTAGATGGGGATTTCATAGAACAGACGTGTAATAAATCAGTTTTTCGAACGCTTTATTGAAGCGGACAATCGAATGCGAAAAGTGACCAGAGTACCAGGGTCCAGGCGAAGAAGCAACAGTCGGAATAATGCCTATATAATGAATGATCTGTATGTAAACCAAATACCGATCAAGTGAAAGTGTCGAAAGAAAGTATTGTGCATTCTCACGTCCAAATTCGAATTTCAGTACCCCTATACTCAATAATTGTCAAGTATATACCAAGCAATACTTATCCGAAGCAAACGCACAGGCTTGATGGCGCTTCCCCGGGGACGCCCATCGAATACAAAGGGAGCACTTGGTCACATCCCACTTAGTACGCATTAAGAGGTTATAATACCCCCATACCCGTAATACGGGTATAACATTGCGTGTATAGACCAAACCCTCATTATACAACATCCCCGCCCCACCCTCTAAAGGAGGAGACCAAACCAGAACTGAGCACTGTGCCGAATGCAAACTGGTTATGAACACCTAAATAAGTGAACACCTGACCTGGAGCGTTCGGAGCCCAAAGTTGTGAGTAGAATTAAATAGTGCTGATCAGCCGATTGGTTCAAAATATTTTGGCTTTGAAACCATTAGTTAAAATTTTGATTTGTCCACTTTAGAAAGGATTAATAAGTTTGTTTGTAATTCTGTGCCGGAATGTGTGAGGATCTGTCAAAAAACGAGGCATGAAAAAAGAAGTTTCACTGTCATTCAGTGCTAGACCATACGAAAGTAGTGAAAATTCGAAATTTAAATTGAAATTGTATGTGGCACCATATTTTTTTCCAGTTTATTTTTTTCAAGAGATGATGTACTTTATGGATAGTTAATTTTTTTTTCAAAACTACTTGGCGTTTTGTACAGAGAGCGAAAGGTTAGCATTGTTGTCAGTGGGATTTTTTTAGGCGTTCATAACCAACTTTTTAAATGATCTCAAGCAGCCCGACGATTTTGGTCACATAAAAAAACTTCTGCAGTGAGCTTGCCCTTTGTTCGATAAAGCACCTGTCTCTCTGGCAATATGGCCACGCTCTATCCATAATAGAACAGTATGACACAATGCTGTAATAGAAATAATAGTAGTCAAAATTCCCCGGAATTTAATGAATTCCAATTGTAACAAAGAAAAACATTATCGTGACTTTTCCGAACAACCCCACGAATATAAAGTGGAAAAATAAGAGTTACCCCCCCCCCCCCCCCCCCCCCCCCAGATCTTCCTCGACAGAAACCATAGAAATCGGATATAAAGTCTTTTTATATCCGATTTCTTTGACAGAAACCATGATGTAAAGAAAGAGTTAGTTCCCTTACTATACGAGCAACTGATCAGTTGATCAGACCAAGCATCGCTTAATGCCCGAGAGTTCACTACAACCTTTGCGGGTTGCAAATACTGCAGATTTCAGCATAACCCACAATATTCTCACAACCCCCCCCCCCCCCCCCCCCCCAGAAAAAACAAAGAGATAACTTTACCGTCCAAGAATATCGAAAGAAAATCTGAACTAATTAACAAAATATCTAAGAGCAACGGGACTATGAATAACACGTCTGAGACCAAAAGGTTTGTAGGTGTTTTTATGCGCCCATGACGAATAGTCAGGGGGCATATTTTTTTTAACCCCGTCCGTCAGTCCGTCTGCTGTCCGTCAGTCCATCCACTGCGCGTCTGTCCGCATCTAGGGTACATTGTTCGGCTAACTCATCTCACAGTTTCAAGGTAGGACTTTTTTATTTCACAGGATGTTTATACATATACCAGAGGTGTCCATATTGTCGGGATTTTGATTTGCTTCAATATTTCACAAAATTACAGGTTATTGAACTTGGTAAATTTTTTAGTAGAATTCCACCTGTATGCAACGTGGTTTGTGTGTGGTAGACTTTGTGGGGGCATCATTTGTGTCTTACAGACCCAGCTCATGTATTAGTAACAAATCACATGTGTGTCCATGCGCTGTGTGGGGACGTGTTTCAGTCATGTCTAAATCAGACTTTTATGTTGATTCTGAAAATACATTTCTTAACTGCCAAAGCCTCTGCATTTTCGGTGAAAAATACAGGTTTTTCTTTTTCTTTTTACTTGTATTCGATGAAATTTTGAAAAAGGTGTAAAATATGGTTTTCATTTCACACACTCTTTGTACAGAGGTTTATCCAAGCAAGTAGGGTGTCAGATTAACTGGTATAGTGCTAAATGTTTTCTCAACATTAAAATTTGTTTACGTGTTTTGCTTATAGGCACTCTCCCGTAAACTGTAAAAAGGCAAATCAATGGAGATGAAGTGATTTAACTTCGAAGATAATATGAAGGACATCCACAAAATATGATGTATTTTACTTTAGGTACCCGCTGATCAGAAAAAGACCAAATATGAGCTTCCAGCACTCTACCAGTTAAAGGTTAAGAGGAGACAGCAGTTTGCCACTTCTGCAGATTTGTGTTCCAGGAGAGATGTTTAAAAGCATCAGGGTTTTCGTATGGGTTCTTAACGTAAGGATTTTAATATTTAAATTCCAGCTTGTAAAAGTGTATGAAACAATTGATTTACACACAACAAGTCTATTACCATTTATTACCTTGGATACCCCGGAGGTATTTTTCATTAGTTCATGCAAAAGCAAAAAATTAGATCACTTCAATCATATCGACGAGCCAATTTTAGACAGAGACGTTTGAGGTCCCGGTCATATACAGTCTACGGGACCAACATCCGACTGCCATCTTTAGATGCAACCCTTTAACAGAAAGACGCAAGTTTGAGGCAGAAATTTATCGATGAATGGCCAGCATATATCAACTCAGAGAACTGGATGTGCACCATTCGCTCACCTATAACATACGGGTTCCCAGTAGGTAACCGGATGTTAAACTCGATGAGCTTGCTTGCAGCCAGAGAGGTAATAAGGACCTCAATCCTTACATACGCTCAAGAATGATAGACAAGAGGAAAAACCCACGACGCGGGCAGCCATCAACAAGCAATGACAAACGTTCAGACCTCGCCGTGAGAGACTCAGTGATGTCCGCGGAGGTCTTGTTCACATACGTGCTGTTGAAATGGCCCTAAGCAACCCAACCTCATATGTCACATAATCAAACTTCTGGAGTGAGCTCAGTGTGTGTCTGATAAAGCTCCTAGCTCTCTGACAATACGACCATGCCTCCTGCATGCGATAAAAATTAACAACGTGATGTGACGTATTAGGAGAAATAATCGAATAGAAAACCATCCACAAATTAATATGTTCCAATAAAAACAGAAAAAAACTATTCGTCCTGGCTTCATCCTAATGAAATTTATTAATAATTCAGTGAATAATTATTCTGAATAATTACTTGGCCAAAAAAACACCAGTTGGTTGAGTAGACAGATATGAGGCATCATATACACAGAACGACACGCTTGTGTGAATGGGTTAATCGATATGGCACAAGTGCCAGTTCGGAAGGGTAGAACGAGAGGCCGCAGGCCTCGAGTTTTATCCTTCCGCGATGGCACATGCGCCATTTTGAGAAAGAAAGTATTGTCCAGTCTCACGTCCAAATTCGAATTTCAGTACCCCTATAATTAATAGTTGTCAAGTATATACCACAAAACATATTTCTCCCACCCGAGTTAAAAGTTTGACACGTACCCATCAAGGTAAGAAAAACCTGTTGTGTTTGGACTTAGACAATGTGATTGCAAGCTTGAAAATTGACATTTTTAGTGAATTTTAATAGTCAGAAAAGTCAAATTTCTTAGAATGATTTTTAAGTCACCTTTCGCACAAAGATTAACCATCACGAGGATCCGTACGACTCCGATTTTGCTGTTGATCAGACGCGTCGTTGATGATTTATCACACTTTCTGACGTGGAATTTTAGTTCTCTGTAGAAAAGAAAATCAGAAAGTGAAGAAATGAAATGAATTCGAAGAGGAGAAAACAATGAACGAGAAAACAGAAAAACAAACTGCCAGAAATAGCATCGTTAATTGATTAATAACACGAGTTTGGGGCGCGTTATGGTTTATTATTTACCACTTTAAAACAAAATTCATTAACAGCCCACCGCCCGCTTCTGGTCATGGTAATAATAGCAATAACATGATTTTGTCGGGGATCCTGGTTTATTAACGGCCCTTGAGGACTTGACAGCCCTCTAGCTAATTAAAAGCCTTCGACTTCGTCTCTGGTCGGTAATAAAATCTTGGATTGTTTGTTATTCATTCCCCTCGGGCCGTTAATAAACTGTAACGCCTTCTAAACGCATGTTATTGTTTTATTAACGATCTGAGAGGAATGAATTAACAGCCCGAGGGATTATTACCGACTCGAGACGTAGTAGAGGGCCATTAATAAGCCAGATGGATGTTATTTATTCCTCGTGTGTCGTCAATAAGCCGGGAAACCCGATAAAATCGTGTTATTGCTATTATTACCACGACCTGAAGCGAGCGGTGGGCCCTCAATGAATTATGTTGTTTCTATTAATGGCCCGTCGCTCGCTTTCGGTTAGATAACGCTGTGAATTACCAAGTTTCACTGTCCCACTAAGCCCCGTTAATATACCAGGGGACACCCACTAAAGTGGTAATAATAGCATTTCCCTCTGGAGTGTGATTTACTATATATATCATCAATTACATTGAGAGGTTTTTTTACCGGTGGTGTCATTGGAAGTCTTGCAGTACAAAATTAAAAAAATTATCTATCCGTGAACCATATTTCTACCAGATGAGTCATGCAACAATTTCAGTGCATGCAATTAGACCGAAAATCAGTCATTTGGTTATTCTTTACATTCATGACAAAATCTGCAACTAACCGCACCGATGCCTACTGATGATTGATACATTTGACAACTAAACGGACAGTCAGAGATTAGATAGTGACTTCATAAACGGGCGTATTGCTTCAAACTCTATGCGAGTTAATAGCATCAGTGTAAACTACATGTTGTGTTTTATTTTAGCCTGATATTTTCAAATAGAAGTCTCGCCCGACACTCTATGTGGTTCGAAAACGTTCAAAAGCGATATTTGAAGAACCGTGGCAATTTTTGTTTTTCACATTTTTCGGTCGCACCCACCACTACCTGTACTAATTTTTCCAGATACTCTTGAACACCCACCCTTTCTAGATCGAAAATCTGCTATCCGAGCGTTGGGCGCAGACAAAAGTACGTCACTCAGAGTTCGCAAATTATTAGAATTTCCAAGATAACCGTGAGTTCCATGCACAAAAAATATATTGCGAAATAAAACGTGTATGATCAAACTATTATTTTGTGGATCTACATACTCAAGCCAGACGGAAGGAATAACGGACGATCCAACAGATGGGTGGACGGGCGGACGCATGCAATCCAGTATATACGCCCAATCTCTTCGAAAATTCATTCTAGAACATAACTCCACCAATATAGATGTTTGGATGTAATTATATATACACCTGGAACTTAATTAACCCTTTACCTAACGTAACGGCCAAAACCGGTCAGCGTTATTCACAAAAATCACCTTTCAATTTTCATTATTTTTTTCATTTTTTTTTGTCTCAAAAACATAGCTTATGACCCCCTCATTGGAACGTGCTCGTTGAGCACGTTCCAATGAGGGGTCCTAAGCTATGTTTTCGATGCAAAAAATGAAAATATTTAGTTATTCGAGACTTTTGTTTGCAAGTGTCGTCTGCTTTTCGTGCTAGGTAAAGGGTTAAGAACCCCATGAAATGTTTCATGACAGTGAAGGTGCTATTACTGATTATTATGTTTTAATGATTGCTATGTCCTGCAGTACATTTCATATAGTGAAACATGATGTTTCTGGCTGATAGCGTACCACAAACACATCCCCTCGTCCACGTGTGTCATGCTTCCCACGAATGTCACAAAAACCACTATTATCCACATGCAATATCTGGGTATAAAACAGGAATATTTGTAACGACTTTTATCAATAAATGTTGACATGGTAAGGAGGAGACTGTCAGAGGCATTAAGATGGCAAATCGTTGGCATGCATGCAACAGGCATGTCATTTAAAGCTATTGGAAGGCAACTTGGCTATAGTCATTCTGTCATCAGCAGACATGTCCAAAAACATCAACAAACAAATGATGTTAAGGGCCGACCAGGGCCTGGACAACCCCCCAAAAGAGCTTTCGGCGGGAAAATCGGAGGCGGGCAGCCTTCGTTAGGCGTGAACCCTTTGCTTCAAGTGAGGTATTGAAACGCCTTTGGATCCCCAACAGGCGTTTGTGCAACAAAACTGTCCGAAACTGTCTCAGAGCACTTGATATGAGGTCCAGAAGTGGCATCAAGCGTCTAGCTCTGCCTGATCAGCATCAACGACGACGTTTGGAGTGGTGTATGGTACAACAACATTAGAATCTCAGGACGTCGAGGAGAGTCCATTGGTCAGACGAGAGTATGTTCCTGCTTCACGTCACAGATGGTCGCATGAGAGTGTGGAGGCATAGAAATACTTCTTACGTGCCTAGGAACATCAGTAATGTTTGAGGATCAGTAATGATCTGGGAATGCCTCTCTCATGATTGTAAGCTTGATATTGTGACTGCACGTGGGAATCTCATTGGTCATCAGTACATCCAGGACATTCTCAATCCGGTTGTCGTGTCTCATTTTGACAACCACCGTTGGCTATTCGCCATGTATTCATAGACTACAATGCAAGGCCACGCAATTCCCATGCTGTGAGAGCACTCCTTCAGAACAACGCTATTACAACTCTACCTTGGCCTGCAATGAGCCCCGATTTGAATCCATCAGAACACATCTGGGACTTTCTGTCTCGTCGCGTGCAAGCAAGGGATCCATCTGTACATAATTTGGTCGATTTGGAAGCCACATTGCATGAGGAGTGGCAGCAGTTGCCTCTGGGCAGTATCACAAGGATCACTGGTAGCATTAGGAGAGGGCTTCAGGCTCTCATCCGGGCACGTGGTGGATACACTCGCTACTGACGTAAGACACTGCTGTTGTGTTCAGGAGATCACAAGTTACATTTTTGTTAGTAATTACTGTCATTGTTTCATCATGGACTGTTCCAGCACCATTCTTGTCGAGAGAACATTTTTCCATCAAAAACATTAGTAACAGATATGTGTAATTAGCGCCATTAAAATACTGTATATATTTATCATTGTGTTGTCTTTCATTTATAAACAGACAAACAATCAATTTGGGCCATCTGAAAGATAGCATAAATAATGGCAGTTTCTATTAACACCACTGCGAAAAATACAGGGGTGCTTAATTGAATTCCAGGTGTATATATTCATGAAATCGTACATACATGTTCAGTATGATATGCTGTTTTAAGCACATATCAAGAGATGGTGCCCACACATTCTGCTAATGAGTTGTGGGCGTTTTTTCATTAATAATTAAATTTTCCATCTGTCATACACACCTTGGATAATGCCACACCGGGCGGTGAGAGTATACCCATGATGGATGTCCAGATCTTGTTTTGCGTGACTCGTGAGCATGAGCAACAAAGCTTGTAGTGTATGTGTACATTTAAGCCACCTATAACCGCCTGATAACTTGCTTAAATCTTGATATGGAATGATGGATGGAGTTTACATCAGCTAGACCTTTATGATTCAGAACTGAGATTTTAAGACTAAGAATAAAAAGATTCGTCCCAATTATTTTCACTTATTATTTCCGTTACCACATTGACACGTTTGTTGAGGCATTTGAGATTATTATAGACGAGTTACAATGGTAACCAAAACATCAGATCGTCTTCATTGATACTTTTTTTCCTTTTTGAAGACGTTTGAATGTTTTATTCCTGTTTATTCGTATCTTTTCTCATGCATAAAATAATAGGAAATATCGCTGAGTTCTTTGTCATGGGGCCTTGGGCTGAATTTGTGTCCTTATACAAAAAAGTGGTAAAAATACATTTTCGCTGAGACGGTAAATACATAGAACGACAGACGCGTGTGAATGGGTTATTCGATATGGCACGGGTGCCAGGGCGGAAGGATAGAACGAGGGGCCACATCGATTAACCCATTCACACACGCGTGTCGTTCTGTGTTTATTACACGCCTTCACGTCTATAAAAAATATTAGAAGGACATTCATTTGAGAACTATCAACAAAAAGAACACATTCTAGAGCCAACCAAGGGGAACCCGTGTTACTATTTCGTACCCTGAATTCCAATGTGTTGTATGTGCCTGTTGGCACATAGAACACATTGGGACTCGGGGGGGGGGGGGGGGGCGATTTTCAGCTATCACTAGGGTTTCAAATTGTAATTGCACTGCACGATTTGTAGAAAATTCCAGTGAAATTTCGCTTGTGTTTAAAAGTAGTCCGTCAACGATTTCCGTTCCGCATATATGTGCGGAACAATTTTTTATTTTCCGCACGGTTTAGTGTTGCTGTAGATGTGGATTACATAGAACAGGCGTGTAATAAAAGAAGACCAGTATCACAAGTGAACCATGGTTGATTCAACTCATTAGAAGTGGTGTTATGTACTTTATTTATCACTAGTGGACTTCTATGCTAGAGGTCACGAGTTCGATCCCCGTCCGTGACGACCCGCGTTGTGTCCTTGGGCAAGGCACTTTATCCCGGTTGCCTGTATGGGGGCACGATGACGCTGTATGCTAAGGCGCACTGCACATCGATGGTGCTCATGTCTTCAACCGCTGTAACCATGCTTGAGCGGAGCTTGGACAGAGTTAGAATGTTGAGGAGCTGACAGTTGCTCGTCGATGCTCGGTGGTTCTCTCCGGGTACTCCGGCTTCCACCACTCGTAAAACTGTCACGGTCACGATTAGCCATTGTGCATAAGTATGTGACCTTAAACACAGATAAATATCACTAGTGGATGAATGCATGCTACGCGTGTTTTTTCGATAGACGACACTTCAGAATTGAAAAATTTTTAAAATCTGATCTCGCTAATAATGGGACAATTCAATTTCTAGTTTTCTCCCTTATTCCATAATACGCTCCGAATTCCAAAACTGTTTTACTCACAGTAAGCACCCCTATCTTGCGACCCAATTGCCGAGTTTCGGTAAATAACCCAAAATATTGCCACCAAATGTGTTTAGTCATATCGGATAGAAATACGCCTGCCGAGTTTAAAGTCGACAGTAACCAAAGAGACTGAGGAGATAGAGCACGTCACTCACCACGACAAACCGAAATTCACGACAAACACTAGACTTTATGATTCTGGAGAATCATGGCTTTTCCCGATGAGATTCCATGATTTGTCATGACCCCACGGTGTATGATGAATTGCTTTTGTCTGTCTCACTAAAGTTCCTTCATTGATGTCATGAAAAAGGTGAGTATAGAAGTCTCAAATGACTCAGTTTGATAAAAAAATTGTTTAGGTAAAAACCATCATTAACGGTGGAGAGGGTTAATATGAACATCGTCGTCCAACAAGTTAATGACCGACAAAAGGAGTTATGCTTCTTTGACACTTACCCACTGAGTGCTGTATCTATTTGAAAATGGTCCGTTTTATCTCAAATGTATCCAAAATGTTGATGTCTGGCAGCTTATTAAGGGTTAACACGTGCTAACAGGAATATTTATTCACGCAACTTGTAATTTTACACCAAAATCTGTGAATGGCCATTTTTACTTAAAAATCTACGAGATGTTTTCAGAGAAATCCAGGGAGAACATGAATTTTAAGCTGTTGATGGGTATAATTGTTTATCCAGCCCAAAACGGGTTAAGGGTTGTTTTTTTAATACGCTTATTACTTATAGAAATAATTCTCAGTGAATTCTACTTCCACTTATGTTGATTTCTCCTCTTAACTTTGGGTGCTGCGGGTATGCAAACACAGCCCACTTTTTCAACATTTTGATGTTTGAGAACCAGCATAGGGTTAACAAATGCTTACTGGAATATTTTGTACATGCAACTTTTAATCCACACTAAGATCTGAGAATGGCCATTTTTTCTTGAAAATCTACGTGATGTTTTTAGAGAAATCCTCGGATAACATGAATTTTTAACCTTTTGAGGGGTATCACCCTGTAACCAGCTCTAAACGGGTTAATGCTTGGTTTTATGAATACCTTCATTACTTACAAAAATGATCCTCGGTGAATCCCACTCCCAATGAAGGTGGTTATGTTCATCTCACAGGTACACATTGGGTGTAATGGGTGGCCAAGTACAGTCCATTTTCTCAAAATTTGCTGCCTCTGGAGGGTTAACAAACGCTTACCGAAATCTTTTGTTCACGCAACTTGTAATGTCACTCCAAGACCTGCAAATAGTCAATTTCTCTTGAATACTTACTAGATTTTTTGGAGAAATCCACAGAAAATGGGAATTTTAAGCTTTTAAGGGGTACGTCTCCTTAACCGGGCGAAAATGGGTTAAGACCTCAATTTTTTAATACCCTTACTACTTACTGAAAATTTTCCCTATCAGTTTGGCGTCCGGTAAAAGAAGTTATGTTTCTCTGCAGCATTCCCATTTGATGTTGTTGGTGTTCAAAAACAGACTATGTTTTTCGAAATTTTGACATTTAGCAGCCCATGGAGGGTTAATGAATGCTTATCTGAATATTTTATCCATGCAACTGGTAATGTGACTCTAAGACCTATCAACGGCCATTTTCTCTTGAAACCCTATGAGACGTTTGTAAAGAAATTCATGGAAAACATGATTTTTTAAGCTAATGATGAGTATTGCTATTAACCATCCCAAAAGGGGTTAATGCTTGTTTTTTGAATACCCTTATTACTAACAAATTTGGTCCTCGGTGAATTCCACTTCCAACAAAGTAGATTATGTTTATCTCTCGGGTACGCATTGGGTGCTGTGCGCGTCTGAAAACAGCCTATTTCAACAAAATTATGATGCTTAGCAGCCTGTAGAGGGTTAATAAATGCTCACCGGAATATTTTGTCCATGCAACTTGTAATGTCACACAAAGACCTGCAAATAGACAATTTTTCCGGAAAACCTACAAGTTGCTTTTAGAGAAATCCACAGAAAATGGGAATTTTAAGCTTCTAAGGGGTATCTCTCTTTAACCAGTCCAAAATGGGTTAAGACTTCGACTTTTGAATACCCTTACCACTATCAAAAATGTTTCCCCATCATTTTTGCGTCCGATAAAAGAAGGAACCTTTCTCGGTGGTACACCAAGTGGGTGCTGCTGGCGTCCAAATACAGCCCATTTTATCACAATTTTGACTTTTAGCAGCCCGTGGAGGGTTAACAAATGCTCACCGCAGTATTTTGTCCATGCAACTTCTATTGTCACACCAAGGCCTGGGAGTGACAAATTTTTCTTGAAAATCTACAAGACTCGTTTAGAGAAATCCACGGAAAATACGAATTTTTGAGCTTTATGGGGGTATTGCTGTTTAACCAGCCCAAAATGGGTTAACGCTTGGTTTTTTGAACACCCTTATTACTCACAAAAATGACCCTCGGTGAATTCCACTCACAATAAAGGAAGTTATGTTTATCTCTCGTGTATTGTTTTGGGTGCAATGGGGGCCTGAAACCGGCCTATTTCATCAAAATTTCGATGTTTGGCAGCCTGTGGAGGGTTACCATATGCATCGCCTGATATGTCGTGTGTATCAAAGGGCGTGTCACAGACAGGGCTAGCAATGACGAATGTATAAAAAAAAATCTACACGACGTGTTTCGAGAAAGTGCCGATAAACCCCAATTTTGGCAGTTTTTTACCAATTCTGACGAAATAAGGGTTAAATCGAAAATTCCGCTTCGGTGCATTTTTAGATTTTGTGCCCCTCTATGTGTGTGCAAAATTTCGTGAAAATCGGTTCGAAAATGGCTTCTGAATCGTACGGACAAAATGTGTGGGGGGGGGGGGGGGGGGGGGGGGAAGAAAAAAAAACAAAAAAAAAAAACAAAAAAAAAACTAGACTTTATGATTCTGGAAAATCATGGCTTTTCCCGATGAGATTCCATGATTTGTCATGACCCCACAGTGTATGATGAATTGCTTTTGACTGTCTCACTGAAGTTCCTTCATTGATGTCATGAAAAGGGTGAGTATAGAAGTCTCAAATGACTCAGTTTGATAAAAAAAAAATTGTTTAGGTAAAAACCATCATTAACGGTGGAGAGGGTTAATATCAATATCGTCGTCCAACAAGTTAATGACCGACAAAAGGAGTTATGTTTGTTTGACACATACCCACTGAGTGCTGTATCTATTTGAAAATGGTCCGCTTATCTCAAATGTATCCAAAATATTGATGCCTGGCAGTTTGTTAAGGGGTTAACAAGTGCTAACAGGAATATTTATTCATGCAGCTTGTAATTTCACACCAAAAACTGTGAATGGCCATTTTTACTTAAAAATCTACGAGATGTTTTCAGAGAAATCCCGGGAGAACATGAATTTTAAGCTGTTGATGGGTATAATTGTTTATCCACCCAGAACGGGTTAAGGGTTGTTTTTTTTAATACGCTTATTACTTATAAAAATGATTCTCAGTGAATTCTACTTCCACTTATGTTGATTTCTCCTCTTAACTTTGGGTGCTGTGGGTATGCAAACACAGCCCACTTTTTCAACATTTTGATGTCTGAGAACCAGCATAGGGTTAACAAATGCTTACTGGAATATTTTGTACATGCAACTTTTAATCCACACTAAGATCTGAGAATGGCCATTTTTTCTTGAAAATCTACGTGATGTTTTTAGAGAAATCCTCGGATAACATGAATTTTTAACCTTTTGAGGGGTATCACCCTGTAACCAGCCCTAAACGGGTTAATGCTTGGTTTTTATGAATACCTTCATTACTTACAAAAATGATCCTCGGTGAATCCCACTTCCAATGAAGGTGGTTATGTTCATCTCACAGGTACACATTGGGTGTAATGGGTGGACAAGTACAGCCCATTTTCTCAAAATCTGCTGCCTCTGGAGGGTTAAGAAACGCTTACCGAAATCTTTTGTTCATGCAACTTGTAATGTCACTCCAAGACCTGCAAATGGTCAATTTCTCTTGAATACTTACTAGATCTTTTGGAGAAATCCACAGAAAATGGGAATTTTAAGCCTTTAAGGGGTACATCTCCTTAACCGGGCGAAAATGGGTTAAGACCTCAATTTTTGAATACCCTTACAACTTACTAAAAATTTTCCCTATCAGTTTTGTGTCCAGTAAAAGAAGTTGTGTTTCTCTGCAGCATTCCCATTTGATGTTGTTGGTGTCCAAAAACAGACTACTTTTTTCGAAATTTTGATATTTAGCAGCCCACGGAGGGTTAACAAATGCTTATCTGAATATTTTATCCATGCAACTGGTAATATGACTCTAAGACCTATCAACGGCCATTTTCTCTTGAAACCCTATGAGACGTTTGTAAAGAAATTCATGGAAAA
The DNA here is from genome assembly GCA_031216915.1 of Pictodentalium vernedei. Taxonomy (NCBI): domain Eukaryota; kingdom Metazoa; phylum Mollusca; class Scaphopoda; order Dentaliida; family Dentaliidae; genus Pictodentalium; species Pictodentalium vernedei. Next base: position 155,028,816 of record CM062293.1, read on the forward strand.
CATGATTTTTTAAGCTAATGATGAGTATTGCTATTAACCATCCCAAAAGGGGTTAATGCTTGGTTTTTTGAATACCCTTATTACTAACAAATTTGGTCCTCGGTGAATTCCACTTCCAACAAAGTAGATTACGTTTATCTCTCGGGTATGCATTGGGTGCTGTGCGCGTCTGAAAACAGCCTATTTCAACAAAATTACGATGCTTAGTATCCTGTAGGGGTTAATAAATGATCACCGGAATATTTTGTCCATGCATCTTCTAATGTCACACAAAGACATGCGAATAGTCAATTTTTCCTGAAAACCTACAAGTTGCTTTTAGAGAAATCCACAGAAAATGGGAATTTTAAGCTTTTAAGGGATATCTCTCTTTAACCAGTCCAAAATGGGTTAAGACTTCGACTTTTGAATACCCTTACCACTATCAAAAATGTTTCCCCATCCATTTTGCGTCCGATAAAAGAAGGAACCTTTCTCGGTGGTACACCAAGTGGGTGCTGCTGGCGTCCAAATACAGCCCATTTTATCACAATTTTGACTTTTAGCAGCCCGTGGAGGGTTAACAAATGCTCACCGCAGTATTTTGTCCATGCAACGTCTATTGTCACACCAAGGCCTGGGAGTGACAAATTTTTCTTGAAAATCTACAAGACTCGTTTAGAGAAATCCACGGAAAATACGAAATTTTTGAGCTTTATGGGGGTATTGCTGTTTAACCAGCCCAAAACGGGTTAACGCTTGGTTTTGTGAACACCCTTATTACTGACAAAAATGATCCTCGGTGAATTTCACTCCCAATAAAGGAAGTTATGTTTATCTCTCGTGTATTGTTTGAGTGCAGTGGGGGCCTGAACCTGGCCTCTTTCTTCAAAATTTCGATGTTTGGCAGCCTGTGGAGGGTTACCATATGTATCGCCTGATATGTCGTGTGTATCAAAGGGGCGTGTCACAGACAGGTCTAGCAATGACGAATGTATAAAAAAATCTACACGACGTGTTTCGAGAAAGTGCCGATAAACCCCAATTTTGGCAGTTTTTTGCCAATTCTGACGAAATAAGGGTTAAATCGAAAATTCCGCTTCGGTCCATTTTTAGATTTTGTCCCCCTCTATGCTTGTGCAAAATTTCGTGAAAATCGGTTCGAAAATGGCTTCTGAATCGTACGGACAAAATGTGTGGGAAAAAAAAAATAAATAAAATAAAAAAAAATAATAATAATCCGTAGAAAAACAATATGTCTTTTCCAGAGGGAAAAGCCTTATAATCCGTAGAAAAACAATAGTCTTTTCCACAGGGAAAAGCCTAATAAATTCACGACAATCTCAAATTTCAACATATATTCTGTAAATGTGACGCTTGGTTCCAAAGAGATAAAAGGCCAACAAACCTAAACGAATTAGCATCGGCATGAACATTTAAAAACTTAGATGTGAGTCTTCCATGGAAGACGTGTGTCGCCTGACGTTTCAGACAGAATTCTAAGTGGAAAAGGGGCATAACTCAGGAAAAAATACAGCGGATCAAAAAATAAAATAGGAGGTGCACAATGCCATTATGTGATAAAGAATCACTGAAAGTTTCATCAAAATCCATTCATAGGTTAAAGAGGATTATTATTTATTTATTGGTGTTTTAAGGTCACATACTTATGCACAATGGCTAATCGTGACCGTGACAGTTTTACGGGTGGAGGAAGCCGGAGTACCCGGAGAGAACCACCGAGCAACGACGAGCAGCTGTCAGCTCTCCAACATCGTAACTCTGAACTCTGCACCGCAGCACAGGCAGGGTTAGATTGGTTGAAGACATGCGCACCATCGACGTGCAGTACGCCTTAGTACACAGCGTCATCATGCCCCCATGTAGGCAATCGGGGTGAAGTGTCTTGCCCAAGGACACAACGCGGTTGCCGCAGGTGGGATTCGAACCGAGGACCTCTCGGCTTGCAGCCTGCACCTCTACCAACTGAGCCACCGCGCCCCCGGTTAAAGAGGAGTGGCGGATAAGAGAAAGTGTGACGCGGACGACGCGGACGACGACGCGGACGACGCAAGACGACAAAAGTAATCCCTATTTGTCGCTCCCCACTTCGTGGGGCGGCGACACAAAAAACTGCTCAGCACATTTTGTCCGCTTTCCAACCAACATCAACACCAGGCCTGAAAATAAGCAGTCTGACATTTGCAAAATGAGATCCCCATGGGGTGAATTTGATGATGCTATCCCATAGAGTGGGTCAATTTATCCTCTGGGTACCTCTTTCTGTTTAGTTTTGATATCCTGATTCAGATTGAGGTACACAGAGGGTAAATTTAGTGATGCTACCCTGCTGTGCAGGGTAGCATCACTAAATTCACCCTCTGGGGACCTTATTTTGCAGATGACAGTCTGCTTATTTTCTGGCTTGATCAACACTTGTCTCAACACTAAATTCCTCTAAAACATGATTGTATACTCCGAAAAGTATACACAGGCCCAGTCTTCGTCTGATGCCAACCACAGCGCTTCCGTCGTACTGTAGTTAGCGCGTTCGACACTTTCATGCTGCTACCGAATGGAAGGTGAACCAAGTAATCATGAGAACTTCATCTAAAACGATAAATGCCAGCCATCATTTGTGACGGTGTGTAATGGTCTTGTTGTTTAGGTGTGCGACTCCTGTTTGCTAGACAGGCTTGCCTAGGATTCGACTCCCGGCCGGGGATCGAAAACCAAACCAACATTCTAAATTCCTCTAAAACATGACTGTGTCCTTCGAAAAGCACACACAGGCCCGTGCCAGTCTTCGTCTGATGCCAATCACAGTACTTTCGTCGAACTGTATCCAGCGCGTTCCACACTTTCATGCCGCTGTCGAAAGTCATGTGAACCAAGTAATCATGAGAAGTTCATCTAAGAAGCTAGATTCCAGCCATCATTTTTGACTGTGTGTAATAGTCTAGTGGTTTCGGTGTGGGTCTCTTGATTTCAATGCGGGGTTGCCGGAGGTTCGACCCCCGGCAGGGGATCTGACACCAACATTCTAAATTCCTCTAAAACATAATTATGTCCTTCAAGAAACACCAACACTTCCCTCAACACTAGTTCCAGTGGCATTTACTAAGATTTTACATCAATATGAGAGTGAAATCTGTTTACAATGCTTCACACTAGGTATTGGGACTGGTTTATATCTTTCTGAACTTATTTGGAACTCAAAGTTAGTCATAAATATGAATACAGAAAAAATTCTTGATCTGAGAAAATACATTTTTGACACGCTAAAACCTCCCGCCCATATAGTACTTTCATTCATCGATAGAATAGGTACTCGACTTTTTACAACATTTAGTTACGTAAAAATGTATGAAACAATTTGTTTTATATAATTTAGGATGATAAAACCTGCTTTGATATATCACATTTACAGTGACTTCGTGAAAGTTCTGCCTCGTCACGCGATCCGCAACTTCCGGAAAGTCCGATTCCGCCGTTTATCCACTATCACTCGATTCCAGCTTTACCATCTAAAGAGATTCGGAACTAATCCTCACTATACCACCTAACATTAACCGTAAAAGAGAAGGTTGTTTAAGGTGAGACATGCTCTCTACCCTGCACTGAGACTAAGACTAACTCCATGGCTCATGCTTCGATTTTATCGTTGATACATCCAAATACAGTAGTACAATGGATATGTGATCCTTGGCAACCCACCCCGCGGCTATATAAATCCATTTCAGAATAGGTGAGCTTTATCAACAAAGCTCTTCAAATTCAGCTTTATCACAACTCTGCCCATACAGTACATAGGGGCTACGATACGAAATAATGAAAGACCAGAGAGTTCAAAACATAATATACTCAAAGTTTGCTAAGCACCAAGTATATCCAACTACCTGTTTTACGTTTTAGTTGAAATATTGTGATGAAAAGTGTATATATTTTTTATTTATTTATGTCTTTGATGATTTAAGTACAGAAATTGAGAATTTATTTGTGTTTGACATTATTTTTTAGCTTTTGAATACGATAACCATGGAAAATGGATATTATTGGTAAAAGAGGAAATTTTTCAATTTGCCAAAAAGTTGACGGAGCGAATTGGTATGGGTTCAATATCGAGTATGAGACCCATTATGTTAATTACAGCTTGACAACGTATTCTCGTGCTCTGCTCCCAATCAGGTTCCTGGTAGTCCTTTCTGGGATGTTGTTCCATTCTTTGATCAGCATGGCACCAAGCTCCTGGACACTTCTTGGCTGGACTGGACGGGCTGAAATTGCAAGCTGCAACTCATTCTAGACATGTTCCATTGGATTGACCTCAGGGGATCTTGCTGGCCAGTCCATACGCTCAATCCCCCCCCCCCCCCTCTCTGTCGGTACTCCCCGACAGCATGAGCAACATGAGGACGGGCATTATCGTCCATCAGAATGAATCTGTCACCCACTACACCTGCATACAAGCTGACGTGGGTATGTGACCTTAAACACCAATAAATAAATAAATAGATAAATAAATAATCTGACGTGGACATCCAGGATCTCATCAATATACCGCTGTGCAGTCAATGTACCACGTTCAAGGACACAGAGCTCTGTACGTCCACCCCTGCTGATGCCGCCCCAGACCATGATTGACCCTCCACCATAGGGTCATACTCAGCAATGTTGGCTGCATGGAATCGCTCTCCTGGTCTTCTCCAAACCCTAGAACGCTTATCTGTGTGGTATAGGCAGTACCTTGACTCATCTGTAAAAAGGACAGGTCGCCAATCTTCTCTGGTCCATCCAACGCTGGCCATGGCCATTCGTGTCGAACCTGGCGGTGGTTGTGGTACAGCGGAATGCGAATACATGGTCTTCTCGGTCGCAGACCACCTACGTGAAACTTGCCTGGATAGCCTGCGACGAAACATTTACCCCGGATGCATTCTGAAGGTCACTGCGAAGCTGGGTTGCTGTGTGCCATACTTCTGAAATCTTGCCCAGGCTCTGGTGATCACCGTATGGTGCACACCTAGGGCTTCACCGCCTTGGCGATGGCTAGGCCCTTGCTCCACCATCCCTATAGCCCGCCACATTTCTACTTCAGACGAATGTCTTCTTACATTTGCATTTGCCATATTCAATCATTAAATCACAAGGGTTTGTGTTGAAATGAAGATTGAATACCCTACACATGTCATGTCCATGTAGACAGTACACGTAAACATCATGAAAATCAAGGGGTACATGTTTTCCATGACTGTCACGAAAAGTCTGCCTGTCAAGAGAGCTAATGAAAACACTGGGTACCATCTCAGTACATTCCTCAATCGTATCCACCAAAAATATCGCAAATATGTCACAAGCAAATTTCACAATGATGTGTCAAATATTTGGTGCTTAGCAAACTTTGAGTAGTATACATAAATGTCAAACAACACGTGGAAAGTTTCAGATCACTGAATATAATACAGAGAGCCACTTTTTCAACAGAGTAAATGAATAAACTCGAAAACTGTTTTTATTTTCTGTACAAACAAGAGGAAATAGCCTTGAATTTGTTGTTAATACCAAAACTGAACATTCCAGAGGAAAAAAAATTGTAAAACATTAAACAATACGCAGAACAAAGTCACTCAATTAGAACACACACATTTTTAGCCACGTTGTCTTTATCAAGTGGAAGAAAGCGTGGAGTGTCAGTAAGTGGTTTTATGGGGACGTAGGGGTTAAGTTAAAAGTATTGTGATATATAAGTAGTATAGCAGGGGGTTTTCGACCCCCATTACCCGGTGCTTTGCCTGAGCAGCTAGTGTTAAATTCCCATAGGAACTGGAGCCGGAGCAACTTTTTTTCCGTGTAAAACTTCGGCCCTATCCAGCTAGACCCGACAAGCAGTGTGCGTACAGCAATACAGTATGTTATGGTATATACAGTGATATATGTACACACTGGGCTGTATATTGTGGGTATGTTATGGAAAAATGATGGTAAAGGTGAGACTTTTTTTGAAAGTTTTTCCCCGCGTATGCTGGCGTAGGGGTAATGTCTGGCAATATAGAACAGCAGCATAGTATCGACGATATATTCCTCCCCGAAAGCCACTGGTACTTCTAATCGACCTAATGCTTTATGTGACTGGTCTAGGTAGTATGTAAGACCAGACGTTATTGTGTGTGTGTGGGGGGGGGGGGGGGGGGGGGGAGAGGGGGGGGGGGGGGGTAATGCATGGTACTTTAGTGTGGTAGTATATGGTGTACGCTTTGTACCCCTACAGGTCCCATGTTAGCACTTAGAACTATTAATCCACCTAATGCTTCATGTTACCCTATGACTGGTATAGGTAGTATGCAATGCTAGGCATAGGGGTATTGTGGGTAGGGGTAGTTTAGTATGGGTGGTATATACCCCGATAGGCCCCCTGTTATTGCTTGGTACTATTAACCAACAATTGCTTTGTTTTATTATACGGCTGGTATATGTAGTACGTTATGATAGGTCTAGTTATATTGTGGAGTGGGGGTAATGCTTGGTAGTTTAGAACGGTAGTATAGCATAGGCTGTACATACCCGTCGTTGCTATTGACGTCGTGACGTCATGATGCGCACGCGACGTCATAGAGATATTGACAACTGTTGTTGTCCACTATACAATCTGACATAACGTTGTTCGGGGGTCGGAGGTGTCGGGCTTCTCGTTTGGGGGGGGGGGGGTGATATGGTAGTGGCGATATATATTCATGTAGTTCCCCTATTAGCCCTTGAGCCTCATTGAGTGATTTTCTCATAGCCCTCATGGCCCCATTTCAGAAGAAAGGGGTGCCGAAGGCCAGATGTTTTCCAAAAGAGACATTTTCATGGCTCTAATGGCCTCAAACGAAGAGGGCTTTTCTCATAGTCCTCATTGCCTCATTCGACTAAAAAGGGGTTCCGAAGGCCGGACATTTTCCAAAAAGGGATTCTTAAATTGGGGTGCCACCGGGAATGGCTGTTAAATACCGAGATGAGGCTATGGGGGAAGTAAATTAGACCTCATTGAGGGATTGTTTCATAGCCCTCATGGCCTCAAACGAAATGGGGCTAAGAGGGATAAATTAGGCCTCATTGAGGGATTTTCTGATGGCCCTTATGGCCTCATACAAGAAAAAAGGGATTCTTCAGAAGGTATCCTCGATAGGTATCCTCAAATAATACAATACCATGCCATAGGTATCCTCAAATACCGAAATGAGGCTAACGGTCGTATATGCGAGTCACTCGAACGAGCAGTTTCTCGATACCTCGTTTGCTCAATGGGATTCGAGTCGTTCGAGCAATGACTTATTAGTAACCGCTCGGCAGATTCTTGGGTTTAGGAATGAAATAGGCTTTTGTTATACCAAGGGAGATAACTTTGTACGGATGTGTATAAATTACGGGGAATGAAGCAATCTGATTGGTTAATCAGCTACTGTAAAGTGAACTGACTGGATGAGCTGGTTAACTGAAACAAGAACAAGTGTTCTCAGAATAGGGTGGGAACTACTTGTATTACGTACCACCATACCAGTAACAGGATGATACAAAGCATTCGGTAGGTTAATACTATCAACGGTTAAGATGGGACATAGGGGAATATACCAACCATACTCTGCTGCCGTTCTGTACTACCAGGCATTAACCCCACCCCAAAATACCTCTTGATAATATGAAGTACCCGGTGGATCAGCGGTACCGAGGGCCAACAAGAGACCTACAAGGGTATGTACAGTCTATGCTATACTACCGTTCTAAACTACCAAGCATTGCCCCACCCCCACAATATCAATAGACCTACCAAAACGTACTACATATACCAGCTATATAATAAAACAAAGCAATCGGTTGGTTAATAGTACCAAGCACTAACAGGGGGTCTATAGGGGTATATGCCGTCCATACTATACTACCGTTCTAAATTACCAGGCATTATCCTTACCCACAATACCCCTATGCCTATCATTGCAAACGACCTATACCAGCCATAGGATAACATGAAGTATTAGTGGATTAATAGTACTAAAGGCTAACATGGGATCTGTAGGGGTACAACGCGTACATCGTATACTACCACACTAAACTACCATACATTACACCCCCACCCCCCACCCCCACACACACAATAACGTCTGGTCTTACATACTACCTAGACCAGTCACATAAAGCATTAGGTCGATTAGTAGTACCAATGGCTTTCGGGGAGCCCTGAGAGGTACTATCATCCATACTATTCTGCCGTTCTATACTGCCAGGCATTACCCCCACTCCACAATATCACTTGACCTGCCATAACGCACTACCTATACCAGTCATCGAATAATACAAAGCAATCGGTTGGTTAATAATACCGAGGACTAACAAGGAACCTTCAGCGGTATATACAATGCATCCTGTGCCCCAGTTCTAAACAAACGATTATAATACTGCCTGACCTAGCATTACGAACTACCAATACCAGCCATAAGATAATACAAATGATTCAGTAGGTTAATAGTACTAATGGGGTAACAGGCCAACAGACCATTCATCCTATACTGCCAATCTAAACAACCAAGGACTGTCTCGCAATACCTCACTGGCCGACCATACATGACCACCCCCATCCCCACAACATTGCTTGACCTAGCTATAGCAGTCATAGGGTTAATAGGGGACCTACATGGATATATACCGCTACTACCATATCACCCCCCCCCCCCCCCCCCAACGAGAAGCCCGACCCGAACAACGTAATGTCAGATTCTTTAGTGGACAAACAGTGGTCAACATCTCTATGACGTCACGTGCGGATCATGACGTCATGACATCAATAGTAACGGCAACCGTTTCGCGGGGAAAAACTTTCAAGAAAAGTCTCACCTTTACCATCAATTTTCCATCACATACCCATACTATATACCCATAGCCCTGTGTGTGCATATATCACTGTAGAAACCATAGCATACTATATATGCTGTACGTACACTGCTTGCCGGATCTAGCTGAAGTTTTACACGGAAAAAAGTTGCACCGGTGAACGGCTCTGGTTCCTATGGGAATTTAACACTAGCTGCTCCGGTAAAGCTCCGTGTAATGGTGGTCGAAAACCTCCTGCTATCCTACTTATATACATTTCGGCAATTTGCTAACGGGGTTTACTTTTTTATAGTGCTTGTTGTCGTCTCCCTTTCTGTTTCCGCCCCTTCGCACCCCGTCCCGCAACTATAATTTTTTCACAAATTTATTTATTTATTTGGACGGGGGGTGTGGGTGGTTAACAGAAAAGGAAGCCGATTTATTTCATCCTTATAGTGCTTTTCCTAGTTTTTCCCTTCCTACGTATTGTTCACTCGGTGTCGTGACTCCCGACTCTTGTTTTGTTTTTGTTTTTGTTTTTTTGTTGTTGTTTTTTTGGTTTGTTTGTTTTTTGTTTTGTAGATTACATTACGTTACGTCCGCACTGGGTCCAATGTCTTCGTTTATTTCCGTAACAGTTTCAAGTGAAATGTATATAGTTGCAAGATGGATTTTACAGGGTGGTAACCATTGAAACTTTTTTCCACTTGACAAGGCTGTGGGCCGAAAATTTCTGGATTCTAAATGTGTGACTTAATAATTCAACTTCCCTTTGGTGGACTTGCAATGTGAAGATTTAACATTATGGGTTGAATAAACAAACAGACGCTCACCCCTCACCAACAAAACCACTATTCAATCAAACGATTCACACAAAACAAGTCTGTCACCATTTATTACCTTGGTTACCCGGAAGGAATGTTTCGTTCATTCATGCAAAACCAAAAATGAGACCACTCCGACCATCTCAACAAGTTGATTTCAGAGTGAGTAGTTTGCCAAACATCCAACTGCCGCCCTTATTAAATGCAACCCTTGAACATCGAGAAGCGCGTTTGAGACATATACTCAAATTTGCTGATGAATGGTCAGCATATATTAACACATAGAGTTGGATGTACACCATCCGCTCACCTGTAACATACGAGCTCCCAGATTGTGACGAACTGGGCGTAAAGCCCGACGAGCTTGCGTCCAGCCAAAGAGGGTAATGGGGACAATGATCATTTCACACATACAAGAATGAAAGGCAAGAGAGGAGCCCGATTGCGGCAACCGCGTTGTGTCCTTGGGCAAGACACTTCACCCCCATTGCCCACGTGTGCACGGTGGCGTTGTGTGCTAAGGCGTACTGCACGTCGATGGTGCATTTGTCTTCAACCAACGCTAAACCTGCTTGTGTGGAGTTAGTATGTTGCGGAGCCTGGCAGTTGCTCGCCGTTGCTCAGTGGTTCTTTCCGGGTACTCCGGCTTCCTCCACCCGTAAAAGTGTCCGACACTAGGTGACCCTGGCTGTCGAAGGTGTCGTTAAACCCCAATCAATATACATATAGAGGAACCCCCACGGTATGAAAAACGAGCAACAAGCAAAGCAACTATAATCGTGCAGACACATCTCAGCGAGAGTCACAGTGATGATCGCAAGAACCTCTTTGAAGTACATTCCATCAGCTTCTTCAAGCAAACTACTACTCGGACTAGAAGCATAGGCGTAATGACTTTGGTCAACAACACTTTCGGGGTCATCCATACTATAAAAAAAACTCTTAGTCACAAACCTTCTCCCCCAAACCTTCTCCCAATAACTCCAGTAAGAGATTGTAATATCCCCGTAGCCGCAATAAATATGTCCCAAATAACACTGGTGTACCTGTGAACCAGTGGCAGCGCCAGAAAATGATTCTCATGGAACATTAGGGGGCAGGTTCCCCATGAAGGGGGCAAGTCCGTTTGGGATCATAGCATCGCATTCAGATAAGTAGTATGTTATGTGGTTTTCATGCCTCATTGGAGGGGCCTAGGGAAAACCTAGTAAGTGGTCCAAAAGCCACCAAAAGTCTGTCATAATGTCATTCATCTCGATGTTATCAAATAAATAAAACACAAAACCATTGCCCCCCACTTACCCGTGAAACAGTGTGCGTGTATTGATCAACCTTTATTCAGACATAGAGATCTCTAATGAGTTGCGATTTCATGTTATGTATTTAGTTATTGGTGTTTACATACTTATGTACGAATGGCTAATCATGACCGTGACAGTATTACGGGTGGAGGAAGCCGGAGTACCCGGAGAGAACCACCGAGCAACGACAAGCAGCCTGACAGCTCCCCAACATCGTAACTCCGCACTGCAGTACAGGCAGGGTTAGATTGGTTGAAGACATGCGCGCCGTCGACGTGCAGTACGCCTTAGTACACTGCGTCATCGAGCCCCCCCCCCCCCCCCCCCCTCTCCATGTGAACAATTGGGGTTAAGTGCCTTGCCCAAGGACACAACGCGGGAGTCCGAATCGATCGCTAAGACAGTCACCCATCCGAGGATTAACCGATTTCATATGAAATTTCTGTTCAAGTTCACTAAAATCGATCTGAGCCGAGGTTTTCTAGGTACAGATTGATTTTAACCCTCTGCACTCTGAAGTCGAAATATCAAAATTTTAAGCTGTAAATTCTCCCATCATGCAAAAAGGGATTTAACAAATTCAAGCTTGTTTGACAGGGCTCATTGAGCTCTGTCAAACAAGACTGAATTGGTTAAATTCCTAGTTGCATTATGAGAAAATGTTAAATTAGTGACTTGAAATTTCAATATTTTGACATCAGTGTGCAGAGAGTTAATGAACGCGGTTAACAAATTTCATGGCAAATCGACACGAATTTGAGATTCTTTTTAACACACAATGTGTAATTTAACCTTTTAGCTAACATGACGACGAAAGCTGGTCAGCAGTGTTTACAAAAAAGTCATCTGCCAAATTTTATTATTTTTTTCAGTTGTTGCCTCAAAACATAGCTTATGACCCTCACTGGGACGAGCTCGTCGAGCTTTGAAGCCATGTTTTCGAGACAAAAATGAAAATATTTAGATATTCAGGAAATGTTTTCTGCAAATGCCGTCTGCTATTTGTTTTAGGTAAATAATTAATGATAAAAAGAGAAGATTAATTCGATTCTGCTTCAGAAACCAGCTCACAATTACCACGTCGACGTTGACTTCTGGCGTCATTCCCATATTAGATGTGTTGTGGGCGATATTTTCCATAATAGTCTACTCGATGATGATTCTGTGATAAAAGAAATCTTCTGCAAGCCTTTTGATCAGGGAAACAAACCACAAATGAGCCATGTGTCACATTACTATTCAAGGGGTCCCTCACACGCCACCCTCATAAATTACATAAAGAAACTCCGATAGTGGCTAATGGACGTCCGATAAAGCCCCCTGTTCTCTGTCAATCAGTTCATTTCCTATGGTCCCACCCGCAATAAGCAGCGTGATATAATGTTTTAGTAGAAAGAATTAATCGAATATAAATGTTCATAATTTAAAGAATTACAGTATGAACAAAGAAACAACACCCAGTCATACTGGTAAATTTCCCGGATAATGAGCACGAAAATAAGAGTTATTCCCCTTGATCTTCTTCGATGGAAACCTCGACGTGAAGAAAGAGTTAGTTCCCTTACTACCTAAGAAATAAATTGGCAAAGTGGACCAAATTGTTCGGAATGCTCAGCACAACCTTCCCGTGAGTTCCAACTATTACAAATTTCAGCATAGTCTACTGTATTCCTGCAGAAGACTTTCTATGTCTAAGAGATAACTTTACAACCCAAGATTATGAAAAAAGACAAAACAAACAAATTCCCCCAATACCTCCATTCCCAGAAGCTTGTGGCCTGTAAGAGAGCTAAGTATTACTATCAACGACTAACTTCCCAATATTACTTGCTTTAGTGGGTTTACGAAGTCGGACTTTTGCGGAAAGGTCGTTTTATGTGATAGGCTTTCATGTTTCCCTCTAAAAGGCGATTACAATGCTTTGCTCCTGTTTTGGCTTCACCATTAACCTCAGCTGCCTACGAATCACATCTCATTCTCACATGGTTTGTAATCTGAAGGATGCAAGTTGTAACTCCGTGCAGCCCTTTATCAACGTCATTTGTGTGTTCGGTATATGAGTTCTTCCTATGAGAGATTAATCTCCTGGGAAACTCAGGCCACTTGAAATTAAAATTTAACCGCAATGCACCACCTCATTCCCCAGAAGCTTCAAGGGGTTTTGGCATTGACCACTACCTACCTCATATTACCTGTACAGATATTTAATTTTGGTCTGCGTATGTTAGGTTTATAGACTTATCACTCGTTTATTTACCCCTAATTTACCCCACTGTCACTCTCCAATACTTTGTAATAGAACAAATTTATACAAACAAATATTATTTGCGCTTGACTGAATCTGAAACATGAGCAAGGAAAACATAGGCTTTTGCCCTGATACCCTTATTTTTGTGAATCCCTGAGAGTGAATTCTTACACTCGTCCAGTTAAGGGTTCTCAACTATTTTTAGATATGGGAATTTTGCTATCCGTCAGTCACGGGGGTAATCACGTGACTTTGCTTTCAAAATGTGTTTCTGTCACATTTAGTTTTGCCCATTTTCGTGGTTGACAAGACAGATGACGTTGAAGATAGACACCACATATTTGTAGATAAAAAGGTATGGAATGTTTGTGAAAAAATGAAGTACTAGAAGTGTGTGTTTAAACTTTAGCAGGTCATCAGATCATATTTCTTACGCAAACAGTGGTAGAAAATTACCATCTAAATCACCTAGGTTCGATGTAACAAAACACTGTTGATGGGAAGCATTTTTAGCACAACTTACACAAGTGCCAATTACATCTTTTGCTTCTGTCAGCACTTATTCCATTCCACGGGCAAAGACTTTGCTCGTAAAGAGTAATATGTTCTGAACTCTTTGGAATGATCGTACAAACTAATTCATTGTAGTAACCCCAGGTTTTGTTGGGGGGGGGGGGGGGGGCTTTTTGAGGGGGGGGGGGTGGAAGTTGTACCTGACTCAGGAGAAACAACACAAGTTGCCCATTGAATTGGAAATTTAAAAGCTGCCAGTCATTTAGGGATGAAATTTGAGGGTTCCATGGAGATGCTCAATCTGTTATCTACAGAAGTGTATAATTGAGTACATTTTTTTATTGGGGTTTAATGAAACGACAGCCAGGGTCACCTCGTGTCAGACAGTTTTATGGATGGAGGAAGCCGTAGCACCTGAGAGAACCTCCAAGCAACTGTTAGACCTCCCAATGTACTAACACCACACAAGCATTGTTAGCAGTGACTGATGAGAAGTGTACCATCGACCTGCAGTATACTTTAGTACAAGGCACCACCATGCCCCCACATGCGCAATCAGGTTTAGCTGCCTCACACAGGGACACGATGCAGATACCTCTCATGGGGATCGAACTATGGATCTTTCTGTTTAAAGTCCAGTGTCGTAACCACTGAGCCACCAAGCACCAGTTTTATTCATTTCACACAGGGATACAAGTGAATAGCAACTTTTGCGATTCAAATACTGAAAATTTCCCAACATGTAAAAATTTTCCAGATTTGAACTACAAAGGTCATGGAGTCTGTCAGGTCCCCAGCTACCCTCTCTCATACTCTCTTTCTTGCCACTTTGGATCTGGGACAATATATTTGCCTTCATTAGCTAGATACTATCAAATGGCCAGGGCCCCACAAGGGCCACAACAGAATCAACCCCAGAGTGCAAATTCCTTCCACCCGCCATGGTAATGCGTATTTTTACTTCTCAGAGTTCTAACGAAATAATTTTAAAAAAATATTCAAGAGTTCTTTCCCCATTGTAATGCAGCAAGCAACATGACATCAAATCATCCGTTTTTACCATGAGTTCTGGGCAGAAGTTTACCCTTTTCACACTGAGGTGACAGTGATGTCAAAATCTAAAAACTGCAAGCTGCAGATTTTTCCCATAATGCAACTAGCAATTTAACCACATCAGTCTTGTTTGACAGAGCTCTTTCAAACATGACTGAATTGGTTAAATTCTTAGTTGTATTAAGAGGGCACTTGGTGGCACAGTGGTTACAGCATTTGACTTCAAACCAAGATGTCCATGGTTTGATCTTCACCAGATCCCCACCATGGCACCAAGATGTCCATGGTTTGATCCCCACCAGATCCACACCATGGTATGCCTTGTGTTCTTGGGCAAGACACTAAATCAGGATTGCTCATGTGGGTTGGGGGGGGGGGGGGTGGGGGGCACAGTGGCTCTGTGTGCTGAGGCATACTACACATTGTTGGTGCACTTGTCTTCAACCAATGCTAACTCTGCTTGTGCAGAGTTAGTATGTTGGGGAGACTGTCAGTTGTTCACCACTGCTCAGTAGTTCTCTCTGGATACTCCAGCTTCCTCCACCCGTAAAACTGTCTGACTCGAGGTGACCCTAGCTGTTGAAAGTGTTGTTGCATCTCAATAAAAAGAAAAATTAAAAGAAAAAATGTATTAGGAGAAAATATTTGCATTTTGATGTTTTGACATTGGTAAAGGTGTTGAGAAACATGATATTTAATGATTCTTTTTGATAGATTCTGAACAGAATCGATTGAAAATTGTTTATATTAGAGATGGGCAATATACTTGGGCAATATAGTGAAAAACCAAACCGATACCAATATGATGGGGATACCGAAAAACTGAACCGAATAAATCTTTGAATACCGAAACTGTCTGAATTTTCAATATTTTGAGGATGGACAGTGGTTGATGGGGTAATTTTTATGAAACAAGTGACTGGTTTTCTTTCCAGTTTTATTAACACTTAACTGGTTAAGTGCTGGAAGCCCACATTTGGGCTCTATTCTAAAGTGCGGATACCACAACTTAAATGCTTCAAATTCACTGGTTATGCTTCGTATTATTTTTGAAGTGATATTATTTAGTCTGTTAGGATTTGCCTTATCACAATTTATGGGAGAGTGCCCACAGGCACTCTCCCATGAATTATAACAAGACAAAGACAATTGAACAAGTTTTGATGGTCAAAAATAATTTAGCACTCTACCAGTTAAGGGCCTGGGCAATTGTCCTGAATTCCCATTGGTCATATCCACTTACTTAGCAGTGATTTCTAGTCAATTTCACAGGTAGCCAAGACTGTACTAGAAATCACTGCTTAGGTGGTCTGTGTATTGTCAGCAGGACTGCCTAATAATAGAATGCTAAGGGCACATCTTCTGAGATCACAAAAGCCTGAAATAGGCCTTTGAAGGTTATGGTGTGTTTGGAACAAGTCACAAAATTATTGTAAACATGATTTTTGTTGGGAAAAGAATACCAATGTTCAGCTCACTGGCAATGGCATGTGTGCCGGTTTGGTAGATTGATACAAGAACAACTTGTTTCATATTTACCTGATAAGAATTCCCTTTAGCTAAATGCATAACTAATTTAAGATGTTCTGGTATGCAATCAACAATAAGGAGCTGCAAAAGAGAAAGCTCTGTCCCCAAATGTTTTGCGTTTGATGTTTGGAAAATTTAGTAAATGTCCAGTCGGTCCTAAACTTTAACATGAAACATTTTTGTACTGCATCGCGATAAAATCAGTAATTCACATGTATGGTCAAACCATACCACAACATGCCTGCTGCACCAGTAACTCAGTTTTGAATGTTTTCCTGTACGCTACTGGCAGCCAAGCCTGGAAATAAGCAGATTGTCATCTGCAGAATGAGGTCCCCAGAGGGTATCATCACAACATTTACCCACTGTGAACCTCAATCTGATTCAAGATCTCAGGTCTATGTAGAAAGGGGTACCCAGAGGATAAATTAGCATCAGCAAATTCACCCTCTGGGGATCTCATTCAGCAAATGACAGTGTGCTTGTTTCCAGGCCTGCTGGCAGCCAGTGTGAATCCATCAAAACTGGAGTTATGTGGTTGTACTGAGGGATGCAACACACACCACTCTTGCAGATGCATTTAGCATTTTTCGAAGGCATTCATGTTGGTGTTTTGGAAGTCCAAATGGCAAGGAGTTACAGTAATCCAGATATGCCATAACAAATGATTACACAAGAGTGTCGGTGGCATCTTTAGAGAGTTACTGTCATTTATGCCAGATCTAAAATAGATCACAAAATGCTCTCTGGTACAGATACATTGCTGATGTGATCATTCATTGACATATTTGAATTAGAGCTGAAACGGTTAACTGATTAATCGATTAATGAATGATCAACATCTTGATCGATCCAAAAAGTAATTGATCGATTAACCATTTCTTTTGAACTTCTGTATTATACTACTCAAAGTTTGCTAAGCACCAAGTATATCCAACTACCTGTTTTACATTTTAGTTAAAATATTGTAATGAAAAGTGTATATATTTTTTATTTAATTGTATCTTTAATGATTTAAGTACAGAAATTAAGATTTTATTTGAGTTTGACAATTGAATACGATAATCATCGAAAATGGATATTGTTGGTAAAAAAGGAAATTTTTCAAATTTGCCAAAAAGTTGACGGAGTGAACTGGTATGGGTTCAATATCGAGTATGAGACCCATTACTGTTAATTACAGCTTGACAAAGCCTTCGCATGCTCCCAATCAGGTTCCTGGTGGTCCTTTCTGGGATGTTGTTCCATTCTTTGACCAGCATGACACCAAGCTCCTGGACACTTCTTGGCTGGCCTGATTGGGCTGAAATTGCAAGCTGCAACTCATTCCAGACATGTTCGATTGGATTGAGGTCAGGGGATCTTGCTGACCAGTCCATACGCTTAATCCCCTCCCTCTGTCGGTACTCCCTGACAGCATAGGCAACACAGGGACTGGCATTATCGTCCATCACAATGAATCTATCACCCATTGCACTTGTATACAATTGACATGGACATCCAGGATCTCATCAATATACCGCTGTGCAGTCAATGTACCACGTTCAAGGACACAGAGCTCTGTACGTCTATCCCTTCTGATGCCACCCCAGACCATGATTGACCCTCCAACATAGCAGTCATGCTCAGCAATGTTGGTTGCATGGAATCGCTCTACTGGTCCTAGAACAGCTATCTGTATGGTTTAGACAGTACCTTGACTCATCTGTAAAACTTACAGGTCGCCAATCTTCTCTGCTCCATCCAACGTGGTCCATGGCTATTCATATCGTGCCTGATGGTGGTTGTGGGACAGCGGAATGCGAATACATGGTTTTCTCAATCGGAGAACACCTTCATGCAACCTTGCCCAGATAGTCTACATCGAAACATTTACCCCGGATGCATTCTGAAGGTCATTGCGAAGATGGGTTGCTGTGGCAAAGCATTTCCTACAGGTCTGAATGACCAAAAAACGGTCTTCAGTTGCAGATGTTGCCCTGTCTCTGCCACCACCATGCCATCTTACTGGTGTGCCATTCTGCTGAAATCCTGCCCAGGCTCTAGTGATTGCTGTATGGTGCACACCAAGGGCTTCACCAACCTGACGATAGGTAGCTCCTTGCTCCACCATCCCTACAGCCCACCACATTTCTGCTTCTGACAAATGTCTTTTTGCATTTGCCATATTCAATCATTAAATCACAAGGGTTTGTGTTGAAATGAAGATTGAATGCCCTACACATGTCATGTATATGTAGACAGTACACGAAAACATCATGAAAATCAAGGGGTACATGCTTTCCATGACTGTCACGAAAAGTCTGCCTATCAAGAGAGCTAATGTAAACAATGGGGACCATCTCAATACATTCCTCAATCATATCCACCCAAAATATCGCAAATATGTCACAAGCAAATTTCACAATGATGTGTCAAATATTTGGTGCTTAGCAAACTTTGAGTAATGTATATATAAGGGTTAACAAAAGAACAAACTGGCTCCAAAAAAAGCAAACATTGTCACATTGACTCACGTCAATCATATGAGACAGAGTAAAGCATGCAAGTTACTTGCTGACATACTTGTTTACTTACATGATCATCATACTGTATCAGTAGCTGGAAATGGTCATTCTTAACCCTATACCCATTGTGGGTAGCGGACGATACTTGCAAAATAAATTCATGAATTACTAAAAATGTTCAATTTTTGTCTTAAAAACATATGAGCTCGTTCCAATCAGGGGTCATAAGCTATGTTTTTGAGACAAAAATTGAAAACAATAAATTTGAATGGAGATTTTTGTATATACATGTAGGCCTAATCGGTTTTGTTTGTTACGTTGGGTAAAGGGTTCATGGTGTAAATCATCAATGGTATGGCAATCATTTAGATATCTATTTGGACAAGTGATTAATCCATATAATTAATTGATCAAGAAAACCCCTTAACCATCTCAGCTCTAAATTGAATCAAAGTAAGCACTTAAGTTCCAAGTTTGTTCCTTTGCACCGATGTCTGATTCTCTGACATGAATTGCCTTTACTTCCAATTGGCTGAGTTGTTGTTTAGCACCAATGATAAGACATTCTGTTTTGTCATTTGATATCATCCAGACACAAATGTCAGAGATACAATTTTCTAAAACTTGTTCTACATCCGATCTCATTGTTCATGCTTTGTGGACTGAAAACAGATTGAGCTGAAACGATTAAAGGCTTTTCTTGATCGATTAATCATATGGTTTAACCTTGGTTAACCAGTTAATCACTTGTTTTAGTAGGTAGCTGAATTACTGCTGTACCATTGATGATTTATAGTATTAACCCTTTGCCAAAAGTAACAGGACAAAACCGGCAAGTGCTACATATAAAAATCTCCTTCAAATTTTATTATACAGTGGAGCCCACTTAATTGGATATCTCTTAATTGTATATCCCTGTTAATTGGATATAATTTTCAAACACAAACCATTTACCATACCTTCAGTACAAATTTGATCTGTTAATTGCATGCGGGTTGTAGAGTAAACTCCTGTTAATTGTATATAAATTACTGTGGCATGCACCAAATTCCTCTTATTTATCAACCTTTTTGGCCTCACTACATCCAATACAGGCATTTGTTCTATTATATCTTGTTTGACAGAGCTGTATGAGCTCTGTCAAACAAGATATAATAGAATAAATGCTCAGTTTACCTCCAGAACACAGAAACTGACCAAATCCCTGTTAATTGTATACTCCTGTTAACCCTTTACCTAACATGAAAAGCAGACGACACTTGCAAATAAAATTCTTGAATAACTAATTTTTTTCATTTTTTGTCTCAAAAACATAGGTTATGACCCCTCGTTGGAACGAGCTCGATGAGCTCGTTCCAACGAGGGGTCATAACCTATGTTTTTGAGACAAAAAATGAAAATATTTTGAAAATTAATTGGCGATTTCTGAGAATAGCGCTGGCCGGTTTTGGCCGTTACGTTGGGTAAAGGGTTAATTGAATAATTTTCACTGGCAAAATGGATATTCAATTAAGAGGATTCTACTGTATTTTTAATTTTTGTCTAAAAAACATAGCTTATGACACCTCATTGGAACAAGCTCAACGAATAAGGGATCATAATCTATGTTTTTGAGACAAAAATTGAAAATTTTTAGTAATTCAAGACTTTATTTTGCAAGTATCATCTATGTCCGCAATGGGCAAAGAGTTAAGAATGACCATTTCCAGCTACTGATACAGTACAATGATCATGCAAGTGAACAAGTATATCTGCACATAACTTGCAAACTTTAATCTGTCTCGTAATAATTGATGCAAGTCAGTATGACAATGTTTGCCTGTTTTAGAAAAAGATTTTCCTTTGTTAACCCACATAATACAACAGTTTAAGGCAACGGTTAATCGCTCAATTACTTTTTTTGATCGATCAAGACATTGATCATTGGTTAATTGATTAATCAGTTAACTGTTTCAGCTCTAAAACCAGATACAGACACTTGTGTGTCATCAGCATACCCATGTATCTGATATCTGAGATTCAATCACAGAGAGCAATTTTCAGATGTAAAAAATGGAATAACACTGGTCCACAACAACTCCCGTGAGGAACACGACAGTAAATTGAGAAGTCCTTAGACATTGTTTCACTGACTGAGATTTTCTGATGCTTGTTTCCAAGATATGATCTTAACCATGCAGCTGCTGTGCTTGATAATCCAAAGTTGGAATTGTAGGAGGGGCAAGATTTTGTGTCACACACAAATTTTCTGTTTTCAGCACCCATGTGCTGATTTGGATCAAAAATTGGTATGGGGTACTGTTTGGTCGGTCTATTGGGTACTATTCGGTCTATTGGATTATAAGTACTTGATTCACGTCAAAATATATTTTCCAACTCCTCTGTGGGAACCCCAGGAGCTAAAAATAGAAAAACTTTCAAATGCCCATATTACCCTAACTGCATGGAACAGAGACTTGTTATATGGTATATGGCATCCTTTGGACAAGTAGAATTGAATGAGTAGAAAAATTGTAGTTGAAGGTGCCATAGGATATGGTGTGGGGAATTGAAAACATGCTGAGTCATCATTTTTAAAAAAAAATCAAAGAAATCTTGTTCTCCAGAACAACCCATCAGAATCTTTTAACCCTTTACCCAGGCCTGGCATTCTTAAAAATGCAGGAGGGCTAAAAATCGCTCTCCTCACATGGCCTAGGGGAGCGATTAGCTCTCCTCAAGATTACAAAAGCTAAAAGTGGCAAAATGAAGTTGTACTATTAATGAATTCTGCCTAGTGGGCTTTGTACATTTTATTTGGTTCCGCTAACCAGGTAGTCTCTGTGAGGTGAGATGGCTACACTGCCCCTCCCACACCTCTGGGCCTTGGTAAGGCCTGGAGGTGTGGGAGGGGCAGTGTGGCCATATTGCAGAGACCACTAACAGCAGAGATCTGAAAACCAGTGTGTTTTAGGAATAGGCTGTTGTGGTAATCATTATTTTCAAAGGCTAGGAGGGCTATTTTTTGCCCCCCTCAATTTTTTTAAGGCGAGCAGTAGGCAAGCGAATAAATCGCTCTCCTGAAAATGCCAGGCCTGTTTACCTAACATTAAAGGAAGATGAAGCTTGCAAACAAAATTCTTGAATAACTAATTTTTTTTCTTTTTTTCGTCCAAAACATAGCTTATGGTCCTCATTGGAATGAGCTCAACTTAGTGCAGTATGAAGAATAATCTTGAAAAATCTTCTTCAGAACCACCCGTAAAGATATTTGTTATGCAGCATTCTTCGGGAATTCAGATTTAAGTTTGTTCAAATCAAGCCCCTGAGTGTATATTTGAATTTTAATGAAGTGCAATGTGAGAAAAAACAAAGCTCAAGAGTCAAGAGAAGTATTAGTGATCACTTTTTGTCCATCAGCCGTCTATCCATCATCCATCTATCCATCTGCCTGGCATGAACTTGACATTGTCGACTTCTCCCCATAAACAACAGTGCCGAATTAAACCAAATTTGATATGTGTGTTCCTTATATGTTAATTCAAGTTTATTCAAATAAAGATGTCACACCCACAGGGGGCCTTACATTGAGCACAATTCTGTTCAAGTTTGTTCGAATCAAGTCCCTGGGCTCATATTTGGGCTCCCTATGGGAACCTGAATTTTAATTTTTTTTAAAAATCTTCTTCTCCAGATCGACCTGTCAGAATTTTTTGATGATTGATATAGAGCAACCTTAGGAGGGTCAGATTCAAATTTGTTCAAATCAAGTCCCTTGGGTCATATTTGAGCTCCCTATGGGAACTTGAACTTTAATTTACTGCAGTATGAGGAATATTCTTTAAAAATCTTCACTTTCAGCTGTACCAGTCAGAATATTTTGGTATTTGATATGCAGCATCCTGAGGAGGTTCAGATTTAAGTTGGTTCAAATCAAGTCCCCAGGTTCATATTTGAGGTCTCTATGGGAACTCAAATTTTAACTTGGTGCAATATGAGGAAATTTATTTAAAAAATTTCTTCTTCAGATCTACCAGTCAAACTCTCTTGGGTGGAGTGTCAGCTTGAAGTTTGTTCAAATCAAATTCTGGAGTGATACTTGGGCCTGAAATTTAACATTGTGCAATATGAGGAAAAATTCATTAAAAGAATCTTCTGATCCATCCACCAGTCAAGATCATTTGATATTTGGTATACAGATCCGTTATGGGTGGGTGGGTTTTGGGTGGTGGGGGGTGGGTTGGTCAGATTCAAGGTTGTTCAAATTGTGTTCCTCAGTTCATATTCGGTCTCCTTTTCAGAACTCAAATTTTAAATTACCGTACCGACTGGTCATTAAGCCCACTCTCGTGGATAAGCCCACCCCCAAACTTTTTAGAAAACATATTTTTGGGAGTACCACCCCAAAATAAGCCCACCACATATTTCTCTGAGTTAAAGTTTTGACTACCAGCACCAGCCACCACGAAAATGTGCATGAAAATTTCAATTGTTCAATCAAAATAAAATTATGTGAAAGTGTTTTAGAGTTGTTTTTTTTCTCAATTTAATCTTTTCACATTTTCAGCCATTTTTGAATGATTGATGATTCTGATGGAAAAAAACAAATAAAACAAACACATAGAAGTTTATGTTCATTATTAATTTATTTAATATCAATGGGAACACAACATACACTGACAAGATCAACTGTCCTGTACACAGATCATTCCTGGCTGGTCAACTTTTCTTTTTACATTCGGTCTTATTCATGGATAAGTCCACCCCCATTTTTTTTATCCATTTTTTTCACGTGCCCCATGGGTTTACTGACTGGTCGGTACAGTAGTGCAAATGAGGAAACATTTTTAAAAATCTGCTTGTTCAGATCCATCAGTCAAAATCTTCTATATTTGTTATATAGCATCCTTGGTGGGGGATGGGCGAGGGGTCAGATTCAAATTTGAACAAATCATGCCCGAAATTTAACTTGGTGCAATATGAGGAATATTTTTAGAAAATCACATTCTTCAGATCTAGTTGTCAGAAGCTTTTGATATTTAGAACACCTCATCTATCCTATTGCAGTTTCTAATTTAGTGAATCTTAATTAAAACTTTAGACTAGGGTTACACACATACTGAAGATTGGCTACATATATACATGTCTAACTGACAGAAGCAATAAGTTTTGTCAGATTTATTGCCAAGCCTGAATATAGGAAATCTGTCATTTCCGAAATGAGGTTTCCAGAGGGTGAATTTGCTGATGTTATCCCATACGGTGAGCCAGTTTATCTTCTCGGTACCTCCCCCTGTTTTGGCTTCAGACCTTGATTCTGATTGAGGTTCACAGAGGGTAAAACTGTGCAGGGTAGCATCACCAAATTTACCCTCTGTTGTCCTCAATCTGAATATGACAGTCTGCTTATTTTCAGGCTTGTTTATTGCCCTTTATTGACTTCCAGTTTGCCAGCCCCATTAGAGGATGTTGGTCAACAACCTTTTATTTTATGTTACAGTGCATTATCTTCTTTTAGTACTGTGATCACAAAAGCATTCTCCTTCTTGATTGGATTGAAGTAGGATTAGGATTGTGAACTGATCACTACACATTAACACAAGTAGACACTGGACAGAAATTTCAAATATAAAATATTGCAAAATCAAGACAGAATAATTCAAAAACAAGGAAATAGTACATAAGATGCAATGATTTCACATTCTTCTTTGGCATTGAGGTTCTACAGAGTTGTGGGCAGGGAAGCAAAATTTTTACTGGCCGTTGACTGGACCATGTGAAATTCGGTCAAAATTCTGTGTACGCTTTTCTATTTTTGGGGGATGACATTTCTCATATTACAAGTCATAAGATATTTGTAACAATTTTCTAACCATAGGATCTGACAAGTACATTTTTAGTTCACTGACCACCCGATGTACTACCCATTAGTCCATATTCTACAAATGAGCTTGCTGGGTTCTTAAGTTTTTCACTTAAATGTGGCGTGTGGCATAGAAATTATTAGACATCTACCAGTACTATTGCATAGAAATTATTAGACATCTACCAGTTCTATTGCATAGAAATTATGACATCTACCAGTACTATTGCTGATATTATTGGAGAGCAAGAATATGTACACATGAGTAGAGAGGGGCAATATACCGAAAAATCAAACTGATACCAATATCATGGGCATACCAAAAATTGAACCGAACCAATCATTGAATACCAAAACTGTCTGAATTTTCAAAGGCTTGTCTAGACTTTCAAGCTTGTCTGGAAATCACTGCCCAGGTGCTTTGTCTCTTGTCAGCAGGACCTCTTGAAGATGGCAATCATATCATGGTCAGGGCACATGCTCTGAGATTGCATATATCTGAAGGAGGTCTTTAAAGGTTAAGGTGTGTTTAGAACAAGTCACAAAATTACTAAAGATATGATTTTCAAATGCCACTGTTAAGCTTATTGGCAGTGGTGTTGTGGTATAATGTTACAAGAACGTTTTTTGTATTTTTAGCTCAACTTTGACGAAGTCAAATTTGAGCTATTGTCATGGCCCGTCGTCCGTCTGTCCGTCTGTCCGTCTGTCCGCGTCTGTCCGTCTGTCCGTACGTCAACAATTGGCTATGGCTCGGGCTAGAGGTCGTATTTATGAACCGATCTTTACGAAACTTCTTGTGTACCTTTGTTATGACCCTGGGACGGGAACGAGTGTTTTTAGGTGTGGTCCGAAATTCAAGATGGCTGCCAGTGGCCATTTTGTACCGATGATGCAAAAATCAGTTTTTTGTACAGAACTTCTGTATGAAAGTTCTGATTTGAATAAAGTTTTGTATAAATGTTTAGTACCATGGGATACATCACATATAATACGGGTTTTTTTCTCGTGCGTAAATTATGCAAATTAGACTGACTTTGATTTATTTAGTGTTACTTTCAGAGCTGTAAGTGCCAAGCTGCTATGGCTCGGGCTAGAGGCCGTATTTATGAACCGATCTTTACGAAACTTCTTGGGTACCTTTGTTATGACCGTGGGACGAGAACGAGTGTTTTTGGGTGCGGTCCGAAATTCAAGATGGCTGCCAGCTGCCATTTTGTACCGACGATGCAGAAATCTGTTTTTTGTACAGAACTTCCATATGAAAGCTCTGATTTGAATAATTTTTTGTATGAATGTTTAGTACCATGGGATACATCACATATAATACGGGTTTTTTTCTCGTACGTAAATTGTGCAAATTAGACTAATTTTGATGTTTTTTGGGGTTACTTTCAGCACTGTAAGTGCAAATGCCAATACGGCTCGGGCTAGAGGCCGTATTTATGAACCGATCTTTACGAAACTTCTTGGGTACCTTTGGTATCACCGTGGGACGAGAACGAGTGTTTTGGGGTCCGGTCCGAAATTCAAGATGGCCGATGGCAGCCATTTTGTACAAAATTAGGTGCAATCAGATTTTTGCACAGAACTTCCATATGAAAGCCCTGATTTGAATAATTTTTTTGTGTGAATGTTTAGTACCATGGGATGCATCACATATAATACGGGTTTTTTTCTTGTGCAGAAATTATGCAAATTAGATGAACTTTGATTTTTTCAGTGCGACTTACACACAGTAAGTACACATGTCAATACGGCTCAGACTATAGTCTGTATTTATGAACTGATCTTCACAAAATGTCTTGGGTACCTTTGTTATCACCTTGGGACGAGAACGAGTGTTTCTGGGTGCGGTCTAAAATTCAAGATGGCTGCTAGTGGCCATTTTGTACCGAAATTAGGTCTAATCAGTTTTTTGTACACAACTTCTATACAGCTCAGACTAGAGGCCATATTTATGAACCAATCTTTACGAAACTTCTTGGGTACCTTTGTTATCACCGTGGGATGAGAGCGAGTGTTTTTGGGTGTGGTCCGAAATTCAAGATGGCCACCAGCAGCCATTTTGTACCAAAATTAGTGCAATCAGTCTTTTGTATAGAACTTCTGTATGAAAGTTCTGATTTTAATAAATTTTTGTATGAATGTTTAGTAACATGGAATACATCACATATTGTAAGGGGTTTTTTTTCGTGCAGAAATTATGCAAATTAGATGAACTTTGATTTATTCAGTGCTACTTACACAATGTAAGCACACATGTCAATATGGCTCATGGTAGAGGCTGTATTTATGAACCGATCTTCACAAAACTTCTTGGGTACCTTTGTTATCTCCTTGGGATGAGAATGAGTGTTTCTGGGTACGGTCCAAAATTCAAGATGGCTGCCAGTGGCCATTTTGTACCGAAATTAGGTCCAATCAGTTTTTTGTCACAAGTTCTATACAGCTCGTATTTATGAACTGATCTTCACAAAACTTCTTGAGTACTTTTGTTTTCACCTTGGGACAGGAACGAGTGTGTTTTGGGGGTGCCTTTGTTATCACTGTGCTATGAGAACAAATATTTTGGGGTTCAGTCAGACCCACTCTGGGACTCAAAGATTTTTTCTAGTTCAGCATCTGACTGTCACCCACCTTTACAATACTTTACCTATACATTTGTTACAGGCAACGGTCAGTATTTATGTACAGACCGTTACAATACTTTATATGTACCTTTGTTATCAGGTCATTACCTAGATGTTTGTCATTGCTGTGTCACATACTATACATGTACATGTCTTTGTCTTGACAAGTTGAGCTACAGTGTCATTGACACTTTCATTCTGATATGAATTCCTCTTTGGTACTATCAGCAAATCTCCTTCAAGTCAGATACATAATACCAAACCGATACAGAGGAATACCCCCTTAAAAAATAAAAATACCGATACCGAACTCAAAATTCCAATACCGCTCACCTCTACACATGAGGTGTTACAAAGTGTTACAGAAACTGCTTGCTTGTACATTTAAAATTGACACCACAATATCACAGCTTTCACCTAGATGCAAAATTTTGTACCCATTCATTAATTTGAATTTCCTGGCTGTGCCTACATATACCTGATCTCATAATGTACATGGGCCTGGAGCATGGCATAATTTTTGCCTGCAACAATTTTAGCTCTTGTAAAAGTGCATGTTAATACTTTACTCAATGCAAACGATATCAAAATTTTTTATTTTAAATATTCTTTTTCAAATTTTTCAAAAACATTTAACAAAACCATATTATGTGATACCTCATTGGAATGAGCTCAACAAGCTTGTTCAAATGAGGGGTCACATTTTACGGTTTGTTGAAATTTTGGGAAAAATAGATTTTTCAACTGCTAAATTTGCATATTATGCATGCAGATGCGGCCGATTTGTTAGGTAAAGGGTCAATAACTGTTGGTCCACTATTTTTTACGCACCTTGTTTAGACAGAAATTAAGCATTGTCAAAGATGAGTGAGTATGGAAATGAAGGATATCCATTTGTCAGAGACCAAATCAGGGTTGAGGGATTTAAATCGCGTTGATTTAAATCCATGATTTAAATCAGATTTAAATCAATGATTTTTTCATAAAAAAATCTTGATTTAAATCATGTTTTCATAAATAAGTGGTAATGAATGTTCAGAACCTTGTTTATCATGGAAGAGTTGACATTATTCAATTTGCAACTATTTCCCATGAATGGAAGGCTGTTCTCTGTAACTACTTTGGTAGCCCTTCTCTGTAACTTCAACTTGTCATAACTCATTATGTGAGTGCACTGAGTGTCTAGACTAACGCATCTCCATAACCCCCTTTGCACCTCTTCAATACCAGGGCGTGTTTGGTCCACTTCCTAATCCTGTTTTCATGTTAACCTGTATTCCTACTTTTAGTTTTACCCAATCAGTGTGAATGACCTTGGCCTATAGTTTTTGAAAAGTGAAAGCTCAGATTCAAAGTGTCTTACCCAGCTGGTCGAAAGAAAGATGATATTTGGCTCTATTTCACCCGTATACCTAAGGGGAAAGGTTTTAAAGCAAAATGTAAAGACTGCCAATTAGTTATGCAAGGGCTAGTTAAGAGAATGAAAGAGCACAGAGATAGGAGATGTATTGGATCTGGCTCGGTTTCTCTGATTGACAGAACTGACCAGAATGATCAGGTCGAAATCGTGCAAACACAGAGTGAATCCGAAATTTCCGATCTGTCGAGTCAGTATACTAATGCTTCTACATCCTCGACTGTTGATACAGCGGATACATGTATATCAGTTAATGCTCCAGTCAGTACATCAGTTAATGCTCAAGCCTCATCGGTTCAACCTCAATCTGAGCAGCCTTCATCGTCTAACACTATCAACCTGAAGAGGTCAGCTGCCACCACCACTGCCAATAGACCAGCCAAGAAAATGTCTTCAGGGGTAAATATTTCAAATTTTGTTGTTAAAACATCTCCAGCTGAGAAAGAAATTCTTGATGAGGAAGTGGCAAAAATGGTGTTCGCAACAAACTCCCCATTCCGATTAGTGGAGCACAAACAATTCAAGCAGATAATCAAAAAGATGAGACCGGGGTATAATCCACCTTCTCGATTCGATCTCGCAGATAAGTTACTGCCAACTGTCTATGATAGGGAAAAAGGAAAATGTGCTTCTGAACTGAAAGGCAAGCATGTGTCACTAGGTTTAGATGGTTGGTCGAATGTCCATAATGAACCAATTGTTTGCGCCACTGTCACTACAGACAATAGTAAAGTTTATCTTGTTGATTCAGTGGATACATCTGGGCACTCGCACAACGCAGAATACTTAGTTGATATTGCCAATGGAGCAATTGATAAAGCTTCCAAGGACTTCGGCTGTACTGTGCGGAGTATTGCTACAGACAACGCTAGCAACGTGGCTAAAATGAGACGCTCAATGCAGGATTCTGTAGAGGCTGGAAGTATGACTATAATCACGTATGGTTGTTCAGTGCATGTCTTAAATCTGTTGGCTCACGACTTGGAGATTCCGGAAGTGAAGGAGCACATCGTTCAGATAATAAAATATTTTCGCAACAACCATTATGCCTCAGCAAGATATAGGCAGGAAGGTGGGAAGTGCTTGGTTTTACCCCAAGATGTTCGCTGGAACACAATGGCCGATTGCCTTGAAACCTACATTAAATGCTGGCATATCCTTGTGAAAATCTGTGAAAATGACAGAGATCTCAACAAAATTGACAAGGACATACACAACAAAATATCGAATCTTGGCCTAAAGCGATCAGTAGAAGATCTGCTAAGTAGATTGAAACCAATCGCTGTTGCATTGGACAGACTTCAACGTGATAGAAGTATGATTGGTGATTCTGTGGAGGTTTGGAAACAACTAGAGATTGATCTCCCAACCATAACAGTAGTCAAGAAGAAATTCAAAGATCGGTATGCCCAGGCAATGACACCAGCTCATTATCTCGCCAACCTTATCCACCCAGCCTATCAGGGATCAATGCTTACAAGTGCGGAAAGGAACTCGGCAATGGAGTACGCGAACGAAACCCACCCAGTCTTTGTTCCTATTATAATGAAATTTGAGGCCAAAGCTCCACCGTTTCAAAAGTTTAAGTTTGAAAAACGAGTGACTGAATCATTAACTGCGGCTGAGTGGTGGCACTCGAACAAGACATTATTATTTGATGACTCTGACGATTCACAGACACAGTCTAATGAAGTCTTCAAAGTTGTAGATCAATTGTTCTCCGCTGTAGCAAGTTCAGCCGGTGTGGAGAGGGTCTTTTCCTCCTATGGGCTCGTCCAGTCCAAGTTGAGAAATCGTCTAGGGTTTGAGAAGGCTTCAAAACTTGTATTCCTCTTCAAATACATGAATCAGTCGGATGAGGTCGAGTTGAGTGATTGAAAGTTTGAACTTTGGAGCATAGTGTTTGTTGAACTAAGACAGTCAAGAAGCATGGACTGATCAGATCATCAGAATGACTTTTGAGTTTTTCTTTCCTGCTGAATGCAGAGATTATGCAGTTGGACTTTGGAATGTTTTATTTTCCCAGGAAAAGACAGTAATTGTGAAGAACACAATGTTATCTCAATTAGGTTTTCATTGAATTGTTGCATTTGAACACTCATCTCTTTAGTCTTTATTCCATTGCTTGTCCATTATGATAGGCTTTCAATGAAGAATATTGATTTCTCAGAAATCAGCATTGGGGTATTCGGGTTTGAATGCACTTGAAATCAACAGTACCGGGTATTATAAGGAGACCCAAACCTGTGTCAGCCAATCTATCAATTAAGGTGTACAGAGATTACAAGGATTTCCCCCTACATTCCTCAACTTACACTTAGCTAACTACTTGAAATTTTTGAACACTAAACCCACAAATCATCTTTTTTCCAAGTTGAAACATTTGAATGGCCTTAATTTGGGAACGGAAAGTATTTTTCTGAAAAAAATCCTGTTTGATAAAAAAATCCGGTTTAAATAAAAAAAAATCAGATTTAAATAAAAAAAATCGATTTTTTTGATTTTTTTGAAAAAATCAAAAAAATCAACAACCCTGGACCAAATATGTACTGAGTCAAAAAAGAAAGTGTAATAGAAACAGATGTGAAAAATAGCATAAAGGATGAAATATAATAGTTCTGATGTTGCATGTTTGTGGACAAGAAGTTGTGCAGTGAGTTTAATGACATGTTGTTGTCCACCCAACCGTATACAATTTTGCTATGGATTTCAAAATAGCACATGCTACCCGAGAATATCAAATTGAATGGATGACCAATGATTTTCTTTGTGTTATGTTGTGCTAGAGAGCCTGGGTTATTGAGAAAACACTCTAGTTTTGTGTCATTTTAAAAAAAGCCACGGTTAATCGAATATCAGAGGTTGCATGCCATTGGTATGCATGAGGCTGGAATACCTCCAGATGAGCTCACTGCTGAGTTTGGAGTCACTGTGGCCACAATTTACCATCTCATTGAAAGGTATAGAACCACTGGACCTACTGCTAACCAACCACGTTCAGATTGACCAAGAGTTACGACCCCTGCACAAAACCGACACATCAGGACATCACACTTGCGGGATCGCTTCCTTTTGGCGATGAGGACAGCAACATTTACTCCTGGTAGAACTAACAATAGAATCAGTGCACAAACTGTCCACAACAGACTCGCTGAGCACGGCATCCAAAGTAGGCAACCATAACACAGACCAGTCCTTACTCAACATCATCGTATCAGAATGGAATGGGTACGTCAGCATGTTTGCTGGACTCCGCAGCGTTGGAGCACAGTTCTTTCGGCGTGAGTAGTGTAATGGTTTGGGCAGAAATTTCCTTGCACCATCAAACGCAGTTGATCTTCATTGATGGTAATCTGAATGGACAGCGATATGGGGATGAAATTCTTAATGCTGTTGTTGTCCCATTGTTCAACGCTAATGTCGGATTGCAGTTATTCCACCAAGACAATGCCTGATGTCACTTGGCGCGTATCTGTCGTGACTTTCTTGAGGAGCAGAGCATCAAACTTCTTCCCTGGCCCCCACTTTCACCAGATTTGTCGCTATTCGAGCATCTTTGGGATCAATTGGACCATCGGGTACGACTTCATGATCTTCAGACGTTAAGCGGTTTACGTAATGTTCTAAGGCAGGAGTGGAATGCAGTACCACAGGGTGACATCCAGAGACTTATCAGGTACATGCACCGTTGATGTCTTGCCATCCAAGAGGCAAATGGTGGACATACACGCTATTGACTGCATGTGTGAACTTCTCATTTCACCCCATGTCTGAATTGCGATGTCCTGATGTGATGCTGGCAACAGTAAGAACATGAATTCATACAACTGGACTCAAAATATGAATTTACAATAATTTGTTTGGGATTAAAGTCGATTATACAAAAAAAAATGCTCCTCAAAGTTTATTATACGTTTATATGTCAGAAGGAATTAATATTTCATTTCTATTCAATTATTTCATACTATTTTTCAGATTTTAACACAGAAGATTGACAAGTGAGTATCCAATTGCAAAAAAGTTACAGAGAATGTTTAGAGCCAAAGAATTACATCAGGTGTATTTTCAGAACATTCAAGACAACTCAAACAGTAAGTAAACTTTCTAAATAAATTAGAGGTTTGTCTGTCAGAAATAACAATATTTCAAGCCTATTGTGAAAAACCAGAAGAGACAACCCAAATTAGCTTGTATTTAATATACAAAAAGCAGTTTTATGGATAATTCCTCCAGTACAAGGTAAATGTAATAAATTCCAAGATTCATCATCAGCCTCTTATCCAAATCAGCGGCTGGCCAAAGAGTTATTATTATCCTGACCAGGTGCATCACAGAAATGACAAATTAGGGTGTGGTGTGGGGAAGGGGGAAAACCTGATTCATCCCAACTGTTATGGCTCAAATTTCTGTGGCAAAATACATCATTTTTCATGGAATAGGGCATGTGATTCTACCACTACACACATGTAAGGCAATATAATAAATTCCTAGACGATCAGCAACCTTTTATCCTCATCAGCAACCTTTTATCCTGACCATGGTGGAGAAGAGAGAGGGGTGTCTGATTTGTCTCATCTGTGATTGCTCAAGTCCTGACTGATCAGAATCTTTTGATACATGGTATACAGCATTCATAAAAGTTTCACAGAGTTAAAATTTGGACCTCTTGGTTCATATGTGGGCCCAAATTTTAACTTTGTGCAATATGAGGAATATTCTTTAAAGAATCATCTTCTCCAGAACCACCAGTCAGAATCTTTTGATATTTGGTATACAATATTGTTACAGGGTCAGATTCAAGATTGTTCAAATCAAGTTTGGCAGTTAATATTTGGGCTTCATATGGGAGCCGAAATTTTAACTTGGTGCAATATGAGGAACATGTTTTAAAAAAGCATTTTTATCAGAATCGCCAGTCACAAACTTTTTGCCATTTGGTATACAGCATTCTATTGGGGGTTGGATTCAAACTGGTTTAAATCAAGTCCCTCAATTAATATTTTGGGTTCCCTGTGGGAGTCCAAAGTTTTACTTGGTGCAATATGAGGAATATTCTTTAAAAATCTTCTTTTCACGAAGCCCAGACAGAATCTTTTGACATAAGGGCTACACCATCCTTAGAAAAGTCAAATTCAAATTTGTTAAAATCAAGTCCTCGGGTAAATATTTTTGGTCCGTCTTGGAGCCCAAATTTTGACTTAGTCCATTGAGAATAATATTTAAAAACTTTTTCTTCTGAACCACTTGTCAAAATCGTTTGACATTTTGTGTACAGCATCCTTATAGGGTTCTGATTCATGTTTGTTCAGATCAAGTCCTTCAGTTAACATTTAGGCTCTCTATGGGAACCCAAATTTTAACTTTGTGCAATATGAGGAAATTTCTTTGAAAAGCTTCTTCTTCAGATCCTTCAATCAGAATCTAATGATATGGTATATTTACCATATGCATTTGGTATACAGCATCCTCAGAGAGCTCACATACAAGTTTGTTAAAATCAAATCTCTGGCGTTTTGATAAATATTCTTTAAAAATCTTCTTCTCCAAAACCACTAGTCAGAGTCTTTTGATATTTCATATACAGCAACCTTTGGGGGTTCAAATTCAAATTTATTCAAATCAAGTCCCTGAGTTAATATTTGGGCTCCCTAATTTTGCAATGCTTGATATCTGGACATTATTTCTTTGACCGCATATCAATACTAGACAAAATCATCTGAGATGGACAACAGAGTTATAAATAATTACATGACTTCATTCATCTGTAATGTTAACTTGCCATAGATGCTAATTAAATCCTTCTTTTAAGGCTTACACAAGTTAAAGGTAGCAAAGTCGGACTTGCATGTAAATAAATAACTTCTGAATGTTTGAAGAGAATTGGTTCATCCAAACAACTTTGAATGAACTGAATTAAAAAACACTATGATTCTTGTGTCATCCATATTTATATGAGTATATCGATATGTAGTAGGTTAAAATGACATGCAAACCTGCCCTGCAAACACTGGACAGTACAGAAATAGTGGACTAGAAAAAATTGGGATAGTGGACTAAAAAGAAATTGGGCAGCATTTCCCCTATAAGACACTGGCCAGTAACAATAAAGCTGAAATTGGCATCCATATTTATATGGTTATATCGTTATGTAGTAGGTTAAAATGACATGCAACCTCCCCTGCAAGCACTGGGCAGTACAGAAATAGTGGACTAAAAAAGAATCGAGCAGCACTTCCCCTACAGGCACTGGATAGTAAGAATAAAGCTGAAAATGGGAAATTTGTATTTTTTCAATTCAAAAAGAGGCATAACTCTTGCAAGAATGGTCAGAGTGAACCTCCAAATCGAACTTGACCTGTATTTTGACATTAGTAATAAGCAAGTAAAATTTGAAATCTATTGGTGCGGTGATACAATTTTAAATGGTCTGGAACCAAAATCACTATAATTCTTGTGTCATCCATATTTATATGGATGTATTGATATGTAGAGGTTAAAATGTCATGCAACCTCCACTGCAAGTACTGGGCCGCAGAAAAATAATGAACTAAAAAAAAATATTGGACTGTACTTTGCCCTATAGGCTATGGTACAATTTACCTTAGTCAGAAACAGAGGCCAAAAACAAATGGGCCATAACTCTACCAAACATGAATGGACGAAACACTAGGTATGAGGGCATCCGTTCCCCTAAGCTGCCCTATCACCATACCAGAGAGCATTAAAATCCGACAACTGATGCTCGAGTTATAATACCAAATGGACGGATGGACGTACGGACGGATGGAGAGCTCGACTATATACCCCCTCAAAAATTTTTCGGGGGTGTAATAAAATTGATAAATTTGTCCCTTGAGTGCATCAAGGTTTTGCAATGCTTTCTTGTACTCAAGGGATGAAATACACCACCACCCATGCTATACTGTAGATTATGAGGCCTGAAAGAAACATAAAACAAACTAAGAACATGAACCTTTGATGGCACAGATATATTTACAAAGATAAAAAAATGAAATAAAAAAATGCTCGCCCACATGCAATTTTACAAAAAAATAGCTTGAGAAACATAAGATCTACTTCATGGAGCCTAAACAACTTTGTTGGGTGAATGCCTTGGGCCTCTTGTTTTATTACTATTTTGAATATGTTGTTGTGACACAACATTTTATTTAACACATACCTTATCAATACTCTAAATTGGTCATGCTGGACCCCCAACAGCTCAAATAGGGTACTATAGACCTTAACCCTTTACCCAACGTAACGGCCAAAACCGGCCAGCGCTATTCTCAAAAATCGCCAATTAATTTTCATTATTTTTTTCATTTTTGTCTCAAAAACATAGGTTATGACCCCTCATTGGAATGAGCTCGTTGAGCTCGTTCCAATGAGGGGTCATAACCTATGTTTTTGAGACAAAAAATGAAAAAAATTAGTTATTCGAGAATTTTTTTTGCATGTGTCGTCTGCTTTTCATGTTAGGTAAAGGGTTAACCCTTTACCCAGTGTAACGGCTAAAACCAGCCAGTGCTATTCGCAAAAATCACCATTCAATTTTCCTTATTTTTTTATTTTTTATCTCAAAAACTTTGCTTATGACCCCTCATTGAAAAGCTCATTCCAGTGAGGGGTCATAAGCTATGTTTTTGACACAAAAAATGAAAAACTGTAGGTATTCAAGAATTTTGTTCGCTGGTGTTGTCTGCTTTGCATGTTAGGTAAAGAGTTAATATGTATGACTAACTCAGTGTGTGGCACTATTCTGAGTATCAAATCTAGCCACGTAAGAAAGTGCATGATTACAAGCATCCAGATGAAAATGGCCTGAATTGAAAAATTATTGGGGGACCCCCTTTTAATGACACCCTTGACCCCAACTGTATGATTCTCAGGATGTAGAACAGTGTTTGTTTTCTGGTGATTTAGGACCTGGAACCAATGCCCAGGGTGGAAGTCCTGTAAACTGAGCATCATAGTTATAATTGATTGGCTAAACTTGACTTTATCTGTATGTGGCAGTCATGAGTTACTCAAAGATGCTGTAAGTGACTGTAAACACCAGTAAATAAATAAATAAATAACTGTAGGATTATAAAGCTTGTATCACTTATCAAGTATACAGTACAGTGATTTCAAAGGTATATTTTTTCATGGTCAAGCCTGAAATAAGCAAACTGTAGAATGAGGTCCCCAGAGGATGAATTTGGTAATGCTACCTTTGTGAACCTCAGTCTGAATTAAGGTCTCGACCCTAAACAGAAAGTGGTACCCAGAGGATAAATTGGCCCACTGTATGGGATAGCATCAGTAATTTCACCCTCTGAGGACATCATTTTGCAAATGAGGGATTGCTTATTTCCAGGTTTGTTCATGGCCAGATAATGAACGGAATGTGGCACCTTTACACACAGCATATTTGTGGCTCCTTGAAAGTCTTGGAATTCAGAAATCTCTTACCATGATTCCAAAAAGTTCTTAAATATTGGCAGTAGTTTGGAGTTTGTCAAATTATGTTTTTTGCGTACATATTCTTGGAAAGCTACAGCTTATATAATTCATGGTGTCATGTCCACATTTTCGTGCATGTATTTGGCCTATTTTCCATGAATAGATTTTAACCCTTTACAGAAAACACATAATATCACTATTTGTTATGTTAATTTATCATATGACTCGTCCATTTTGTTCACTTTAAAACATTTGATATTTTGTTTTCATATTAATCAGTAGGATCACTCTAGATGAGAACATCCCCTTTTGGACACGATTGGGCAACTGTGACGGCTACAGGGGCCCAAAGCCCAAAAACCTTTAGAATAGTCTACAGGTCATAATGATGAAGGTATTTCATTGTAGCTTGGTAGGATGACTTCAAATAATGTCTAGATGAGAACATCCCCTTTTGGTCGCGATCATTCAGCCTTTATGGCTGCCCTAGCCCAAAGACCTTTAGCATAGTCTATAGGTCGTATTTATGGAAGGATTTCAGTGCAACTTGTTAGGTTGACTCCATATAATGCCTAGATGATGACATCCCCTTTTGGTCATGATTGGTCAACTGTGATGGCTACAGGTGCCCGAAGCCTGAAAATCTTGAGCACAGTCTACAGGTCAAATTTATGAAGGGATTTTATTGTAACTTTGTAGGATCACTCCAGATGATGCCCAGATGAGAATGTCTCCTTTTGGTTGCGATCATTCAACCATTATGGTTGCCCGAGCCCAATGCCCAAATACATTTAGCACAGTCTACAGGTCATATTTATGAAGGGATATAATGCCTAGATGATGACATCCCCTTTTGGTCGTGATTGGTCAACTGTGACGGCTTCAGGGGCCCGAAGCCCCAAAACTTTGAGCACAGTCTACAGGTCATATTTATGAAGGGATTTCATTGTAACTTTGTAGAATCACTCCAGATGATGCCCAGATGAGATTGTCCCCTTTGGTTGCGATCATTCAACCATGATGGCTGCCCCAGCCCGAAGCCCGAAAACCTTTAGCACAGTCTACAGATCATATTTATGAAGGGATTTCATTGTAACTTGGTGGGTTGACTTCATATACTGTCTCGATGAGGAAGTCCCCTTTTGGACATGATTGGGCAACTGTGACAGCTACAGGGGCCCGAAGCCCGAAAACCTTTAGCACAGTCTATAGGTCATATTTATGAAGGGATTTCATTGTAACTTGGTAGGATGACCCCAAATAATGTCTAAATGAGAACTTCCCATTTTGATCGCGATCATTCAGCCTCGATGGGTGCCCGAGCCCAAAAACCTTTAGCATAGGCAAAAGGTCATATTTATGGAAGGATTTCATTGTAACCTGTTAGGTTGACTCCATATAATGCCTAGATGATGACATCCCCTTTTGGTCATGATTAGTCAGCTGTAATGGCTACAGATGCCCGAAGCCCGAAAACCTTGAGCACAGTCTACAGGTCATATTTATGAAGGGATTTCATTGTAACTTCGTAGGATCACTCCAGATGATTCCCAGATGAGATTGTCCCCTTTGGTTGTGATCATTCAACCATGATGGCTGCCCAAAGCCCGAAAACCTTTAGCACAGTCTACATATTTTATGAAGGGATTTCATTGTAACTTGGTAGGTTGACTTCATATAATGTCCAGATGAGAACGTCCCCTTTTGGACATGATTGGGCAACTGTGACGGCTAAAGGGGCCCCAAGCCCGAAAACCTTTAGCACAGTCTACAGGTCATATTTATGAAGGGATTTCATTGTAACTTGTTAGGATGACTCCATATAATATCTAGATGAGAACATCCCATTTTGGTCATGATCATTCAGCCCTGATGGGTGCCCGAGCCCAAAAAACTTTAGCCTAGGCAAAAGGTCATATTTATAGAAGGATTTCATTGTAACCTGTTAGGTTGACTCCATATAATGCCTAGATGATGACATCCCCTTTTGGTCGTGATTGGTCAGCTGTGATGGCTACAGATGCCCGAAGCCCGAAAACCTTTAGCACAGTCTACAGGTCATATTTATGAAGGGATTTCATTGTAACTTCGTAGGATCGCTCCAGATGATGCCCAGATGAGATTGTCCCCATTGGTTGCGATCATTCAACCATGATGGCTGCCCAAGTCTGAAGCCCGGAAACCTTTAGAACAGTTTACAGGTCATAATTATGAAGGGATTTCATTGTAGCTTGGTAGGTTGACTCCAAATAATTAGAATGCCCCCTTTTGGTTGCGATCATTCAGCCTTTATGGCTGCCCGAGGCCAAAGACCTTTAGCATAGTCTATAGGTCATATTTATGGAAGGATTTCAGTGCAACTTGTTAGGTTGACTCCATATAATGCCTAGATGATGACATCCCCTTTTGGTCGTGATTGTTCAACTGTGATGGCTACAGGTGCCAGAAGCCCGAAAATCTTGAGCACAGTCTACAGGTCATATTTATGAAGAAATTTCATTGTAACTTTGTAGGATCACTCCTGATGATGCCCAGATGAGAATGTCCCCTTTTGGTTGCGATCATTCAACCATTATGGCTGCCCGAGCCCAAAGACTGAATACATTTAGCACAGTCTACATGTCATATTTATGAAGGGATTTCATTGTAACTTGGTAGGTTGACTTCATATAATGTCTTGATGAGAACGTCCACTTTGGACGCAATTGGGAAACTGACGGCTACAGGTGCCCCAAAACCTTTAGCGCAGTCTACAGGCCATATTTATGAAGGGATTTCAGTGTAACTTGATAGGATGACTCATTTTGGAATAATTTCACTGTAACTTGGTAACTTTCGTTGATATACGTTAACTGTGAGGGCCACATACATTAACTGTGAGGTCATATTAACCCACCCCTCAGCTCTTTAGTACAGTGTACACCTCACATTATTTTTATCAAAAACATAGCATACAGGGAACAGAAATGAACATATTCCCAATTATCACAATTCTTGTCTTATTTCATAATCCTTTCATAAACATTGAACATTATCCTTTTCATCAAACACAACACACAAGCTACAGTGTCATTGACACTTTCATTTTTTATATTTTTACTTTTTGCTTCCAAAACATAGGTTATGACCCCTCATTGGAATGAGCTTGCTGAGCTCATTCCAATGAGGGGTCTTAACCTATGTTTTGGAAGCAAAAAATGAAAATTTTTAGTTATACGAGGATGTTTTTTCCAAGTGCCATCTGCAACTCAAGTTAGGTGATGGGTTAAAAAGTCATACTGAGTGGCTAATTTGTGCGTGTGTGTGTCATATGATAAATAGAATATGAAATGAGTGTTTTTCTCATATAATATTTATGAAACTTGTCCGAATTTTCCATTTGGGCTCGCCAGAGGCTCGCCAAAACGGAAACTTCTTAGACTCGTTTCATAAATATTATATGAGAAAAACTCTCATTCCATATCCTCTA
The DNA here is from genome assembly GCA_031216915.1 of Pictodentalium vernedei. Lineage (NCBI taxonomy): Eukaryota > Metazoa > Mollusca > Scaphopoda > Dentaliida > Dentaliidae > Pictodentalium > Pictodentalium vernedei. The sequence goes on from CM062293.1 coordinate 155,069,424, forward strand.
TATATGAGATATCAGGCAATCAGAAAAGATTAATTTCACCAGATAGCGATCTGAATATTTCTGTAATGTATATTGCATGCCTGAATTTTTGCCTAATAGAATGAGAATCATGCATTAGATTGCAGGTATGGTAGTGATATGCCATTAGGGCCCCACAAAGTAGATCTTCTGTGTCTCAGGCCATGTTTTGTGAAATTGCATGTGGATAGGAGTTTTTTATATTCCCGTTTTATAAAAACAGTTGTATTGTGTTAAGGCATTGTTTTCTGGACTTTTTTCCGTTATGGATGGCCATATTGGGAACATATTTGGTATACTGCTTTGTTATGGGTACTTACAGATCAAGTTCGAATTTCATTCTGTTCAGTTGATTTTTGGTGGAGTTACTGCCCTTGAGCATAGTTAACATTTTCCAGACTTTTTTTTCGTTATGGATTGACATATGAAGAAAATTTTTTATATACTCGCCCAAAAAAGAAAGTGTGCATTGCAGAAATTGATCAAACTCCAAAAAAATAATTTCGTAGGTGTAAAGAGTGTTAACCTGTTCATGAATAAGTTATATTGAACACAAAAACAGCTTTCCCCGTTGAAATTGCACTAATGTTAAATGACATGCTGCACGTTGTGAAAAGGCATGTTTTGCACGTGGAGAGTCTGAACATTCATGCAGCAGTGTGAATCCTTGGGTATTTAAACACTAAAGTAAGGCCTTCCTATCGTTCACATTCAAACTTGCGCTGCTGTTAAAACGACTCCACATTAGCATGCCAAGATTGACAATGAATCAACGTCTCCTTGCCCTGGGTATGATTAGAGCTGGCAGAACACACAGAGAGGTTGCCCAGCATTTGAACTGCCACCGTAACACCGTAGACAGGCTAGTCCATCGATATGCACAACATGATGACATTCGAGACTGACCCCGCTCCGGGAGACCCCGAGTTACCACCCCTGCACAAGATCGGTATATCCGTGTCGTCCATCTCCGGAACCGGCAACTAACGGCAATGACAACAGCCAGGAACATTCCTAACCTGAGACGGATACATCCTCAAACAGAAATCAACTTGCTGAGAGAATACGGCTTACGTCCTCGAAGACCTGCAATTCGTCCGATTTTGACGTTACGTCATCGTCGTGCTCGACTGCAGTGGTGTAGACAACATCTCAGGCATCCCTTACACTGGTGGCGACATGTTTTATTCACAGATGAATGTCGTTTCCATCTTTCATCATCAGATGGCCGCCAGAGAGTGTACAGACGTCAAAACGAACGCTACGCAGATCCATGTGTCGTGGAGCGAAACTGTTATGGGGGAGGGTCTCATGGTGTGGGGTGGCATCACTGCCCGTAACAGAACTGAGCTGGTCATTATTGATGGAAATCTGAATGCAGCCAGATATCGTGATGAAGTGCTTACACCTGTTGTTGTCCCATTTCTGCAACGTCATGGCCCCGGCATCACTCTACAGCAGGACAACGCCCGACCACACGCAGCTCGTGTTGTTCAACAGTATCTGCAGCAACAACAAGTGGATGTTCTTCCCTGGCCCGCAAATTCGCCCGATATCTCACCCATTGAGCACGTATGGGCCGAAATGAAACGTCAGCTACGCCGGCTTCCCCATGCACCGTCAACGCTTGTAGAACTCCAAAGACAGCTTATCAGAATATGGAACAACATCCCACAACACTTCCATGCTAACTCAGCCCTTGAAATTGGCCATTTTTTACGACGGCAGTAAAGTGTCATCGCAAATCAATTTTGCGACGGCAGTTTCGACGGCATTTTAAAATCAATCTTTTTAACTGAATAGGCCTGTCAGTGTGAGTACGACGGCAGTTGTGTGCTGTCGTAAAACTAGATTACGACAGCATTTTGCAACAGCATTGCCATTTGCCGTCGCCAATTTCAAGGGCTGCTAACTTGTTCGCTTCCATGAGGCGTAGATGCACAGCAGTAGTCGATGCAGATGGAGGTCATACCAGATATTGAGTGTGTGACTTTTGTGTTGGACCCTTAGTGTCTTTGACTCTCCATGGCACCAAGAGTATTCGTCGTAGCGTAATGAAATTTCTCGTGTCTCGTGTTGATCACAAATTGATTCATCTGTGATTGAATAAAATTTCCATGAATGAAAATGATATATATCTTTTTTTAGTGTTATTTTTTAGCATGCACACTTTCTTTTTGGGGAGAGTATATATACCTTTGTTATGGATACATACAGATTAAGTTTGAATTTCGTTCCACTGGGTTGATTTTTGGTGGAGTTACTGCCCTTGAACATAGTTAACGTTTTCCAGACTTTTTTTTCGTTATGGATTGACATATTGAGAAAATTTTTTATATATAGCTTTGTTATGGATACATACAGATTAAGTTTGAATTTCGTTCCACTGGGTTGATTTTTGGTGGAGTTACTGCCCTTGAATTTAGAATTTTTAGAGTTTTCCGGATTTTTTTTCATTTTCCAGACTTTTTTTCATTAATGTTGGACATATTGAGAATATTTTTGGTGTATTTATTGGTGTTTAAGGTCACATATTTCTGCACAATGGCTAACCATGACCATGACAGTTTTACGGGTGGAGGAAGTCGGAGTACCCGGAGAGAACCACTGAGTAACGGTGAGCAACTGTCAGCTCCCCAACATACCAACTCCACACAAGCAAGGTTAGCATTGGTTGAAGACAGGTGCACCATCGACGTGCAGTACGCCATAGTACACAGCATCACTGTGCCCCGACGTGGGCAATGGGGGTGAAGTGTCTTGCCCAAGGACACAACGTGGCTGCCGCAAGTGGGATTCGAACCGAAGTCCTCTCGGCTTGCAGCCTGCACCTCTACCAACTAAGCCACCGCGCCTCCAAATTTTTGGTGTATAGCTTTGTTGTAGATACTTACAGATCAAATTTGAATTTCATTCCGCTTGATTGATTTTTGGTGGAGTGACTTCCCTTGAACTTAGAATTTTTACCATTTTCCAGACGTTTTTAAATGCCTGCATGATGTTTTATAATTTCTGGAAGTAGGAGCGTATTATACACTGTCCAACAGTCCAACAAAGGCGCTCATTCTTTTTAGCTCACCTGACTGAAAGTCAGGGTGAGCTTTTCTGATCACTCTTCGTCAATTGCCATCGGTTTTATCATAGGGTACAGTTTCAGGACTTTGAAAAAGTGCTGAGTCGGCACTTTTTAACACTGCAGGCAATGGGAAAAACATTAAAAACTCTTCTTCTCCAGATCCAGCAGGCAGAATCTTTTGATATTTGCTATGCAACATTGTAGGGTGGATCTGATTCAAGTTTGTTCAAATCGGCCCCCTGGGTTTATATTCGGGCTCAGTATAGGAGCCCGAATTCGAACTTAGTGCATTTCAGGCAAATTTCTTAAAAAATCTTCTCCAGATCCAGCAGGCAGAATCTTTTGATATTTGGTATGCAACATTGTGGGGTAGATTTGATTCAAGTTTGTTCAAATCGGCCCCCTCGACTCATATTTGGGCTCACTATAGGAGCCCAAATTTGAACTTAGTGCATTTCAGGCAAATTTCTTTGAAAATCTTCGTCTCAAGATCCAGCAGGCAAAATCTTTTGATATTGGGTATGCAGCATGCTTGGGGGGTGGGGGGGGGGGGGGGGGGAGATTCAAGTTTGTTCAAGCCAAGTCCCTGGGTTCATATTTGGGCTCACTGTGGGAGCCCGAATGATAACTTAGTTCAAAATGAGGAATTGTCTTTAAAAATATTCTTCTTCAGATCCAGCAGTCGGAATGTTTTGATATGTGGTGTGTAGCATCCTTAAAGGTGGAGGGATTCAAGTTTGCTAAAGCCAAGTCCCTGGGTCCATATTTGGGCTCCCTGTGGGAGCCCGGATTATAACTTAGTCAATTTGAGGAATTTTTCTTTAAAAATCTTCTTCTTCAGATTCAGCAGCCGGAATGTTTTGATATTTGGCATGCAGCAACCTTAGGGGGGTGAGATTCAAGTTTGTTCAAGCCAAGTCCCTTGGTTCATATTTGGGCTCACTATGGGAGCCCGAATGACAACTTAGTTCAAAATGAGGAATTTTCTTTAAAAATCTTCTTTATATCCAGCAGATGAATGCTTTTGATATTTTTTATGCAACATCCTTAGGGGGGTAAGATTCAAGTTTGTTCAAACGATGTCCCTAGGTCCATATTTGGGCTCATTGTGGGAGCTCGAATTGTAACTTAGTTCAAAATGAGGAATTTTCTTTAAAAATCTTCTTCAGATCCAGCAGACAGAATGTTTTGATATTTGGTGTGCAGCATCCTTAGGGAGGGGGGAGGAGATTCAAGTTTGTTAAAGCCAAGTCCCTGGGTTCATATATGGGCGAATTATAACTTAGTTCAATATGAGGAATATTCTTTAAAAATCTTTTTTTTTTAGATCCACTGGTCAGAATCTTTGGATATTTGGTATAAGCTTTTCTTAGGAGGAGCAGATGCAACTTGTTGAAATCAATTCTCTGGGTTGATATTTAGTCTACCATGTCAGGTGAGCGCCTCAGGCCCCCTGGGGCCTCTTGTTTATTTTTAAAGACAAGATAAGTTGTTGCCATCACGCATGCGAAAGTCTGTGAGTCTGTTAGTCTGTGAATCTTTCAGTCTGTTCACATTTTCTTTGGCACTGGCTACACCCCATAGTTCTTGTCCAATCATCACGATCGAAATTTCATATGCAGATGTCTAGAAGAGAATGCCTCCTTCTGGTTGCGGTCGGTCAGCTGTGACATCTGAAACTTATATTTCATTGTAACTTGTTGGGATGACTCTGTATAATGTCTAGATGAGAATGCACCCCTTTGATCGTGATCGGTCAACCATGACACTGTAAGAGCCCAAAACCTGAAAACCTTTAGCGCAGTCTACAGGTCATCATATTTTTGAAGGGATTTCATTGTAACTTGGTAGGATGACACTGTAAGAGCCCAAAACCCAAAAACCTTTAGCGCAGTCTACAGGTCATCATATTTTTGAAGGGATTTCATTGTAACTTGGTAGGATGACTTCATGTAATGTCTAGATGAGAATGTCCCCTTTTGGTCGCGACTGGTTAACTGTGACAGCTGCGAGAGCCCAAAACTCTTTAGCACAGTCCACAGGTCATATTTATGAAGGGATTTCATTGTAACTTGATAGGATGACTCTGTATCATGTCTAGATGGGAACTCCCCTTTTGGTCACGATCAGTCAGTCGCGATGGCTACAGGGGCCCGAAGCCTGAAAACCTTCAGCACACTCTACAGGTCATATTTAAGAAGGGATTTCATTGTAACTTGGTAGGATGATTCTGCATAATGTCTTGATGAGAATGTCCTATTTTAGCCATGATTGGTGAACTGTGATAGCCGCAAAGACATGTGACCGAGATTTGTTTAGCACAGTCATATTTATGAAGCAATTTCATTGTAACTTGGAAGGATAACTTGGTATGATGTCTAAATGAGACTGTTGTATTTTGGTCATGATCGGTCAGCCGTTCCCACCGCCTGGTCACTTGATCTAGATTCCTTTAGCACTGCTTACTGGCTGTTTTTATGAAGGGATTTCATTGTAACTTGGTAGGATAACTTTGTTTGATATCTAGATGAGACTCTCCTATTTTGGTCATGACCCAATTCGAATCCCACTTGTGGCAACCTTTAGCACAGTCTACAATTTCATCAAACACTACACACAGTCAAGTTAAGCTACAGTGTCATTGACACTTTCATTTAAGTTTGCATTGGTTATAAAAAGAGAGCATGTGGCAGCCAAAAGGACCATGCAGGAGGGCCTGAAGAACAGATTTTTATTTTTTTAGGCCTTAAACTAGGAAATATTGAGTGCTAATTCCCAAGGGTCACATCTTCATGTAAATATATGTAGTTCTTAATGGTGAGCACCCTTCTTTTTGTCTGAGAATGTCCTTAAAAATTGTTTAGTTTCTCATCCAGAGCTATCTACTTAAAACTCTTTGGTTCTGGAAATTCCTTGAAATGACTACATGGTCAAGAGCAGCAACCCTGTTACACCAGTGGAAGCAGATTTCATAAATAAAATATTGCAAACTCAACTCAATAAAAAGAAAAACCCAGAAATAGCATTCTACAATGCAAATTTCTCACATTTCTGTTTCGGTAGGTAAGACCAGAGAATGTTCGCAGGAAAGTAGGGCAAGAATTTTGACCAGCTAGTGACCCATTTGTGAGTCAATCAGAATTCTTTGACCACTATTGTAAAATAATAGTTTTGTACTTGATTGGTGATACATATACAATTTATATACAGATCATGCAATCAGAAGAACTGAAGAGAATTAATTGCTAATAAAATGGCAACAAGCTGTACCATAATGTGTCATGATAACCACAAAATTGAATTTTAGCAGTCAGAAAGTTAATATTTTATGAAGTTCACTTCATGGAGGTTGTTGTAGAATTTTCATTTTTTGCCTCATTCTGTAAGGGGTCCTAAGCTCTGTTTTGGAGGCAAAAATTGAAAAATAATGAAAACAGCATTGTGATTTTTATCCCCTACCACATGGTATGTCTGTGAAGGGGGGTATAGGAATGGGAATGAGTTTTTGTCCATCCATCCTTCCATCTTCTCATCCATCAGTCCTGCCCCTTTTAAAAATACTTTTTTTTCAAAATTAATATATAGCTTTTTGGTGATAATATTATGAACAGAATTAGGAACCTGCTCTGTCCAAGTATTTCTTCAAGAGTTATTGACTATGTTGGACATAGACTTTGTTGTCATCACATTGAAATTTCTTGTCATCACATTTCAAGAAAACTGTTTTAACGTTTTTTCCCAGATTTAATATATTCTTTTTCTATAATACCATGAATGAAATTGTGATCCAGCCATGCAACCATGTTCAAGTATTTCTACAGAAGTTATTACCCTTGTTGGACTTAGAATTGACTGTCATCACATAACCATTTCTTGTCATCACTTCAATATTTTATTTTCCAAATTTAATCTAATGGCGCTCTGTCAAACAAGATATAATAGACTAAATGCCTCAAGCCTGAATATAAGCAACCTGTCATTTGCACAATGAGGTCCCCAGGAGGTCCCCAGAGGGTGAATTTGCTGATACTATCCCATACAGAGGACCAATTTATCCTCTAGGTACATCTTTCCGTTTTGGCTTGAGACCTTGATTCGGATTGAGGTTCACAGAGGGTAAATTTTGTGATGCTACCCTGCTGTGCAGGGTAGTATCACCAATTCACCCTCTGGGGACCTCATTTTGCAGATGACAGTCTGCTTATTTCCAGGCTTGAAATGTCTACATTGGATGTGCTGAGGCCAAACAGGTACATAAACAAGGGAATTTGGTGACTGTCAAGGTAATTTCTTCTTATATTACAAGATTTTACATTCAATTAACAGGAGTTTACACCATAGTCTACAGTACATGGAGAGTGGATTGTAACTAAATCACCTGTGGAGTGGAGTTATCACACAAAGTATCACTTTCAAATTTTGTACATATGAACAAAAAACACCAGCAATGTTTCAGCCAACAGACCTCTAGGTTTAACCTGAAGGTTCATTGGCTGGAACTTTGCCTGTGCTTGTTATGCTTTGTAACAAATTTGCAATTATTGTCTGAGTGGAATCTCCACTCTGCAGGTGATTTAGTGATAATACACTCTCCATGTACTGTATATGCAATTAAAAAGTCAAATTTGTACTGAAAGTGTGGTAATTAGTTTTGAGTTTTTGGAAGTTATATTCAGTCAACAGAGTTATTCAATTAACAGATATACAATCAAGTGGGCTCCACTGTAGGAGGTCATGTATATAATATTTGTATGCCACATGCCAGGCCTACCAGGGCCAGAGTCCAGGTAGGCCTTGGTTGTGGCATATAAATTATTAGATACAAGTTCTATTGCCCAGATAGGCCTGAGATGAGTCGTGGTCTTACATAGACCATTCGTAAAATAGACGTGGAAATCTTGCTGCAATGCCTTGGACTTGTGCTCACCCATCAACTTCTTGGCCATACATGTACCTAATTGGAATATAGAGTCAGGTGGGCCTGAGGTATGTCTAAAATCATTAGCCCTGAATATCCTGGTAACACCCTGGTAACAATTTTTACTCCCTAAATAGCACACCATAAGAGATTTAGGTATACAACATGTACTTTTAGCTCAACTTTGGCGAAGCCAAATTTGAGGTATTGTCATGGCCCGTCGTCTGTCTGTCCATCTGTCGCACTGTCAATACGGCTTGGGCTAGAGGCCGTATTTATGAACTGATCTTTACGAAACTTCTTGGGTACCTTTGTTATCACCGTGAGACGAGAACGAGTGTTTTGGGGTCCGGTCCAAAATTCAAGGTGGTGCAAACAAAATTAGGTGCAATCAGATTTTTGCGCAGAACTTCCATATGAAAGCGCTGATTTGAATAATTTTTTGTGTGAATGTTTAGTACCATGGGATACATAACATATAATACAGGCTTTTTTCTCGTGCGTAAATTGTGCAAATTAGACTAACTTTGATTTGTTTAGTGTTATACAATTAAACACTAAACAAATCAAAGTTAGTCTAATTTGCTAACTTTGGTTTGTTTAGTGTTTAATTGTATAACACTAACAGTGAAAGAACCCACGGGGTTCTTTCTCTGCCAATACGGCTCAGGCTAGAGGCCGTATTTATGAACCGATCTTTACAAAACTTCTTGGGTACCTTTGCTATCACCGTGGGACAAGAACGAGTGTTTTGGGGTCCGGTCTGAAATTCAAGATAGCCGCTGGCAGTCATTTTGTACAAAATTAGGTGCAATCAGATTTTTGCACAGAACTTCCATATGAAAGCGCTGATTTGAATAATTTTTTGTGTGAATGTTTAGTACCATGGGATACATCACATATAATACAGGCTTTTTTCTCATGCATAAATTATGCCAATTAGACTAACTTTGATCTATTTAGTGTTACTTTCAGCACTGTAACTGCAAATGCCAATACGGCTTGGGCTAGAGGCCGTATTTATGAACCGATCTTTACGAAACTTCTTGGGTACCTTTGTTATCATCGTGGGACGAGAACGAGTGTTTTTGGGTGCAGTCCGAAATTCAAGATGGCCACCAGCACCCATTTTGTACCGAAATTAGTGCAATCGGTTTTTTGTACATAACTTCTGTATGAAAGTTCTGATTTGAACAAATTTTTGTGTGAATGTTTAGTAACATGGAATACATCACATATAATACAGGTTTTTCTCTCTTGCTGAAATTATGCAAATTAGATGAACTTTGATTTATTCAGTGCTACTTATACACAGAAAGTGCACATGTCAATATGGCTTGGGCTAGGGGCTGTATTTATGAACCGATCTTCACGAAACTTTTTGGGTACCTTTGTTATCACCTTGGGACAAGAACAAGTGTTTTTGGGTGCAGGCCAATTAGACAAACTTTGATTTAGTCAGAGCTACTTATACACAGTAAGTGCACATATCAATACTGCTCTGGCTAGAGGTATCTAACTGTCACCCACCTTTACAATACTTTACCTGTACATTTGTTACAGGCTACGGTTAGTATTTATGTACAGACCTTTACAGTACTTTACATGTACCTAGATATGTGTCATTGCTGTGTCATATGCTATGCATGTACATGTCTTACACAAGTTGAGCTACAGTGTCATTGACACTTTCATTCACTCTCCTTGTTTTGACAAATTTGAAGCACTGAATACCAGTCTAAAATAGCTTTGAAATTCCTGGAGTCAACTCCCAGAAAGTCATTGAAAACCCTTGAATTTGGTCCTGAAATTGTGGAGTACATGTATCATGTGTTGTCTCACGCTGGAAGTCTTGGTATTAATAGCTAAATTGTTTGTTATATCAACAGTTAAATTGTTTGTTATATCTTGGAGGCTGGCCAGTATGTGGAGATTGTTTTCTGATTTGCTGAGGCCAGTCACAGATTTGTTGTGTTTTTTTTGTTAAAAACAGAAAAGTAGACCACTACCCCTTGAGATCATTCTAATGTGCAAGTGTGTATTTTAAAATAACTGCCATTAGGTCTGAACTCTATGGGTATATTGGTTGAAGCCATCCTTGATTTTTACTGTGCTGTTGGTATTAGTCTTTTTCTACATGTATTTGCTCTATTTTGTATAGTTGGAACCCAAGTGAATAGCTATTTTGCAAGTGAAGATGAGTCAATTAATAGGAGTATTCAATTAACAGGGATTTTGTTACTTTCTTGTATTCTAGAGATAAACTGGGCATTTATTCTATTATATCTAGTTTGACAGAGCTCCTAGAGCTCTGTCAAACAAGATATATAATAGATTAAGTGCCTATATTTGATGTACTGAAACCAAACAGGTCTATAACCAGGTGGAATTTGGTGATTGTCAGAGTAATTTTTAGCTTGACATAGTGAAGATAAGCTATTGCCATCGACTCCTTATGATGTCTAGATGAGAATTTCCCCATTTGGGCATGATCTGTCAACTGTGCCGACTTCCCGAGCCCAAAACCCGAAAACCTTTAGCACAGTCTACAGGTCATATTTATTGAGGAATTTCATTGTAACTTGGTGGGTTGACTTCATATAATGTCTAGATGAGAAATCCCCTTTTTGGTCCTGATTGGGCAACAGTGACAGCTACAGGGGCCCGAAGCCGAACACAATCTACAGGTCATATTTATGAAGGGATTTCATTGTAACTTGGTAGAATGACTCCAAATAATGTCTAGATGAGAACGTCCTATTTTGATCGCGATCATTCAGCCTTGATGGCTGCCCGAGCCCAAAAACCTTTAGCATAGTCTGTAGGTCATATTTATGGAAGGATTTCATTGTAACTTGTTAGGTTGACTCCATATAACGCCTAGATGATGACATCCCCTTTTGGTCATGATTGGTCAACTGTGATGGCTACAGGTGCCCAAAGCCCGAAAATCTTGAGCACAGTCTACAGGTCATATTTATGAAGGGATTTCATTGTAACTTCGTAGGATCACTCCAGATGATGCCCAGATGAGAATGTCCCCTTTTGGTTGCGATCATTCAACCATGATGGCTGCCCGAGCCCAAAGCCTGAAAACCTTTAGCACAGTCTTCAGTTCATATTTATGAAGGGATTTCATTGTAACTTGGTAGGTTGACTTCATAAAATGTCTAGATGAGAACAGCCCCTTTTGGACACCATTAGGCAACTCTGACGGCTACGGGGGCCTGAAGCTCGAAAACCTTTAGCACAGTCTACAGGTGATATTTATCAAGGGATTTTACTGTGCCTTGGTAGGATGACTCCAAATAATGTCTAGATGAGAATATCCCCTTTTGGTCGCGATCATTCAGCCTTGATGGCTGCCCGAGACCAAAACCCCAAAACATTATAGTCTATAGGTCATATTTGTGAAAGGATTTCATTGTAACCTGTTAGTTTGACTCCATATAATGCCTAGATGATGACATCCCCTTTTGGTCGTGATTGGTCAACTGTGACGGCTTCAGGGGCCCGAAGCCCGAAAATCTTGAGCACAGTCTACAGGTCATATTTATGAAGGGATTTCATTGTAACTTCGTATGATCACTCCAAATGATGCCCAGATGAGAATTTCCCCTTTTGGTTGCGATCATTCAACCATGATGGCTGCCTGAGCCCAAAGCCTGAAAACCTTTAGCACAGTCTACAGGTCATATTTATGAAGGGATTTCATTTTAACTTGGTAGGTTGACTTCATATGATGTCTAGATAATAACGTCCCCTGTGGACGCAATTGGGAAACTGAGGGCTACAGGGCCCCGAAGCCCAGAAACCTTTAGCACAGTCTACAGGCCATATTTATGAAGGGATTTCAGTGTAACTTAATAGGATGACTCGTTTTGGAATAATTTCACTGTAACTTGGTAATTTTCGTTGATATATGTTAACTGTGAGGGCCACATACATTAACTGTGAGGTCATATTAACCCACCCGTCAGCTCTTTAGTACAGTGTACACCTCATATTATTTTTATGAAAAACATAGCATACAGGGAACAGAAATGAACACATTCCCAATTATCACAATTCTTGTCTTATTTCATAATCCTTTTCATAAACATTGAACATTATCCTTTTCATCAAACACAACACACAAGTTAAGCTGCAGTGTCATTGACACTTTCATTGGACATGTTACAAGATTTTTTGTTCAATAACAGAGTTTACTCTATATCCTATTTGCAGTTAAAGGGGCAAATTTGCACTGAAAGTATAGTAAATGGTTTGGTGTTTGGAAGCTTATTTAACTAGATGTGGCCTGTCCCAACTTGGGACAAAGAATACCCCTTGCAACACACTCTCTGATAGTGGGCAACAGTAATACCAAGTACCATTAATATCCATAGAAACATTCAAACGTTCTGAGCCGGACTCAACATGTTATAGTCGGATTTGGATGTGGGGGTATGTAAACTTGAACTAAGTCTGTGACCTTGACCTTGTAGACAGGCATACCAACCTTATTCACGACACATCCTCTGGTGGTGGGCAACAATAATACCCAGTATGATTAATATCCTTCAAGGCCATCAAAAGTTCTGAGCCAGACATGACTTATTATAGCTGGATTTGGATGTGGGGGGTACGATGTGAACTTGAACTAAGTCTGTGCCCTTGACCTTGTAGATAGGCATTCCAACCTTATTCGTGAAACCCCCTCTGGTGGTGGGCAACATTAATACCAAGTATCATTAATATCCTTCAAGGACATCAAACGTTTTGAGTCGAACACAACCTGTTATAGTTGGATTTGGATGAGGGGGAGGGGGGTATGTGAACTTGAACTAAGTATGTGACCTTGATCTTATAGACAGACATTCCAACCTTATTGATGACACATCATCTGGTAGTGGGCAACATTATATACTATTCAAAAAAAGTAGGGATTATTTGATAAAACTGAGATATATGATGAAATATGTGACATCTGGTGAATGATTTCAGCGATAGTTGGGTGTCTGACAGGCACATATTCCATGCACTGAGCTGTAGAAGACATGGATGGTCAGTCAGAGAATTTACCACATTCAGTCCAAGACCTCAATACCTTGTAAATCCTCCTAGATTTGTGAGACAAGTGTGGATCCAACATGGCATACTCCTCACCAAACGTCCAATATCAGCTTGACTGATGTTATTCAATTTTTCCTGCAGTGCAGCAGCGAGTTCCTGGACATTGGTAGGGGCTGATGGTGATGTCGTATGCACCTGCCAATCATATCCCAGACATGCACGATTGGTGAAAGGTCCTGGACTTAGTGCTGGCCAAGGCAATGTAGTGATATTTTGCTCTTGGAGGAACTCTGTAGTGACACAGGCCAATGCGCTCTTGTATTGTCCATCTTGGAAAATGAATCGATGGCCATGATGTCTGCAAATGGCACCACATGATCTGCTAACATGTTGTCATGGTAGTAGTGCCCTGTGACACACCCTTGGATGACATGTAATGCTGTTCTGCTTGCCATGGTATGGTTCATTCCACCACCGCCAAAATCTGTTTTGCCTGTCATGGAAGTCAAGAGTGAACCTTGATTCATTGGAAAACGTGATGTTGCTCCACCAATGTTTGTCCCAGCACTGTCGTGCTCCACACCAATTACACCTTGCTGCGATGTGACTTTCAGTCAAACGTGGAATTATTCGAGGTCATCGAGCATACAAATTCCAGCTGTGCGGCATTTCGGATAGTCTGACCACTGATTCATGCAGTCTGTCTAATCATGTGTATCCAATACCATTTTCCAAAAATATCAACATCAGTTTGGATATCCCCTACTTTTTTAGCTCACCTGAACAAAGTTCAAGGGGAGCTTTACTAATCACTTTCTGTCTGTCGTCTGTCTGCCATCTTCCGGCCGGCGTAAACTTTACATTATCGACTTCTCCTTACAAACTCCTGGACCAAATTGAACCAAATTTGGTGTGTGTATTCCACACCACATGTCAATTCAAATTTCTTCAAATAATATTGCCACGCTTCATAGGGAGGGAGTGGGGGAAAATGTTCCAAAATTCTAAAAAAATCTTCTCATGAACCAGTTGGTACAATGGCTTGATATTTGGTATGAAGCTTCCTTCTGAGGTGTAGAATCAAGTTGTTTAAACGAATTTCGTAAGTTTGTTCAAACGAAGTTTGTGAAGCAATATTTGCCGTCATAAAGGGAGGGGCAAGATTTTGGTCCCCTGCCCGAAATTTCTATTTTCTGAACCTATGGTCCAATTTGAACGAAATTTAGTATGTGGTATTATTGGGTCATAAGTACTTGATTCATGCTAAAAAACTCTGAATCGAAAAAATGCTGGAGTCAGATATTGCAAATATTAAAAAAAAATTGTTCTCCAGAATCTTCTGATATTTGGCATACAACATCCATAGGCGGGTCAGATACAAGTGTGTTCAATTTAAGACCCTCGGTTCATATTTGGGCTCAGATACGAGAGCCCAAAATCTTAACTCAGGGCAAATGGGAAATAAACTTTTAAAAATTTCTTCTTCAGAACCGCTGGTCAGAATGTTTTAAATTTTGGGTAAACATCATTGCTACAAGGGTCAGATTCAAGTCTCTCAGTTAATATTTGGGCTTCCTATGGGGCCTGAATTTTAACTTAGTACAATATGAGGAAATTTCTTTAAAAATTTTCTTCTTCAGATCCACCAGTCAGAATCCGTTCCTATTTGGTATACAGCATCTCTGGGCAGATCAGATTCAAGTTTGTTCAAATCAAGTTCCTGGGTTAATATTTGGGCTCTCTATGGGGGCCCAAATTTTACCTTGGTGCAAAATGGGGAAATTTCTTTAAAAATCTTCTTCAGATTCCAAGTCAGAATCCTTTCATATTTAGTATACAACATCTCTAGGAGGGTCAGGTTCACATTTGTTCATATTGTGCCCCAGGGTTAATATTTGAGCTCTATATTGTAGCCCAAAATTTAACTTAGTGCAATATAAGGGAATTTCTTTAAAAATCTTCTCCAGAACCATTAATTAGAATCTTTTGATATTTGATATAAGTTTGTTCAAATCGAGTCCCTAGGTTAATAATTGGGCTCACTATGGGATCCTGAATTTTACCTTATAGCAATATGAGGAAAGTTCTTTAGAAATCCTTTTTTTCTGCTCCACCAGTCAGAATGCTTTCGTATTTGATATACAACATCTTTAGGGGGCTCAGATTCAAATTTGTTCAAATTGGGTCCCTGGGTTAATATTTGAGCTCTCTATTGGCGCCCAAAAAACGTTTAACTTCGTGCAATATGAGGGAATTTCTTTAAAAATCTTTTTCTTCAAATCCACCTGTCAGAATCCTTTCATATTTGGTATACAACATCTCTGTTTGGTGTGTGTGTGTGTGTGTGTGTGGGGGGGGGGGGGGGGGGGGGTGTCAATTCAGTTTGCTCAAATCGAGCCTGAATTTTAACTTTGTGCAATATGAGGGACTTTCTCCAAAAATCTTTTTCTCCAGAACCACCAATCAAAATCTTTTCCTTTTCATATTTGGTTTTTAACACCTCTGGGAAGATCAGATTCAGTCCCTGCCTTAAAGTTTGAGCTCTCTTGAAGGGGGGGGGGGGGGATAGGTGGGGGGTCCAAGTTTGTTTGAATCCATTCCTAAGTGGGTTTTTTCTGTAAAATTTGCATTTGCAAACTGTAGTGACATAATAATCCTTGGAAGTTTGGTAGATAGAATTGGAAGCAGTCAGAAAGACCTATAATAATAATCATTTGACATGGACACTAGAGTTATGAATAATTTCATGACTTCATTCCTATGTGGTGTTGATGAACCATGACTAACTGAATGTGATCTTCTTTGAACCACTTTATCAGGTGAGCGATTAAGGCCCCTTGTGGCCTGTTGTTTGAATAGTATACTAAGCATCATTAATATCCTTCAATGCCATCAAAAGTTCTGACCCGGACACAACTTGCACAGACAGACAGACAAAGTGGTTCCTATATACCACCGTGAACTTTGTCCACCGGGGGTATAATTAACAGAGTTATTCAATTCAGAGATATCCAGTTAAGTGGCCTTCACTGCTTTATTTTGGACAGATCTTTTTCATGGTTTTAAATGTGCCCAATTTACAGAAAATTCCACTTTCAAGGGCTATTGTTGATTTTTAAAGTTGAAAGTGACTTTACACAGCATAAAAAAGAAAAGAGTGTTCTATGAGCTGAAAAATTTGAAATATTTTTAACCAAGAAAAATTAAGGACAATATTTTAGCATGTTTCCTATTTTAGGCACAGCTTCAACTGTTTTGAATTTGAGGGTAATCTGAAGGTCTGGTGGGAATCCTGGGAAGTATAGCAGTTTTGTTTACTGTTGTTGAAAAGTTCAGCTTCACTTGTATAATAAGATCTGGAAACCAAAGCATTCTGTATGAGTTAGAGCACAAAATCTCACAAGAATGCTTGTTTTATTTTCATGAAGATTTCACGAAACCAAATTCACATGAACAGTTGGCTGGTTAAAGGTCAAGAGCACAGAATCTCACAAGAATGTTTGGTACATTTTTTGTGAAGTTTCATAGAACCAAATTCACTTGAACGACTGACTGGTAAACAAAATCTACCGACATTCTAATTTCCAGATAGCAAATTGACTCAGGTGCATTTGTGCAAAACAGTCTTGAATGTAACAAAATGTCAACTGTGGGGGCACAGTGGTGCTGTGTACTAATGTGGGGCACAGTGGTGCTGTGTACTAATGTGGGGGGGGGGGGGGCACAGAAGTGCTGTGTACTAATGTGGGGGCACAGTGGTGCTGTGTACTAATGTGGGGGCACAGTGGTGCTGTGTACTAATGTGGGGGTACAGTGGTGTTGTGTACTAATGTGTGGGCACAGTGGTGTTGTGTACTAATGTGGGGGCACAGTGGTGCTGTGTACTAATGTGGGGCACAGTGGTGCCATGCCATGTACTAATGTGGGGGCACAGCAGTGCTGTGTACTAATGTGGGGGCACAGTGGTGCTGTGTAGTAATGTGGGGGCACAGTGGTGCTGTGTACTAATGTGGGGTACAGTGGTATTGTGTACTAATGTATGGGCACAGTGGTATTGTGTACTAATGTGGGGGAACAGTGGTGCTGTGTACTAATGTGGGGGAACAGTGGTGTTGTATGCTAATGTGTGGGCACAGTGGTGTTGTGTACTAATGTGGGGGAACAGTGGTGCTGTGTACTAATGTGGGGGAACTGGTGCTGTGTACTAATGTGGGGGCACAGTGGTGCTGTGCACTAATGTGGGGCACAGTGGTGCTGTGTCCTAATGTGGGGGCACAGTGGTGCTGTGTACTAATGTGGGGGCACAGTGCTGCTGTGTACTAATGTGGGGGCACAGTGGTGCTGTGTAGTAATGTGTGGGCACAGTGGTGCTGTGTACTAATGTGAGGGCACAGTGGTGCTGTGTACTAATGTGGGGGCACAGTGGTGCTGTGTACTAATGTGGGGGCACAGTGGTGCTGTGTACTAATGTGGGGGCACAGTGGTGCTGTGTACTAATGTGCACAGCACATCATTGGTGCTTGGTTTTCAAGCACTGCTAACTCTGCATGTGCAGAGTTAGTCTGTTGGGGAGTCTCACAGTTACTCATCGTTGCACAGAGGTTCTCTCTGGGTATTCCAGCTTCCTCCGCCCATAAAACTGTCCGACTCAATGTGATCCTGGCTGTTGAAAGTGCCATTAAACCCCAATAAAACAAACATAATGTCACCTCCTCTCTGAATGGCATTTGAACAAGATTGACATTGTTTTACACACGTCATGTCTGGAATATGTTTCATTAACCCTTAACCTGCTGAGTATTTTTTAGATATTTTTCAGCAAATCTAGTTATGGCTGCTTTGAAGCAGCCATGACTAGATCTAATGAATAATGTATTTGAATTTAACTCATTGGTAAAAAAATTGATTCAGTTTACAGGAGGAATATTTATTGGGGGTTTAACTCTTAACCCGCTGGCTATTTTTTAAATATTTTTCATCAAATATAGTCATGGCTGCTATTAAGCAGCCTTGACAAGATTTGATGAAAAAGCCATGGACATTTGACTTGAGACATCACACGTCAAAAAGTTGATACAGTTTATAGGGAAAAATTTGGTTAAATGTACTCAGATTTTATTTATTGTAGTGACAAGAGATTTCCTGTACAAGGCGGGAATATCTGACAGCAGCATGCAAGGAGTTAACGATACTTTTGACAGCAAGGGTCATCTCTTGTCAGACAGTTTTACAAGTGGAGGAAACCAGAGTGCCCAGCGAGAACCACTGAGCAATGGTGAGCAACTGTCAGACTCCCTAATGTACTAACTCCAGACAGGCAGGGTTAGCACTGGTTGAAGACACCTGCACCATCGTGTGCAGTATGTTTTAGTTTAAACAATATTTATTGGAAAGTTTGTTAATTGTGTACATTACATGCTAGATGGTAAAACAGGAACAACACAAGATACAACAGTACACTAAATAACAAAGATGAACAAATAGATAGATTACTATGTAAGGAGGGGATTCGACAAAAAGCTAACAGCTTATGTAAGTCGTCTCCCTAACTCATTTGTCATTACACTCAGGCAAGTGGTATCGTATGTCTTAGTACACAGCACCACCATGCTCTCACATGGGCAATTGGGATTAAGGGCTTTGCCCAAGGACACAATTCAGTTGCTCCTGGTGGGGATCGAACCATGCACCTTTCGGTTTGAAGTCCAATTCCGTAACCACTGAGCCACCATGCTCCAGTGGCAAGATAAATCCTCTCTTGGGCAGGAATATCTTCCAGCAGCATACAAGGCATTAAACTAATGGAATGGTATTATGTGATAGACTGTTGGAAAGGGCTCACAGTGCCCTTTCCAACAGTGTGTCACATAATAGCATTTCCAAGCTATAGTAAAGGCACACAATAACATTGTTCTCTTGCCAGAATAGGTTATGTCATGAAAGCAGCTTGGTCAGTGTCAGTTGTATATGTTAATGGCTTAGTATAAGAATACTTGCATTATGTCATGCCTTTTAGTTTAAACAGGGTCTTTTTTCAGATTCAGATTCTTTATTCACAATATACAAACATATAAAGTGGCCACAAATACACCTATCGCACAAATATAACAGGTAGTATACTGTGGTAGGTGGCAAGGCCAGATTGGCTGTCTACCTGCCACCCCCTGAAAGACAGTTCACTCTACTACTCTGTGTAACACCTGAGAGCGATGCCAAGTCTCATCATGAACTTGGTGTCATTGAGACACTGACAAACAGATTTTGTGAATTCATGTATTGCTAATAGACAACAGTTTGAGATCCTTGTGAGAAAATGTGGAACATGATTAGCTGGAAAGTGAGTTCAATGATTGGTTAGCCATGTTGAATTCACGTAACCTGTATTAATTCATGCCATTTACGGAATTTCATGCCAGGCAAGTCCTCTGCAACATAATTATAAAGGACATTGGCCTTACTACTTGTGTTGAGGCTGTCTTTATATTTGGGTTGTAGTGGTCTTTATACTTGTGTTGTGTGATGGTCTTCCTATTTGTATTGTGGCTGTCTTTATACTTGAGTTGTGGCTGTTATTAAGCTACATGGCCTAATCTTGTCATTTTAGGCTGATTAACAGTATCTTCATATTAAAAATCGACTTTTTGTAAATTTTTCACTTTTTTAATTTAACAACATTATATACACTTAAAAACATGACTGTTTCATATTGACAGAATGTTGTATAAAACTCCCAAACAGACTTCAGAAGTCGGGCGGTGTTAAACTTCTGCATGTTATTCAGTGGTTTAGACACTCTGTAATAAATTGATTTTGCTTTGCTATGGTAGTTAACTAGTTGAGTGCTAGAAGCCAGTATCACAGAACCTATGCTACTGTTAATTGATTTATTTATTTATTGGTGTTTAAGGTCACATTTTTCTGCAATGGCTAATTTCTATAAAGTCAAATCCAGCCAATCATTTTCTCCCATGTTGCCCATTTTAAAGGACTTACACCCCAGGCATTGGTGACTGAGCCCATTTTACCAGTAAAAACAGAGCTTGCTTACCACAGTATACAAGTACTGCTTCACTCCTTGGGGTTCCCATAGGGAACTGTTAAGTGATGGTAGCAGATTAACCCTTTACCAATGTAATGGCCAAAACAGGCCAATGCTATTCACAAAAATCGTCAATTAATTTTCATTATATTTTCATTTTTTGTTTCAAAAACCCCTCTTTGGAAAATAACCTATTTTTTGGGACAAAAAAAAGAAAAAAAAATAGTTATTCAAGAATTTTGTTTGCAAGTGTATTCTGCTTTTCATGTATGGTAAAGGGTTAAAAGCTTTCAGCCAAAACTGGCCAGTGCTATTCTCAAAAGTCGCCAATTAATTTTCATTATTTTTTCATTTTTTGTCTCAAAAACATAGCGTTTATTATATGCCAGAATCCTCGGGCTGATTTCTTGTAAGTTATGAAAAACCTTTTCTGATTGAATATAATGTTGGTCAGGAGTTCTACTGTGTTAAAATAAGGGAAAATGGAGACAGGATCAGAAGAAACACAGAAGATATCCCATAGATATTTTTGCTTTAAACATGTCGAAGCATGTGCTGTTGATATTCATGCCAGACATTTAAAGCATTGATGTAAGGGAAAAAGTCAACAGAGAAATTCAAAAGGAATGATGCTTTCAGGGAAAAGAGAAAATGAAATGGGTGAGTGTTTCTTTTTAATAGCTTGAAACCTCTTATCTAATTTAGGGGAGTTGTGAAGATGTCTGATTGGGGAGGAGGGTGTCAATTTCATTTGTCCTGACTATTATCAGAGGCAGACTGGCAGCTTTTGGTCGTGATTGGTCAACCGTGATGGCTGTATGGGCCTGAAACCCAAAAATCTTTAGCACAGTCTACAGGTCGTATTTATGAAGGGATTTTATTGTAACTTAGTAGGATGACTTGGTATAATGTCTAGATGAGAATGTCCTATTCTGGTCGAGTTCAGTCAACTGTGAAGGCCGCAGGGGTACGTTGCATAGATTCTTTTAGCACAGTCTGCAGCTTGCATTATGAGGGATTTCATTGTAAATTCGTAGGATGACTTGGTATAACGTCTAGATGAGAACGTCCTATTTTGGCCGTGATCGGTCAATTGTGACGACTGCACAGCCACGTGACCTAGATTTATTTAGCAGAGACTACAGTTCATATTTATGAAACAATTTCATTGTAACATGGAAGGATAACTTGGTATGATGTCTAAATGAGTCTGTCTTATTTTGGTCACAATCGGTCAGCCGATACCGCCACTTGGGCACGTGACCTAGATTCCTTTAGCCCTGTCTACAGGTTGTTTTATGAAAGGATTTCATTGCACCTTGGTAGGATAACTTGGTATGGTATCTAGATAAGACTATCCTATTTTGGTCACGATTGGTCAACCTCGACTGCCGGACCGCCATGTGATCTGGATTCCTTTAGTATAGTCTGCAAGTCATATTTATGAAGGGATTTCATTGTAACGTGGTAGGATGACTCATTTTGGATTAATTTTACTGTAGCTTGGTAACTTTGGTTGACATATGTTAACTGTGAGGGCCACATCAACCCAGGCCCTAATTCTTTAGTACAGTCTACACTTCAAATTATTCTTATTGAAAACATAGCATGTAGGGAAGAGAAATTAACATATTCTCAATTATCACAATTCTTGTCTTATTTCATAATTCTTTCATAAACATTGAATATTATCCTTTTCATCAAACACTACTCACAGTCAAGTTAAGCTACAGTGTCATTGACACTTTCATTTATTATCCACCTCCCAACAATCGAATATCCACCACCCAAACACTGGAATTCAAAATTCTTTTAGGTCAAATAGTTTGCGGAATGATGATGCGTATGAAATCGCCAGTAAAAATCAACTGATTTGAGACTTCAGCAGGGGATAGCACCAGAGAACTCCCGACAGGAGATCACTGATCCGCCGGGGGACTACATATAACAGCAGCTGTTGCTGAAGGATGCGTTGGAAATCGAAAAATGGAAGGAGGTGCACCCTCCAATGGTAGAATCGGGGAGCCGGGAAGCTCTTTGGGAATTTATTTTATATGTGAATTGGAGCCTTTTGGTGGCATTCTGTAGGTTAATACAGCTTCGTATGTCGTGTAATAATATCTCCTTCACATAGCTGACTTACATAAAACTTTCCCCGGTGAGATTTCCCTAACAGGAGGCTAGACGTCTCCAACAGACAGACGGGTTGTAGCCCGCGAATGCCCCCCCCCCCCCGGCCCCCAAATAGCGCCACTCCTCGACCTTGTTAACCATGTTTGGTTTTGATTATTTAACATACTCACATCTTTTTCCAGTTTAAAGAACTGGAAAAGATGCAAATAAGTTCAATAATATGAGGCCGCGTGGTTGGGTTGAAACTCCATCTAAGAGAACAATTTGAGAGAAGCCACGGGTCCACATAGCTTTTGTACACGTACATAACTAATATGTACCCACAATTTGTCGGTGGATATGCAAACTTCTATGCAGTTATATTATTAATAAATTTAACTTGATAAAAATAAAGAAATTTAGGGGTGCAGCTCAAAGAGCTTCCGTCATACTGTTCGGGGTCAGTGAAGGTAAAATTATGTTATACCAGCTGCCTTGTGCGAAACCGGTATGGCTGCGGGGGGTCACAAACACTTTCACTGCTTGTTGATACAAATGCAGCGGAAGCTGCTCTGCAAGAACAGTGTTTGCACCAACTGATAATCAGGGTATGCAAATAATAAAAAAGAGACCCCGCAGCCACCACCGATGGGACCTGGTAATATAGAGTACACAACAGGAACGTGTACCAAGAAGCTCCCATGACTCACAGTTGAGCCCTGGTAGCCATCAATTCCAGGGTCCTACTAAACACCGAGGTATACCTGGAGATACCGAGGTGAAGGAAAATAAGTAAGTAAGGGTCGTTTAAAATGTTTAAATATATGTACAGATATATAATTTAGTCACTTGAAGCAATATTTGTGACATAATCGTTGATTTATTCGAGTAAATGCAAGATATAGAACGAGCCGTCGCCGAAAACTGCCCCTCGATATTTAGTTGGTAGCTTGGTAATTAAAAAGTTATCTCGGTGTGTGAATGAAGTTTGTAAGTGTCAACTGGGTATCACAACACAGATCACTGTAATATCTGATAAAAACTCGTAGATAAAATGGTTTCACACGCTGAATGCGCGCAGGGACGGTGTGGGGCAAGCCTCTTTCGATCCTCGTTAACAGTTGAAAGACTTTGCGCCATATCTGAGCGTGGGAAAGGAGAAGGAAGTTGCTTATCCGCGTTTGTGTTTTCTGCGGGTCTTCTTTTGAGGAGTTTGATGTGATGGGGATATCGTAGTGGTTGGCGTTGTAGAGCTGCTTGATGTGTCTGGCTGTTGATTTCGTTTGTCCATGAATTCCCTCGCTAATCTGGAGATCTCATCGGAGCGCCTTTTGTCTTCTTTGCACTCGGCCAGGCTTTGTTGGCATTTTGCCATTATATGTTCTTTGGATGTAGTCTGTGAAGTCGGTGATGGTTGTTTGAGTGCTAGTCCCCTGTCCAGGCTGTCCGGAAGCGAAGGAAGAGGGGAGTGATTGGTGGAAGGTGACGAAAAAGCAACTTCCGGTTCCTCCTCAATCCCCATAGGACCCTCCTCATCCAACTGCATCAGCTGGGGAGCCGGTAGTTGGTTGGGTGTGCCTGTGGGACTGGGGCTGCCTTCGAGCCCCCCCCCCCCCCCCCCCCCCCCCACACACACACACACACTTCTCTCCTTCTTATCCAGGAAAGCCTCCAAGCGTCGGGCATTCCCTCGCTTGGTCGACGGGCTCTTCTTTCTTTCCTTCTTTTTATTCTTGTCATTCTTCTAGGGCCTGCAGACCCCATCGGGTGAGGACAAGTGTGAGAGGAGATCCTCTCACCAAAGGTACTACCTCTCTCCGAGGTGGATGGTGTTGTGGTGTCATCTTCAACTTTAAATTTCAGCGTCAGATGGACTCTCTTGCCTATCTCCTGGATAGTCCAGGACATGGGACAAGAGACGCCCAGAGCTGAAATGGTTCTTTAGTCTAGCTGGTCATTCCAGAGTTTCCATGATTTCAATCAAGGTGTTCACACTCTGAGGTCAGAGGTGCGAATGTGACATGACATGATGTCTGATTAAAATGATCGGTAATGGAATGGTTTCACACGCCGAAGGCGCGCAGAGACGCCGTGGGGCAAGCCCCTTTCGACCCTCTTTAGCTGTTTAAGGTTTATGTCTACATGTCTGGGCGTGATGAATGCGGGATAGCGTCGTGTGCTTGGCAGATGTCCAGGTTTCGTTGATTTGAGGAGTCATGGTTAATCTTTGTGACGATCGTTGTCTGACCCCTCGGGTGAGGACCAGAGCGAGAGGGGAGCCTCTCGCAAAGCTACTACCTCTCCCCGAGGGGGCTCTGGCGTTTTTTCGGGCAAGTAAAGTCTGCCGCTTAGGAGGTTCGTAATCGTGTGGTAGAGGGCCATCATTGGCAAGTATAGTCTGCCTCAGGCGGTGGATGGAACTGCAGTTGGTTCACTTTTTCTCGATTACATTTGGATGTATCTTTTGGATCGTGAAGAGAGAGCAACAACGGCCCCTTTCGGGGGCCACCCATAGAAAGACCCGAACTTCCCTGGTTCGGGGGCAGGCTTGCTTTGGAACCTATTTGGCCGGGTCAAAAAATGCATGCTACAAATGCTTACAAAAAGGGGTATTTAGCGGGGCGCAGAACCAACGCTCGCCTCCCTTGAGGTGGGTGACCACTTCTGGGGATGGAGCGGAGGATGTTCAGAGTCCGTAGCGGTTATAGTTTTCCATATCAGTTATAGTTTCCATAGCGGCTATTGGGGTGCCGGCGATCAAAAAGAAAGCATCTCTGTGTTCCTGCTAAAAGAAGAAGGCAGAATTAGTATGGTAGACAAAAGTAAGTGGTTACAATGTGGAAGGCAGTTTGTAATCTACCAGTTTCCTATTATCAGTTTTTGGTTGTTAAGGCGGTGAGCTATTGGTGATTTAGCTGAATCGGTGAAGACATCCCTTCCTGGTAGAAGGTCACAGCTGAGCCGCTATTACTGCCTGTTTATTCACCTTCTCATTCACGATTTTGTTAATTAATGGACGTTGGATATTTACTTGATTAGTTGAGTCCGCGCAGGCAGCCCTTCCTGGTAGAAGGTCACAGCTGAGCGGTTATTACTGCCTATTTATTCACCTTCTCTAGCCCGGTTTTAGCTTATTTTACTAAATACGTTGGATTTTTAGTGATTCAGCTTGGTTTTTGTTTTTTTCCGGTTGAATTGGGGGGGGGGGGCAGGTCTTAACAAAAGAGCCACACCCGGGGGTGTTTCCTGCCCTTACCTCCACGGTCTGGTTCCTACTTAGACGGGTGTTACCTTAAATTTTGGCGTTTTCGGGTTTTTGTCGGCTGTCGCAAATTACCTGTAGTTCTGATATTAGTTGGCTGTCGGCTAACCGGTCGTGATTTTTCGCGGGTAGGGAGGCAAGGCGGTCCTTTATGGTTAGGATTTCGGCACTGTCGTGGAGTGTTTTGATAGGTGTATCCCAGGGAGCACGAAGTCGACCCTGAGCGCATGACCTTCTGGAGTTTTCCCATATTTGTTTCATTGAGGTTTGTTAGGATGATAGCCCCATACTCGAGTACAGGGCGCAGAAAGGCATTGTATAGTTTAAGTAGAATAGTCTGGTTGGCTCCCCATGATGTACCCTTTAGCATTTTTAGTAAATTAATACGTTTGGTCGCTTTGCTGGCAATGTCGTTGACTTGTTTATTGAAAGAGAGGTTTTGGTCGATGGTAATGCCAAGGAATTTTGCCTCTGTGCATTCAGGAATGGCTTTGTCCAGTAGTCTTAGGTCAAAGTCACTTTTGTTTTTATGACGGGTGAACGTGATTCTTTGCGTTTTGCTGGCGTTCAGCTTGATTCTCCAATTGGCACACCATTGCTCTAGGTCGTCGAGAGCGCGTTGAAGAGGTTTCTGAAGTAGATGGGCAGTATTATTAGAGTCCCAGAGACCCTTATCGTCCACAAATTGTGAGATTTGAACGCGATCCTCGGAGATTTTGATATCATTGACGTAGATGATGTATCGAAGGGGCTGAGGGTAGATCCTTGGGGCGCCTGCTTCCAGGGGGACGCTGTCCGACATTTCTTTGTTTACTCTGATTTTTATTTCGCGGTCGTTAAGGACGAAAGATAGTAATCTCAGCAGTTTCATGGGGAGTTTCATTTTAGATAGTTTGAGGCGCATTCCGTTGTGCCATACGGAATCGAACGCCTTTTCGATGTCTAATAGGGCTGCCGCGCTTATTTGCTTGTAATTGATCGCGTTTTTCATTAGGTTGACTAGGCGGTAGACATGCGCAATGCCTTCTATACGGTTTCTATAGGCTCTTTGCCATCTGTTGAAAAAGTCGGCTTCTTCGAGGTGCCCCCTCAGTCGATTGGTAAGGATTCTTTCGAATACCTTGCCAATGCAACTGAGGAGACTGATTGGGTGGTAGCTGGCCGGATCAGAGAGATCTTTGTCTGGTTTCAGTATCATGACGCCAATGACTGTTTTCCAACATTTTGAAGAGGTTGTTGAGTCTGTCAATTAGGGAGTTAGGGGCTCTGTTTCAGAATTTTGTAACTAACTTCATCCTGGGCGAGGACGAATTTTTGCATTTTTTATGACAGTGATAATTTCATCGAGGTCGTTGTCATCCCCTTCTTCTGGGTCGGTATTAAATTTAGGGTCACGGTAGGTTTCCCGGTGTTCATTGATCAAGTCATCAATGGCGTTTATGGCGGCGTCATCGTTGTTGGGGCCTTGATACGGGCTATGGGTTTTTCTAAGGAGGTTGGCGATAGTGTCGGCTTTGTCTTTATCGGTACGCGTAAAGGAGCCATCTTCCTTTTTAAGGTTTTTGGCTGCTGCTTTGCCTCGGGTTTTTTTTACCAGTGAGGGCTTGGAAAGACTTCCAGAATTGTTTGGCATCCCTGACCTCGTTTAGGTTGGTTGTTGCCTTTTCCCAGTTGGCTCGTTTTTTCAGTTTGGTTGGCTTTCTTAACCTCGCCATGAAGACGGTTATATGTTTTTTTTTTGAGGTCAGCTTTGATTAGGGGGTCATTTTTTTTCTTTTAGGGCGCGAAGGGCTTTTCGTTTGGTTTTGATTAGTGATAGTGTGTCGCCCGAGATAGTACTTCTCCAGGGGCGCTCTTCTTCTTTTGGGCATATTTCGTTTAGGGTTGAGTTGATGTTTTTTTCTATGCCCTCGCATTGGTTAAAATAAAACTCCCATCAGCTTTTATACTGGCTTTGGGCCGGCAGAACTTTTTAGTTCTGGCAGCTCAAACGTTTGTTTGTTTTTTTTTAAAAATATGTTCTTTATTGTTTTGCCATTATTGGCTTTATGCAGTTATTGGGCTTTTGTGTGGTGTGTGATACGTATGTGTATGATAAGTATCGATCGACAGTGTCCGATATACCCCAAACTACAGCTTGTATTTAGTATATGTATATATATAGTATATATGTAGTGTTTAGTGTGACCGTTGCCCTTCACTAATAGTTTTTCATATGTCCCTTCCCTCCTTTTGGAGTTTAATTAAAATGGGGTTATTCAAAATATTGCCCCACCTCATTCGTTGTTCACGTCCCAGGAAAGCCCAACACATCTCCAAAAGATAATTCCATACAACCTATTATATAAACTATCCAAGGAAATCCATTGTAAATTCCGAACCGAAACTGTTTATAGAAGTTTTAAAACTCCTTTTTGGGCGCTCACATTGCTCAAAAAGGCTGCGGCTTGTCATTCAAGAAAACTACGCCTTTCAGGCATACATTTGGGTGCAGTCTGAAACACAGGCACTCAACGTATTATCAGATTTTATCAATTTTAATAAAATATATATTATATGATCAATGCTGAAAGAACACGGTGTTTTTTAGTATTGATAATATACCACTCAAAGTTTGCTAAGCACCAAATATTTGACACATCATTGTGAAATTTGCTTGTGACATATTTGCGATATTTTTGGTGGATATGATTGAGGAATGTATTGAGATGGTTCCCAGTGTTTACATTAGCTCTCTTGACAGACAGACTTTTCGTGACAGTCATGGAAAGCATGTACCCCTTGATTTACATGATGTTTTCGTGTACTGTCTACATGTACATTACATGTGCAGGGTATTCAATCTTCATTTTAACACAAACCCTTGTGATTTAATGATTAAATATGGCAAATGTAAGAAGACATTTGTCTGAAGCAGAAATGTGGCGGGCTGTAGGGATGGTGGAGCAAGGGGCTACCCATCGTCAGGCTGATGAAGCCCTTGGTGTACACCATGCGGTAAACAACAGAGCCTGGGCAAGATTTCAGCCGTATGGCACACCAGAAATACGGCATGGTGGTGGCAGAGGCAGTGCAACATCTGCAGCTGAAGACCGGTTTTTGATCATTCAGGCCCATAGGAACCGCTTTGCCACGGCAACCCAGCTTCGCAGTGACCTTCAGAATTCCTCCGGGGTAAATGTTTCGACGCAGACTATCCAGGCAAGGTTGCACGAAGGTGGTCTCCGATCTAGAAGACCATGTATTTGCATTCCGCTGTCCCAGAAACACCGCCAGGCACGATATGAATGGGCCATGGACCACGTTGGATGGACCACAGAAGATTGGCCACCTCTCTTTTTTGCAGATGAGTCAAGGTACTGCCTAGACCATACAGATAGGTGTTCTATGGTATGGAGAAGACCAGGATAGCGATTCCATGCAGCCAACATTGCTGAGCATGACCGCTATAGTGGAGGGTCAATCATGGTCTGGGGCGGCATCAGCTGGGATGGACGCACAGAGCTTTGTGTCCTTGGACGTGGTACATTGACTGCACAGCGGTATATTGATGAGATCCTGGATGTCCACGTCAGATTGTATGCAGGTGCAGAGGGTGATAGATTCATTCTGATGGACGATCATGCCCGTCCTCATGTTGCCCATGCTGTCGGGGAGTACCGACAGAGGGAGGGGATTGAGCGTATGGATTGGCCAGCAAGTTCTTCTGACCTCAATCCAATTGAACATGTCTGGAATGAATTGCAGCTTGCAATTTCAGCCCGTCCAGTCCAGCCAGGAAGTGTCCAGGAGCTTGGGGCCATGCTGGTCCAAGAATGGAACAACATCCCACAAAGGACCACCAGGAATCTGATTGGGAGCATGAGAAGGCGTTGTCAAGCTGTAATTAACAGTAATGGGTCTCATACTCGATATTGAAGCCATACCAGTTCGCTCTGTCAACTTTTTGGCATATTGAAACATTTCCTCTTTTACCAAAAATATCCATTTTCCATGGTTATCGTTTTCAAAAGCTAAAAACCAATGTCAAACAGAAATAAAATCTTAATTTCTGTACTTAAATAATTAAAGATATAATTAAATAAAAAGTATATACACTTTTCATAACAATATTTCAACTAAAACGTAAAACAGGTAGTTGGATGTATTTGGTGCTCAGCAAACTTTGAGCAGTATATAATATATATCTTATTAAAATTGATAAAATCTGATAACATGTCCAGTGCCTGTGGTCTGAATTGACTCGCAGTTGGTATGGTCGACCCCACCAGAAATGTTGTCACTATGTTTTCTGTCATTTCTGCTTGAGATTTTGAAATCGTCACCTTGTGATCCACAAAGTTGTTTTCTCCATCATCAAACAGTCAGATTGGACGCATTGGAAATTAGCGAATCAGGAAAGCTGAACAGATGGTGAGAAGCAATCACTCAAACACTGCACGTTCGACAAGATGAAACCAAAACAGAGCAGGTGAAATCCCGAAAACATCATCCCGGTTCATTCTCCGGCTATATTTTTCTGAGTCCGTATTTTAGTTGTTTCTCTGAGAAACAACCAAAGTACGGACTTAGAAAAAAATTAGCCGGGGGATGAACCGGCTGATTTGTCGACTCGAAAGGGTCTCATCCGTTGAAAAGTTGAAAAATCGATTTCGGCGGCCAGGCGGGATGAATTCGGCGATGTCTAGCCCAAATCCCGCCCGAATACACTGTTTAACTTAAGTAGAACTTCCGAATTATTACTTTCATAAGCCCTGATAGCTCAGTTGGTAACGTGTTGAGCTAGTGATCTCAGGGGTGACTGTTCGAGACCCGTTTGAGGCAAATTTTGTTCAGAATGTCCAAAAAAGGCGAAAAAAGAAAATTTAGACAATGCTTTATTATTTTCTCGGCTTTTTTTCTAGTTGGGTATTTGTTTCTGTAGGGTCACCTGTTTGATACACACTCGTTATCACTCTACTCTCTCTCATTCTATTTTTGTTTATTTGTTTCAGTGGTTGTTTTGGGTTTGTTTGTTTTTTTTAGTTTAGTTTATTATTCCTATTTATTTTCCCCTGTTGGGGATCGAACCCGCGCGGTTATGTTTTACGAGCCGGCGCTCTACCCACTACGCCACGACGCTTACATCAAACATAGACTTTGTGTTATACATATTGGTATTGGTACTTAATTAACCTAACGAATTTACGATGTTATCACTAAAAGTAGAGATGGTAACATGAGTGTTTCAACTGGGGATTGAACTCGTGCGGTTACGATTTACGAGCCAGCGGTCTACCCACTGCGCCACGACATTTACATCAGTTTGAGACTTTGTGTCCCACATATTGGTATTGGTACTTAATTAACCTAATGAATTTACGATGTTATCACTAAAAGTACAATTGTAAAGACTTCTTCATATGGGGTTTGAACCCGTGCAGTTATGATTAACGAACCAGCGCTCTACCCACTACGCCACGACGTTCACATCAATTTGAGACTTTATGTCCAAAATATGGGTATTGGTACTTAATTTACATAATTAATTTACGATGTCAAAACTAAATTAAAGCATCAATCAGCATCAAAAAAAATAAATAAATAAGAGGTCTCCAACAGTGGGATCCAACACTCGATGTTGTGGTTTGTAATTTGGCGATCTGTCCACTAAGCCGCGACTTTTACCTTCGAGTCAGTTCAGCGATGTGAACGGAGTGGCAACCCAGTAGGGGAGAAGCCGCTACGATCAGATCGCTGAACTACATTAGAGAAAGACTCTTTGTCACACATATTTGAATTGACACTAAATAGACTCAATGAACTTGCGATGTTAAAACAAATCAAGAGGAAAAATTAAAACATGATTTCCAACTGGGGATGGAACTCATGACAGTGTAATTTGCAGCCCGATGCATTACCAACTTGGCCGCCATACCGTTCATAAATGATGACTTCATTTCCTAAATATTAGTATTAAACCGCCACAAATTGTGAGACAACATGATCTTCTATGAAATATTTTTGATTCATCCTTCAACCACAAATTTAGAATACATAGAATTCAGTCAGGTATTTTGGAAGAAGCAAGTTATTCAAAAAGATGTTCAAAAGAAAACAATTTTTTTATTGACTTCACGAGGACGCGAACTCATGCCGACAGGTTATCTGAGTATAACAATTAATGGAACAACTCAATCATCTGAGCTACTCGTTACTGTCAAAATTTAATGGATATTAATTCGACATACTCTGTAGGTTGTCTGTTATTCGGTTTGGTGCTTTTATCCCCATGGAGTTCAATGTCGGTCAAAATTTATTTGATGTGAATGCCTTCAACTGCTTTTTCCTTATCTTCCAAAAGCCTTCTTGAGTGGTTTTCGTGAAGAAGTTTTGAGTGTGAATTGAGAAAAAATCAGAATGTTTGGAATCAACGGGGTTTGAACCTTCGCGGATAATAATCACTTTGACAGCACAACCGACAGTGCGCGTATCAATGGAGCTACTCGGGATGTTACTTCTAAGTAACTTTGTATTCGTCTGTTGAAAACGTGGGTAGTAACGGCAGACCACAGTAAACAGATATATGGATCAATATACAATACCAGTCAAAAGGAATAAGATTCACTGGGAATATAATGGGGAAAGTGGGCTGGGAGAATGAAGGACATGTGGTTGGGGTGGGGTGGGGTTGGGGTGGGGTGGGGGGGGGGGGCGACTCAAAGGAGAGGGTTAATATGCTAATCGGGAAATTATCAACTGGGTTGTGGGTAGAGCTGAAACGCGGTTAACTGATTAACCAATGACCAACGTCTTGTTCGATCAAAAAAAAACTAATTGAGCGATTGACAAACATTGTCACACTGACTTGCATTAATTATTATAAGACAGATTAAAGCTTGCAAGTTATGTGCAGACACACTTGTTCACTTGCATGATCATTTGTACTGTGTCAGTAGCTGGAAATGGTCATTCTTAACTCTTTGTCCGTTGTGGACCGCAAACGATACTTGCAAAATAAATTCTTAAATTACTAAAAATGTTCAATTTTTGTCTCAAAAACATACTTTATGACACCTCATTGGAACGAGCTCAACGAGCTCGTTCCAATGAGGTGTCAGAAGTTATGTTTTTTAAACAAAAATTTAAAACATAATAAAATTTGAAGGAGATTTTATATATAGCGCTTGCCGTTTTTGTTCCGTTACTTGTCTTCAACCAATCTAACCCTGCCTGTGCTGCAGTGCGGAGTTACGATGTTGGGGAGCTGGCAGCTGCTCGTCGTTGCTCGGTGGTTCTCTCCGGGTACTCCGGCTTCCTCCACCCGTAAAACTGTCACGGTCATGATTAGCCATTGTGCATAAATATGTGACCTTAAACATTAATAAATAAATTAATAAATAATGTTCCGTCACTTTGGGTAAAGGGTTAATGCTATAAATCATCAACGGTACGACCGTAATTCAGCTACCTATTAAAACAAGTGATTAATCGGTTAACCAAGGTTAATGCATATGATAAATCGATCAAGAAAACCCTTTAACCGTTTCAGCTCTAGTTGTGGGAATGTGAAACCAATTGGGTTCATATTCACTCAACCCAGTTGATTTGTAACCCACCTGATTTTAGAGTGTGGTATTGCATCACGAAGTGGGACATCAAGGAAAGGGAGACCATATGCTGACACGTACATAACGAATCCCACATGTGGACGCTCACTGGGACGAATACCAGAAAATTTCACAGTTGTATTTACAAAATTGTAATTACTGCCTGTGAATAAAAATGACTGAAATTAATCATCAAAATAAACATCGTGGCAAGAAATATACGATAACACGGAAAATACCACAAATCAGTGGAGAAATAGAAACAATCACAACCAAAGATACTAAAGACAGATGCCCAACTTTGTTCACTCTTGATTTTCGAATTATGGCAATTCACTCTCCGGGAATTTCTGTGAACGAGAAAGATCAAACAGAAGTTCGAGAAACAGATTGAACAGATTGAATCAAAGTCGCGAATCTCTTAACATGTCGTGGGGAATCATTGCTTCAAGATAGTTAAAACTCAAAAAAACTATCTCAACAACATGCACAGAGACTGCGGTCATTTTTCATCTGATTCAAAAGGCACTTTCCCTGCAAAAATTTCAATTTCCAATTGGCGGGCAATTCTTGAAGAATTGACGGGATCCCGCCCAAACATTTCCATTGAATCGACTCCATATTGAATATTAGTCCCAAGTTTTTTTCAGTGTGAGGTGTTGCTGGCTTAGAGGTAACGTGTAGGGCAGAAGAACTGGATGGAGGTAGTGGGTTCGAATCCCACAGGAGATAAAATTTTGGCAAAATCGTCCCAAAAAGCGAGAAAAAAACAAACATTTTCGTAACAAAATCCCTCTTACTTACAGTATTGTCTGAGAAGACTGACTCGTCACTTACCTTGAGGTTATCTACTACTCACCTGTGACCCTGGTCGAATACGCACTCTTTATCACACTTACCTTTGTATTAGTTTATTATAGATTTTATTGAGTTTTATTTTAATGTAATTTATGGACAGACGGGGGTTTGAACTCCCGACTACTAGGTCCGTAGACCGCTTCGATACCGATTACGCCACCGCGACCGTGTTATACAAGTCTTCATATGTTCTTGAAACTAATGATCAGCTTCTTCCAAATTCAAGTGGGTATCAATGTTGACGAACAAAAATAAGCGAGTAATTTGTTTTGCCTGGAAGGGAATTGAACTCCCGACCACCAAATCAGAGAAGAGCAGCGCGTCGAATCCCATTGCTCCAGCGCGACTGCATGCATCACACAAGAGGTTATATGTTCTCGCAACGTCTGATTATTGTGTTCCAAACTGAACAGCGCAACGGAGGCGATGTTGAATAACAAAACTGTGTTAGTGGCTTGGTGAGTAATTTGTTTTGCCTGAATGGGGATCGAACGCTCTTGAGAGCTGAAACGGTTAAAGGGTTTTCTTGATCGATTGATCGTATGGATTAACCTTGATTAACCGACTAATCGCTTGTTTTAGTAGGCAGCTGAATTATTGTCGTACCGTTGATGATTTATAGCATTAACCCTTTACCCAAAGTAACGGGACAAAACCGGCAAGCTCTGTATATAAAATCTCCTTCAAATTTTATGTTTACAATTTCTGTCTAAAAAAACATAGCTTATGGCACCTCATTGGAACGAGCTCGTTGAGTTCGTTCGAATGAGGGGTCATAAGCTATGTTTTTTAGACAAAAATTGAAAATTTTTAATAATTCAAGAATTTATTTTGTAAGTATCGTCTGCTGTCCGCAATGGGCAAAGAGTTAAGAATGACCATTTCAAATTACTGATACAGTATAATGATCATGCAAGTGAACAAGTATGTCTGCACATAACTTGCAAGCTTTAATATGTCTCACAATAATAATAACTCTTTGGCCAGCCGCTGATTTGTCGCGGTCCTCATAAGAGAAGGCCACCATTCCCCCTGCACCCCACCCCCTCTTCCCCTCCTCTCCTCCCAGCATTCAGATATAAACTGCTTAATAGTGTCCCTCACTTCCTCTTTTTCAATTTCTTCAATAAGCATTCCTACCCTCTCCCTCGTGTCCCCCTTCAGCCATCTATCCTTTGTTTCTTCACCCCACTTCTGCATTATTCTTCCAGTAAATTTTATTCTATGAGGTATATACTGTGGGCATTCCAAGAGAAAATGTTCCAGGGTCTCCACTACTCCAGAGTGGCACATTTGGCATCCCTTTTCTCCATCTCTCCCAATTTTTCCCCGAAGCCCCAGTGATCTTGATCTCAGTTTGAACAGCAGTGACCCTCCAAAGGTGCCATCTAGGTACTTCTCAAAAGCTGGCTTTTCTTTATATTGTAACCCCTGCAGTGATCTTTTCACGCTAACCCCTGCTCGCCAGTTTCGATTGCAATCTTCCATGACTCTCTCTTTGACAAACCTTTTTCCTTCTTTCATTCCTACTTCTATGTTTGTGACCTCTATAGAGTAATTGTCCATTAGTTCCCTCACATGTTTTGACCACCCCGTATCTATATTAGAATTCCAAATGGTATCGAGCATCAATTTGCACCACCGGTTGTCAGGCAGGTTTCTCAAGTAGTTAAAGTAACACAGTTTTCCCAAATCTACCCTGTCCTTGATTTTCATCCACCCAAGCTCCCCCCTTACTGCTTCCAAAGCTGCAGCATTACTCGACCCTGTTATCCATCTGCCGGCATCATTCTGAGTACTTTCCAACTTCTTAATAACGGTTTGGTTTAATGGAATCACGTCCGTGCCATACGTTATACTTGGTAAACCCACCCTCTCCCACAGTGTTTTCCCCACAAAGACCTTGTTGAAACTATTTTTCCCTAAAAGTTTTAGTTGGTTCAGAATTCTTTTCCCCTTCAGAATCAGTTTGGCTGAGTAATTTCTGTACACCCCTCTTCCCGTTATATTTATGCTTACCCCTAGATACTCATACTCTCCCGTTTCTCCTACAGTGATTTGTTTGCTTTCCCCTTCGGGGATTGAGAACTCCCCCACTCTCCATCTCTTCGTCATATCTACCTTGCGTCCAACGGGTATTACCTTGCTTTTATTTTCATTTAGTTCGAGCCGTCAAGTGTTCCCATATCTACCAACAATTTCCAGCAATTTCTCTAGCCCCTGTTCAGTTCTAGACATTAACACCATGTCGTCCGCAAAGAATAAGCCGGGTACCTTTATGTCTCCAACATTTACCCCCTCCGCACTCTGAATTAGTTCGTCCCCTAAATCTTTAACATACAATGCAAACAAAATCGGTGAAAAGATACACCCCTGCTTGAGGCCTATATCCATAGGGACTCGTTTTGTAGTGATACTCCCTAGACTGAGATGGCTTTGCACATCTGTATACAGTGCTTTCATGATTCCCACAAAGTCACCCCCCAGTCCGATGCCCTCGAGCTTTCGCCACATACCTTCCCTCCACACTCGGTCGTACGCTTTTTTCACATCTAGAAATGCCAGAAACATCTTTTTCTTTTCAGCCTTTGTTGATTCTATCAGTTGGGTGAGTGTAAATAGGTGATCAGTGACTCTTCGACCTTTCCTGAAACCATTTTGAATTTCTCCTAAAAAACCTTTCTCTTCAATAACTTCCTCAAGTCTACCGTATATGACCTTACAGAATACTTTTCCGATGTTACTACTAACTGATATCTCCCTATAGTTATCTAGAACTTCCTTATCCCCCTTTTTGTGTATGAACGACACCTTACTTTCCCTCCACTCTCTGGGGACCTTTTGCTTTCGCAGAGCCAGGTTGAAAAGGTTTGTCAGGACTTCAATAAGTGCCTCCCCTCCATTTTTAAGGAATTCGTTCGGAATTTCACCAGTCCCTCCCGCTTTACCATTTTTTAATTTCGAGACCACGTTCCGCACTTCTTCTGCGGTTATTTCGCTACATACACGATTGGATAGGTTCTCCTCCACCAGTGTATTTCTTTTTGGTGGGGACCCACTGCCCCATCGCCTATCGTTTATCTTTTCCCAGTGCTTGACTAACTCTGAAGCGATACGGCCTTTATCTTCTGTACTTTCCCCATCCACTTTGATACTCTGCACACTACTTTTCCCCCGTTTATTTACCCAGTTCCAAAATACGTTTGAGCTCGAACCCCCCGTTTTCTTTATTGTTCTGGCAAGACTGCAATTGCGCTCCTTCCTGTTATTATTCTTTATCTCATTCACCTTTTTCCGTGCCAGTTCATATTCTCCTTTCATTAGTCTCGTGTCATTGTTATCCACCCCTTTAAGCTTCCTACTTCTTCTGTAAGCAGCGCATTTTACCTTCCTTTCTTTTATAGCCTTTTTCAGTCCCTCGTTAACCCTGTATCAGAGCTCTCTCGTTGGGACCCTCACCCTTCCTATACAATCATTCCCTGCCTCTGTTAGGCTATTTACTATGCCATCTGAAATACTCTGGACATTTGCATCCCTAGGTATACATTCAAGACTTGGTTTGAGTTTTTCCCGAAACTGCTTCCAGTCGGCTCCTTGTTTTAGTCCCCAAACTTCCTTGAAGGTATTTCTGTCTCTATTCGTCTTTTTGCCCATAATCTTAACTGTTATCAGGTTGTGATCACTACCCAAGTCATTTTTTCCCTCGTCATCTATTTCTACATCTATAACCTCCCTCCATACGCTAACGTCAGTGAGTATATAATCAATTATTGTTTTCTTATCGTTCCTCTCCCAGGTCCATTTACCCTTACATTTCGCATCCCTGTTCAGGATTTTTAAACCAAGCTCTTTTGATAGGTCCAACATCTTCCTCCCATTCGTGTTAATTTTCCTATCACCTCCCTGTATGCCCTCCTCCTTATCCCCGATGTGCCCATTGAAGTCCCCCATTAGGACAATACTGAACCCTCTGCTTTCAAGCTCTGTGATATTCGATCTAAGAGTTGTATATATTGAATCATTCCACTCGGGCTTACTTCCCTCCACTGCTAAGTATACAACACCAACGGCAACACTCCTGCTTCCTAACTTGATTTTTGCCCAGACTATTTCGTTGGATACTGGAATCTGAGTCCTTGCTTCTGTGAGATCTGTAATCAATGAGGGCTGTAATTCCTCTTTAGCGTAGATGCCAACACCCCCACCCCGTTTCTGACCCTCAGTTCGCCCAGCTCCTATCCACACGCAACCCTTCATCTGATCAACCCGCTCATCCCGTCGTATCCACGTCTCACTTAGACCCATTATATCGAAGTCTCCTTCGTCCATCATTGTTGATATTTCGCTTACTTTCTTGTGCAGACCCTGGATGTTGCAGTACCCAAACTTAATGAATCTTTGTTTTTTTGTCATCACTGGCACATTATTATACCCATGGTATGTCCCTGTGTTGTGCATGTTTGTTGTTCTTCCTATGTTCCCAGCATTTGTGCCCCTCTGGGTTATCGGCTGTGGTCCCCTACCCCTCTTTTCTCCAAAAAAGGCCCAGCCACCTGTAAAATTTTTTGGCCCAACAGGTCTGTACCCATCCTACTTAAATGCAATCCGTCTCGCCCATACAACTCTCCTTGTCCCCAGAATGAATCCCAGTGGTCAATGTAATGCATTCCCAAGTCTTTGCAGTGCTCTTCCAGCTCCTCGTTTAGTGCCATAATCCGCGAGTTCCTCTCATTCCCACCACCCATAACGGGGAGCACCCCTGAAACGATGATCCGAGCATTCCTGGTAAGTAGCTTACTAATTAGGTCCTTGTATGTGTCCACCAAACGAACTGATTTCCTCTCCCTGATGTTATTGGACCCCACATGTAATACCACTACCGGATCAGGCCCCGACCCAGCTACAATACCGTCCACTCTATCCCTCAGGTCCTCCACTTTAGCCCCCGGAAAGCACAGAACTGTTCTATTTTTACTGTCCAGACCACAGACAACCTTGTCGATCCCCCGAACTATGCTACTTCCCGCAACCACCAACTTACTTTAGGCCCTCGCCCTATTTATCTCCTCTAGTCTCCTATTGTTTACAGCGTCCTCTTCCTCTCCAACAGCCCCACTCGGAATCACTATCGGTATCGGTATCTTTGACCTAGGATTACTCCTATCCTTGTCCCTCCGTCTCTTTCCAGGCCCTGAACTACCTGGACTACTCCCCTGGTCTTCTCCCGGATCCCTCCTCCTTTTTCCTGACCTAGACCCCAGGCTACTATCTGTTGCAACTACCTCCATCCCCTCCTCTGACTCTTCCGAATCGAGCACATCAAATCTGTTTCTGGTGCTGCACTCCCCACTGCCTTTGGGCTTTACACCCCTATCTACCTGCTTCTCTGGCCCCCTTTCCTACCACTTTTGATAGTCCACGCCAAACGCTTTACAGCATTGCTCCGGCCTGGGCCCCCCTCATCTGTCCTACGTACTTTTCTAGCAGCCCCCACCTCATCACCTACCTCATTCACATCAAAGGTTCTACCCCCATGTTTCCTCTTGGAACCACCGACAACCATCCATCCTTCTCGGAAAGCTACTTTCACAGGCGTAACTCCAGACAGCCCCGCCCTACCAAGTTTTCCCTTTAGCTC
The DNA here is from genome assembly GCA_031216915.1 of Pictodentalium vernedei. Taxonomy (NCBI): domain Eukaryota; kingdom Metazoa; phylum Mollusca; class Scaphopoda; order Dentaliida; family Dentaliidae; genus Pictodentalium; species Pictodentalium vernedei. The sequence goes on from CM062293.1 coordinate 155,108,989, forward strand.
AGCAATCTCCCCCTCAAACTTAACAATTGTCTCAAGATAACTGATGCAAGTCAGTGTGACAATGTTTGCCTGTTTCAGAGAAAGTTTGTTCCTTTGTTAACCCATATAATACAGTAGTTTAAGGCAACGGTTAATCGCTAAATTAGTTTTTGATCGATCGATCAAGACGTTGATCATTGGTTAATCGATTAACCGTTTCCGCTCTAACCCTCTACCGCCAGATCAGCACACCGCGCCGATACCCATTGTGCCACCGCGAACATATAAGGTCAAATCTTCTCGAAAATTCTGATTATTGTGTTCCATACTGAACAGCGCGACTGAGGCGATGTTGACTAACAAAATATCGATGGTAGTTTTTTTCAGCCAGACGAAGGTTCGAACCCGCTATCCCCAGACCCGCACACCGCGCAGTTACCGATTGCGCCATCAGGATAACGTAAAACTGTATGCCATATCAATCAAATTAATCTTCTCAAGTCCAAACTTGAATCGGACAATATTAAATTATTTATAGAAGATATACACAATGATAATAAGAGAATGGGGGGGGGGGGGGGGGGGGGGCAAACTTAGGACTTATCGACTATTCAAAGTAGATTATCAAATGGAACCATATCTCATTCACACTTCTTCCATTGAAGCTAGAAACAATTTTACGCGATTACGCATCAGCAATCATAAACTGTGGATCGAACGTGGAAGGCATTTTCAACCTCCTCGACCGATGGAACACAGAATATGCGAAGCTTGTACAATGGGGGAGGTGGAATCGGAAAGACATTTCGTAATGGAATGTCCGCTTTATGCACCATTGAGAGAAAAATTATTTCGCGCAATGTCCGACGAAAAAATTGACTTCCCACGGATGGATACAATGGACAAATTTAAAGTAATAATGACTAATGATAATCCAGTGCTATGCAATGTTATTTGTAACATGGTCCAGCTCTTCCTTCACTTATCTGTAATATGATTTATGTATGTCATATGGAATTAGTGTGTTTTATGATTCTGTTTATGTTGATTTTGTGTGCACAAAGCAATCTGCCTTTGTTCTGGTGTATTTGCTGAATAAATCTTATCTTATCAAACTTCTGATTATTGTGATCCAAACTGAACAACGCCAGTTCACACCCCCCCCCCCCCACCCCCCAAAGAAAAAATAAATAAAAATAAGGCAGTAACATTTTTGAGATGTTAACATTTTTTTGTAAATCAATCATAGGGTGTATGTATAAAGCTCTCAATAAACTATTTCCGGAAACCAAGTTTTGCGAAAAAGACTTCTATGGGATTCGAACCTGTGCGAACAGATATTCATTTAAGCCTAGCAACAATATACATCCCTTGCGCATTTACCGACTTGCGTATGGAAAACGGCTTATATAACATGTTGGTCGTTATACCGAGTTCTATGATTCTGATATCACTATCCTTACATTTCAACGCTGTGAGGCTTGTTAAAAAAATGAGCCGGTGTTATTTTTTAACCCTTTACCAACCGTAACAACCAAAACCGGCCAGCGCTATTCACAAAAATCGCCAATTAATTTTCATTATTTTTTCATTTTTTGTCTAAAAAATATAGGTTATGACCCCTCTTTGGAACGGGCTCGTCCAGCTCGTTCCAATGAGGGGCCATAACCTATGTTTTTGAGACAAAAAAGGAAAAAAATTATTTATTCAAGATTTTTTTTTTGCAAGTGTCGGCTGCTTTTCGTGTTAGGTAAAGGGTTAACTCACCATTTTTCTCCAAAGCGACTTGGTATTTGAACTTCGTATTTAAAACACTATTCAAGATTATTTTACTGCGGACAAGATTTTCCCAAATGACCTTGCCAGATTCGAGCCTCCTCCAGTTTCACATAAACAGGCCTAAAAACAAACAATCACGACGGCTGTACTGACACGGCTATTCGGACTTGGAGAAAATTTTCTTTACCGCTCCCATATTCCACAAAATCTGGATAGTTAGCCTACCATCCGCAATGAAAAACGTAGGAGATGAAGGTTTAAAAGGGGTCGGTCTATTTGCACTAAGTTCCTGAATTGCAGTAAGTAACTTTGCGGAAGTTCCTCGGTGTGCGCGAAGGTGTTATTAATCCTTTTTCTTGTTGGTACTTAAGTGTATTATTGTGATGTCACCTACATTCGTCTATTGTTAATAATTGATTTTTTTATTGATAGCATCCATTCATTTTTTGAATCACGACGATTCGACTGTCGATCAGTTCGGACGCTCAACTGGATTCTCCGTTAGCACCACTAATCACAGCAATCATGAAACTACCACAGAAGCCATCTGACATGCTAACATGTTTGAACGTGGGTAACACCAGAAACTGGACTATCCATGTTTCTGGTGATTCCTGCCAGGTGATACTGGACTTTCCTATATCACCTGGAATGGCTCCAAACAGGAGACAAAAGAAGCATCAGCCAGACCATCGACCCCTCTGAGGAGTGATAGCACCTTAGCCCAATCGGGCTCTGGTCCACACCCAGAGGACCCTGAAAAGGACAAATGCAAAAGAAAGAAGAAAAGTCCATCCACTAAGCGCCGGGACGCCAAGCGCCTAGAGGCCTGGAGAAGCAAGCCGTAAACAGAAGGAAGAGGAAGTGGAAACCAATTCCCCCATCCAGACGGAAAAGGCAGCTCCAGACACCACCATGTCAACAAATACCTCCACCTCCAGTTCCATCTCAAGCTTTGACCCCCGCGCTGCGATGGAAGACAAGGAAGAAATAAGCAAACTTGCCCATGAACTGGAAAACCAGATCATGGGCACTGAAGAAGAAGAGCCAGAACCAACAAAAGAGTCCTTGGATAAGTAAATGGCAGAACTCAGAAAGGAAACGGATAGATTACATGCCAACGTCGCTTTTGCATACGCACTAGCACAAAACAGGAAAGCACAGCAACCTCCATCGCCAACAATCAAGGAATCGCCTCCTCCACCTCCACCTCCACCTCCAAAGACGAAATGGAGGAAACACAAGAAATAGGAAGGAGGGCCAGCCGAGCAGCCACCAGTCCACTACGAGCAGTTTGTGGACGAGAAACGAAACACTGGCACCTATCCACTTATGGGATGCACGTCGCTTCCCCAAGTGCAGAATCTTTCGCAGAAAAATGAAAAACAGTGTCTGAAATTTTTCTAGGGGGGGGAGGGGGGGGGGGGGCGAAAATGTCGCCCCATTGCCCCCCCCCCCCGGTTGCAGGCCTGTTAACTTTATTTGCTTATGAATCCACGGGGTGTTCTCCAAAATACCAGAGCCACACAGAATCTCCCAGACCCCCCCCCCCCCCCCTCTCTAAAATACACGCAGTATTTTAGTTTTTGGTGAAATATTTTCATTTCTTGTATTTATTCTTTTTGCTTGGTGAGGCGGTCATTCCAAGGTGCGTCGATTTACCCAATACTGCCCATTACATAAGCCCGTTGGATTGAAATCAGAACGGGGGGGGGGGGGGGGGGGACTGATACAAGCGTTAGTATTGTAGGGCGGCATGGGCGCCCTACTTGAATTTACTATAGAAAAAAATCCTATGTTAAATTCCCATTACCTATTAGGTGTGTGTGTGTTTGGGGGGGGGGGTGGGGAGGGGCGCACTTGGGAACCATATGGGAATTTACTATAGGAAAGAAATCCTATAGTGTAAATTCCCATAGGGCCTCCTTGCATGCTTTTACCAGGGAATATTTACACCAGTAACGAAAGTCGTTCCCAGTTTATAGTGGAATTTACGAAATGCGTTCACCACCAAACACCAAGCAAGGATTGAAACAAGCTTACCTGACTGGGACCAGTGTACATTTTAAATAAATAAACATATGAATAAAGATATAACAGCCCTTTTAAGGGCTTTTTTTTTGGGGGGGGGGGGGGGGGGTGTCGGAGGTATTTTTCCCACCTCCCGCCACCCCGTCATCTGTTGCCCATGAAGGCAGACCAGATGGCCAAGGCTCAGCATCCACTCCCTTACAGGCTGATGGATGACTCCTAGCTTTCAAAAGCACATATTGGTGGATTTTTTCCTTTTTGTAACCGTACCGATAATATGCTGGGTCTGATCCTAAAACAGCGACTGTTTGGGGTTCTTTTTTTTCAAAAACAACCATCTAACAGCGGTTTCAGAATTACCATAACATATGCTAACGTCTCCAAGCAAACTCAGAGCAGAATTCTTATAGTTATGAACAACTCCTAGTAACCTTCCAGTTCGAGGTTCTCGGGGATCTTAACCCCCTACCCTACTGCCAGTGTGCACTCTCAAAACAGATAAGATTACTGGTCCTCGCTTCAGACTCTCGTAGATT